>OY720644.1:117989223-118589223 GCA_963169105.1 Ceriagrion tenellum
CAGTTGGCCTGTAGTTGGTGAAATCTTCACACGAGCCTTTGTTTTTATAAATTGGTATAATTTTAGAGATTTTTTGCTGAGCAGGGAAGATGCCTTGAACCAACAACTCATTAATGAGGAATAGCATTGGTTCCTTAATTAGGTCAAAGCTATGAAAAATCAATTTTCTCACTAGCTTGGGCGAGTGTCTCACAGGCAGTGGATCCTTATAATCAAGGACGACCCTTCTTCCCCTCTCACGAAAGCGAGTGCCAATACTCGGGCACTATACAAGTGCAAATTTAGGAATAAACTTTTTCAATTTAAAGTTAATTTGAGTTTTTTTCCTCAATAATGACATGAATCACATTATTCTGATGGATTTGATACCAAACACCAAATAAATAAGTGGAATGTTAACCTTATAAGACAAAATTAATTTAGCAGTGTCAAAACTGTCTCCGAACCAAATATTGCACGCATATCAATGGGATCGGCTAGTTAAGGTAGGGTTAATAAAGTTTGTCCTGGACATCTTTTTAAAGCATATTTTAATTTTTGGCTCTGAGAATTTAATACATGAAAGATGATCTTTAAAACATTCAATACATAGTGCTTTTTGACATTCTCTGCACCAAAAACGTGTGTCCTTTCTCTTTCATTCCCTTTTTTTCATATTATTGCATGCAAAGCAATCTCTTTGGAGTTTTCTTCTGCCCTCAGTATCAGGAATTTTTTCAATAAAATGTCTGGCATTTAATCTATTGGGAGTGTTTGCTCCAATCTGGAAATTTTCCTGTAATGAATCAATATCCTTTCCCAAAACACTATATTTTTTTAGAAGCTGATCTACCACAGCCCGTACAAATTTTCGATAAGAATATTTTTTTGTGATTTGCTTGTGCAAATAAAATGTAATTAACATGTTTACATCAAGAAAGTGAAAAAAAGAGCTTTTTATACCATTTTATCAACTTCCTCATGCACTCCACTGATCCAATCATCATATCTGACTTATCAACCAGCCTCATATTTTTGACATAGTCAACTACCGCGTCAGGTTTGAAAATTACATCGTTAGTTCTGTGGCATTTTTTTCCACTGTCTACCATTTTGCCCAAATGAATGGTGGTTGGTACGCAAACATCGCATTTGTCATGCCATTTCATTGCGAGTACATTCCCATTACATCGTTTTTTGCAATCTCCCCTAACCAATGTTTTGTTTGCCAAATTGAGGCTTGTTCCTTTGATTCATCCTAACTGTACCACATTAGCCAGTTACATTTTTCAAAAGAAATTCACACAATGTAGGACTGGTGTCGTAATTATCTATGTACAGTACATGTCCTTTACTTAGATAGCTCTCCAATAATTTTTTCACCACTTCACCAGACAGTCTCAAATCTCCACATGGGCTGATTTCAGTTTTGGCTCCCACATACACTATCTATCATATCTAAAATATAGCCAGTGTCACCATCACATGAGACAAAAACTCACATTCCAAATCGGTGTGTCTTTGATGGAATATGTTGTTTGAAGCCCAGGCGTCCTTTGAATAAAACTAATGACTCCTCTATGACTAATTTTCTGAATGGTTGAAACACCTCTGAATATTTCATTTTTAGTTAGGAAAGCACATGATTTACTTCCCATAACGGGTCACTCGGTACTGGATTGCTGTTATCAACAAAATGAAGACAGCACAAAATCAAAAGAAATCTGTCTCTCGGCGTGCACTTTCCAAAAATCATGGTACGAATTAGAGGATCCCGGAACCAATAATCCTGAATTGAATGTTTTTTCACATGGGGCATAAGGAAACGAAGGGCCAGAAACACATAAAACTCACCACAACTCACTTTTTCCCAGGATCTCATTCGACTTTTTGGTGATATGTTAGCCGAATTTGCAATCAGATCACCATATCTGTTTATTTCATCCACAATGTATGTCACAAGATCAATACCTAAAAAAAAACAGAAAAAAATCAGCCTCCGCACTGCTCTCCTGAAGGCCATCCGATTTTATACCAGATGAAGTGTCGTCAAACTGGAAAATTTGCAGAGTAAAATCATCAGTTGTGGGCCAATATGATGCAGGCGCACTGTCTTCAGCAATATTGGACGAAACACCGTTGCCTGAATCATTTTCGTCATCTTCATCCACATCTGTGTCACTAGAGGAGATAGACACATCGGAAAAATCTTTGTCCTCACTCTCACAATCAGAATGAAACAGTAGTTAAGAACTCTCATGCAAATACAATGGCAGATCAGTCTCGGAGATCCTGCTACTTGGGTTTTTTTTGGGGCCGTTTACGTATATAAATATTATGTAAGACGATTTATGCCATTTTTGACCCCTCCTCCCCCTATGTAAGACGGTATAAGATTTTTCCTAATCCCCCTCCGTCTCAGTCATGCATAAGACATTAGATGAACGTAGAGGTAATGAAGCTAGCCAGTCATACGGCAGAATAGGAGCATATGTGTAGCGATGAGATTACGAAAATTATGCCAGTAGCGAAGGGGTGTTCCATGTCTCTGCTAAATTTCATTTGGAAATGGTACTATGTTTCAAGACAGCGAAAAATCTTATGCAAATTGGTTCCAGACCCCCTCCCCCCCTCTCTCCCCTCACCACCCCCCCCTAGCATAAGACTATGTAAGATGATCCTAACACCCCCAAAAACCTCTTATGTAATGCTTGAATGGCCCCTTTCCAAACTCAGATTGTTTCAGTACAATGTAAGTGCGTACCATCTGGTTCCTCTTCATGAGGTACATTTTGAATAGTTTCTTCATCCAGTTCCTCAATTGCAACATTTTGTGAAGCCCCAGGTGTTTTCACTACATCATCATCTACAAACATGCACCCATAAATATGAGGAACCCGGTCACAGAACGTAAATATACAATAAAACGACCTACTGAAATATTTACCTATTTCAGTGTCTTCTCCTATGTCAGATGGTAATTCTTACAAACATACATACATACCAATCACGCCGTTCCCTTCCGGGTTAGGCAGAGTCACTAAGTTTCACTCATAAATTCATATTTGCACACCTAAGTTTGCTTCAATAATTTCCTCCATACTGACCTTTCCTTGCAAACCTCCTTTGCTTCATTAACCCCATACACTGCTTCATACACTCCCTCCTGTTTTCAAGATTCATAATATTCCTTCTCCTAAGAATTTCCTCAACCAGATTCATCCACAACTTTCTCGGCCTACCTCTACCTCTCGCACCATTCATTTCAATCTTATATATCCGTTCCGTTATTCAACTCTCATCCATTCTCTCAACATGGCCAAACCAACGAAGCACACTCCTTTCATATATGTCCATTACTGGAGCATCTAACCCACATTCATTTATTACCCACTCATTCCTGACCCTATCCATCCTACTTCTGCCGCAAACACTCCTCAGATAACTCATACCCACGGCGTTTAGTCTTCTCTTATGTCTATCCTGACATACCCATGTTTCACTACCATACAGCAAAGTGGGGAGAAGTAAACTTTTGTACACAGCGATTTTTGCTTCCTTAGACAGGCTTTCATTCCTTGATATGCTCCACATGCTAACTACCACTTTCTGTCCATCTTATATGTGGTTCGTCTTAGCATGGTGGTAAAGTATTGGACTCTCGTCCTGAGGTAGAGACTCCGTAACGAGTCCACATCTTGGCAAATTTTTTTCCGATATAAATGTTACGTGCTTTTCTTGAACTCTCTTTTTTCTAAGTTCAATGAATTCACGGTTGCCTCTGCATTTTACCATAATACATTTGATTCCATTCGATTAAATGCTCCAAAGTTCCCTAAATCCATTGACATCACCCGCTCCTTTGTCCCATTCCATTTACTTTCCGTATGGTTCTCTTCTTCCCTAAACTTGCCCCTTCAAGTGCAAACCTGAACCTCTCACTTTGTCGGATATCACTTTCCTTCCCTCCGACCACATGAAGCTCATGATCGTTCCAGCCACACCCCTCGCCATTGTTTAAAACCACTTAGCGCAGTAAGGTGTTTGTTTCAACGGCTGATTGCTCTCTACGCTTCAAGACGGCAATAGTATTTGCACACTTAAGAAGAGAGGTGTCCTTTAATGTAAGTATTTTCTATGTGGCTATATCTTCATCATCAGTGTTACATTTATTAGGTTTAGCCTGTTCACTTAAACTTGGCCAATAATCAGTTGTCGACGGATATATATAATTTGATAGCTTTGACTCGGCTTAATATAACTCAATTCTTGGCGTCATTACATTATGAACTGATAATTTTACAGATACATATAGCAGAACAAATATTTTTTGGCAGTGTGTTTTGAATTGGAATAGACATAGATACACCCTTGTGTGAGTGAAGAGTCATCATCCCAGAGCTTGTTCTTCAATGTAAGTATTTTCTACGTAGCTATGTATTGATAATCGGTGTTACATGTATTAGGGTATACTTGTGGTGTTATATGTTACATATATGGGGTAGAGCTCGTTCACGTTAACTTAGCCGACAATCAGTTGACATTCGATATATTTTGATAACTGTAACTCAGAACAATTTAACTCAATTCTTGGCGTCATAAAATTATGAAATTTTAATTATGTAAAATGCAAAGTTTACTTTATCAATGAATTAGTGATGTTTTTATACACATTTTATTAATTAGGACTAAAAAGTAAAAAATAAAAAAAACTTTTTTAAGCATACTTTTCTAAAAGAAATAAAATGTTACTAAACCTCTATAAGGAAAGTAATATCTTAGAATCGTACTAAAAAGGAAAAAATAATATTTGCTCAAGTGAATGAAAGTTTACCCTAGTACTGGAAATAATTAAAGTCAATTCAAGGAAATTAGCCACACAATAGATTACCTGCAAATATAAATAGAAAAAAAATTATGTTTTTTAACAATGTAACTTATTTGAAGCTGTCTATTTATGCAAAATCACTACGAAAAGCATGGGGCGCTCTTCTATATTCCATATAAATATAAATTCATTTAACACTTTCAATGCGGTTGAAATTTTCGCGATAACCTCCAGTGATGGATGGGTCGTTTTCCTTTAAAATGGTAGTGTTACAAATATTGCAACACAATTTGCGAAATTTTCCGTTTCCTTTCGGCGCAATTCGAAAACAAACACAATGACATACATGTATGCCACCCGTCACCAGTAATTGAAAATTCACGCAACCCGCATTACATATACGTAATTTTACTCGTAGAAGAAGTTTATCTCTTTATTTTCTGTTAGAATTTTTGTTCTACTGGTGTGGTGGTTGATTAACTATTATAAATTCAATGGTAATACTCTCATTCCGTGTTCATTTTGAAGCTTTGAAGGCCACAGCTTTCAGTTTTTTCAACCAATACATTGATATTGAAATGAAAAGCACTTGCAATACTCCGCTAAGTTTTAATTTCACCACGACATGTACAGTGTTTATGCCTCTTCTTCAAGTGGTACACATATATCATATTTGAAGGTAATAGGAGGGAGGATGGAGGGGTGTGGAGTGGTAGGAGAGGAAGAGTAAGGAGAAGGGGTATGGGTGAAATCGGTTGGGAGAAGACGAGTGAGGAGAGGGAGGGGGAGAATAGCGGGTATGTGAAATTTTAGATAAAGGAATAGCTTAAAAGTTAAACCAAGTGAGGTGCATCCGGTGTCTTTATCCTTGCGTGCCATTTGTGGTGTGACGCTAGCTGCCGTAGATGGTGGTCGTCCTCCTGCTCTCCTACTTGGGGCGCCTTGAGCCTGAATTGTATTTTTTGAGAAAGTCCTCTGCCGCTCCACACTCTTCAACTCATATCACCTTCGGTTCTTTCTCCGGGTTTTCCAGGCGGTAGGATAGGCGGATGGTGGAGGTTGATTTGGGGGGGGGGGGGAGATTGCGGGAAACTTAGTGGAAAATTGCGAGTGCTTTTCATTTCCATATGGGAAAATTCCACCACATCCGCCCTGAGACTATCTCTGACAATAGATTGGTGGTAGCTACGAAGAATTGCAATTCATCACCTAAACCACTACCGCAGTTGTATTCTTCGATGATAAAAATTGCCCTTGGTGTAATTCAAGGTTCAACAGGTCGTGTAATTAACTGCTTATTTTTTTTTTACTAAAAAAAGTTATTGAACCGTCATTAATCGGAAAATTTGTTCATTCCATGACAATTTTCAGCGCATAAGATTCTGCAGGAGCTATGTTTAATAATTCTATTTCTGGGGTTTATTATTTTTTTACGTATTTTTTACCATACAATTTTCTCCAGCGATGAAGTTCACCTGACAAAGCCGATAGGATCGCTGGTGGACTGTTGTATTTACATAATTAATACGCGGAATTAATCCTGGAAATAGAAACACAGATGTAATTCATATTCCCCTAGTCTTACCCTTTGGTGAGTTATAAATAAAAATGGTTCGATTATAGTTCAAAAACTTTTATCAATTATCAGTGTAGTCAAAATTATCTGTGTAATAAAAATTTTACAATTTGAACATATTTCATTGTAAAATAAAAAATTGAAATATGTAAAATACGGTCTGTTCTGTGCATAAAAACTATATACATTACACATGATTCACAAATGAAAATTATAAATTACAATCAAATGAAACACAACAAATCGGAAATCACCTCATCAAAACAACAATTTTTGTAAATTATTTTTAAATACATTGTAATACCTTGTAAACTGAATTACCCAAATTAAAATTAGAAAATATACAAGCAGTAAAAAATTAAAAACTCCCAAAATAAAGTTATGTCACCTTACATTTTACGAAAAATTCAAACATTTTTGTATGAAAATGTTTCTTCACAATTTTTTATGATATAATTCGAAGCAAGGCCTCAGACAGAGCCCTGGTTGACCCTCGCATTCCAGGCAAATAGTTGTTACCGCTTTCCGTATTCCTTTGTTATGGCACTCTCGGCACCTTTTTTGGTGCTTATGTTTCTCCCCGGGTAGTGTGTACGCTGGGAAGTGGGATGAGGCGAGGCTCTTAGGAGAGGACGGCCGCGACCCTATTTTGAGTAGGGATTCAATTACATTAATTCTAAATTCATGCAGGCTTTTCTTGGTCCCACTAAATTTTTGGAACAAAATGAAGCTATTCACAACCATCATTTGAATTATATGAATTGCAAGCTTCTTGTACCACCTCAGGGATTTGTGCTCGCAAGGGTAGTAGGACAAGAGTTGGTCACAATGATCAACTCCTCTCATATGAAAATTGTACTTGGAGATTGCCTCAGGCCTCCTCTTGGACCCTCGTGTGCTAGGTACTTCAACAAATTCACAACCGAATTCAGAGGAGATCATTGTGACGTCCCTGTTGTCTTTCCACTTGAAAACACAAATCCCATCATCGGTGTAGCATGCAATGACCTCACCTTAATTTGGCGCTGCTCACATCAAGCGGACTATTTTTTCTCCCTGCCCGCAGAGTGCCTGTGCAAAAGGTCTTTTCATGCAGCAGTTCTTGGGTCAGTTTGACACTATTATAAAAGTTGTCCATGTACAAACTGTGTCCCATGCCTTTGAAATCACGCATCAATTTTTGGACCACATTTTTTGCATGACCCCTACCACCGACTTCAATATCACTGGCCCCAGTATACACCAAGAGCCTTAAAACAAGGCCAGAGGGCTCACTAAGCATGTAGATTTTGATTCCGTGCTTATGCCTTTTACCCTGCATATACTGCTAAAATATTAGCCGACCCCTCCAAAGCACCATCGACTCATCAATGCATAATTCCCTACCCGGGGAAACTATATCTTCCATTGCCTGTTGGAAACAGTCAAGCAGGGGTCTTATCTTATAAAGCCTATTCATGCTTTCTGCATTTTTCTCTGTCTCTGAGAGGATTATTTCGTAGAAAAGATCATTTGCAAGTAAGTCGAAATAATCCCTCGGTGTGCCGCCGGCAGGCAGGGTCTTCAAACGTGAGGACCCGACAAAGGGTATTTCAGGAGGCAATGTACCCCGAGTAGCTGACCCAGGTAGCTGGGGGTCTAACGGTAACGGACCCACGTGCCGGGGGTTGGAGGGAAGTTTGAGTGTCACACTCATCTGCGAGGCGTGCACCGCCAGGACCGTCCTCATTGTCTCCTTCTGTGTCATCCTCAGAAGAAGAAGAAGATGGAAAAAATTCCTTGCTCGAGTCATCGTCCTCGGAACTTCCCAGAAACTTTTCAATGTCTTTTTCAGACATCAACTGCTGCCCAGTTTTTTTTCTCTTTGCACCAGAATCTGAAAGTAAATGTATTTTTAAATTTCAAATCAAAGCAATCACATTGGAATTTGTTTGATTCAAACTGATTCATAAAAGGTTTACTAACCGCAGAGTCCAGAAGGGCCAGGCAATTGCTTGTCATACACTTTTTCTGCCATGCTGGACGCATCTAAGACTGTAAAGTAATAGTTCTAATAAGAAAATACGTCTCGATGATAAACTTATACAGTCACTTATTTATTATGAATAATACTTTCACTTGAAATTAGTTAATTTCTACATATAAATTGCATTCATATGCAAATTAAGTTCGTATGATTACTTACATGGTCTTGAAATGGTGCTTCTCTTGCCTCCACGTCCAACACCCTTTTTCAATCCCTCAGTTTTTCTTTCCATTTCCGTAATTGTAATAACGTCTACAAAAATTTAGGTTACAAAAATATAATTAAGAATTATCCTGCTCGATGTACACTTTAGTGTGTTGCAGTGTTGCATAAATCATTAATATGTTATTTTTATGATGAAAAGCGAGAATTATATGTAACTGACATTAAAGCGTATCAAAAGAACGCAGAAAATGAAAATACTATAGTGAATTGAGGATAAATAATTGATGTAGACCAACAAATAACAAAATTTTCCGAGAAAATCGGCGAAAAAAGCCTCAAAAAATTATCAAAAAACTACATAATTTACAATAATGATGTAACAAAATGATTTTTAAAACATAAAAAAGGAAAAGGAGCACTGCACTGTAATTATTTTGAGATTATGTATTGAGTATTGGAACAGGGATAAACCTCAGAAACAAAAAGTAAACCGGATCTTTTTTTTGTTGATGCGCATAAAATATGAATAAATTAAAAATGAACTTAAAAATTACTAATTCAGGAAACAAATAACGCTGATAATATAATTTTATGGATACTTTTAAATGAAATAATAAAAAAGGAGTAAAGAAAAGGAAAAGAGAAATGTCAACTTACCAATTAGTTTCAAAAACAACACTAAAATAAACAAAAAAGCACAAAAAAGGAAGGAACACTTGGAACACGAAACAGACACTTCTGCACTGGTGCAAGGTCACGTCCAAACTGTGGGAGGGTGAAAAAGTAACGGTAGGCACACTCGGAGTGCTCTAGTGGCTAGTGGAAGAACGAGATCCCGATGACATATATGTATGTCTTCTGCGTGAGTGGAATTTCCCTGTACTAAATGAACTGAAGGTAAGGTGCAAAATATAAATGAGGTTGCACCCCGTGCTTTTCGTAGTGATTTTGCATAAACAGACAGCTTCAAATAAGTTACATTGTTAAAAAACATAATTGTTTCTCTTTATGTTTGTAGGTAATTTGAATACAGATTGCTTGTCAGCTAGAATTTTTCGAGTAGCTTCGCAATATGAAATAGAAATTTTTGCGCTCAGGGCACTCTTTTGAGGAGACTTTAAACTAGATAGCTAGTAATATGAGCCAGGAAAGTATCTCTGTAATTTTTTAACGGAACACTTCATGGGGTAGTGTCTTTGGGGCCTCGAGTAACGAATATTGAAAAATAGTGTCAGTCGTTGTTTACAATATTTTGTGGAAAATTTTCTGGTATCAATTGAGAAGTATCATTCTCCTCAATGAGCTTAATTATCCTGCTAATTTTCTGCATGCAACGGCTATTTCTACTTCCTTGACGCGCTGTCAAAGACTGAGGAGCGTTTCTTATTTCTTTGTTACTCCAAGTCATGTCTACATAGAGCCTAACATTGATCCATATATCGTCTGTGAGCACAAAAATTTGTTTTCACAATATTTTTTTGCTGTCTACATTAATTGTGTCGCAATTGTATAAAAATCATCCCTTTTAAAAAGAATGATTCATTTCCTTCTGCAGTCGCATACGCAGGGCTGCCCAGAGGTAGGGCAAGGGGGGCAGTTTGCCCCAGGTCAGTGCCTTTTGAGGCTGGAAGCCGCTAAAATAAAAAAGAGAATTAATTTATACCATATTCTGAGGAGTAATTTCTATTTTCCATCAAGGCATTAAGCAGATAATACACAACACTCCTACAACCTCGTGTCCCCTTACCTTACTGCAAGCATAACTAGCGAACCATCCCCGATTCCATCCATCCATTTCCAATCTGGTTGCCGTATTTTCCTCCTTTCGAGGATTCACGAGTCTACTGGATTCCCCACTACTTGCGACCCTTCTTAAGCCCCCTGCCCATTCCTGCATGTAAGTTGTCCCTAGAGTACCTAGGCCTGAGGTCTGACATCCGGGTTCTTTTGTATATACGTACATTTTTCTTCAGGCGGGTTCCTCCCACTCCTCGCACAATCCACAGGGCCCCACTGGCGGAAACCAACAGGAAGGACACGGTGGGTGACTTGACACAGAAGCTATCCCTTTTGTCGAAACCCTATTCAGCTCCCAAGCATTCAATGGAGCCTATTGAAGGGGAAGACGCCAGACAAATCCTTGAAAGAACAATTAATTGCTGCTGCTTCATACTGCCCTTCTCCAGTATTCCAATGACTTATTTTGGAACAACAACGTCCTGCCTGAAAATTTATCACATTTCCTCAATTACCTGTTCGAAATTTGCTTTTTTTTTATATTTCACCAAAACACTTTCAACTTATGCTAGGAGATGAAAAACATCGCCTACGACTAAATGATAGTATAAGTATACATAATAATGTTAGCAAAATGATCCACTACCCCCGAAGAATTATTTTCCCCTTGTTTTAAACAAGCTAAGGTATTTAGATTTACTTCTATTTTTTATGTCTAAAATTCTGAGACCGATCAAGTGAGAACCTTTTGGCAAAGTGTAAGGAAAATGATTTGACGGGTCGCAAAATTGTCCTTATGTTTGGAGGATATAGGAGTGAAAGACAGAACTCATATATCCATTTCATGTCTTTAATAAAACCTTTGCTGAAATTGATGGGTCTTCCTCGTATTAGACCACAGAAAGTCTATTACCGTCACGATAAGAGGTTGAATCGAGTCAAATCGAATGTAGAAATCATTTTTTACATGTACATTCCTGATAGCAACATGTCGTTGTTTAACAAACGATAGAGGTTCCATTATATAGGCATTAATCGCAGATTATCATCGCTCAGAGGGTTTGAATTGTGTTGAATTGGATACATAAAGAGTTTTGATTTGAGTTTAATATTTTATACGACAAATCGTTGACGTCTGAGACAATAAAAACATGTTAACCACACATCGTGGCCCTCAAGGAAATCATTTGACAGTATTTCTTAGTGGTACTGGACAAGGTTTTTGTAAAATTTGTTTGGGATAAAGTAGCTTAAAATAGATACAATTATGAATTCACATTAATTTATTTCTGGTTCAAGTTCTAATCAGCAATTGAATTTGTCTTGCCGAGTCCCATGAATTGCTTAACACCTTCTTATACACTTTGAGCAGGGAATTGAGAGGATATTGGTTGTATCCTCCAAGTCATATTCAATAATTTATCCCCTCTCGCAGTATTTCAACGGGTACCCTCTGCTGATTAAGCATAGAATGAGCATCCACGACCAACAGTGGTGGAATGCCTGCGCTGGTTGTAATCGCACATTCACCAACTTAACTGAGTGAACTGTAAACACACTAAAACGAAAGAAAGCCTCTTTACCACCTTCGCTTGTCTTCCTAGTGAGGCCTGCATAAGAATTGTAAGGGAAGGAAGCAGCGACATTGTTTTCAGATTGGAGTGAGGGAGAAGGAGTGGTCTAGTGGTCCGTCGGGCTCTTTCACCCAAGGTTCGTGATGGTGAGGGTTCTCTCGGGGGACTGAGGTTGGGGGTTCTCAGTATTGCCTCTGGAAGTGGAATTCTTGGATAAGCAGAGATGGGAAAATATGCTATTAACCCCCATAATAGTCTTCTACGTTCATCATTACCATCTGCATTGTGTAGAGCCTTTGTCACGTCCTTACCATTTTGTGAGGGAAACATGACACTTCGAATTTAGTGTTGACATACTATGAGTCAAGGTAAGGTCCTAATTAGATGACTTTATAGAGATATACTTTAAAAAATAGAATATAAAATTTCCAGCTTTTTCTTTGGGGTTTCTTGCATCAATGGTAAGGTAACAAAGGGCGGCATTAGCACAGGTTTTCCACCTTTCCGCTATGATCCTGTCAAAGATGTCAGCCTGATCAACGTTATCCATATCCAGAGCGCTTTTGGTAGTGTGATGGAGATCTTTCAGATGTCAAAATAAAATGCAATACGTATTACATCAGCTCATAAATACTTTTTAAAGTTTAAGAATACGATGAGAAAATTATCATAGAAAGATATAGGACGATGGAGACCAGAAATAGCCAACATGGAGCAGTATTCTATCACTTTGAATGGACATATCCTCTCAGAGCCTTCAAGCTGTTGCGAGTGAAGCATCTTAAGACATGTGGGTCATTTTGAATTTGTCAAGGGAGAATCTAATTGATAAAAAAATGATGTTGAAATATAAATACTATCAGAAAACATCAAAGATAATGGCATATCGGAGTAGAGTCCGCAGCTAACCAAGTTCTTAGTCAGCACGCATAGATGTTTCATGTTCTTGAATTTATCGATCGCTGCATCACCAATAGCAATGTGAATCCATTGACATTGTCTAACTTAGCAGATCTGCTCCCTTTCTCCTTCACTAATAAGGAAACAGAAGTCCAAAACAACCCGAATGTTTGGAAACAGCTCAAAAAAAACACTTCTCCGACATGCCCGCTCCCAGCTGAGAAAGAAACCGCAGCCCTGTTTAGGTCACTTTCAGAAGAGTGGAGCCTTTCCACAATCCAGGGTTGTGGGAAGGGCTTTCTTTTGGGCGGAATGTTTATTGCTCTCCCAGAAATGTATATATGGGGCCAACAGTATGTTGCCTCTACACGATTGATTTTGGATAATGGAGTGGAGGCTGAACTTATTAATTGAGTGAGCTGAAGATGTTATTGACGGCACATCATGGTCAAATAAGTGACATCGAGTTATTTTTAACCGTAGGGATTTAATGTAAAGGCTGTCTGGTCAATTTCAAAGATTTTTGTGAGAAATAAAATGGAGACATTGTAACATCATTACAAACAAATTTAAGCAACAAGAAATCACATGTTATCAGAAAGGTTTGACGATTGAATCAATATGACTTGTTCAAATAAAACCAGTAATTATTGAGGCATGTCTAGCCAACTATTTCCATTTGTAAATATATCCCGTTCATAATTACTTTGAATATGAATGTTCTGTTTCGATAAGAAGCCGAAGTAGTTGGTTTTCTTTGCCATACCCTTTTTATAAAGATTATGAAAGGAATGTTACTGATATTCAAAGCTGACCGCCATATATTCCAATGTCAGCAGCTATTTCATTTTTACTCATAGTCATCTAGACGATAACAGTGTCATTGAATTTAGGGAGGATGTCAATAGAATAATGAAGTTCTTCCGGTATTGTTGTAGAGTTCTGTAAGGTGAATAAATTGCAAAGAATCGGCAAATTTGGGAGCAGGGAAAATTTACGAATGTATTTACACTGCCTTAATCACATCTTCCTAGAATGGCCATGGCAGATAATGTGCGATGTGAACTCCAGTGGCCAATCTCCGTTTTCAAAATGCGATGTAAACAACATACCCAACCCAACAACTGTGATAAGGTAAGGAGTTGATATTTGAAAGCTGCCCTGGGATATCATTTGGATCGAGTCCCTCCCACTCAACTATAAGTTTATTTTTTAATTATGAAGTAGAAGGTTGCAGTGTAACATACGCTGATGAGACGAAGTTGGACCAAGTGTTAATATTGTGTGGCGAAAAGATGTCTCTGTCCCGCAAACAGCGTATTTAATCCGAAGTAATTTCTAACGGGAAACAAAAATTTAGTGATTGCTGAATTCTATGGTTGAGTAGATGGAAGTTAGTTAAAAAGCATTCAAACAGTATAATAATTGGGTATAGAGTTATTGTAATCCAATTTTGTAGTAAATAATGTTTCTAAGAGGGAGCTGTAAAGCTATTTGTGGGAAAACTATCACGTTAAAATTCAATGATGTATAGTCCCAATGTTCCCAAAGCGGCGGAGGAAACATTTTTGATAGCGGCTATGATAAAAAATCTATCCTTTTACACATAAATCGAATGTTAGTCTAGGCAATTGATTTTTCTCTTTGAAGAATAGTCAATTCGAGTAGTTAATATCATCTTCAGATTCCATTTACACGTGTAAATGTGTAGCATGCGAGTTTAAATAAACAGTTAAGTGAACTTCATGAACTTCCATTACACATGACGAAGACGAAGATTGGACTTTGCGCATAGTCATCGTCAATGAGAGGTCTTGGTCTCTTGGAGCGACCGAAATGGGTTCCTTTCATTCTCACTCACACATTATGCAAACAGAACCCTGGGTCCTCCTCCCACCATTAAGAATTTCCTTTCGCGGGTCAAAATTTTCCCATCGAGCATATTCTTAATCCCGTCTTTCACCCTCTCCAACTGTGGCGAGGAAGGTCTTTTTTCCGTTCTGTATGTTTATTGCTTTCCCGGACAGGGGGTGTGGTTCAACTGTGTTGTCACATTAACGCCAACTCAGGACTTTATTCGGCTCCGAAGTGGCAAAGTTTTTTTTGGACAGGAGTATACTAGGAATTATACTTGAGTTTTTTTTAAGAGCGGTCCTATTCATGAGTTTGACTTTTTCAATGAACTTATTTGTTGCATATGATGAGTAATGATGATAAACTCTACGCTTTCAAGTCTCCATAAATGATTCTTGTCTGAAGCAGATTGTATAATAGCATTGTAATCAGCTGAAACATAAAAAAGATTAACTATTATCGAAAAAAATGTCTCCAATCCTACCTCTTAATGAGTCCGACAGACATTCCACTCCCTCCACGTGCTTGACTGTGGCTCTGGCTCGTCGTACATTGAGCGCGACGTCTACTGAGAGGATGAAGACGATGTCAGACAAATAATTAACTCTTCGATGTTATCTTGCAAATTGTCTGCATGCCACATGTCTTCTTCCTCTTTCTTTGTGTGCTCCACATTCTTAAAAGTGGTGTTCTTCATCCCAACGTTACGTTTTACTTGAGCCCAAACCATTTCAATTGGATTCAATTCACAATGATATGGTGGTAGTCTTAGCACTCTACAGCCATAACTCTCTGCTAGTTTATCCATCATAAATTTTTCATATTTTTCCCACACTTGATTCACCACAAATTAAAGATCTTATTTCAAGCTGTCCTCATCAAAGTTAATTCCTTTGTTAACCAACCACTCTTTAACCCCTCATGTGTGACTTTAAATGGAGGTATTTAATCCCTCAGCGTGTGTGATGCAATGTCTGTGTCCCCTCAATTCCATGCCTCAAGCATGTGCAACACACCCTCTGCGTCCAAACTTTTCATTAAGAAATCTTATCGCTCACGTTCTTTTATATGTACTTTCAGTGAGTATATGTGTGACTTAATGCTGCCTGCTTTCGTTCTCTGCTTTTTGATTGCCTGTATCTATGTGCCCGTATTTTTAAAACTTTTTTTTCCTTACTCATGCCTGGTAAAGAAAATGCTTACTCACGACACAGGGTATGGTGAAATGGATACAAACAGATATCTCCACTCATGCTCTGATTTATTGCTTTCAGAGTGCTCATATGTGCGTGTTGATGCTGACTGCTTTCGTTCAGTGGTTCCTTGGAATCTTCATGTCTGAGTAAACATTTCTCCCTTCTCTTTCATCATGGCAATGCTCTCATAGGCATGGTCCCTCCAGGCATGGTCACACAATGCTGCTCGCAGCCTCGTAAGATCTGTCATCGTGTGGTATCTTATTTACGATATTTGAAGCTGAGGGTCGAGGATTCCTGACGCCTACTGCCGAATGACCTTAGCCGCATTGTGGCTTTTTTATCTTTTTCTACCCTGGGACCGTCCCTTGGCTGAACCCCACTTTAGTTCACCATGGCATCTAGCTCTCGTGAGTTGTCTGACCAGCAAATGCATCATGTTTTGGAAGAAAAGAGTGAAGCAAGTTCTGATACAACTTCTGAGAATTCAAAGTAGATACACTGTGGACTCCAGTTCCAAAGAGGAAGTAGAAGAATCTCCTCAATTTTCTTTGAATATTCAAGAGAATACTTGGGAAGAGATCGACAGTGCTAATCCTTCTCTGCCTTTTGCGTGTGATTTAGTTGGGAAACAAATAATAACAATAATAATAATAATATTCTTTATTCACCTTTAGCATAAATACATATGATAGGTGTCGTCAGGGTATGGTACATGTGGATAATTGCGTTTAAAATTAGTTCAAAATTATAATTGAGTAAAATAAACATCTCATAATTGAGGAACATAACAAGGCAGATCATGTCAATACACTTAATGAAACAATAGACCTTAGAGTTTTAGGCTGGAGAAATCTAGGTTATAATATTCCTCTAGGGAATATAATGGGTTGGATGTAAGCCAATCTCGGAAAGCGTTACAGAAACCCACACTAGAGGCTGACTTGGCAGAAATTGGGAGCCTGTTGAAAAATTTGATGGGTAGGCCATCTACTTTGTATGTTTTATCGAGCCAGTGCCAGTATCAATAGTGCCAGTTAGGTGTGCAGATAATCCCCTGGAATACTTTGAGCTATTTTTGGACGACGATCTAATTAAAATCATAGTGATGGAAGCAAATCGTTACGCAGAACAGTTTCTAGCTCATGAGAAAGAAAAAATCATGGTGCAAAAAAAATCATGCTTTCAAAAGTGGGTTCCCACAACTATGGACGAATTTAGGGTATTCCAAGGTTTGCATATGTTGATGGGGATAATTCAGAAACCAAGCCTCAGATGTATTTTAGTGGGAAACATATATTAGAAACACCGTTTTTTCCCAATGTAATGAGCGAAGAAAGGCTTTCATTGCTGACCAAATTTCTCCATTTTGTTGATAACACCAATAAGGAAATTTCAAAACGAGATCCTATGCTGTATAAAATTCTGCCCATTAGTGAATATTTGAAAAATAAGTTCCAGAAAGTGTATATACCGGGTAAAGAAGTCAGTGTCCATGAATCTTTGTTGTTGTGGAAAGGTAGGCTTTCATGGAAACAGTATATTCCCATGAAAGCTTCCCGGTTTGGCATAAAAATGTTTGAACTTTGATTCCGCAGGATATTTATGGAATTTTATAATTTACAGTGGCTCAGGGACAAAATTAGACTGTGAAATCACCAAAGACAGAGATATTTTCTCAACAAAAGCTGTTCTAAGTTTGTGTGAGCAACTATTAGATTCGGGAAGTTGTGTATATATGGACAATTATTATAGTACTCCCGATCTTTTCCAGAGGTTGGTTCAGAGGACAACAGATGCTGTTGGAACAGTGAGAATCACATGCAAAGGTATACCAATGCATCTAAAAAAAAAACTGAAGAAATGAGAAGTGGTTAGTGCAAAGTGTGGGAAATTGGTGGTGTTGAAGTGGAAGTATAGCGATGTCTCAGTGCTGACTACCAAATCTTCAGATGAAATGCAACCCCTAAGTCGAGTCAAGTATAATAAACTCATGGGAGGTGTAGACTTGGAAGATCAGCCTTTAGAATCATTCTTGCTAGGAAGGAAAAGGACAAAAGTGTGGTACAAAACATTATTCAACCACTTAGTAAATACAACTGTGTTGAATGCTTACATTCTATATTGCAAGGCTGGAAACAAGAAAGATCATCTATCGTACAGAATAGAGTTAGTGAACAAGATCATAGCCATGTATAGGGTTGCCATATGTCTGACACCCAAAAGGAGGACATTTCCATATGTCCTACACCCAAAAGGAGGACTTTCTATATGTATGACACCCAAAAGGAGGACTTCTGTTGAAAAGCGTTTATGGGTCCTGCCCCAACAATAAAAAGAAATCATACCAATAAAATGTGATTTTAACACACATTTACTCATTCAAATCATTTAAAAATCTAACTTTAAAAAAAATGTAATCATGATTATTTTTAAAAAGTACTGAGGTTATAAATTTTTTTAAATAGGAATAAAGAAAAACCAATTTTCAGCACAGTTTAATGCTTATTAATCCATAATAAACGTTAGTAACTGTTTAGCAAGCATAGTTATTTTAAAAACGGAGGTAGCAGTAGCAGAAAATCAAACGCGTTAAAAGTTGTCATCTTCTGACTCACAATCAGTGTCAGGTCCACAAACTACATTTTTTTCAGTACCGCTTGTACTTTGCCCTTTTTTGTACCAAGAGTATTTGGAAGAAGACCCAATACTCTTTAACATTTTTCCATTACCTAAAACATAATAGTAAAATTCTGAACAAGAAAAATATTTGACATTGTACTGCACACATAAGTACTCTTCACTGTGTCAATGGAGAGTTTTTTTTTCTTTCTGCAGTCCACTGCGCATTCATTAATGAAAAGACTCTTTCAATACAAGAATTGTGGCTTGGTATACAATAAAAAACTACAAGTTTAAAAATTTCTGAATAAAGAACTCGATCTAAACCCTTAAAATATTTCATCCAAATGTCATCGGATAACATGATTTTTTTCTTACACTTACTGTCACTACTCTCTCCCTGCTCAGTGGCAGTGGCTTCCTCTCTGTGTTTTTTTAAAGAAAGTTACAAATTTGCACAACTGGTCATGGCACAAGCTATCATCTATTTCACTATTACTTCTCTCATTGAAAAACATTACTGAGTCCTCAACATCTTCCCAAGAAGGAATGCTGCTTAAACTCATCCATTTGAAAACTTTAAAGCTGCTGTACTGATTAAGCCATTTTTCAATATATTTAATAGACCCCCTATAAACTCTACTAACTTCCCTCTTAAAAGTACTGCATTCACTCTCAAAACCTTCATTTGTTTTTTTGTTTAAAAACTTTTTACATTGATTGAAAGAAAGTTACTCTGCTCTCTATTCAAGAGAATGGTGTGTACGTCTTCCAAATTACCGATAGTTTCTGCCAAGTAGTTTTTTTCTCTTTCAAGAAGTAAAATTTTCTCATGGAAAACACTCATAAGAGAGTAAACAAACGACAACCTCAATTCATTAAAATCATCCTCAAATAACTTTCAAATCAAAATTGGGATGTTGGTTTGAGACAAAAAGTATGATCTTAATGCTGGATACATTTGCAGCACCCTACTAACACAAGGAAGCAGGGATAACCATCTAGTTTTAGAATGGCGGAGAAGCTGCCTGTACTCCACATCTACAAAATCACAAAAATCTTTGAGTTCCTCAGTGCGAATGGTGTAGATAGAAAAGTAGTTGAACAGCTTTAACACTATTGCTTCAACATCTAATGCTAGACCTTTGTCCAGACCATGTTGGACACAGTTATGAAGAACATGTGCTGGACAACCAGCTCCCAACAGATTTGAATTTATAGGTACTGTTTTTAAGTAATGTAAACACATTAGTGCCTGGATTCTGTTTGGCACCACCAAAGTTAGTATTGGTGTTATCACCAGAAAAGGCTACACATTTTTTACTTATTCCAAACTTAACTTAAGTGTCCTATATATACCTAGCTATTGTTTCTGCTTGTTCGTTTGGTGATGATTTAATTTCCTATACTTTAGTAGTCAACACCCCCTTATTAACATTGAAAAACTGAATTAGTGTCGGAAAAAACCTTTGTAGCACCATGATTGCTGCCATCGGTTGCTACACTATAACATGATATGCCTTTTAAAATATCAATGGTTACATCAATGGAGTGAGGCGATAAGACAGAGTTTACTATAGCCCCTGCCTTAGTTTTAGGACAATAAACATCTTTAACAATCTTAGAGTCTTTAAACATAATTTGGTTGAGCTTACTGGTGCAGCTCATTGAGTTGAAACTCTGATGATGACGAAGTGTGAAAGGCTACTGTAGCTTCAGCTGCTCGAGCTTGATTTTCAATATCGCTTCCTTTTTGGTATGCAAATGAAGTTATCTTGGTGTTGGAGTCAGTTTCTTTAAGGCTTTTTCTATGTTTTGTTGTTGTTAAATGATTTTCCGAATCCAAAGCACCTACAAGTAAAAGGGAAACTTATTATTGTTTTTCTTATAAATAGGTGAGGTACGGTAACGTAGGCCTAGTATATTCTTAAAAACAAAACAGGCCTGGGCCTATGTACGTATGCGTAATTAATGCAAAATAATATCTTATAATTATAAAGATAAGATAGTGGGGGTTTGCCTACTAAGGCCTATAGTCATTGAAAACTATAAAAATGGCTTACCTTTATGAGAAACGTTAATGAATGAGAAAAAAGACTGGGCAAACTTTGCATTCCGCCTCAAATATAGATCTTCCCCTCTTAAAGCTAGGAAATCTTTCTTGCAGACAGTCCGTAAACGTACAGCTGCGCTTTTGTTGTCCTTTTGCTTTTCATTTATCACCTTCCATGTTATATTGAACACTGATATGGTAAAGATAAAATTTTAATGAATTAGACGAAGTTGGAGAGGAAATGCCCTAACACAATCACTAACTAAAAATAACCACCGGTAAGAAAAAAGATACAAAAAGCGACCACTCTTTGTCACTATCATTACTGTCTTTACGCGGCTGCAGCAGTAGACACTAGGGTAGACGGATGACAGATTGACCTGCTCAGAGAGGTTTAAACACGTGCATTCCCTCCCGCTCCGACGCTGTGTGCGTAACTCGGCGTAACTCCAAACCTTAGTCTAAACTATTGTTTAGACTGACTAAACTTGTTTGGACTGTGTCCAAACTAACCGCAACAAAGTAAGACAAAGTAGTTGTCGCGGCGGCCATGTAGGTAACTCTGACTACGATATTGTTCATTTCACTGTTGGGTTGAGATACTAGCATACAAAGGTGTTAAAGTCGAAATATTTGTATTATCCCAATCTGATTAATTACGTAATTTTTGCAAAAATAGAAATTTTACTTCCAATTGCCGAAAAGGAGGACGTTTCCCACATTTTACCAAAAGCCGCCCGGACAGTTTTTTTCACCTCAAAAGGAGGACATGTCCTCCGATATCCGGACGTATGGCAACCCTAGCCATGTACCATGGACAGAATTTAGAAAAGTGTAAAGGATGGCCCTCAGATACCGACACGGAATGTACGTGATTGACAGGTCAGCATTTCATTCAAGAAAATCCGAAAACCGAAACTTATAAAGTTGGAAGAAGAAAGTGTGTGGTGTGTACAAAAAATGGAAAGGGAAAAGAAATGAGATATAGGTGTAAAAACTGTCCAGAGACACCGTCTCTCTGCTTAGACCTCCGTTTTGAGCAATACCACACAAAGGTCAACTACTAATCACCGGTTACAGAGAGAAGAAAAAAAACAGCTTGACAAGATGTAAGTAGAAATTTATAATAATAAAGCATATACAATTTTAAACTTAATTTATTTTTTTTTGCAATTTTTAAAATTGCAATTACAATGATATAAATGTTTAAGTAAATGCCTGCACAAAATATTCGATGCTTGCGTAAAAAAGCATCCTGAGCGATTTTAATCCCTCCGATTAAAGTCACGCTAGAGACATGGCGGACGCATATGCTGCGTCGCACACACTGGAAGGGTTAATGCAATTTTTCCTCCAGCTTGTGGTAGGTAAGGATTCCAACTTCCTCGAATTGTATGATGCATTATCTACAACTATAATTGTGCCTTCGGTTATGTTTGATAGAAGTGAGTGCTCAAACCAGCTCTCATATCACTCGCCATCAACTTCGTCATGCTCATCCATGGTGTTTTTTTTGCATAAAGAACACGTGCTGCTCCCTCTATGAACCCTTTCTCCGTCCCTGCATGTATAATTGCAAAGCGTCCTCCTCGGGAGGTGGGGGCCTACAGCCCAGTTGTAAGTCCAGAATGGAAAGCCTGACGAGGAGTTTATATTTTTTTGTCATGCCAAGTCATGTTCACTGTTTGTCCGACATTAATCCAAGTTTCGTCTGTGAAAACAATGACCCTTCGTTCACGACGGTATTGTTTTAGCTGCCTTAAATAATTATGTTGCCAACGAATAATATCATCCCTTTCAATTAAAATGCTTCTTTTTCTCCTGTGTTCGTACACGAAACCTATGTCTACAAGAAGGCGATATAATGTAGTCCTCTTGAAAGTTGGAAGATCTTTGTTCATGTTGACTGACCTTAACATACATTTTAAAGTCAGAGGAATACTTTTTAATGAAAAATTCATGCACTTTTTTTCGAACTCCCAACCTCACTAAATCGTCATAAATCAACACTCTCGAATTCTTGTAAGGCTGTCTAACTTTTTTAGTCTTTGAAGGTGTCACCAATGGACCACAGGACGCTTCCTTTCTCTCTCTGTAAATAGTGGACTGTGAGCAGCCAGTTGCCATCGAAGTTTCACGGCAGGCTTCAGTGATACTGAGGGACTTGTTGAAGTATGAGAAGACATTGAACTCCACCTCTCTTTCATGGCTTCTTAGCTTCTCCCCTTTTCTCTTCCTCTTCGCATCAGACATAGTGTTTGGGCACCTTACCGCAGAGATTGATGTACAATACTCCACAGCTCTGATAAACGCAGCAGACTACACACCACTTGTTCACTTAAAAAATTCCAACAAGAAACTGGACGTCTTCGCTAATTCTTTTCCTAGACCCTTCTGCTGGGGTTGCTTCCCGTGCAGGTGTTTTATGGCACCCTATTAACGGAACTTTTGGAAAAACCTAGAGTGCCCTTCTCTTTAAGGGCTTACACCGAAGAGGAATACCCCTTGTACGGATTATGGAATAATTTCTGTCATGTTTCCTGTGGCAAGGCTCGTAAAGGACTTATTTCTAAGCGGTCAAAAGGTGCGAGGGGTAGGCTTTCCTATGTCAATGTCTTGAAGTATAAATATTTCTAATGCAACATATGAGTACTCTCCTTAAAAAACATCTAATGAAGAATTGCATGCATTTTATAATGCATGTATATTAAGACATAAATCCTGTTTTCCACCAAAGAATCTTCCATCTGTACTATGGAAGTTAGCAAGACAGCAAGCAGTGTGCCTCGGCAGTGCCGTGGTGCCGTAATAATTTTTCTTAAGATCAAAACATTGTAGCTTTCTTCACAATTGAGATAAGTAAATGGTTTTTGGACTAAAAACAAATTAATAGTTTTCTTCAAATTTTATACACAGGATGAATGGACCTAAAACGTTAGCAGGCAATTACTTTGTACCCCCAAAAACCAAACTTTTTTGTCCTTAAGATATTTTACACCAGTATAACAACATATCAGCTCAATTAACTTCTAATTGGTGTACACCTTTATTGAAATAAAAAGAATAAGAAACATTTTGCATAAGTTTTAATCAAGTATGAAGAACGGTTTGTCCACAATTGAGTGAAGAAGACAAAGTCAAAAGACCCGCGTTTGTTGAATAAATTAATGAAAATATTATTTATAACTTTTATTATAAACTTTATGGAAAAACTATGGTGACCAGTAAATGTAGCATGTCTCTTTGCATTAAAAGAGATGATGATAAATTGGATAGTGCAATATTAATTTTTCTGCTGCTGTTGGCAACAGTGCATCTCCAGCCTTATGGGGATTAACATGGGAAACGAATCTCCATAAGAGCCCATACTGTTAACTAAATGTGGAACGCACTTTAATGCCCTGAATATTGTGATACAAGAGCGAAAAATTAGAGTTATTCAACCCTAGTCACGAAGTGTCAACATTGGCGGTGTCCTCCTTATCGTCTCGATGCACAGGGAGAGGTTTTGACATTTTGGACGGGATAAATTGTCGCATACAAACACCTTCTGGCCAGATATCACTTTCAAAAAGTTTTTCCCAGAGGCTGAAAGGAGCATTAATTTTAAAAGAGCGATAGTGTGCACCAACCTTCAAACTTTCACTTTTAAAGTCACCCTTAAATTGCTACGATAGGTGTTTAACAATGTCATGGGACATTGTATCGGACTGGACACGTCCCACATAGAGAAAATATGACGAGGAATTCCAGAAAAGTTGCACTCATTACTAGACGTATTACTGCCATACATGACCTTATGCTTGTGCCTACTCTTCTTAGGCTCCCACTTTACGAAGCCAGCTTCGTCATTATCAACTCCTCCCGTAAGAAGTTTTCCCTCTTGATTTGTTGCTGCCACAACTTCTCCTCTTGCTTCAGGCTCTTTCTTGTCCATGGTAGGCATGGAGGCAGAGACAGCCATTTCTGAATGCGCAGCATCAGGTACCTCTGAGTGCTTGTCTGTACTCCTACCTTTCATAGCTTGGTTTGTATTAGAACTTGAGCCTTGTTCCACAGCCTTCCCTTGTGAGAGCCCAAAATGATTTTTATCCCCTGAATCAACTAACTTGGAAAACAACAAGTGTTTTTACGTACCAGAGACATTAAAGGCCTTAAGAGGCTTCCATTTTAAGGAATTCAATGTCATCAGCCATAATGGAAAAGCTAGGCTTGTGCAAGCAACACAACAAACACTTCCAATAAATATCACGGCAATCAAAAATTGCTTTTAATGGTAAATCACTCAAGTTCATACATTTATAGTGATATGCAGATGAACGAATATCATAAATAACAAATTTCTCACACAAATTGAGCGAAATCTTGCAGGAGCCAAAGTGATGGGCGTCCATTTTAGTACATGTGGAAGGATATCCTGACATCTGATACCGAACCCATGATAACTGCTCTGATAACTGATACCCTGATAACTGATACTGAACCCATGATACTGCCTTGAATGTATATTTTGGTGCCAGAGATCCATTCAGTGACCTCAAACACCTGGAAATGACACCCAACATGGCCATGTGGACTACTGGGGGCTTATTGGACAGCTAGGCCGCCATTTTATTTCTTAGGCCCTAATTATATGAAATTGCCTCCAAGAATACCTCTTAAGCCTGTGAATGCAATTTTCAAAGTATTTTACTGATTACTAAATTATTCCAACTTTTTGTCATTGCACATGATGATGATTTCTTGTGTCCAATTTTATGACAATTTATATATTTTCTGTAATTATTTTCAATTAGTACAAAATTGAAGCACATGTAATCTGATTGTGCAATCCAGCAGCACCTTTTATCAGGAGCAGGTTGGAAAAAATAATTATGTTAATAATTCAGGGAGTAAAAAAGTCTTAAACATAACTGCTGTTTTATAGTAATTTGATATTACACACAGCACTTTATTTGAATGTTGCCTTTCTTTGCCTGAAATTAGTTTAATTTATGTGTACTGATTTAATGTTAATTTCATTTATAAAATATGTGTACCGTACTGGCCCGAATATTAGACGGCACCAAATGTAAGACAGGTTGGGTTTTAGAGCTGCCATTTTAGGGAAAAAATTTTAATGCTCATATAGGATGAAAGCAGCATATAGAGTGTTCACTACAAAAATTTTCATGCGTTTTATTACTAAATTATGAAACAATGCTCCAGTCAGTGAGATAAATATGGTTACTTACAGTGTAACCATACTTACTGTAATCAAGTTCTGAGACGCCTATTATAGAAACCTCTCCAAAGGTTAGAGGGATTAAAATATGAGGATATAGAGTACATACATACAATATCATAATATTTATTGCAATCAGGTGCTGACATAAAGGTCAGATTATTACTGAAAATTTTCTCCTATGATTACAGGAGTTATAACAGGATGCTATAAAGTTCTAGATTCTCGGATGTGATGTATTTCAACCTTGTAACACCATTTTAAATATCATATTCACTTGCCTCTTCAGATTTCTCACTTATTTCATCGTCACTTTCCAAATTAGATGTCTAGATTCGAACTTTCCTTGGCCTCTATTCCATATCCTCCAAATCGGAATCCTCCCACATGACGTCATCCTTGGTGCCATCCAATGCATTTGATATACAGCATTCCTTAAAGCCTCTCACAATTGATTCTTCTGGGATGGCATCCCAAGGAGCCTCAATCTACCGAGTAATAAGTGCCAAAGATGGCTTTCGAATACGGCCAGAGGGTGTGTATTCAAAGTTCCCACTCATCAGCCACTCAGCATAATATTTTGGGGTTACTTGTGAAGGCCCTTTTGACACATACATCCAAGACTTGAAGTTGACTGGTCATATCACCAGGTATGATGGCCAAATCTGATTTCATCCTGTGTGAAATATGTAAAGTGAATGCAGAAGTGAATAGAAAAATGATTATCACATATTAATATTTGTATTTAGATCTGTGGATAATCATTAATGAGAAGACACTCAATTTGATACCTTTCCAAGAGTACTGGTATAGTTTTAGTAAACAGGTGTATTCTCAATATCTTAACACTTGTCCTACACTTTCAACCCATTTCTTAGTGTGACATTTGAATCAATATTAACACAAATATTTTTAATAGACCCGTTCAATTATTGAGAAATGTGACAACATGGATTTGTTTAGGCCTCTGTCAGACGATACGACTTTTCGCCGTGTGCCGTTGATGGCAAGGCGCCGTGCCGGATTGAAATTGCCGTTCGCAGCATGAAGCCATCTCCAGTGAGGTTTGATGCATTTGGAGGCATCCATAAACATGCTAGTAAAGGTCCATGGTTATTTTAAATCATGGCACCGCACTGGATTGAAATGGCCGTTCGCGGCATGAAGCCATCTCCGGTGAGGTTCGATGCGTTTGGAGGCACCCATAAAGGCCCATGGTTATTTTAAATCATGGCACTGAGCTGTCACCGGTGCACGGCGATAAGTCGTATCATCTGAAAGACCTTTTACTGTCATACTTGCATAATTTTCTAGCATTAAGTATCTTACAGCTTTGCACAACACTTGTGAAGTACCTACTCGTGGCTTACTTCACGGCTGCTTCCATTTACGGCGACTGCGTCAACATGCCGCAAATAGAAGCGGCCACGTCACAAACACTGATTCCGATGCCACTGTAAGATCGATTAAATTAGTGGATTTGATCTTTAATGGTTAATAATTACCTGGACATCGTCTGCTTGACGTTCTCCATTAGGTGGCCACAGAATGAATCAAGTATGAGCATACTGCGTCGCCGTCAACATGCCGCAAATAGAAGCGGCCACGTCACAAACACTGATTCCGATGCCACTGTAAGATCGATTAAATTAGTGGATTTGATCTTTAATGGTTAATAATTACCTGGACATCGTCTGCTTGACGTTCTCCATTAGGTGGCCACAGAATGAATCAAGGATGAGCATACTGCGTCGCCCAAGTAGTGCTCCAGGTCTTTTGTTCCACACTACTTCCAGCCACTCCAACATCAGCTGCTCTGTGAAGAACCCTTTGTCGTTCACTCGCACTGTAATGCCAGGCATGATGCGTTCTTTGGACATCGTTTTCCTTTTTAAAACAATCAGTGGAGGAAGTTTTTTTCCATCAGCTGTGCAGGCGAGCATTGTTGTTGCACGTAGCTTTTCATTGCCCGATATTTTTATGAGCACTGAAGAGGCACCTTTTTCATTCACTGTTGTGTTGGGAGGCATATCAAAATATATCGGCATTTGATCGGCATCTCCAATATCACCCAACAGATAATTATATGCTTTGCGTTTAGCAATCACAACATGCTGAAACTGAAGGAGCTTTTCTTCAAAAGGAATCGGTAATGCCTGTGCAAGAGTTGTGCGTCATCGTAACGAGATGTGATGAGGGGACATCTCTTCACCCATCCAAGACTTGCCTTAATTGATGTCCTCGGGATCCCTAAGCCTTGTGCTACTTGTAGTGCTTTGATGACTATGGCCTCAGGAGACACGGGAGCACCCTTATTGATGAGTCCACACACAAAATCTACAACGATGCGTTCTACTTCGCTCTGTCTTCCTTTCTTTGGCCCCCTTAGAGCCTTCCTTGTTGAGTTGCATGCTCTCAATATTCATTCCCCTTTCATCCATCGACGAACATTGCACTCTGACACGCAGAATTGCAGACCAGCCTCTGCCATTGATGTCTTTTTTGCATTTGAAATAGCTTGTAGTTTGAAACTTGCATTGTAACTCTTTCTCTCTCCTCAGGGAGCATGACCAATTTGTGTACCATGTTTTTCAACCCTACTAATCATTGGTGATAGACAAACTCAATAAGACTTCAAACGAAAGTGACACGTCGTTTGGTTTCTGAACGTTCCACTGACCAAAATTAGTTCTTTTTACTGTAACCGCTGTGTGGCATAAGAATGAATGATTGTTATGAAGTAAAGTAGAATGCCAAGTCTAAAGACAGTAGGTGACAGGAAACTTTATACAGTGGAGCCCGTTTATAACGAAGTTGAGGGGGCCGGCAGTTTACTTCGCTGTATGTGGGCCCACTCTTGTGAACTTAGAATTGAACTTTGAACCAAGTAAACTGCTGTAATATCATGGCTGTTATTGTATAACCTCGCACAGGAAAGGAACAGACACGTCTAGGTGTAAGAATTTAGGAAAAATGCTACCATCCGAATCGATCGAAAAAACTGCCTTTTTTCTCCATTTCAGAGTCTGTCGCCTTCGCCAATTCTAAAGAACGTTTTACCAGAGACGCTCAATGAACATACTGATTCAACTATCTTTCGCGCAGTTAAGATAGAAATCAGAGATGGGGTTATTTTGTCATCTCGTATTCACACATTCACGAAATTCACCTATTTACACAGCGAAATTTTCACAAAAGGTAAGAGTATGTTTCCTGAAGGGTATCAGTTTCCATGAGGACTATCATTTACAATTATATAAACCACGCATCGTATTTAAATCATCAGCATCAAGGCTAGCCGCAGATGTGCGACATCGGTAAGCTCCATTTCAGAATTTCCTCGACTGGCATCCCCCCTTCGGAACCTGGGTGGAATGGGAAAGTCCTCGGTGTGGAAGGGGGCAGTCGGCGAGCGAATGGAGGGAAAGTGGAGGTGGGAGAACTCCGTAGAAAAGAAACCGGGTGTCAAATTTCGTCACGCTGGGCGTCCGACTCTCGGATGAGTTTTGCCTGGGCGAGGAGAGCGGAGTCTCGTCCCTAGGATTGAAAACTGCCAGATTTTGCTTTACGTTTCACGGAACTACGCGGGGCGTTAAGTCAATTCTAGCCCCGTTTGCCAAGTTCGAAAACGGCCTTAGGCTTGGCTAAAAAAATATCGTTACTTTTCCGATAGGCATTACAAAGCAATAATATTGTCGGACCGGAGGCAACAGACAAAATAGGTACGGTTTTCAGATAACTTATGTGATAATAATAATAATATTTATTGATTCCAGGACATGTGGATGTACATGTATAGAACAGGTCAGAAAGCAGTGCAGGATGAAAAAATTATAATAATAATAAAATACATACATTTACACAATACCTATTTACAGGAATGAAAAAATATTAGAATAATACATAGAGCAATAATACATAGAGCTGCAGCATTGTCACAAAGCTAATATATTATTTACAATTAGATATGGATAAGAATTCATCGGTCGAATAGCAAGTATGCTGGGATAAAAATTATAAAGTTTAGACTTAAATAATGGGAATTTACCAATTTCCCTTAAATCCCTAGGTAGGGTATTTATAAATTTAACACCTGCATAACTCGGATTCTTTGAGAACATGGCAGTGTTGTGGGTAACTACTCTTAAGTCTTTACATCCTCGCATGTTATAGTGGTGTATATCAGAATTAGTTTTCAGGGTGAATAGAGAATTATTTTGGAAAACAAACTTAACTGTGTGAAATATGTATAAACAAGGAAGGGTAAGAATATTAAATTTTTTAAAATATGGTCTGCAACTGGTTCTCCTCGGAATATTTCCCAATATTCTTATGGCGCGTTTTTATAGTCTAAAAAGACGTATTGAATGGGAAGAGTGACCCCACACAGTAATTCCATATCTCAGTCTGCTGTGGATAAAAGCATAATAAACAGAAAGAGCAGTAGCAGTATCCACCATTGTCACAACATTCCTTAAGAGATAGCACCCTATGGCAACTCTGGAACATAACTTCTCAATGTGAGTTTCCCATGATAGGGACTCGTGAACATACGATCCTAAAAATTTTGTTAGGGTGGAGCCCTTCAGGCAAGAACCATTCAGTCTTAAAAGGGGGGAGTCAATTATACATTTTTGATGGGGATGGAATTGAATAAAAGTTGTTTTATCACAGTTAACAAAAACCATGTTATCCTCACACCACTTACCCATGCAATCTAAATTCTTTTGCACTACAGCATGGTTTGGACTCCTGGAGGAGGTAACATGGGTAGTATCATCAGCATACATGTATACTGACCCACTAACAAAGTAATTAGGGAGATCATTAATATAAACAAGGAAAAGCAGGGGACCCAGTATTGATCCCTGGGGGACACCTATCTCTATTGTCAGAGGGGTTGAGGTAGTAAAGGACCTCATTTCTTCAGAATATAATTTAACCACTTGTGATCTTCCTGTCAAAAACGATCTTATCCACTGGTTGGCAACCCCAGAAATTCCATATGACTCAAGCTTCATAAGTAGTACTGTGTGATCAACAGAGTCAAAAGCCTTTTTTAGGTCATAAAAAACACCAATTACATGATTCTGATTGTCCATTGAACTTATTAAATCATGGATAAATTTGTTTATGGCAGTTTCGGTCGACTTATTCTTCATGAAGCCAAATTGGGAGTCTGAAAGAATATTAAATTTAGTTAAGAAACTCAATAAGCGATTATCCATTGCCTGCTCTAGAATTTTGGAAAAACAGATAAAACAGAAATTGGTCTATAGCTATTCATATTTAGTGGATCACCACCTTTAAGTAAAGGGATAACCTTAGCTGTCTTTATTTTGTTAGGAAAGGTACCCGAAGATAAGGATTCATTAACCATGTGTTTAAAAATATTAATCACAAGGGGGTCACCAAATTGTTTTAATAGAGAACAGGGTATATCATCATGTCCAGCAGAGTGTTTCTTGCAAACTTTTTTGATGATATTAACAATTTCTTTATCATCTACTGGATAGAGAAAAATACTTTGTGCATGGTGAGGCCTATTATGCAGGCGCACATTAGGAATTGTTTGTCGGTTGGTTCCATTGAGTTCCAGTGATTGATGTAATGCGTTCGTCACAGTTAATCTACCGGTTAATAATTAGTTGAAAATTAATTAATGCAAGTGAATAAAACGTACGTAAATGGATATGCCAGTTTAAGAAGATTACTGCTGGAAATTTCATTCTACCATCTTTTTTAATGGATAGGTACTCTCCGGAAAAATATGTAAGCCACACAGTAGATGCATTTTTTCTTTGCGCGGTATATTTCAACCTAGTAATACAACGATCGGTCGTATTCATAGAGTATAGTGATGGGATAAAATCCTTAGTCATATTTTCTGAGGGTCGCACTGTATTTCTTACTGTGCAATATTACATTCGTATTTCAGAAATATTCATAAGTGTGCGATTCAATTCCGAGAGGAGGAGGGGATTCCGAAGGAGGGGAAAGGATTCCGAGAGGTGAAGGAGGGGAAGAAAGGACGAGGTTTGACTAAAGGGGAGTGAAACGCAAAACGGGAGGCCTTGCCAGACACTTTCGTAATCTACACCCTAGATCATTCTAGTCTGACTTCCAAGGGGCCAGCCAAGTATTGCGTAAGACGTTTTTGGAGGAGGGGGTTGGGATCATCTTACATTCGCTTGAGAATAGGGGGGCAGGTTGAAACATTATACTAGAATAGAGAAAGAAAGGTGACTCAACGTTGCTTGAGAGGCAGTGGAAGGAGTTTCGCAGGAGGGAAACAAATTCGTCATGGCACGGTTCACCTCCATAGTGTCGGAAAATGGTTAGATTTTTAGCGAGCAAGGGTTTAATGATTGCGACCTCAAAAACGAGTTATGATGGATGCTCTTTACGTATCGTATTGAAGATAGATGTCGCCAGAGGTTGACTGTCTTCGATCTTCAAATTTCTGACTAAGAAGTATGTTTTTGGTAGCCAAAGTTCAGATAAGTTTCCTAACTAACCCAGAGGGATAAAATTTTTTCTTTCGCATCGTCTTTCGGAATGATACCTTTCAAACCAAATTAAGAAAACCCGAAGTCAATATCTTTAATAGTTAACCCATAGTTGAGTGATACGTAAACACGGGTAGAGTGAAAATGAGGCCTGAAACGCTCCCCTCGGCCGTCAATACCTCAACGCCTTCAACACAGCATCCTCGATATCCGCATATTTAGAGCGGCGGGTTTTTTTGTGATGAACTCCAAAAGTCACACGCTAACTAGATTTTTCAATTTTCTTCCGATTTTTTTATATTGTTGACAAAGTACTAAGTGAAATATCGCACTTTTTGCGACATCGGTCTTAGTCATTTTGTGGTCTATGTTCATGAAAATTTCTAACTTAGTATTTAAACTTACCACTTTTCTTCTTATTTGATCGCTCTCCATAGTGATCAATGTCACAAGACCATCAATACGATTGCGTAAATTAGTGAAACGTGGCACTAGACAGCAGCGAACCGCTAGAGACTAACCGACGAGCACCGGAGGAGCTGACAGCATAGAAGGGGAGGGTTGACTAGGGAGAGGGTGTGGGAGTTGCCCGGTGCATGACAGGGGTTGGTTTTGCTCAGCGCATGATAGGGGTGGGAGTTGCTGTGTTCATCTAGTCCGAGAAGAGGAGTTCAGGTATTTAGGGTAGATTTCTGGACGAGCATTCGTGTGCGTAAATAATCGGATATTGATAGAGCTCTCGAGGTTTTAACACGAAGGTGATATTGCCATATGTTTTACAACAGTCGAGAAGAGGTGTAATATATAAAGGATATCTTGCCGTGTGACTAAATTCGATATAAGCAGGACTCATTTCAGTATACCTTCGTTAAAAGCGATTTTTTACATGATGAAAGGGCCTTTTTTACGGGGAGCGGCTTTCACTTCGTTAAAAGCAGGACTTTGTTATAAGTGGGTTCATTATAAGTGGTCTCCACTGTATCTCACTTATTCATCCCCAGTTCCCGAGTGTGTCAAGTCGTAACAGCTCCAGGGTGTTACAAAATATAGTTATAATACGTAAAATAATACGTAAAACATGCCATGGTCGTGGCCATTATGGCAGGTGTTTCAGCTCTGGCCGCAGGATTACAACTTCCGCCCTGGAATCAAGCTTCTCACTTTTGTCCGAGGCAAGAAAGAGGTGGGAAGGAAGGGATGGTTGGCGAAACCATCGCCCGACTTCGAGGCCGACACCAATGAAGCGGATTGAGGTCAAAGGACCTCAATTGGCCCCCGCCTCCCGGAAGTGCTCGTATTAGTTTGGTTACCCAAACAACTGAGACGAGTAGCCGTCGGTCTCACTTTCGCGAAAAATTTACTGCACTTCGTTGAGAACCGGAAGAGCCCGTTGCCCTAAGATTTGGCATTAGGTGTCTCCCTGGCTCCCTTTCCATGTTGACGCCGTGCGGTCTGCCGGAGTACTTCCTTGAGTCGGGGACCACCGGACCCATGGAGGGTCAATTCGGACCAATTCTGGTCAAAGCGTGGGTACAGCCCTTCTCTCAGTAGTCCTCGTCAACGTGGGCAGTGGTGCTAAGCGCTCAGTAGCGACCGTTGTTACATTGTATGTCCGGCAGTCGAGAACATCTAGTCCCGTAAAGGTCACAAAAATCCACAGGGGAAGAGGACGCCTCGGTAGCTTAACTGGCTAAAGCACTCGGCCGGAAATCGAGGGATCCGGGTTTGGATCCCAGTCAAGGCGGATGATTTTTTTCTGTGGAAATTCGCCATACCCATTATGCAAATATGGCAATACACTGTCGACCCTGGGTAACTTGAACCTCTTCCCCACCCTTAACACCCCCTCAACTTCATTGTAGAATTATGTTAAGGAAATGCCAGATTAGTGTATACAATTCATTTTTGGCGAATGACCTCTGACACATGCCTTGAATTATCTACGTAAAAGTAGTTAAAAATCTTCCTACACCGTGCGACTCTCGTAAAAAATGGACGTTGTCAAATATCAGTCGTCGTGATATGCTTAGTGAGCTTAAATGTGATGTTTTCGTTCCTTGTAGCGCTGTAATCAAGATTGAAATTGTCATCGCGAGGAGCCAGTAGTTACACCGCTCACCAATGCTGTGCGGGTTGAATCCTGATTTTTTCATAGGCAGGGTGTCCACGGACCCTTGAAAACCGGGAATTATTCGGGAATTTTCCGATCATGAAATTACCGTGAATTATTCGGTAATTTACGGTAAATCCGGGAATTTTTAAAATTATCATTTCTAGGCGAAAAATATCCTTATTTTATGTTTGAATTCAACTACGAAAGCCCTAAAATATACGTTGTTTGATAACTATACATGGTGTAATGCACTTAGCGTTGGTATTAATATGTAAATCCAAGACCTGAACTTGGTTAGGCTCCTTGTAACGTCAGCGTCACGTGTCCTTTGGTTTGGTTGACCTGACCAAGCTACAAAATATCTTTCAGTCGGAAATCTAATTGAGTGAATTTTGGCTCCCAACGCAACGTAAATCCGCAGGGTGAATGGGTAACGTGAGACGGGTCGGAAGCGGGAGTCGGTCGGCTGCGGGACAGACGTTGCGACGCCAAAGAAATCGGGGTGGTCGGCGGTTGGATGGTCTGCAAGGACCGACCACCTGTCCGACGGTACTGACTGTTTTCGTCGGGAGATTGAGTCCCTCCAACCGTCGGCCCCGACAGTTGGGTGTTCTGTGTTGCGGCTTTAAAGAAGATCACAGATCACCTCAAGTCATTGGCGCACTTACTAAAAGCTACGGGCAACTGGTGGTGGCTATTAAGCGGTAAGAAGTGCTTGACTCCATCTTGAGAAGTAACTGATTTGGCTAGCCACGCCACACAGTCGCTTGTAGCAGCGTGCGGTCGGACGCGCCACTCAAGAACTCAAGACTAGGGTTGCACCGATAAGCAAAATGGACGGTTACCGATTAATCGGCCAAGCATTAACGGCCGATTCCGATTAATTGGCCGAATATTAGCAACCTACAGTTCAATGCGTGGCAGCCATTGTTTTGACCTCCCTCGCTCCCGCCACACACCGTTTCGTTTCCGGAGTATCCATTGCGTCCTTAGACGGTGTATTAAGGGAGCCTAACTTCACGAAACAATATTCAGACTAGTCCGAAGACGCCCTTGCAGCATCTAGACAGGGTTGCCAAGAATTAAGAGGACCCCTGAACAATCCGATGATCAATCAGAAATATATAATTTTCATTTCTAGTCTTATTTTTTACAGCAATATGATAATAAAAATTGGCCGCTTATCTAAGCCGATTAATCGGCCAAATATCAGCTTCTGATTTATCGGCAAAATGGCCGATTAATCGGTATTGGAATTATCGTCTACTTGCCGATTAATTGGTGCAACCTTACTTAAGATGCGCTACCAAGTGGTTGATTGTAAGGGAGGACGGGAGGTTAGGGTGGCCCAAAAAAACTTTCTTTGGAAGTTGGATGGGCGGTCTGGTGTAATTTCATTAATAAAAAACTATAGACAATTTTAGCTAGATCGCACAATATTTGACACAGCTGGAACAGAAAACTTACTAATGATGAACGTGAGAAATAGAACTAGCTATTTGTAATACAGACATGAACAATTTTTTTTATAGGTTTGGAAATGTTAAGGATATGGAGAGGTTAAAGTTAATTTAAACCTTTTTCAACCCATTAAAAATTAATACTCAAGTGTTTCAACCTGAAGGTTGGTGTGGATTGGTGAGGGTAGAGCTCACCTCAGAAGAAGCCAGATAGGCGTGTGAATTTCACACATTAAGGGTAGGGGGGCCAGTTGCTTTCCCTGGGCCACCTCGCACTTGGAGGATTTTTGTTTGGGGGTGTCCGAAGGCTTCACCTGGATTTGAATCTGAGACCCTCTGATCAGTAGCAAAGCGCTCTACCCACTAGGATAACACGCTCCCAAACATTAAGAAACGCATAAAATAATAACATTTATCATCAAGGATTGTTTTTCTTTCGTTTAATCGTTATTTCTGCGGTAGAATCCCGAAAAACGGGAGAATTGCCTCTGTAGATCAGGCAATTTGAGCCTGAAATGTTTAAACACGATTCGGCAGGGTCAAAAATTGTGCAATCATGCTGAAAATTTCCATGGCTTGTTTATTTATGAAATTACACCAGAAAATGCATCCGCCCCCTCAACTTTCAAGAAAAAATTTTTTGGCCACCCTAATGGGGGGGAGGGGGGGGTCCGATGTCCGTAGGGGGTCAGGTGTCTGGAGGGGGAAGATGGGCGTCCGGAGGATGACTCTGGCGGCTAATTACCGCAATCTCGCCACCCCGAAAAGGTGATTGCTTGCCCAGTCGCGCGTTCACAGGAGTGGATTTATTGTAAATAAAACAACATATTTTATTACTTTGTTTTTTCCACTTTTTCTTTTTGAATTATTTATATTTATTTGACATCTATATTTTTATTATGTTGTGTTTAGCTAGGAAAATCCATATTATTTGTAAAACATGAAAAATATCACTTTGGCGCTTATATAAACCACGATAATATAGCCTGGAAATTTTTAAAAATTTAGCCTTGAAAACCTGGAATTATGCTTGAGTTTTTTATTGTGACTTTTGTGGACACCCTGATAGGTCACGAAAATAAGAGGGATAGCGATTTTTGACCTCTTCCAAGTGAAAAAAATAACCGTCTTATATTCAGGCCAATACGGTACATACAATTTAAATGAATTTGACAATTTGTGCTTATTGCTGTTTGAAGTCCATGCAGTTAGCCGAGAAGCTACTTTTCTTAGTTTAGCTACTTACCGCTGTTGCACTACTTGATGGTGCATGCACATTGCCATTCTTATATTGCTTATATCTCATACTGTACAGCTTTTAAATTTTTTTTGGGGGTAGTTTAGTGCAAGGAACTTTACTGCAATTATTTGTTACCTGAGCCTACGTACTGCTATCGATCGTGTCTGTTCTAAGCTGGCTAAGTTAGTTCTGAAGTCAAATGGTGATGAACGATGGGGAGAGTATGTTTTTTAATCGGGGTGTTCATTGCTTATTCCATACAAATATCTCAATCAGTAACAGAAAAAGGGCAAGCTGCAACACATCAGTTGCATGGTTGCAGTGATACCTGGCGATAGCATATCAAGCAATCATTAATTAGCTGAAGCCTGGAGTGTTGCATGATGCAATTTTTTTTGTTTTGATTTTTTATCATGGTATTGATATTTTTGCCATAATTATTAAAAAATTATGTGTGCTCAATTTTGGATGTGTTTGAATCAGTGGCCGAAGAAATTTTTCATTTTATTTTTATAAATAATCTTAAAAAACTTATACATTTGGTATTTATCGTAATTTCTTATACATTAATGAGTAATGAAAAAATAAATGCACAATATCATGCAAATTTTGACTGCTTGGCTGAAAATGCCCCAAATGAAGAAAAAAAGACTTGTGAATATGGCTTAGCACTCAAAATCTGAAAAAAATCTGTAATCTGGCTCCTTTTATGTCCCAGCATTTCCACATTAATGATGTTTGACTGTTCCTTGAATCTCTTAAAATAAAAAAAATGAAGGATAAAGGTTTTTGCTAGCTTCAGTCAATGGTTTGTAAAATTATTATCCAAATATTCCCAGTGGACAGGACAGGAGGCCAGTCTAGGGTAAGAAGAAATATGGAGAATGTAAGGTGGACAGATGACCAGAGTGTATTAAGAGTGGTAGGTTGGAAAATGAATTGATTGAGGCAAATCAGGTGTGGGCATATGATTGAAGTATAAAGAGGCAGTGGATATGTTAGTCCTTGAAGAGAGGAACAATTTTGGGTTAGCTTGGAGGTGGTAATAAAAGGATAAGCTACCTAAGGGACAAGAAAGTCGAATGAAGTCAGGCATTATAAACAAAGAAACAGTGGGAGGCTACAAGTTTTTTTAGTCAAGTCTATTCATTGAGAAGTATCTTGCTGGAATTTCAGTCTAATCATTCCCAACCTTTAGAATACCTGTGAAGGTATGTCAAGGCCTTCCTAAGTATCCCTACTGAAAATTATGATGAAGTCTTGTTTTGACATTAGCCTAATCTAATTTAGCCTCTTCAGAGTTAATGTTGTTTGTATAAATGAGGAATAAGAGGTGGTGGATCATGCTTCCTTGAGGTAAAACTCTATAATCCAGAGCTTTAACTTGAGAGATACCAGACTTCATGGTTTCCATTTTGTAGTTACTCTTGGTCAATTTCTACCTTTTGATTACTGTTGTTTGTATAAATGAGGAATTTGTAAATGGAATGAGAGGTTTGCATGGAACCAATTAATGATGTAAGGCGAGAGGTATACTTGTATTAGTTTTTTGTGAGAAACTTTGTCAAATACTTTCTTGAAACCCTGGGAGGGATTCCAGGTGTGGATGAATTGTACCATATGTATCAACGATATTGTGCTTTAGCCCTTGAATTTTGCTTCCTCTTCCTTTGCTTAAAGGTTCCTCGGGGCAAGTGGCTCTGCCCCAACTGCCACTCGAAGCAGCCGAAAAAGAGGGGTCGGCGCCTCAAGGCGAGCGAGTCGGAGTGTGGGGGGGGAGGTGTGGGTGGTGGTGGAGGGGGGGGGTCTGGAGTGGCGGGTAGTGGGGGGGAGGACTCGGAGGGGCACCGCTCGGCCGGTGGTCCCTGCTCTTCCTCCTCGTCTGGCAATCGTACCTCCTCCTCCCCCACCCGCAAGGAACCACGGCCCAAGAAGAGTGGAGGAGGAGCGAGCCAGGGTCCGACGGGTGCCGCTGCTCGGGAACTTGCTGCTTGTGGGGGGCTCCTCTCCTTATTAGAGGCACACGACGATGCCTGGCCATTTCTCCTGCCGGTGAACACAAAACAGTTCCCCACCTACAGGAAAATCATCCGTTCCCCAATGGATTTGAGCACAGTTCGTCGCAGGCTCCAGGATGGGACGTGAGTTTGCCCCTTCTGCTTAGAACAAAAAATGGTCCAACTCCAGAGGAGTGGCTGTTTATGAAATCCTAAACAGCTGGTCCCACTTTTTGACCAATGAAACAAGTTTTAGCTTTTGCACAGAATGACACAATGTCTTTTTTACCCGACTCATTTTGTGGTAACCATAGCAAACTTGTGGTCGTTTGGACATCTTACCCATATTAGTCATAGTGGACTTCTTTCATATATGTATATGTTATCTGAAAATATTCAGACTAAGATAGGGTAATCATTTTAATTAAATATTCTTTTCACTTAAAATCAATGTGTAGACATTTGTGTTCACCTACAATCCTGTATTGGCAGTATTTCAACATTAGGACATTTTAATACAATGTTACTAAACAATAATGTATAATGTTTTTCTTGAGCTGAATATACTTAAGGTGAATTAAAGGCTAACATTTCTCTTCGATGTGTCTGGACTCTTATTTCTTAGTAACAGTTCGTCTTCTTAAAGCTGTTTTCATTTCTTACACATTGAAGCATTCCTCGCATCTCACTGAAAAATAATGCAGATTATCTAGCTGTAGTATGTCATTATTTTAATTTTTCAAATTCTTTTCTTTACTCATTAGGAATGAGATATTAGTGGTAAAATAGATTATTATTCATGGGCATAGCCGAGGGGACAGGGCCCCCCCCGCCCCCAGAATCAAGTCAAACAATGAAAGTACTGGACAAAAAGTAGAAATGAGATGTATGCAGGGGAAGTTAACTTGGATCATGATTGGTTTTGGAATCCCTTAGATATAGCAACACATTCAAGAGTGGCATCATGGCTTTGTTAAGCTCTTCTCTTGCATTTGCAGGAGGTTGGGTGTCCTGCCACCCCAACCCCCCCCCCCTCCCCTTCATAGCACAAATTCCTGGCTACGCCCATGCTCTTTTTAAATTTAATTTGGGAAAAAGGACGTCAGTGGCCGAATACATGCCGACTATTATCCTTGTAATCAGGGTGTCATTAAAAACATAAACAGATGGAATTAGTATTATCAGCCTTTTAGTTCAACAAAACAGTTGGCTTTATTCTAATCTAATGAGTGAGAATTTTCCATTTTTAATTATGTTTGCAGTCATGATGAAATCTTCTTTAAATGAGTCTCTCTTCAGGTGTCATTAGTACCTCCTAAAACACTGTTCCTTAAATTCTCTCTCTAGACTGCACTCGAGAAAGTCGAGTGGGAAGCAGTGGGCATGGGTTGAGGGTGGATGTTGGGATTGGGACTGTGAGAGGAAGGATGTCTGGGACTTCATAGCTGGCTTTTCCTCAGTGTAGTTAAATCTACATCATAGATTTATTGTAGCTTGTAAGTCCTGAATAGTACAGAGGTTGGCAATGTTCAAATAACCTGCTTGCTAATTTCACTGCTCAGGGCCTTTGAGGCTTCTGACCATAATTCATGCTTTTGATTTTAAAATTTTGTTTGAGCTACTGAATTATTCTTTTGTTTGACAGTTTCCTTGGTATTTAGTGAACTGCAAGAGACTAATATTTGTGCACATTCATGAGAAAGACAAACATTTTTAACTTCTATACCCTCACTATGCATTAATCAGAAATTCCTCTCTAATTAGATTTATCGTAATAACTGATAGTCATTTTACTGCTTAAAGTTATAATAATGAGTTATAGTTAAGTGTTGATGAAAGGTGACATGCATATGAAAGGTGGCATGCATTTTATGAAATACAGTGGTGAAATGTTGTGGAACGATTTCCTTTAGTGTTGGATTAGTAATGTCATGGGACTTGCATGTGGTGTTCACTTGTTGGGTGACTGATTTTCAGGGCACATGTTTGACTTTGTCGAAAGTGTACTGTAACTGCTGTAAAACTTTGATTTACACATCTTGAATTTACATAACTTGGAGATCCAGCTGGAAAATATGCAATGAAAATTACAAACTAATAAAAATCTCAGTTCCTGAACAAGCTTTTCCTACAATAGCATTCTCCAGCCAACTGCTTGGGAAATAGGCACTAAATGTTTGATCTGTAAGGAAGAGAGAGTGAGCACGTGTCAGCTTTATCAAGCAGGATTGTATTTTTTCAAATTTTTAGCCAAAGTAGAGTGTTGTTTTCAGATGGTAAAGGACAAGGAAATCCAATCAAATTACTGAAATCGACACATGATCCGTTCAAGTTCAATTTTCATTCATGATCTTTAGTTGTGGCTTTGACTTCAGCACCATACTTTTGCCAACTCTTGTGAATGTATCTTATTCAAATTTATTCTCATTTTCTCCAACCTCTTCATTTATCAGCCAATCAATTCCATTTACTTCTTTGAAACATCTCACATACCATAAAATGTATGTTGATTAGGTGGTGAATATGCTTAAGTGACCCTCGTGCTCATCACATAGCCCTACTGGCTAATGGTGTCGTTTGTTTTGAGAAAGGTTTAGCACAGAGGAGCAACTGCCCAACTAATACATCGTCTGTTAAGGGAAATGAGAAATGCCTCTATTTTCAAGGTAGCGGAAAAAAATACACTTCTGAGGTTTACACCATGTCCATGTCCTTATTCTTTCAACAATGATGAGATAAAAGTGACTCTCGTGTGTCGCAGATCATTTTTCATTTGTATTTCTGATGAAAGTCAACTGGCATGTTTGTTGAGCTTGGTAATAGGGAATATTGGTAACTTGGTTTTCAGGCAATATTCACGACAACACAGCAGTCGAGAGAAAACACTTGGAATCTTTTAATAGTTCAGAATCATTAGATTCTTTAGTTAGTGTGAGGAGGTTCTTCATGTTTGCGAAAAACTGGCATACCTCTGGAGTGACCCAGCTTTTGGTATGCTTTTTAGAAGGTCTCACAAGCTTTCGAGTCAGAGGAAAGGCCACATTGAAATAGAAAAGAAACTTATCATGAAATAAATGAAATTTAACATCAAATGACTCATAATCAAACACTTCACACCAGGAGTGCATGGACAACATGTTTAAGAAATCAATCTTATTCAGTTCACTGAAATATCTGCAATATGACACCTTGAGTTGATGACCCAAGAGGAGAGAGGGCAAGGATACACTGGGTAATGGTCGGAGATATCTGCCTTGACTGGCAGATTTCATTAGATTTGGGCCCATATTGGTCAGAACAATGTCAAGTATGATGAACAGTGTGGCAGATGAGCCCTGGTAGTAAGTGGGGCAGATAAACCCTGGTAGTAGTAAAGATGATGAACAGTGGCACAGATGAGCCCTGGTAGGTTCATAGCTGGTATGCACCAGGTTATAAGAGTTTAGGATATCACCTTGATCACTTGAGTCAGAACTGTCACACAACAAATTAATATTGAGATCACCAGCTGATATTATGCTTGCATCCTGTACTCTATTGTAAACTCTCTCCATTAAGGAGTTGAGTTTTTCCAAGAACTTCTTCATATTGCCCAGTGGAGATCTATACAAGGACAAAATAAATTACTGAGTTTCAAAGAGGGAAAAACTGGCCAAAGAGCAGTTGGAAGTCTTTGTCTACACACAATTATTTGTACTCCACATTAAGATGAGACAATTTTAAGACTTTTTTACAAATATAACAACACCACCATTTTTGAACCTTGACCTTACAAAGAAATCACTAAAACAGTATCCAGTATTAGTTATCTCGTCTTCTATCAGCCAGTGTTCACTGGTACACAGAATTTCCAGTTGAAAATAACATTACTTGCAGTTCTAGCGTTTAGTTCCTGTGGCACTGAATATTTAAGTGTTACACTTTGAGATCAGTGTGTGGAAGCAGGTTAACACTGACTCTGGGCATGTTGCTTGTCATTTTGACTGAGGAGCAGACTGCAGAGGGTGTTTCTTAAAGAAAGAATAGTTACCCACTGGAACATTTTTAGGCCAAAAAGAGGGGCTGATGTAACACGATAGTTTTGGCGGATCGAAATATGAAATGATTTATAGTTTCCACATGTTACCTCTAGTTGCTCAAGCTTCATGTCCACGGGTACATCAGTCTTGGGAATTTAATCCTTAACGTAGTCAATCAAGGTTTCTTCTGTGACATTTGGCTGGAAATTCCATACATGAAGGTGCAATCGATGAGGAATTTCAGTGATGGTGAATTCTTTTGCCAATGTACTTACAATCAGTGGTTTACGACGCCTACGTTTTCGGTTATTTGTAACTAACCATTGATTGTTCACTACAACCGGATCATTAATGTTACTACTGCCTGGCTCCATGACCAGGACATCATGAAGAAAGGAATCTTGGGAGGAGATGATAGAGCTTGTAGAATCTGAAATCTGTGTTTTGTTCTTAACCATATGCTGATAATTATTCGGCTTCACAAAGATGGGATCCGAGTTAGGTTTGGTGACATCACGTTGGCAACGTCACATTTCTGACATTTCATCATTTGAGGTGCTTCTTGTATCGCAGCATCAGATGAAACATCCTTCCTTGCAATAGCAGTTTTTGATTGAAAGAAGTCTTTAAGGCTCAGGAAATCTTGTTTTAGTGTCTCAATGTCGGCTACTAATTCCAATAACGAGAACTTCGTGGCACAGCAGGAAACACATTTCCAAAAAATATCTTTGTAGTTCAGTACAGCTTTGACAAAGAAATCTTTAAGGTGTGTGCATTTAGAACGAAAAGAATTCAGACATAACACACAGCTTATTACTTTATCTGAAGAAATAGGGGTAATATAATATGCTGGATTATAGATTCTTAGACAACCGCAAATAGAGGGTAGTTCTGGAAGGCATTAGTTTAGATATAGTGAAAGTAACATGGGGTGTACCCCAGGGAAGTGTCATCAGTCCCTTATTATTCCTTATGTATATCAATGATATCACCACTGCCACTACAAACAAAATTCATCTTTTTGCGGACGACACAGTATTGTACCGTAATATTTACACGGAGTCCAACAGAATTGAATTGAAGATGCAATAAACAAGTAGTGCAATACTTGACAGATAGAATTAAATTATTAAAAGGGCATTGTTATGAGTTTATAGAAAAAGATAAACTTTTTCAGGACTTGTCTTGGGAGAAGTTCATGAGGGAAATTAGCAGACAGGAAAACTGTAAATTGGGATTTATTGAAAGAATACTGGGAGACTATAACAAGAAAGTTAAGTAATTTTTCTCTCGTGAGACTTCACTTGGAGTACTCCACTAGTACATGAGATCCTTACGTAGTGGGACTAGTTTCAGCTATAGATTGAATACTGCACAGAGCAGTGAGATTTATGATAAACGTAGTAGTGTCACTCAATTGTTTAAAAGGATTTAGAATGAGAATCTCGAGCAGATCAAAGGGAAAAATATAGATTAAATCCTCTAGGAAAGATTGATGTAGGCTATTTTTTGCTAGACATTCAACATATTTTGCTAGAGCCAAACTATTATGGTAGAAATGATCACAGTCATAAGATTAAGGAAATAGGCAGCAGAACCGACAGATTTAGAACGTCATTTTTTCCATGTACAATTAGGAAGAATAATGGTTGCAATAGGTCAGTTCTAGGATACTTTAAAGCTCACAATGTAAAGTAGGTTTTGCACTTGTGCTAAATATCTTAACATCATTATTAGTAACTTACCCCACATGAAATTTCTGGCATGATAGAGCTCTTGCAAGATAGCTTAAGCTACTAGCAATTCTATGTACTTCCCGCGACAACCCATCCCATATCCACGCGAAACGTTTTCCAGATATGCAAACAAACTGATTCAAACCCATAATAATAATAATAATCGCACTCCGGCCATTGCACTCTTTAAAGAGTTCTGCGACCGCAACCTACACAATGTGGATGGACCCCTTTCAGTCACGGAAAGTGACGTGAAGCACGCTTTCTCTGGCAAGAAGAATTTCGCCGCTCCAGGAATGGATGCCGTGAATAGCTTCTGGTGGAAGAAGTTCACTTCTACCCACAAACATCTGGCCAGAATCTTCACGTCCCTCATCACAGGTAGAGAACCATTTCCACCTTGGCTGACTGAGGGACGCACGGTTCTCATTCCGAAAAAGGGAGACTTGTCCAATCTGAAGAACTATCGCCCTATAACCTGTCTAAACACTGTGTACAAGGCGTTCACCACGATCTTGAGCGACCTTATCCTCCGGCAGATCCAGCCTGTGTGGGAGGAGGTGTACGAGCAAAGGGGGTGCAAACGAGGAATCGCGGGATGCAAGGACAACCTGCTCATTGACAGGTGCATATGTCAGGATGCCGCCCGACATAAGCGAAACCTATCAATGGCCTGGGTGGACTACCGAAAGGCTTTCGACACCACTTCGCATGAGCTTCTCATCGCCGTGCTGAAGTTGATGGAAGTCCACCCAGAGGTTGTGTCCTGCATCCAACGCCTGTTACCACTCTGGAGAACGCGCTTCGTCTTGACATCGGGCAAACGGACCGTCTCCACTAAGTTGGTAACATTCCACCGTGGCGTTTTTCAAGGCGACAGCTTGAGCCCCCTCCTGTTCTGTATTTCCCTCCTCCCCCTCTCCTTCAAGCTGAGACGAGGCCGAGGATACATGTGCGGCATTCCTGGTGACAGGAAGCACAAGGTCACCCATTTGTTTTACATGGATGACCTTAAACTGTATGCTTCCAACGCCAAAGAACTGCGTGTTGCACTGGACACCGTACATCAATACAGTGAGGCTATAGGGATGGAATTCGGATTGGACAAGTGTGCATCCATCCACCTGGCGAAAGGAAGAATATCGGAGGACAAGGAAGACTCGCAACTCATTGACGGGAACGTCGTTCGTCATCTGCAAGATGACGAATGCTACGAATACCTCGGCGTCCCCCAGCGTCGAATGCAGGAGGTAGCAGCAGTGAAGGAAAGAATCACCGCCAAGTACAGACAGACTCTCAGAAAAATCTGGAGTTCTGAGCTGTCTAGCAAGAACAAGGTTCTTGCCACGAACATGTTCGCGGTTCCGACACTGCTGTACACCTTCGGATGCATGAAATGGAATGTCAACAAGTTGAAAAACCTCGACCGGGGAACGAGGAAGATGCTGACCATCTATAGAAGTCTTCATCCGAAATCTTCCGTCGCCAGATTGTATCTCCCTCGCAGTGTAGGCGGTAGAGGTCTGTTGAGCCTGGAGTGTCTACATAACAGAGTTGTTTTGGGTACAGTTTGCCGTGTGTTCAACAGCACGGACCCCCTGTTCACTCTCGTAAGGGAGCACGAAGGTGCCGGGGTGGGGGCGTTCCACTTCCAGGCGGCGTAGAGGGCAGTGGACGAAACCGGTCTGGACTTTGACCTGTCATCCGACGGTAACGACAGTGGCACGTCAATCGTGTCACTGAGGGCAGACGTCTTAAAGCTCGAGGTCAAAAAGGCTGAGCAGAAGACCTTGCTCAAGACGCACACCGATAAGCCCATGCATGGAGGTTTCTACCGAAACATGGAAAAACATGGGCTATCGAAGGAGCTGACGTTTGCCTTCCTTCGTTCCGCGGGTCTCAGGTCCGAAACAGAGGGTTTCGTTCTTGCGTGCCACGATGGTGTCATCAACACTCTCGTATACCGCCGAATGATATTCAAGGTGGAGGTGACGGACACGAGATGCAGAGCGTGCCGAGCCAAGCTGGAGACTTTGAGTCACCTTCTCTCCGGCTGCAGTTATTACGCGCAGTCAGCGTATTTAGCTCGGCACAATGCAGCTCTGTGGGTGGTGTATATCCACCTTCGACATCATTACGGCATCGACGAAGTTTATGTGCTGCCCTATGCCCCTGGAGATATTGAGTCCGTCGTGGAGAACGACAAAATAAAAAGGTGAACAAACCTGACATCTTTCTCCTCGACCGCCAATCTCGTTCCATGTTCGTAATTGAGTTTTCGGCTCCGGCCGATAAGAACTTGGACTCGAAAGAGGCGGAAAAATGGACGAAATATCAAGACCTGCTGTTCGAACTTCGGCAGATGTACCCGGGACACTCGGTAAAACTAGTAGTCCTAGTCATAGGTGTGCTCGGTGGAATCAAGGGCTCGCTGATACAGAGCATCAAGTGTATTCCTGCTTGCGTGGCACAGGCGGAATCACTTGCAGCCCGCATGCAGAAGGCCATCCTCTTGGGGTCGCTCCGTCTGCTCCGTGCGCACGACCCGAACGCAGCGTAGCCACTGATCCGATGGGTTAATCGGAAGCGGCTACGAACTCTGCACCGCCCCTCTCGAGTTGTCGGCCATTATGACGGCAACGAAACCCGATGTTAGCCGGGGACTCGGAGGGGAAAGTTACAGAAGTAACAACAAAAATAATATATTTATAATTATAATTTCTTTAACACTTTTTCAGGTTTTCCCCAATTACAAGTGTTTTAATATATGACGACCACTAACACCCTGGGCAGTGAATAATCTACCCAGGCGGGACTCGAACCCGCGACCCTCAGGTTAGCAGGCGAGGATTTTACCCCGCCTACCACCGGGGCCGACATAGGTACTAGGCATAGGAATTGGGCATATTTTCACCAAATTTATGTGATTCCTCTTGAAATCAAAGCTAGCAAGGGGGAGCAAACAGAAATTGGAAACGAGGAAAAAAAGAAACCAAAGAGAAATTCAGGATAAGAATGGGGCTTTTAGTGGATATCCCAAAGCCTGGCCAAGGGACCAGGAATGGTGGCAACACTGCCTGACGCTTTTCTCCAGTCCCCAGCTTTCGTTGGAAATTTAGGGGAAAGTTATAGAAGTAACAAAAAAATAATAATAATAATAGTATTTATTTGCCTGGAGATCTTGGTACATACTTGTTCCATGATATAAGGCACGTCAATTTTACATGATACAACTTAAATACATACCATAAATTTCAATACCACATACCAAAATTGAACAGCAAACAGTCCTCACAGCACAAATTGGGAGATGGTCCCTAGGAGTGTTAGCTTACCAGATATTCAATTCCAACGACAGCAACAGCCACCAACCTAACCTCTCAACAAACAGCCACACTGGGTGACAAGGGAGTTTTAAAGAAGTCAAATAATTTTTTTCAAATAATGTATTTACTACCATATATACCAGCCACATATCACAGAATAATGATGGTGAAACCAATGTTCCAGCAACACTGGATGAATTACAACAGCCATGCACCCAGAACATGAAGTGCGCTCAGCCAAGCCTGAACTATAAAGAAAAGAAATTACTTGGGCGCAATGAAAGTATTTAAATGGGTGAGAATGGGGAAATTAATACTGGATCACAGGTATTTGAGGTACCTTTAATCATGCTGGGCACAAGAAACTGATAATTAAAAGGTCGCCCATTGACACTCATTTTACATGACTGACAAAGTGAAATAAAAAAGCAGAAAAAGAAAATTCCTCAGAATGCACCACAATCCAGTATAATCTAATGGCAGTCAAACTACAATGCTCAAATTTAGTGACTACTTAAACCAATTACCTAGACTATCAAACACAATGGGCCTCAGTGGACATTTCTAGGCTGCTTAAAATCATCAGACACAAACCTTGATACCCCAGAAGAAAAAATTACCATTCATGTTCTGTTGGAGAATGAATTCCAATAAGCATGATGGCTCAAATAATCAATAAAAATGGTGACGTACATAATTCTTCCGGGTGCAGAATAAACAAAAACTTAAGTAAGGTAAATAATATGAAGGCCAAGAAAAGGCTGAAAAGATATATTCAGCGACAAAACCATGAAATTTCTTTCAGAAGAGCACTAGTGATACAGATAATGTATTTTTAATATGTTTAACAAACATTCCCTTGTTAAGCGATGTTGTTTTTTGGGTAACCTGCATCAGGGATTTGCCGAGCCAATGTTTCTTTTCTTAGGGAAATCGTTCTTCATTCTGGAAATTATGGGTAGCCTTGACTTGCTTATCCTTTTACCATTGCCCATATTGATATTGTATCTGTTTTTTTTTATTTTCAAGACAAGAATCTTTTGGGAGAACAATCTCAATAGGAACAAAGGTCAAAGGATAACGGAGTAGTGACTACCTGTAATTTCCAGAATAAAGAGATGCACCACAAAGGCATAAAGGTCATTAAGCCATAATGAGGTCTCCAGCAAAGGAGAAGAAATGTTGGCTCGCAAAATCCCTGATGCTGGTCACCCACAAAACAACAGTGCTTGACATACATGGACCATGCAAATTTTTATATCATTCCCTTGTCAATTTGGGCTTGATACGCAAGTACGCAGATACTTGATTCCTCAATCTCAGGGACGAATACCCCCCAGGCTCAAAGAGATACCAAATTACAGTAAAGCGTGCTGTAATATACCTACATGGATATCAGGATACTGCTCAGCCTGAACAGTTACTACCCAAATGTAACTTCTGAAGATTTAACGTAGTAGAAGGGTCAAGTTGAAAAAGTTGAAGCTTGTGATGCAGATGTGATGTCAAAGAGGCATGTAGAAAGTCAAGAATTTTGACACAAATAGCAAAGTCCTCTATAACCTGAGGAAAAAACAGGTCAATTACCATGAAACCAACTCACATAAGACAAAAAATACTGCCTTCTGATAAATCAACTAGCATTTGAAAAAAAACAATATTGCCAAACTGACTTAAAAGAGCTCAGCAAATATATTAAGAATAGGTGAGGTATTACTACAAAATGATTCAGATACAACACCCTGCATCACCAAATTTTCAAGATCAAAATGCAAATACTGCTTGCAGTGAGGATCTCAAACAGCAAAAAGAATTGCACAAGATGTACGTACTGACTCTGAAGAGAATATTTCTCTATCCTGTTAAAGGAAAATCATAATCAATATGCATATCAATCAGAGAAAATAAAAGAAGAGTCCTAAGAAGTCTACTTACAATTAAATAAAAACCTCCCATACTTCAGTACATATATAGATTTTGAGTAGGTATGGCACATCAAATGAATGATTTAGAAACGCCTCCCCCAATCACCAAATTTTCAATGTCCAAATGCAATTACTGCTTGTAGCAGGGTCTCAAACAGCAAAAACAAATGCCCTAGACATACATACGGACTCTGAAGAGAATATTTCTCCATCCTGTGAAAGCATAATCAGAATCAACATACATAACATTTATACATGATATTCATAAATATCATTCCTAAAATAAATGATTCTTAAGAGTTATGCAATTAAGTTAACCTGTAAAAGTTATTTCACTCACACCAATAACATTCAGGAAAACAAGGTTATTCCATCTGAGTGATAACCCCAATTTTCTAATAGATAAATTTCTACAGAAAATATACAATGTTTTAACTATTGAAAACTGCCCACGTCGATATTGTGTAGCATGCTGAGTTTATGCTAGAAATAAGTTAAAGTATCTAATCGTATCACTAATATTGAAAATGTTTTATTTTAAGCAAACTGGTTTAAAGAATATCATAGTGGTAGCTGCTAATACCCTATAGCTATATACCCTATATACACTCCCTATTTTCACTCTTCGTTGCCTACACTAGGCTACATTTAATTTTAATATAATGATTTAATTTATCAGGAAATGACTATATTACTGTGATTTTCAGCTCGGTGGAATGCCTACTACCTGGATGACGAGAGCACAATTTTCCTTAAAAAAATCCTGGAAGGCAGATCTTATGCGAATAACTTTAAAGCCAAACACCTGATGTTACATGTTACGCAGAAATTTACTTCACTAATGACATTGGAAATCATGTAATACCAAATCCATCATTTGCACTCTTTCCTACCACAGCTTGAGGTAGATTTTTCTGTAGTAAACAATCAACAAAGGAAGCAACTATGGTGATTTTCTTCTAATGGGTGATAAAAACACGGAGACGTGAAGTTACAACTTTTAAATTTTAGAAAAAGATGACACAGCATTGAACGTTGGGAATCAAATTTTAACTCTACAGTACATTCCCATTTAGGTTTTGAATTCCTTAACATATATTATCAAATTTTTAAATCTTAGAATGAAATACTGTACCTAGAAGTCTGCATGGATTTTGAGAATTTTCATAATTTGACTTGAAACTCACTAAATTGAATAAATCCTTTTCTCGCTTCTTGCTCATTCCATTAATGAGTTTACCTGATTATCACAGTGACCCAAGGAATCTTGTCGTGCCTAACATCCTCGAGACGTGTGGTCTTGTCGATATAGTAAAAGGTATTTTTGGGATAATTCTTACTTAAAAAAAACAATCACTGCTCTTACAAAAGTTTAACATTTTTTACGTTGCTTCTCTGTACTCTTAAAATACCTACAGTGCATTCCACCTAACGGGGAATTCCATTCTTGTCACACACTGGATATTGATGGCGACTGATGCAACGAGGACTAGGTTAACTCGGCAAGATTAATTCAGAAATACAGTATCATCATCATTTCTACTCGGTTGCATAAAATATTGCAGAAATATCATACTAGCACTATATTATGTAAATGATTATTAACTCAACATTTGGCACCAATTCCGTCCAACATGGTCAACACAAATATCACCACCGAAATAGCATATTAACATCATCATATCTTACCTTGAATCTTGAGATGAAAATTATCCATGGGGGTTCAAGAAATCAACAGTCATCTAAGGTTCCTCGCATTTTGCACTATTTAGTTTTCCTGAAATAAGCAGCACACCTTGAAAAGCACCAACTCTCATGGAAGAGACTTGCTTTCTTGTTCGAAGTTTCCACTCAGAGCATCATGGTAGAGAGAACTGCTGTAGTCACACACACACACACACACGCTGATCACTTTCATATTTAGTAATTTAAGTAAAGCTACTGCTGTCACATAATTGTGGTAATTTAATATAAATTTTTTCAGCTATGTATATAAGCTAAATATACGTTTTAATGCCAATTTACGTCTAATTAAGTTCCACCCCAGTGTATTTTGACCTATATCAATTTTTGCTAAGATTGTGGGCAGTATCTTACCACATTAATTGCCAATGGTCACATGTGCAAATGGCAGGCGGAAATGCAAAAGTCAATACGTTTTGATAATGTTATGGATTATTGATCAATCCAATCCAAATTTATTGTTTGTAAATTATTCTGATATTTTTTATCGCTTAAATATACATGTAAAATATGCTTTCCCAGCAATATTTCCATTCAAAAGATGTTTTATCTTGAAGACATTTTGAAGATGTGAAGGAAACAGCATCCTTTCCCTGGAAATTCCGTATCTTCCTTGGAGAAGCATATCCCCTGTGGGTTGGCTATTAGACTTTGGTTAGAAGTTCAAAGCACTGTTCCCAGAGGCGAGGCACTGTAGCCAGTGAGAGACAACAAAAGTTCAAAATTTGGCCAGCAGGTAGCGCCACATGGAAATTCGAATTTCCCCGCCACACCCGGTCCCTGCTTTCCTTTTACTCAATCAAATTGCAAGTCTTCCAAAATCTCAGCAGAAAAGTATTAAATTGCACCAGAGTGAAATGTGTGATAGTTTTTTGGGACTGACGAGAAGGATTCATTGGGTTAATAATTGGGCAAAAATTAGGCACTCTTAAATTTTATTGACATTAAATAAAAACCTCAACATTTGGCAAAGGATAATATGAAACACAACAAAAATAAATTTTTAATACACTGACTAATGCTGCGATATAAATTATGCTGATACCCTAGAAAACAGTAATCACCGTAGGCAGTCACTATGATACAAGTCAACTTTTTTGGCGAATTCTCTAAGTGGTGCAATGAACCGTGTGCAGAGTGAGAGGATGGGACTCTCACCCCTAATCACCAATCCTTGCAGTGAGCAACCGTTGTCCCCATGGCATACCCCAAAGGCCGACCTACGAGGGACCATGTTGGTGTGGGCAAAAGGGCTCACAAGCGGTTTATTGCCCTCGGTAATTCTTGGAAATACACTGGCTGGGTCCGCCGAGGAAGGAAAGAAATGAGAAGATGGCCAATCTTAATATTTGGAATACAACGCAGGATATCACTTTACATGCACATTTGAATACACAAATCCATTCATTGGTCGTACAATCCTAGGGTTGGTTGACTGCAGCCCTCCACCTTTTCCTATGTAATGCTAGTTCCTTTACCTCCTGGTATCTCTTCCTATGCACTTTTCTCTTGGTCCATGAACTTATTCCTTGGTCTTCCTCTGGGGGCTTTTCCCTTCATTTTGCCTTCAACTATGTTCTTCACAAATCCATCTCAGGGTGCATCCAATCCATCTTGTTCTTCTTTTATTAATGGTGTTCCACGTGATCCTTTCCTCTTCTACTCTTCTGTACACTTCATCATTTCTCATTTTGTCCGTCCATTTTATCTTCAGCGTCCTCCTCCAGCACCAGGTTTCAAAGGCTCCTATTCTTTTCTGCTCAGTTTGTCCAATGGTCCATGCTTGTGATCCATAAAGTGCCACACTCCACACAAAGGTTTTCACATACTGTTTCCTGTATTCCTGGTTTGTAGTCCTATCTTCTTTGAGTGCAGCAGTTGTCTTTTTCCCATGAACGCCTTCTTAGCTTGGGCTATTCTCTGCTTGATGTCCGTTGTACTTGTTCTGTCCTACGTGATGGGACTTAAGGTATAGGTGAAGGAATCCACTTGCTCTAATTTCTCTCCTCTCTGGGTGCCTTCTGCACTCAGTTTCTCTCTTCCGCATACTAGGACTTTTGTCTTTGTCTTACTTATTTTCATGAGGTATTCCTGGAGAACTTGGTCCTTTGAAGATCATCAAGATTTCCAGCTATGACTGCGATATAATCTTCAAAGCAGAATATATTTATTTCTTCACCATTTATCTTAACTCCACTCTGTCCAATTTCTTGTGCATCTCGTATGGCCTCTTCTAAGTACATGTCGAACAGTGCTGGAGAGAGGTTGCATCCTTGTCTCACTCCTTTGTTAATTTTAGCTTCTATTTGACTTCTGTCTCATTGGTATTTCCTTCCTTGTCATTCACATTCACATTTCCTTCTCATTTGCATTGTGACAACTTGCTTCCTGTATTGTTGGTTGATAATTCTCCTGTCGCCGTAATCCATTCCAAGTTTTTCGAGCAGTCTGAACATCTTGTTCCACTCAATATTGTCAAAGGCTTTCTCCAGGTTGATGAATGCGACTTACAATCGCTTGTTCACATATATTGTTTTCTCCTTGATTACTCTCAGGCAAAGTATGGCCTCCCTGATACCCCTGTTCTTCCTAAATCCAAACTGGTTTTCTGAGAGGTTTTCTTCAATTTTTCCTGCGATTCCTTGGCTTATTATTCGTGTGACTATTTTTGATGCATGTGACACTAGGCTCAAGGTTCGGTGCTTCTCTCATTTCTCAGTCCTTGTCTTTTTTAGTATCACAATCATTACGCTTATTTGAAAATCCTCTGGAAGTGTTCCTCTTTGGTCGCTATTTCTGGTTATCTCAAATAGGTTACCCTTGGCTTTACTTCCGAGTGCTGTAATGATTTCTCCATTGATGGTGTCTTCTCCAGGAGTTTTGTTTTTCTCGGGTCTTGTACTGCTCTATTGAATTCACTCCTCAGTATGGTTGGGCCCTCATATTTCTCGTCAACCTCGATCTCGTCCTTCATTAGGTTTTCTTCCAGTGGCGTCAGCCTTTGTTAGAGCTCTATGATATATTGCTTCTATCTGTTTGCAATGTCTTCATCTTCTATCAATATATTCCCGCTTGCATCTCTGTGTTCTTGGTTCTTGTTTTCCTCTCTCCGAAGTGTTTCTTCACTAGCTTGTATGTTGTTTCATTGTTTCCTTCCTTCATGATCTCGTTGACTTCCTTGCAGCAGCTTTCGATCCAATCCTCCCTAGCCTTCTTGCATTCTCTATTGACTTGGTTCCTTATCTTCTTGTAGAGGGTTGCCTCTCCTTTGTCTCTGGGGTTCTTGTATTTTCTTCTTTCTTCTATTAGTTTCCATATCTCGATTGTTATCCATGGCTTCTTCGTGTTGGCAGTCTTACTCACCAGTTGCTCCTCTGCTACTTCTGCGATTGTCCTCTTCAGCTCATCCCATTTTTCTTCAAATAGCATTTCTGCCTCATTTTCTAGTTTCCTGTCAATGGCTGCAGCAAATCTCTCTTTAATCTCTTCTTCGGCCAGTATTTTCGTGTCCCACCATGGTTGGCGTTTTATCTTCTTGATTTTCTTGAATCGAAGGTGGCTGTTCATGGCTTCTAGGTTGTGGTCACTGTTTCTAGCTGCACCAGAATAGCTCTTACACTGCTTTACTTGGTTTTTGTATCTAACTCTGACAAGTATATAGCCTATTTGGTATCTGGCAATAATACCTGTCATCTTCCATTTGTATCTCCTATGCAGAAGGTGCTCGAAGAGTGTGTTAGCTACTACCATATTCTTCTCATTGCAGATCTCTACCAGTCTTTTTCCCTTGGCATGTCTTTTGCCTAGTGCGAAATATCCTTCACTGTTTCCTTATTTTCTGTCTCGTACATCTGTGTTCCAGTCTCCCATGATGATGAGGCTATCTTTCCCCTGCACTACCCTGAGGATTTCCTCAATTTGCTCATACACTTCTTCTATTTCTTCTTCTATATGACTAGACCTGCATGATCACTGTGTCCATCGGCTCTCCCTCCAGCTTCAGCATCAGGATCCTTTTGCTGTACTGCCAGACTGACTTTACTCTCATGCCCCATTTTACCAATATATACACACTATTCATCTTGTAGACATAATTTCACTTTGTTTGTTGAAATAATAATGTTTTATTTTGCTAGAAAAAAATACGATAAACCATTGCATATTTTATGCCGATGAAATACAAACACTTCAAAGAATGAAGTTCATAAAGGTTTGTTACCACGTGATAAATGCTAAAACTATGAGTTTAGCAAAGAGACTCTTCACAATGGGACATTGAGATCTCTTTTCTAATTGTTTCCTCTTGTATCTCTCTTTTGGCAACACTGTTTGTAATCACTGTTTGTAGGGTTACTTTTCTGTGTGGAGGGATTGGTCCTGGAAAATGCCTCTCTAAAGAGGCGTCGTGGATTAGGCATTGCGAGTGGTCTACCCACCTGTGAGGACACAACACTGGGGTGATATGCTTCTATTAGCTGCCAGTCAGCCAGAGACAGAAGTATGAATGCACTTTTTCTTCTCCTTATAGTTGATGACTAGCATAGGTCTCTCTTGTATTCTCCCCCTTTTCACCATACTTTTTAGCTTACCTTTTGAGAAGGAAATTTCCCATTTTTTTTCTTTCAGTACCATTGGTTTTTCTCTCCTGGTTTTTCACAGTATCCCTTAGATATCTGTGAAAACCAGCAACTCAGCCAACTCAAAAGATGCATAGAAATTGTCCGTTGTCAAGCAGTACCCTTTGTCGAGTAGTGGCTTCATCAGTGACATCACAACTTGTGATGACTTAAACATATGGCTGAAGTCCTTATCGAGCACACTTCCTTCCTCGTACATATATCGCCCTCAACTGCACATATCCTCTCTCAGATAAAGTAAAAAATGTGATGCTAAGCAAGCCTGCTTTAGCAGCATGAACTGACGCCATCCCAATCTACCCTTAAAAAGTAGAAGGGTTTCATCAGTGGTAACATTCCTCACCAGGGTGTAGAGCACCTTGCATTATTCCTCCAATTTCTGGTGAACCTCTAAGATTTTGTTCAGCTTTCAATTCAGGTGGGTTTGAGGATTATTATCAGCATTATTCACAAAATTCAGATATTCCCAATTATCTTCGATGACTTAACTACATAAATTAAAACTGCATATTTGTATTAATTTCAATAAAATGAATGCTACATATACACTTATTATTATGTTACCATTGTGTTTAAAGGTTGTGTTTATAGAAGTACTACCCATGGCTTTGATCCTCACCTGCTTTATGATCACTTAAAGTTATGATAACTCATAACCTATCAATTATACAGAGAGCTATTTAATCTCAATATTGAAAAAATTAATGAATTACAATGAAGCATCTCTTTTACGCTTTGAGGAGGCCAAAGGAAAAAAGAGTGAATCATTGTAAAATGTAAACCGAGAAAAATCTTAATTTCCTGGAAACTGAAGTAAAATCATGACCACATGTTTCATAATTTTATTTAATTTGGAAGGATAATACCTTAAATCTAGTAGTTGCCTCTTGCAGGTGCAGTTAATTTTTTTTGTAATTTCAAGTTATCAGGGTGTGCTGGTTACTCATCCCATATCAAATGATTTTTCTGCTTTGGCCACCTACCTTTGCATAAAGGGCATGCATTTGTCAAACAACGTTTTAAAATGTGATGTAAATAAAAATCACTATCAATTATTTTTGTTGGCTCTATATTTTCGGAAGTACTGTGATCATAATGCTGAATTCATGGCGAAAGCCACGGTGTCGCGGTCAGGTCTCTACGACCCACACAAACAGGAATTAAGTTATTCTGCAAAGTGTACAACAGTACTATAACAGTCAAAGTTAAAAATCAGAACTTTCAGAAATCACTTACTAAGGTTGAGATAATGTTGTATTACATTCTGACGGCAATTGATCCAAAACTAATTTTGCAGTTATTTGGCAAACTTCGGCATTGTTGCTAGAGGCTCGGAACATGGGCTCCTTTACCATTGTCATGTCAGTGACAGAATTTTGACAGAGTCGAGACGTTTTAATTGTAACCATCCAAAAGGAAATAAATCGGGCTACAGTGTGGACGTTTGATTCACCACTATTGGCCCTCGCATTCTCTATATATTTGGCTTCAAACTTGGGGTTGGTCGTTAATCGGTGCATATTCAGCACACTGGCTGCCATCTTGCTCCTGGCCAGTTGTCGTAAATCGTGGGATATTTCAGAATTTGAAAGTGTGAATCGCAGCATAGGATTGCATTAAGTGGATCAAAAAATTGCTGGGGCATGAAGAAAATGTTGTAAATCAAGGGAGAATGTTAATTCCAGGGGCATTTATAAGGGAGGTTTTACCTTCTTTAACTTTTTTTTGCTTGTTCTATTTAAAAGAATAAGCAACCTGGATTCTCTTATGTTAAAGACATATAACGTAGTTTTATTTGTTATAATTTGTCAAGTTGTATGACCCTATGTATTCAGTTTTTGCCTAGATAACCTGATGAGTTATTCTAGACTCGCATATATTCATACAAAAAAAAAGCTTCTCTTGCTATTGAAAATCAAGCAATGCAATTTAAGTACAAAATGTAGACCTGGAACCAAGAGCTGAAAGCTGGCCGAAGCCAAGAACTGAACCAGATCTGAATGAAAGTGAGACCAACCTATTCAGAAATTATTTTTAAATAAGCGGCATCTTTTAGCTGCAACACTTTATTGATATTTAGTGAATAAAGTGACTCATTTATATTAGTCATTGAAAAGTGCCAAATCCCATGTGCATTTGTAACAATACTTATGGTCCGTGTACAACCACAAGTCTTACCTTTTCAAAGATCCAGCGGAGGCGAAAGATCAATCTAGATTGGGAAGGGGTCATCCCTGAGTACCAAAGGTCCAAGAGTCTAGAATTCAAAAATGAAGTATAGGTCTAAATAAAGGCAAATGGCCAAGTTGCATGCAAATGCTCAGAATCCTTTAAGTAGTAACTGATTACCACTGATCACTGACAATTGCAACGTGCTCAATGTGGTTTGGCAGAATCCACAAGGATTGCAAACCAGACTGCCTCCGAATGTGGCCAAGTCTCTATTGTGACACAGCTTATAAGCTTTTGGAAAGCATTGTTCACATCCTTTCTCTACTGCTCTCCTTGGACTCCCCAGCCCCAACCATGCTAACCATCATTCCCAAATCACACCAACTGTCAGCATTGCAACTTGGCATCGTAATCCTGGAGTGACCCATAGATCATCTGGTATGGATCTCAAAGTTAACTGCGGGGATATTTTAGCATGATGGCTTCCGATTCATAAATACTGCTTGCCAGTAGATGGTTTTGATGGAGATTAGTACTCTTCTTCTAATTACTATTAACATTTTCTCTTTACTAACTGACTTTTCAGAATTGTCTCTCTCAGATCTGAAAAATTATTAATTTTTTAAATTAAATTAGATTATTTAAAAAATTAAAAAGAAGGTGAAGCATCATAAAACTGGATTAATTATTTGGAGAGGTGATCTGTAATGTAGAATAATCATTATGAATGGTTGTCTCATGTCATCAGTTAATTTAATGCCTTTGATGGGAGTTGAAACCATGCCTATGTTAATATCTGCCAGTGCTACCATTTATTTTCAATCAGATTACCATATATGCCAAAAATTGAGATAAGCAGGGTTGTTTGTGTACTAATTAGTGATATATATTGGCACTGGGTACGTTTCCCAGAGTGCTGAAGTTATGTTCAGAAATTTAATATTTTCATTATTTGAGGGTACCAGGAAGGGACGACTTCTCATTTCATGTTAGCATTAGTATATCATTTTCATAGTGTTATTTGTTGGCATTAAATCACAAACAAATGTGAATTATGCATACTTTCCTCTCTTAATTATTCTTAAGCATTAATGCCATGATCAGATTTCATGTTCAAGGTTGTGCTTATCTGAATGCTCAACAAATTTTGATCTCCTCTGCTCAGCTATAATTCATTGACAATCTAGAAATGATTCAAAAAGCGCATGCACTCTGAAATTTGGGGTATGAAGAGACATTGTACCTGAATTACTGCAAAGCATAATGAAGCAAACTTATCTTAATTTATTATCTGTTACAACTGAAGACTAACATAGTAGTGAACCAAAAAAATTAAGTTTAATTAAGTAAATGGAACAGTATTGTACATGGGTGACAGAATAACTGAGGGGCAATCTTGTCCCAATAACTTAGTAAACCTACTGGTATTTAATGGAATGAGTTATAACTCGACTACGAGTTGTTTTATAGGAAAATAGTTGCTGAGTAATGCTATAAATAGTCTGCAGTGGCTAAAAAGTGGAGTTGGCTGAACACTGATCATTTAATTAATTCTTTGGTTGTGTCAAGTGTGTGATTAAGTGCTAAAATTCACTCGTGTAAATATAACAGAATATACCTTCACGAAAAAAAACCTAAATAGGTCCTTAAATGCTTCAAATTCCAATTTAGCCATTTTGCAGCTCTTGTTATCGACTAACACTTATTAGTCTCCAGGAAGCATTTCGTGTGCAATATTTTCATTTCAGTGACACTATAATTGATTGCTCTCTCAGTCAGCAACTTCAATCCATGATTAGTCACAAAAGCTATTCCAGCATGGCAACATGAAATTGAGGCTTCATTACACATAAAACATAAAATACATGAAGTGTTTTATTAAGTGTGGAGAGGTCTAGTTAATGAAGTAGGAGACTGAGATCGAATACTGTTTTTCAAAAGGTTCACATTAAGAGCTCCAAATGAGACATCCTTACCATCCCAATTTACCCTTTTATTTTAAAGATTTTGTTGATCTTTGAAGTAACAGGGAGAGAACCCCATTTTCTCTCTCATCCTTCAATAGAGTGGATAATTCTGGGAAAGTTACTGCCTTAAGATGTTTGAGATGCATGTAGTGCTCTGAAGTATGTTGTTTTCAAAAGATAAACATGGAACGAAATGACTCCCTAAATAATAATTATAGCTCATTGATTCACGACATAGCCTTGCTGGAATACTTGGATTCTATTCTGGAAATATTTGAGGTTGAGGATGGATATTAAATGGATAAGATTACTTCCATCAATGTGTCAAAAATTATTGGCAAATAGCCAGCGTAGTGGCACATGAGATCATTACTATTAGTCTCTAGTCATTACTGTTGCTAGAGCATAGTTTTAAAAGTGAATATGGATCTAGGAGCGGCAACTTATGTACTTAAATAAATGCTGTGAGCTCATCTCTTATTCCAAGTTTCACTTTGTTATTCAAGTTACATATATATGTATATACATCCAAAAAAATGCTATTAACTTACATAAATCCCACAAATTTGCGATTGGCTCAAAAGAAGCAAAATTGCAAAAATATGTACCTGGTAAGTATATGAGTACATACAAAAGGATATTCTCACTCTTTCAGAATAACTAGTAATATATATTCAATTCTTATAGTTGTATCCATTTGCCTATGTTGTGATGCACCATTCTTACTCATTTGGTATCATACAAAGCTGTAAGGACCATATCCAAGAGTTTATTTAGTTATTCTCTGTTTACTCATTGTTATATGCTAATGGTTGCTTGATGAGCAACATTTGAAGGAGCTTGTAACCGTGTTTCTGTCATGGCATTCTTTTATGTTCTCCTGACATACGTGTGATCTCTATAAATATTTATTGGCTATTGCCTTTTTTTACTGCTTGCTGTAACATCAATCAAGGTGCTCTAGCTGATGCTTTTTTGCTGTCTAAAAAACTTGCCTTCTTTAACAAATTTATTTCTAGCATGTTGCAAATTTTGTAATCTAGATAGAGGTCTGTGCAAAAATATATCCTTAAATTGGGATGAATTACTATTAATTCATGCCCAGAAGCTTACATTTGTTTGGTATTTTTATGCATTCATAATAATTTAGTTTTTCATTTATAACCCTATTTGTGTAGCTGCAATTAATACTTAGGCAAATTGGATGAACAAAGTTTGCAGCTAGTAGAGGAGCACATGCAATGCCACAGGCTGTCATGAGTGATGCCTCATGGTATGGCCCATGCATCTTGTATTTCTTAAAAATAATGAAATATTCAACTTTTGTATTAAATCACAAATAGGGTTATTGAATACTATGAGTTTATTTTATGTTTAGCAGCTTACAAAGGCCAATAATTCTGTGAATAGTTGAGGGCAAGGTTGCTATCTGTGGGGCCCAACTTATATTAATTAGGAGAATTGGTTTTAGGAAATTGATTCTTCATTCTTATGAATCCTTTTCTAAAGCTATGATCTGTAGCTTTGAATAGTGGTATCTGAATGCTGTCATCACCCATCATTATCATGCATTCAAGAGACTTGAGGTCAGTGGTTAGACCTCAGATGTAAGATGTTAATTCATTCTGGAGCCATAAAATTTTCTCTATTTGGGATATATCAAGCTATGGGAAAAATGTATAACCATTAAATTAATTTAGAATGGAACCTTCTGTGCTGTAATGATTGCCACGTCAAAACCTAGGTCGTCTTCTAATAAATTTATGTGGAATAATTAAGTTGATCTTTTCATTTACAGTTCTTGTGTTGCATTATGCACTCTAAACTGCTCCTGATCTGTCTTGAAGTGCCCTCACTTGCGTGCAGGGTCCATTTGACGAATGAGATATGAGATGCAAGTGCACTTGAAAGTGATTAGTGCTAGATCCAATGGGAGGCATTCAATATTGGTTGGAATGTTGTGATCGTAGGCCAAATCCTGCCAACACTATATCTTCTTTCTCCTTTCATAGTGAGTCAAGGAATGCCTTTGACTTCTGGATGGAGTAGTTGTCTTGAAAATCAACTTCACTCGTCATTCATCGGTCATTCAATCCTAAGATAGGTTGACTGCCGCCCTCCATCCCTCCCTATCTAGTATGTACTAGTTCCCTTACTTCCTGGTATCTCTTTCGATCTACTTTCCTCTTTATTTGGTCCATGAACTTATTCTTGAGTCTTCCTGTGTGGACTTTTTCCTCCATTTTACGTACAATTATCCCCTTTACAAACCCATTGTGTTTCAGGGTGTGTCCAATCCATCTGGTTCTTCTACTCTATATGGTGTCTCATAGGGTCCTTTCCTCTTCTATTCTTTGGTACACTTCATCATTTCTTATTATGTCCGTCCATTTTATCTTCATCATCCTCATCCAGTACCATGTTGTGAAGGCTTCCAGTGTGCTCTGGTCTGCTTGTCTAGTGGTCCATGCTTCTGGTCCATACAGTGCCACGCTCCATACAAATGTTTTCACGTACTGTTTCCTAGTTTGTAGTCCTATATTCCTTGAATACAGTAGTTTTCTTTTTACCTTAAATGCATTCTTTGTTTGATGTCTGTTGTGCTAATAATCGGGACAAGGATGAGCCAAAGGCTTGCATAATCCACAGAGACCGAGTGCAGGGAATTCAAGTGCTTTCATGTGAGGAGTCATGAGATGACATCGCTGAGGCATCATCCAAAATTTTTTCTTGAGCATGTGAATCTTATCAACCATTTGTTTTGACTCTCATGATTTACATATTACTAAAACAGTATGCATTTAAGTTCATTTTCCCAATTATTGTTTTCTTAATGTTGAAAGACTGCAAACACTGGATAGGGATTCCGGTGTGGTATGTGGTAGTGAAATTTGTGTGGAATATGACCCAGATTAATACATCAATGATGATCACTGTAATGGAAAGATCGCTGTGATAGCTTGGCGAGACTTTTATCGTGGAGTAAAGCTGTAGTTTGTTGGGGGAATTAAATCTTTTGATCCAAGATATCAAATATCTCCTGCATAAAAATTTATCATTGTTGTAAAGGGAAGTATCTTTTGCAACTCCTCCATTTTAATATCATTGGACATAATTCTTGCATCACTCCTTGTTTCTCAATCAAACATGAAAGGATGCTGCTCATTAGTATTGAAAGGTTTCCAGCACTCTAGAATAATACCTTAGGCTTTGTTATTGCCATTGTAAGTACCATTACCTATAGGTAAATGGCAGAATGCTGGCATTTTACATGTTGACAAATTATTTCCAATTTTTTGTTAAGGCCAAGCAATTCTTGTTCTTGCAAAAGTGAGGTACAATAATGTATGTTTTCCATTTAAAAGTTGAATGCCAGTACCAACGGTAGTACTGGAGGACAATTGCCAAGCAATGAGATTAAATTGCCACCTGTGGCTTTTCATTCTTTCACCATCTATCTTGTGTACTGATGGGAGCTTTTGCAATTATGGGCTAGAAGTGGAGTCCAAGGGACTCTCCTTCAGGAATGATGATGATGGAAATGATGTTTTCAGGCAAAAATGTTGTGTAGCCTGCTGATTGGTAGCTACCTATATGGTAGTACTCAACAGTCTTGGAGAAATTTTTTTTTACAAGATATGAATATATTTGAGCTAAATATTTATAAAGGTTAGCTTTTATCACAAAGTACTATGTATATGTATGTTTGAATAGAATTCCCTCACTTTTTATCACGAATTAGCTGTTCAAGCTAGGGTCGATCTATTTTCAGGTGTAAGGAAGGAAAAGCTCTCCAACTCCATGGCATAATTTCCAAAAATAGTGGAGAAAAATGTATGCTTATGGCTATTACTCATGCATTAAGTTATCAAGTTGCTTAAGAATTTGAGAATTTTTTTCACATTCATTTATTATTCTTCATGACGTAATCATTTTGGCAGTGCAGCAACTCAGGAAGGACGATATGCAACTCACTGCACTACAGCATTGTAAATATTTTTCTGCTCATGAGCCACCATGGTAATCAATTAAAAAGGCGAACAACTTAATTCATATATAAACTACAAGTTTCATTCATGGACATTTTAGGAGTAAATGTCTAATGTCAACGACTACACAATTGCGTCATGAATATTTTCTGTGCCTTAGGATGGTGGTGTCATAAAATTATGGTCAATGTTATATTTTATCTCTAGCATGTTATACAGAAGTAGAGGTGTGCTTCATAGGGGTACAGACAAAAAAACTAAGTTAAAATCAATGACTAACCTAATCAAAATGTCTTACATCACACTTTTGCTCTATTGGTATTTTTTTAACTTATATATATAATTGCCGTCAATATTGTCACTAGATTCCTTCAAGGGCTATATTAGAAATATTGTAAAAAAGGTACCCAGGTAGGTAGTTCTTATGTGATTAAAATCTTTAAAAGAATGACAATGCCTGCTGATGGCTGTCATTTCCTCATTAATTCAGGTCAAATTGTTAAGAATATCTATTTTTTATGTTTAATAAGTGAAACTGTTCGAGGCTGGACTTGGTGGAAGTTGTTGATATTCATGACAGGTAACATTTATTGTAATCTTCCACAGATTTATTTAAATGGCACAATGTGTTTCACAATCCTGTGGTGTAATCATGGGCAAGGTTCTTCAGTTAGGATTGTAGATGTAAAGCCACAGACTGAAGTGTTGGGGGAAGAGGGTGGGGAGGTAAGTGGAGTGGGTAGGGTAAAGTAAATTGGGGAGAGAAGCGTTGAGGGGACGCAGAGGCGCAAGGGATACGAGGAATGGTGCGGTTGCTGGGTTTTGGGAGCCATGGGGCGTGGAGAGAGGATGGCTTTCAATTGTAAGTGTACTGCCCATGATGGAGGGACAGAGAGCGTCAAAGTCATTGGGAGCCATGGGGAGAGCCAAAGGATGGATTAAAGGAGGAGGGGGCATTGCTTAGTCGAGGGAGTAGGTGGTGGCTAGGGAAGGGAATGGGTTTGTGAACAAGAAATAATTACTGAACCCTGCCGATTCTCATGGCTCTTTCTCATTGGTCCACTCCTAACTCCACTTCCATTTCCGCTCCACTTACCACTCCCATCCATGCCTCCTCCCTGACCCCCCTCATGCTTCGGTCTATGGCTGTATGTTGTAGAATCCCGTTGTAACGTAAAATTAGATGTAACGTTTGTATGTAAAGTTGTAGAGGCACACCAGACACCATTATTTTATATTACCAGAATTATACAAGTTACATAACTTGATTAGTTCCCATATCCTGAGTAGTGAGGTGTTGAAGTAGTGAGGCATGGGGAATACCACTTGAGGCAAATGGACATGCGATTTTTACTGGTATTGAATTTAAGAAGGATCCAGAAAACTTAAAAGTCATGGACTGCAATAAAATTCATACAAAACAACTTAACCATATATGATTGTGACAAGTTAAACATGTTTTGAAAGTGAAGAGGAACACTTTTGCTGAAAATAAAGCAGCATTTTCCAACACAGAACCCCAGTCACTCATCAAGGGATATATGACAAAGCTGTGAAGTACTTCCCAAGTATTAGTGAGGAGGCAATTGAGATTTCAAAACACACACAAAGACACTCAACTGGGAGAATGGGTATAACCTCCACGGCTCATGGAAGAGACTACTCAAACCAACGGATAAATCACAACAACAGTAGAAAATTGGTCCCAAAAAGGGAAAGGTTGTCAACCAATCAGAAGCAGACAATGGGCGTATATGAAGCCATCCACTCACCGGCATCATCACTTTGACTGTAACACATCTGCTGGAATGCAGGCGAAACTGTTGTCGTCAAAAAAACATGTTGAAACACCAAAAAATGCAGCCTTTTCATCAGAGCACCATGAAAGCCTTCAGAGCAATTATATTCTATGCTTAATGACAAGTGCCTTGTATTATAAGAATAGCTCAAGATAGAAAGTTTTTTCAAAAGAAGTCTTTTCCGATAGTGGAGATGAAAAGTTGGCTTATGTGATAGGGGGATTATATTCAGAAAATGCAATAGTTAAAAACTGTTTTCAATCCATGTTTGACTTTATAATGTAAATCGATGCAATTACAGCAGCCAAGGATGAGATTACTAAAGTTCCTTTCTTCTTGAGATCACTGCAGTGCATATCACCTTTCCTTCCATTCTGTACATTTTGTGCTTCCTTGTTTCTTGGGTCTTAAATTATTAGAACACCCATTGACTGGATTAGAACAGCTTAAGTGCACTTACGGGAGTAGGAAGCTCCTGGGTGATTGGTACTGGATTGCTGTGATTGGTTGTGCATATTGTTCCGAATTAGCTTGTCTCGCCTCTGGTCAGGACAGCCAGAATCAGTGGTTTTATCCACGAATGAGAGAAACCTACGTGAGGTGGTTGATGGTGATCAAGGGATATCATTGATAAAGGAAAGCAACAACTGCACATGACAAGCAAAAGAGGATCACATATTCACAGCAGCATATGCCCAATCCAAAATTGGAAGTATTAATATCATGTTTATGTTGCCAGCAATGAAATGCAATTCCTCTAGAGTTATTCACTTCCTGAAGCATTTCAGAAGTTGAGCAATTGCAGAGAATCACTATTCCACATATTTTTAGTGGTGATAGATGCTCTTCCAATGGTGGTTGCCAGCAGCCAACAATTGCCTTGCAGAAGCTGAATGTTTTGTGTGGTAGATAGGGTCAGGATGGTGCTCCTGTCTTCTCCTCAGCTGGTGAGTGTCTGTCTAAAATCCATGAATGTGCTATTGACAATATGAACAGACAGCTTAGAAGCTCATGCTTTAATTTATGGAAAATACCAGCCTATGATTGGGCTTCATCTTTGTCAATGCAATATTTCATATAGGTCAGAATACCATGTTAGGAGTAGCTCTGTAATTCTTGGTTCAAACTTTCCAACTGGCAACATGAAGATATACAGAAGTCATTTTTTTGTACATGTAAAGTCAATCGTGCTTTGCATCTTGTCCCTTGGGCCATATGGTGCGACCAGTGCCCATTAAAGCAAAGAGCAATGGACTGGCAGTAACAATGTGATTGATTCCAAAACAGTTGGACTCAGTCGCCCTAGGTAATCTACTTTAAAGATACAGCAGTGCTAGGCACATGTTCACAACAGGTATCCTCCTGTGATTGAGGAGCAACTGTCAAAATCCGCCATTTGGATTCAAAGGGAACTGAAAAGTAGGTTTATGCGTATGTAATTTGGTAGCCTTTTCGAAATTACTATTCACATGAGTACTTATACCTTAACCCTCTCCTTCCTAACCCGCCTATAACTGGCCGTAAACAATTCCCCGTCACACACAAATTTTAAATACCCTATTGCCCCACCAGTAGACCTATTTTTTCCACGATGAGGAACTTACGGATGTTACTTCACTTAACTTAAAATAACTTGAAATATAATGAAGTGTGTTATTTAAAAAATTGAATATGTTGTAATAAATTAATAATTTATTTAAACAAAGTTGTCTTACCTTATATTGCATTTAATTCCCTTCTTTCAATCCATTTTCTTGGTGATATTGAAGATAACATCCTAATTTGCACAGAGGTAAATCGCAGCCTATGCACTTCCATGACGTTTCTATGCTCCGTCCAGCAGGAGTTCTTCTTTACTTTGAGCTGCAGTAGACACACACTATTTTTCTCCCCTCGATCTTTATAAGAGAGTGCTGCTGTCTCGGTGAAAGTGTACCCACCGGAAGGATTCTTTTATGCCCTATTAATTTGCGGGAGGAGAATTTCCCTATCATCTGCCTATAAAGTGCTAAACAAAAATTCTTCTGTGTTACTCCATGCCTACTATTTGAGGGGTGAATTGGTTTCTTTATACAGCATAAAACTGTTCACTATAGCCGTGTTCACCACAAAGGCAAATAAATATTCCCACCACTTTTTCGTTTTCCTACCTAAGTTGTAGTAGCACCTTCTCTGATCAGCTCTGTCAACACCGCCCATGTATTTGGTGTACAATGCAATTGACTGTGGACAGGAGACCATAGTTTGTTTGTTCCCTGTTCCTGTTTTTACATAGACTTTATTCTTGGGATCACAAATGGTTTGAAGGACACAAATATCATGATTATCATGCCAAACCGTAGCAGTAACTTTTCCGCTCTGTAAATTTCGACTCTCTCCCCTTTGGAGTTTAAGTTTTTTTGGATATTTTAATTCCGCAGGCCATTCCCTACGAGATGGTCTTGTAGTAGTGCATGCATGTGTGTTATTCTTAAGTAATAATTCCATGAGTGTCACACTTGAAAAAAAGCTATCAAAATACACGTGATGATTTTTTCCGAAATAGTTTTCATTAAATTCATTACAACTTGCATCCCAAGAAACATTTCACAATTTCTTTTTTTCTTTTTCCCTAAGTATTATACATTTCCCTAAAGGACATAACCATGGGAGCTTGCTAAAACCCCAACTTTAAATCCCCACTTCGTTGGCTTTCCTTGGATGTATTGTTTTATGTAGTGACGTCCTTTAAAAGCAACCATTGCTTTGTCAACACTTAACTCTTGACCTGGTTTATACTTTAGATGGACAGTTTCCATTACCTCAAGAACCAGCCTATTTATTCCAATGCATCAAAACCCTGCTTTTTTTCCTGAGTTAAGTCACTTATGTGGAAATATTTTGAAATTTTTGTGTATCTACCAAAGGTCATACAGTTATGAACAATTGAGCAGTCAATATCTTGACTATGCCAGTAATCCCTACTTTCAGGTAAATCGAATATTCCCATGTATACAAGCACTCCAATGTATGCTACCATTTCATCGTAAGTAACATCTACCCAGTCTTTGTCAACCTTTCCTGTGGAACGTTGGAAATGTTCTGCATATTTGTTTGTATTCTTGACGATGCCACAAAAAAAATCTTCCCCCCCTAGCATATATTTTAGGAAGGAAAATTCATTGTCGCCTATCGCTAAATCATGTACAGGCCCTCTATCTTCTTGGATCTCAGGTGTTTCTTTAAAAATCAGGGCGTCCCTCCATGAGTCACGCATCTGAATATCACCTTGAAAATCACTCGTACTTGGGGTAACTTCATCCTCCAATTCCTCCACTTCACTTGAATTGTATCTATGTATCTATCACTGTATCCTTTTTCTCCATTTAAACAACTAGAACTATCTGAATCACTGGAAAAATCACTTCTGTTCACTTCTTCTGCTATAGTATCCTCACTCAAAGAAGCCATGGTCAGAACTAAGGGGCATTTGGGGGGAAGATGGTTTCCTTCTCATTTGAGCTGAGCTTCGCCTTCTTGCCATACGAGATAGGAAAAGTATGAGCTCTTGATAGTGACCACTCACAAAGAAATATCTCCATTAGATATGACAGTCATTCTAAACAACTCAGGGCAGGCCTTGGGTTTTCAAATTTCATTTGCGCCCCAAAAACGAGAACTCTTTCTAGACTCGAGAAGTTTTTGCTTATCACCTCATTTCAGAAAAGACTCACCTAAAAAGTCCTTCGAAATGACTCTAGAATCTTCTGTCATCACTTCCCTGTTGATATACCAAGGTGGAACAATGCACCTTTTTGTCTCGGGCTTTTAGCTTATGGTGACAGATATTAGATGTTCTTCTTTATCTTAAGGAAATGCGAGACAAGAAGGATGCCTGTGTTAGCAATGATAAACACTCTCAAGATGAAACAGATGCCTATGAAGCTCAAAAGACTGCCCCAAGTATAGCAAGGCAGGTCAGCCGGATTCGGCTGGGTTAAGAAGGAGCAGAGAACAAGGCATTTAAACTTCAGTAGGGAGAGGGTTAAAAGCATTAGACTCCAATGAGGCTAGACCATTTATCCCTGAAATGTTCGTTGACCCTTTTGTTGCTTTTAACGTGTAGGAACTTATCTGGCTCTTTGCGATGACGGGAGAGCTATGTAAAGATCATAGAAGCTGCATTCTCAGCAGTTGACTGAGCAAATGTAGCTATTTCATTTGCAACAGTGAAAGGGTTGAAAGGTCATATTTAGAAAATGGCTGAAAGAATGATTGAAATACAAACTCTGTGGCCTTTTCAATTTTTATTATCTCTTTTATTTGTAATATTTTTTGTTGCTGATGATTTTATCACTTCCAAGTATTTTTTAAGTCAAGAAATATTCTTTGGAAAACGTGTATACTGTTGGGCATGGATAGCAACCTTGATTCTCGAGTGATATCTAGATGCAGCTCATTGGCCAATTACATTTACTATAAGCTCTCTCATTAATGGTGCTGTGTCATGCAGCATTGGCACTAATCACTCCAGCATGTGGCACTGCTTTTGGTTTCTTGGTATACCCTAAAGAATTTTTGGGATGCCCACACTCTTGCACACTGGCTGACACAAAGCTGCAGTTGATGCCAAATGAAAGGTGTGGTCCTCCCAGCATGACATTTGAGGGGGCCAAGGAGGGGGGGGATCAGCCTGGTAGGGGCAGCCACTTGCCCCCTCGTCTCCCCCCCCCCACCCGACCCCCCTCGCAGAGCCGCATCCATCTCAATGTGCCATCCCCCCCTTCCCCATCCCCCCTCTGAAGCGAGCCCATCTGTCTGCCTGCCACCACCGCAGGTACAAGTCGAGAGATGACTTCCGGACGGACATCCGCCTCATCTTCAACAACTGCGAGACGTTCAACGAGGATGACTCGCCTGTAGGGAAGGCGGGCCACGGAATGCGTTCCTTCTTCGAGACCAGGTGGGCTGAGATGTACCCCCACTGAAGTGACCCCCCCAAACCCCATCTTGCACCCGACAACACCCAAAGCAATCCTCGAGTCTGTTCTCCTTCCCTCTAGTATGCTCCTCCTTGCCTGCGCCATAACTGTCGGACACTGCCCCTGCTGCAGTGTCATGCTCTTGAGACATCGAGAAGTGATCCCGAAAAACTTGGGAAGTGCTTGATGAGGAAGTGTGTGTGAAATTGAAGATTGAACTCTACTTGGTGGAAGAATTTTGAATGTACAAAGGAAAACTAAAATATACAAATGCTTAGTGATCCTTCTGCCGGAATGGTAGTTGTGCAATTCATCCAGCATTGTGAGAATTGTTTCCTTTGTGAAATAAACTTCTATTTGTTAAAGTATTTTCACTCTCAATAATTAAAAAGAACTTTAATAATAAAAGGGAAAGTACCAATGTGATTGCAGGAAGTTGTTTGTGACTATTTTGTTGTTTTCTAGCATAGTGTGACACTGTAATCCCCAATAGGTGACAATATTTGACATTATGTGCAGAGGTGCTTCAGTCCTCAAATCTTAGCCGCAAGCCTTGAGTGGACTTGTGTGATGGACTCTGCTTGTGCATCGTAAGGTCTTTATGTGGAAAGAAATAATTTTGGAATTGGGGCGTGGGAAGTGAGCGTGCAGTGCAGCTCCTGTACCCCACAAAGGTTAGTGTTCAATTTGGTGCGCGAGTGGAGAGTAGTCTTATCAAGAGTCTTGAGAGGTGCGTGCCTCTTGAGTAATCTCTCTGGGGTGAAGGCGGGTGTGCTACCTCATGGATAAGTGTGCCTCATGAGATGTAGACACCTTGTGAAATGTGGTGTGAATGGCACCCGCAGTCTTTGAGTCTCACAGACAAACTTTTTACATGTGAAGAGACTGATTGTCCCATGTTTTGATAGTCATTTGGGACTCTTTGTGACTGTTGTATTGCAATTGATTTCATTTATATGTCGTGAAAATAAATTTGTGCACCCACTAAGTAGTAGTCAGTATTTTGAATGCTTTAATAACTACACCTCAATTTTCTTTTGTTACTTTTGTCAAAACGTAATGAAAAAAAGGATATTAAAAACTGTAGCAGTGTTTTTATTTGAAAACAAAACTATTTTATTTTTCATGTCTCCTAATGGGATAATGTGGAAGTAAAGAGAATATTTTCTTGGTTACTTAAACTATCTTTGGATATCTCTCTTCAGATTATAGGTAAGTTTACTTTTTAAGTGGTGGCTATTTCATTATCGTGGCCATTTTTACCATTTCTTTAACTTATTTAAAATCAAGCAGTGATGGTTTTTTGGGATAACCCGCATCAAGATTTAAAAAAGCCAACGTTTCTTCTCCTTTGCCGGGGACCTCATCAGGGCTGAATGACCTAATTGCCCTTGTTGTGCATCAATTTATATCGTCACGGTGGTGCAAGAGGGGGAAGAGGGTGGGAGTGGGTGTTGGCGGAGAGTCTTCTGGACGTCGCTCTTCTTTCTAGAAATTACTGGTAGCCATGATTCGCTTATTCTTTGTCCCTGGTTTCTATTGAAATTCTTGTTATGCTTTTTAATTTCCAATGCCTCCCGGAGGATTCTTGTCTTGAAATGTTTTTCTCTGGCGAGAATTTTTGGATTCGTGACGTCAATAGTGTGCCCTAGGGCGGCGTGTTCTGCAACTGCTGATTTATCGGCGCAGCCCAGTCGAATTGCCCCGCTGTACTCTTTGACTCTTGTCTTTATTGTCCGACCAGTTTCACCGACGTACACTGGGTCACATGTGCTGCAGTTCAATTGGTATACTCCCTCTGTTTCCATTTCATCTTTTTCTTTCACATTTCTGATAATATCCCTTATTTGTGTGCGTGGCTTAAAGATGGTGCTTATTTGATGCATTCGTAGTATTCTGGATATTTTGTCCATAACTCCTCTGATATATGGCAGGAAGGCTTTTTTCCGATCCTCGGTCTTCTCTTCATCAAGTTGTCTCGATTCTCATCATTTTAGTTTACAGGAGATAGCCATCCTGATTTCTCTTCTTCCATATCCATTCTTCATTAGAATTTCTGTCAGTTTGTTTAACTCTTCGTCCCTATGGTCTTTGTCAGTGAGAGTGATGGATCGGTGGATCATTGTGGTCATCAGTCCTTTGATTTGTGCTGGATGGTGGTGTGATCCGGCAAGGCGATACCTGTTGCTGCTGGTTGGCTTTCTATATACCGAATGTCCCAAAGTTTTGTCTTCTTGTTATGTAATGAGGGCATCCAAGAAGGATAACTTCCCGCCGCTTTCCTCTTCCTTTGTAAATGTCATGTCCTCGTCAATACTGTTTAGATAATGATGGAACTCTTCCAGCTTTTCTCTACCGTATCTCCATATTACGAAGGTATCGTCCACATACCGTAGCCACATTGACAGTTTGTAGGGGGCGTTCTCCAGAGCCATCGTCTCAAAGTCCTCCATGTATATGTTGGCAACTGTGGGGGAGATGGGGGATCCCATTGCTGCTCCTTCTGTCTGCTCGTAATATTTCTTTCCAACTTAAAATAGGTTGTTTTTAGACATATCTCCGCCAAGTTGGCTGTATCATCTCCAAATTTCTTCCGGATGACGCTGATGGCTCTCTCTGTCGGTATCTTGGTGAACAGGGACACCATGTCTAAGCTAACTAAAATGTCGTCCATACCTACTCATATGTGTCGGATGAGGTTGAGGAAATGCAGGGAGTTCTTGACATAAGAGTTCACCTTTTCGACCTCTGGTTGCAGTGAAGTGGCGATGTATATCGCTAGTTTGTAAGTGGGAGAGTCTATGGCGCTGATAATTGTTTAAAATTTTCAAGGTTACCTTGTGCATAATTGATGAAATCAGTAAAATATTTATCAAAATATTTGGAGGCCTAAGCATGAACTTAGTGTCTAATAGATATTTGTGCAGGAAATTTTTGGTTTTGCTATTTGCAAATATTGTTGCATTTACAGTCATGACATGTGTAAATCCATTTTTGCTATCTTTATAATTTACTGTGGTATAAATTTATAGTACTCAGTGGCGTTAATAAATGTAATGCATGCAGTGAATATCTCTTTAATTATCACTGATTATTAAAATGGTCAATCCAGTCTGGTTGTGTCAGGCAAAACTATGTGGAACTAAATAAACTCTTCTCGAGCTCTGCACCAGGTGATTGACTTCATGTTTGCCGATGTTTCGGAAAATGACTTGTTTTCCATTTTCAAGGCGTGTTACTCTGTCCGTGTCAGATTGTAAAACAGAGTAACACGCCTTGAAAATGGAAAAAAAGTCGTTTTCCGAAACGTCGGCAAACATGAAGCCAATCACCTGGTGCAGAGCCCGAGAAGAGTTTATTTATACTATTCACCAGGAGAAACTTAAATCTTTTATGTGGAACTTGCTTAACATTTCATTTTACAATGTTAACTCTCCTAGACCTTGCGCTCTTCTGCTGCTATTGCTCTCCTTTGGAGTGCATGTCAAATGCAGGTTTACACTCACTGGATAATCCTTTCCTTGCAGAGCTCCCTTCCCTCCCTCCTGCCCCCACTCACTCTCTTCCAACCCACCTATAACGCTGCACTCCCTCCCTCCCCCCTCTCACTGGCTTTCACACTCTTGGTGGCTATACAGGTGAGCAGTTTTCTTAAGCTTGTACCGGATGATGACTTCATGAGTCGAAGCATAGGTCGTTGATAAAATTTATGCGGAATTACTAAGTTTCAGCTTTCATTTCACAATGGTCAACCAAGTTTATATGGATTATCTAATTTAGTTTTTATTTTTTGCCTGTTTTTCCAAATCAGGAATCTGATGTTTATTTACCTGATATTGGATCAAATGTATACTTATTTTGTGAATTCAATCATTGATAATAAAATGATGTTGATTTTATATCCAGCATTGGGTGTCAAATACTACTACTTACTTTAAGGTAAGCAGGTAATGAGGATACTTACTTATTTCATTTTTTTTTCATGGTGGACACCATTTTGTTGTTGGTCACTTACATTAATTTAAAAATCTCCTTCCGCTAATTATACAATTACTCTAAACTGTGGTAATTATGAGGTTTGCTGATTGTTACATACGAGATTTTTTCAAACAGAAACTGGACTGAGAGCACACCAACCAACTAAGCATTCAAGTTCAGGCAAGCAGTGTCTCCTATTGGCAAGTGTCTGTTAGATAGCACTGCTCTATGTCTGCCTGTGACCAACAATGAGATTTCTTTTCTAGTAAACGTGTCATAATTGCATCACGAAAGAAGATTAAGGGCCTTATGGAGGTGACCTGTTTGTGTGGAATTATGTTTTAAATTGGGGAAACTTTAACTGAAATGTGAGCATTGCTTCAGCAGGCATGAGAAGTCTGTAAGATCAGTTCATTGTGTCAAGAGTGGTTTAACACTATAAGTACCAGACTTTACTGTGTACATAAAGTACTGACAGGGATCGATTTGTCCCCTAAGAAATAATTAGTTTTATTAAGTTTAATTTGAGGTTGTAATTTAAATAATACACAAATTGTTTAGAATATATCTTTCATTTATTGAAGTATATTATTTTCATGGAAGAGTAGTTATATACAGCAGCATACTATAAATTGAGTTTTCCACAAATGGCCAGGTTAAAATTTAAGATACAATGTTTTAGATATTTTGCATACACCTATGACTGTAGAAATATAAGCATTTATGTAGTGCATTTTGTGCTCATTTATGCAAATGGTGAGCAAATTCTGTTTGTCATTACAAGAGACACAAATGTTTTTCTGATACACTTCCTATATAAAAATTGTTGGCTCACACTACACTTTTCACGAGTTCTTTTCCATTTACATTTGGATTTTATTTGACATTTGTGACTGTTTTTTTATCTAGAGATGCCATGTATATCTGCTGGTATGTTCTGAGCTGCAATGTATTTTAAAGTACAAGTCTTAGCTCCGCAAGACTTTATACGTAAACTGGTGTTCTATGTACTCATCAGAGAACAACTGCTCATCTATTGTCACATACTAGCTAGGTTTGTAGCAGGATAGTCAGTTCTCAATGAACTCATTCCACACCTCTGAAACTGATGCAAATTCATCTGTTTGCGGTCTCTCTGATTGTGTTGATCAAATATCAAACCTCATGTAACACATGATATGGCGGAACCTATTTCAGTATGTTGTACTCCCAAAGAAAGCTATTCCCCAGTCCTTTGACCAAAGCAGATTATAACTAATAGACTCCCAGTTTTAAGATCTTGTAGAAAGAAGATGGAATAATTCATAGAGTTCATGTAATGAAACTGCCCAGGTGTCATCCTCCTAGCTTCAGCATGTTCTTCTATGTGGGGCGACATTAATTTGCAACTTAGCGATTTACCACTTTCATCCCCAACTCTTGCCTCTGATGCAGTTGTTGAACAGTCTCTTCTTTTTGAGCGGCTGCTACGGCGAAGTGCTGAATTTTTAGAATGGCCAAGTATTCCTATTGTTTTTATCAATAGTAACTGCCTGGAGTCTTTTTGCAGCTTGTGCAGGAGCTCACTAGATGAGCAACCTCGACTTCTTGGAAAATGCTGCCACCTCTCCCTCTGACAGTCTTTGCCAACTGCAGAAAAATAAAATAGTCAGTTATAGTGTACATTAAATCCATCATTTCAGTGATGGATTTATAGCATATTATGGTTTATAAATAGGGAGTTGATGGCATTCCTGTTACTATCTTAAAAAAATGTACTTTTGCAATAATTAACCCTTGACTTTCATCATAAATGAAGCCTTCATAAATGGTCTGTTACCAGACTTCCTAAAAATCTCAAAAATCAAACTTATTCTCAAAAAGGGGGTTGAGACTACTAGATCTAAAATCGAGGACGTTCATCATCAGTAGGAAGGTGCAATTTCAAGAGAATACTTTCCCTTTCAATTGAGAAAGGAGAAATTGGAGGGGGTGAGCAGGCAGAACTCAACTAGTGATGATCAAGAAGAATATGAAGGGAATGCCCTTGCCTGGCAAGTACCTAATGCAAACCAGGTGCCAGAGGAGGGAGCAGTCCAGGCCGAGGAGAGAGATGAGCCGAGGGCAGGGGAGGAAGATGATGCCAAGGGGCGCATTACCAGGTTGGGGTAGAAGAACAAGATTTTTCACGAGTCCCGAGAAGGTCGAACTGAGAACAAGTGCCAAGGAAACTGTGTGGGTGCTGCAACTCAGCTCGCTGTGTCCTGGGAGAAGACCATGTCCCAACCAGTTATCATGAGGCTCTACAGGGAGCTCATGCACGAGATTGGAATATGGCAATGGAAGAGGAGATTAAGAGCATTGAGAGACAAGGAACATGGGACATTTTAAGAAAGCCACCCGGATTGAAGGGCATTGGTAGTAAGTGGGTTTTCGTTCTGAAAAAGACAGTGAAGGGGAGATCATGAAATTTAAGGCCAGGCTATTTGCACTGGGCTTTAATCAAGTGTATTACATTAATTATCATGAAACATCAAGCCCAGTTTTAGGAAGAAAATCTATATGTATGTTAATTTTTCAGAGGGAGTAAAATATCTTGGAAATACCTAAACATCTGATATATCGTGGGGATTACACGTACAAAACATATGTGGTGCAGCATTAAAGAAACTAGGTTTTGTTAAACGTACAATAGGTAGGTCTTCGGATGAAAAAGTCAAAGAGAGATGCTACTTTGCTCTGGTTAGCCCACATCTCGAATACGCCGCGAGCATTTGGGACCCTGGTCAAATAGATTTAAACAAAAAAATAAAATACAAAGGAAAGCAGCACGCTTCGTTAAAACTGCTGCGAGCGTACATATAGTGTCTCACAACTTTTAGAGGGATTAAGGTGGGAGCCCCTAAAGATTCGGAGGCTACTCTCTAGGCTTAGGTTGCTCAATAAATTCAGAACTGATATTTTTCAGAGCAACATAAAGAATATTATCATAACTCCTTACTACATCTCTAGTTCTGGCAAAAGGGATAAAATAAGAGAGATACACTGCCGAACAGATAGGTACAAAAACTCGTTCTTCCCGCGAACAATAAGCAATCACAATAAAAGTTTAGCACACTAAAAACACTCCTATAATTTATGTCACCATTTCATCTCCAAAAAACTTACACATTTACACGGCTGGTGACCTAACACCCTGTGCCACACGCCCATGCGGTGGCTCACAGGGTATTATGTAGATGTAATTTACATAGCAAATTCTGAATAAATTTGAATTCGAAACATTCCGAATATTGGATAATTGTAAGTATGTATAGGCCCCCTTGTGGCAGTGTTGATGAATTTTTTGAGAGATTTGAGCAGCTGTTATGCTTATGTGTTGACAAAAAAGTCAACGTATTGATTTTTGGTGATTTTAATATTGACATGTGCTCCCAAAACTATGCATCAACCGAACTCTGTGACATAATGTATCTTTATGGGATGACCACCCTAATTAGCTCCCCAACTAGAGAGACTGCAACTTCATCTAAAAATATTGACCTCATCATTACTAACCTTAATCTACCTGGCAAAGATCTCTCGCAGGTGATCAATTTAGGGCTTTCTGACCACTATGCACAAATTGCTTTCCTTCCAAAGACAATGATGTTCTGTACAAAACGCATAGAAGGTTTTACTCGGTAGAGAGAGTACATTCATTTAATGAACAATTGGGTAGCATGATCTGGGATCCTTCGTACAATTTGAAGAATGCTCAAGAAATATACAGCTACTTCATACGCGATGTTAAACTTGGTTTTGAAGGGTGTTTTCTGAAAAAATTAATACCTCTGAAATGCATTAATAGATCAAATATTGGGTAACACATGAAGTTCAAGCTGCCAGTTGTGAATTCAGGAGACTTCGTGCATTGAAAAAAACTGGAAAGATCTGAATTTCAAAAATCATTTTCTGATCTGTAAAAAAGCTTATAAGTCCTTTCTTTTAAGGGCAATAAAATCACACTACAATAATTTCATATACTAATCAGAAAATGTGTCTAAAGCATCATGGAACATAGTAAAGAGTGCGACTGGGACATAGCTAACCAGGAGAGAAAGTCTAACTTAAAAAATGAGGATGGGACTGCTTATCCCAAAAAAGTTGCTGATTTTGCTAATAAATACCTAGCTTATGTACCTCAGAATCTACAAAAAATAGGGTGTAAGGATGGATTTCATATACAGTATTGCAGACATGTAAAATCTTCTATGGTTCTCTTTCCTGCCGCCGAAAATGAGGTGTTGAAGTGTATTATGGGTCTCAAAAGTAAATTATCTGTTAGAATTTTTAATATTACATTGATTTTTGCATACATAATTCAATATTATGACGTTGGTATCCATGTATTCCTTCATACCCTGGTATGTGCTGCCCTGTGAGACATACCTGAACCTGCTGTATGTGGTCGAGTGCCTTCTAGTGGTGGCGTCAGTAAAGCTTGCCAGTTGGCCAGTTATCAGTAAACGGTGCAGTTGTGATTTTTGCTACCTCCCAAATTTCCTAATGTTAGTGGTGCAAGTCCATCAGGAGTGTTAGTCTTGACTGAAATATCAACAGGTTTTCGGCCCAGGAAATTGCTTTTGTGCATGACGTTTTTGAAGTGCAAAATTCCAACTATGTGCGGGCATTAATATGCTGTCGCGCGTGCGAGCTCAGCAAAGCAAGATGGCAGACTCATCGGTGAGTTATGAAGAAAGGACCTTCACGATTCCCAGAGTCTCTCTCTCACTTTCTGATTGATCTTTCTGATTTCGAGTGTAACCAGAAAGACATCCACCTATGTGGATGACTTTCTGATTACAGTTGAGAAGAAAGAAGTTTCCATGTTTAAGAAACAAGTTGCAAATCTTGGTCAGGTGAAGGATCTTGGTGGAGTTTATTCATTCCTGTCAATTCAGTTTCAGAGACCAAACGTGGACTCTATAATTATCAGACAGAAGTTTTATGAAATCAATACTCTGTGATTTTTCTATGTTAGAATGTAAAGGTGTCATTTGTCTGTTGCAAGTAGGTGCAAACTTTGTGTTGAAAGGAGATGATGAAAGTTTCTGCCTTTCCAAACATTCCAAATGGCCATTGATAGCTTGTTGTATTTAAGAAGTAATACCCGTCATGACATTGCAAATTCTGTGCAAAAGTTAAGCCAGTGCTGTAATATTCCGACAGTCTGTATTTGGAATGGAGTAAAACATGTCATGAAATATTTGAAGAAAACATGTAATTACCAACTCGTTTACAGAAATGGAGGAGGATTCTCATGCTATTGTGATTCAGACTGGGCAGGAGATAGAACTGATTCCAGATCTATCACAGGGTACCTATGCAATTACCTTGGGAGGAGGTGTAATATTGTAGAAAATCAGAAATGTGTGGCTGGCTCAGACACTCATGCTAAGTATATGGCTATTTATGAATGTTTGCGTGATTTTCAGTGGATGGAATCTTTCTTTTGTGAGGTCAAGCAAGGTAGGCTTATCCCTAAGAATTGAAAGATTTTCAGTGACAACCAAGGTGCCAAAAATATTGCTCAGAATGATATGGTAAATGAGGGAAACAAACAGTAAAATGAAATTATGTTAGGCAAGCAATGAAGAAAGTTGAGATTTGTTGTGGGCTGAATTTAGAGAGAGACTCCCTCGCGATTTCAGTTTCAATACGTTTGCCACTCGTCATGTTTGCTTCGCATCTTCACCCATCTCCCCCTCCCAGAACTTGCTAGTCGACCTTTTGCTGTGCTTAAAGCATTCTATGATTTCTCTGATGTTTTGCTCTAGACTTGTTTGTGAGTGTCATCCAGGTCCCGTGGAGGGATCATGGGGAAAACCACTTCTTCAGAGAGGAAGGGATGATGGCCATATAAAAGGGCTATGGCGAGCCCCAAAAGTTTAGTCAAGTTAGGGAGTTAAGCAGTTGGTCGACATGTCGCAGGGCATCCCACATCAAGATCCGTTCCTTGGGGAAGATCTGAAAGCCCTATTGGCTCCCAGTACTCTCTCTCTAGATTCATCTCTTGCTTCCCTTGTGTACGATTCTCCTTTTGACTCCTTTTCATACGTGTGTCAGTCTTCATGTGCTTGTGAATGTCCCTCTTAGTACTAAAAACCAGTGAAGCCAAATCTTTGTGACTTTATTCCACTCATCTCGACGCCTTAGCAAGAATCCATTATATGTGTAATGTCGTCGATAGGCGGCACTCATGTCAGATTGGTCTCCAGAATGTACCGTCATAGGACAATACTGCCAATTTTTTTACTATGAGTCTGCCAGGAGCAAAGATTAAACTGTGAGCTGAGGGTATCAGTGTGGTAGATTGTAACTAAAGTTTACTGTAGATGAAGGGTTTTGAAATGTTTGTGTATGCCATTGATTCATGAATGACATAATATTTATATGTAATTTCATGTATGGCTGAAAATAAGTATTTGAATAAATGAATAATATTCATAATGAAAAGATAAAACTTGGTTAATTCCACTCTAATTTATTAAACCCGACCCGGGTTTCAGCAACCGAGTGCCATTTTTATGGTACAACTGACGTGAGTGGCTGAGAGTATATATACAGTAAAGGTGGAGGGAGAGGGAGGTATACTGGTAGAGGTGACGTAAAGGTGGCGGAAAGGACGAGTACAATTGGGTGCAAACTGAGTAATTTGAGGTAAACAAAACAGATTGGATGACTAGGATGGTTGTCTGTTGTGGATGGAGGGAAGTTTAATGTTAAGGAGGGGGAATGGGTGGGGAATAGGTGGTCATTACATAAAATCTGCAGGCTATTTACAATTTCAAACTGTTCTAAAAAATCTAACTTAGAACCCTTGTCAGTGACATGTAAAATATCAGGGTCAAAATCACTAAAATGGTTATCTGTACATAAGTGTTCACTAAACTTTAAAATTTGATTTTGAATGAGATAAAAATCTGAATTCCACAAGTTTTAATAGGAGATCAACTCAATCAAACTGCAGTGTTAAACTAATTTAAAGCACAACAAATTATACATCAATTCATGAGCTAGTCTGAAAAATGTCCGCAAGTATCAGTGATGGCATCTATTATAACAGCATGGTGAGGCAGTAATTTACATCAAATACACATCATAGTCTTCGTGCATAATTATTTGTCCACTGATCACATACATGATATTTGTGAGGATAAAAATCTGCATTTGAATAGTTTCAATAGCACATCAGTAAAATAAAAGTGTAGAGTTAAATTATGGATGAAATTAACCTTAGTCTGCCTCAATAGATCACCAAAAAGGGATTTCGACATCTTGGAAATTTTCACTTTACTTTTAGATTTTATTTTATGTAACTTGACCAATGTAATGTGGTGATTTTAACATCCACTTTCTTCATGTAAATTGTCCTATGGTGAAACAACTGGATATTCTCATTGACTCTTACAACTTGACTGCAATTGTAAAAACCACTACTAGGATAAGTACATAATGGAAATGCTATCCTTATTGATCAGCTCATTATAAATATTTCAGATTGTGAGCATAAGGTAATTGTCTTCCAACCTGGATTTACAGATCGTATGGCAGTAAATATGCATGTCACCCTTGAATGTAAGTTAGTCAGTAAAGAAAATTTGATTTACATGTTTTTACGATGATTCTATAATGCAAATGTGCCAGTATTTGGGGAATGAATTATGGAGTGAAGTATATTCTACTACATATTTTAATGATAAAAATCATGATATTTATAGACAATTTCAGTGTCTACTTTGAAACAAATTTTCCTGTCAAAAAATGTAAGGTCCTCAAGCCAAATAGTAACACCTATTGGCTCACACCAGAAATAGTGAAAATGAGTGACCAAAAGAGGGAGAAAAGATGAGAAACTTGGTAGGAATTATTTTTTTAGGGCTGCATGTGAGTGATAATTTGAGAAGTGTGGGAAAAATTTTACAAAGAGAATACATATATTGGCAGTGTGTGAAGTTTATGGGATAAGCGTGAAGGGACAGTATCATCAGTCACTGTAATTCATATGCTGCAACATTTAAGTGGCCCACAATGCAACTACTGTTCTTCCTACTAAGCATGAATTAAAGTAGCTTCATTTGATTACCGACAATAAGCTAAATAAAATGAAGTAGAGACTGCTGTCATTCAAAAAAATTTTGAAATATAAGTTTATCTGTTAGAAGCCTTGGATTAGATCTCCAATAACTCTGGATTAAAACTGTCTTTAAAGGCATTGAAACTTTAATGAATATCCATGATTTATTGTAGTTTATGGAATGGTGGTGTTAACAATGCTACAATACCATTCTGATACGTAAAATCACATGGAAATTTATATAGAACCAATAGTTGGGGGTTACTAACCATAGGGCATTCTACCCCACTCTAAGATATGGATGGGAATGAATGAGTAATACAAACATTGGAGGGGGAGAGAAATTTTCTCGGAGACATAGGAAGGAGACTGAATAAAAGGATGGAGTAGATTTAAGGAGCAAGGGTATTTTTAAGACTATGAGGGATGTGGTGACCTTGTTCATAAGCAAGGACATTGGATAAAGAGAAATGTTCTCAAAGCAAATGAGTCTCAATGCAGAAATTATAATTTCCACAACCAAGTATCAAAGGAAGTCAAGTGAGTTTCAACCATGATCAAGGCAGTCCCAACACACTTAAAAACAAGGCAGAATTTCAAGTGAGATCAAGACAGAATTCAAGGCAGTTTCAACTGAGCCACATGCTCCTGCCTTTGGAACAAGAGAGACCAACACAGTTCAAGGAAGTTCCAAGACAAATGAAAGCACTTCATCACAGGTTCAAGAGGCTTTCAACAAATCCTTTTGTGTGTGTAGTTCTGTCAGAGCCCCTGTATGTCCAAGACAGATGAAAGCCCTTCATCACAGGTTCAAGAGGCTTTCAACACAAATCCTTTTATATGTGTGGTTCTGTCAGAGCCCCTGTATGTCCACAAATACTATATACCTTTCGTTTACATCCCGTCACCCGTGATGAGATCCTGGAAATTGGTTATTCCTTTGGTAATGAGTCATCATCAGGAATTTATGGAATCCCAGATAAGATAATTAAAGTTGCTCTTCCTTTTTTAGCAGACCTTATAACATACCTATGTAATATTTCATAACTAGAAGGTAAATTTCCAACTTTATTTTAAATCAGTAAGGTCAAACCTTTATTCAAGAAAGAAATGCAAATGATGTCAATAATTATCGACCAGTAAGTTTACTGTCTGGGTTTGCAAAGATTTTTGAAAAGATATTTTCCTATGCATATAAGATTACTTAGATTTTTCAATGCAAATTCTATCATTGATGCAAATCAACATGGCTCATAAAAACAAATCTACCTCTTCTGCACTTCATGGATTTTTAACCAATACCCTGGATGCAATTGATAGAAAAAATTTAGCTATAGGATAAACTCGATTGTTTCAGGCTTTACTTGGTGAAAATCCATTCTGAAGGATTCAAGGTACTTTTTCACAGTTTTTATTTCAAGTCGACCTGTTTCGTTGCATGGGCATCATCATCAGGTAGGTACATAAATTTAGCATGTTGCAGAGTATATACAATATCTTTGGAAGGGGGGGAAGAGGCAAGAGAAAGGGAGGGGGTGGAGGGGAAAGAAGGTTTGTGAGAGGATGCGGAAAATAGACATGGGTGATGCGTTGGGAGAGGTGGGAAGTTGTGGCGTGGGGTGGGGGGAATAAAGGCTTGGTTGGACGTTGAGTGCGGCATCCACGGCAGGGGTTGGGGCATCATCCTCGAAAGGGATTGTGACTCAGGGGAATATCCAAGAGTGGGGAATGGCTGACAAAAATGTTCTCATTGGCAATTTTTCCTTCCTTTAATTGCTTTCTTATCTCCAGCTCCTCCAAACAGTCCATCCTTCTTCCCTTTTTCTCCAGGTGGAGAATCTCCGGGACAAAGTCACTCTTATGGTCATTTTCCCGTAGATGCCTAGCGAAATGGGATCTGTTTATGTCCCCATTTCATAAATGTCTTTTGTGTTCATGTGGTCTCACTCTGAATGACCGTCCAGTCTGGCCAACGTAACAGGTTTCACATTCACCACATTTGAGTTTATAAATACCACTTCTATCATTAATGTCAATTTTGTCCTTGGTTTTGTTTAACACAGCCCTTAAGTTACATTTGTTGTAATAAGCAATTTTGAAGTATTTTTTTTGGAAAATGGTTGGCAATTGCCTGTGAAATATGTCCATAATAACTTAGTTTGCTCCATCGTTTTTTATTTTCACAAAAGTCGGATGATTTATAAATGAGTTTCTGTGCTCGGAGGGAGCGTTTTTTCTCGAGCATTTTATTAATGACCCTTTCTTCGTATCCATTTTTCTCTGCAATGTTTTTGATTACTCCAATTTCCTTGGCGAGGTTCCCGGCAGACAGGGGGATGTTGAGTGATCTGTTTAGCATAGAATGAAAAGCGGCCTTCTTATGAGAGGGATGGTGGCGGGAGTCGGAGAGGATGACATAAATGATGTCGCCTATGCGATGAAACTGGTCGACTTGAAATAAAAACTGTGAAAAAGTACCATATCTCTTTTGAATTCTTTAGCTATAGGAGTCTACTTGGACATGAAGGCATTTGATATTGTAAATCATCAAATATTACTAAGAAAGCTAGCTAATTATGGAATCATTGGTGCTGCTCATGACTGGTTAAATTCCTTTCTCATGGACCGGCAACAGCTAGTTGAAGTTTCATATGCAATCCATGAATTGAATTATACCCACAATTATTGTGGCGTTAGGTCACAATATGGATACTATTATTAATTTATTATTGATATTGAAGAAGCAACTGGGAAACCAGACACACGGTATACACGACTCGCAAGTGACGTCCCATATGCGTCCCGAACATCCGAGTTTAGTCCCGGGATGACTTCGGGACATAAGGACGTCCCACGGATGTTTGTGCTGTGTGGGTTATTACTACCAAACCACTGCATTGAATGACGTAAAACTTTGCAACATGATTCATTACCTATGTAACTCAGAAGGTTTATGGCTACTTTTTGTTTACCCTAATGGTCTCCGGTTCGACTCCAGATGAGTAAAAGAGTTCCATAAGAAGTACATGTTAAGTTAGTTTTTCTGGCATGCAGACCTTATTTCTTTAACATATGTAAATTAGAAAAAATGGTGATTTTCGTGATCTTTGGTGGTTCGCACTGTGAGTGGTGGCGACCGAGGACGTAGGAGACGAAGTCGCGAGAGACTGGCCAAACCCGAAAGTAAGAGACGGAGAGCAAGGTGAGGGAAGGAATTTTTTTTGGGCCGTCGATGTTTTGGAGTGGACGCCCAAAATTCTCTGCCGTCGAGGGAAGTTGCCCCCCCACGAACGTGCTGTCCCGGCCACCCATCTTTGCCTGAGCCATCACCAGCAGTCTCACCATCCCAACAAAGGCACCTTCAGAGAGGAGATGACGACATCACACCACCAGCAGTCCCCCCATACCGAGGAAGGCACCTTCAGAGGAGACGAAGACATCACTAATCGAATCGTTAAGTACTGTATCCTGGCATCCAACCCCCCCTTTTTTCCCAAGTGATAAGAAGCATCAGTGAAAGGAGAGAATCGTATTATTTTGCCCCATAATTTTATTCCTATTCCCTTTTCTCCAAGACGTGCGAGTGCGTGTGTGTTTGTGAAATTTGTGTACGTTAGTTTAGTTTTAAGATATCATTTCAAAAAGGACGTAATTTTTCTTGCCTGGGGAAAGTTTAAAACATTCATTCCATTGTTAAAAGGGGAAGTCCTTTTTTTACTAATTTTTTTGAGTGTTTGTTTTTTATGTTCTTGATTTAATCGTTATGCAAATCTAAATGCTGTGTAAAGGCTCTTCTTACCTGATGCAACCAGACTCTCAAATGCCCCCCCCCCACTCCACCCCTCCCATTCCCCTTATCTCCCAGGTGCATGGGATTTTTCCTTCCCCACTCCATTACACCCACAGGCCAGGCACTCCCATTTCCCGAATGTAAATAGTGTCCCTTTAAATCAGTGTGCCTTCACGGTGACGTAAGCATACTGGAGTAGCCATTTGGAAGAATAATAAATAAATTTAAATGTTTGATAGGGCTCAAAAAAATAATTGATGATTTTTAAGGTAATTAACTTTCTTAGTTAATAACATCCAATTTTCATATATCTGTCTCTCTCTAACAACCATTTCACTATCTCTCTCTCAGTGAAAGGGACCAATCACAGCGTGCCGTCATGGTCCAATGAATGCACGCAGCATTGCTTTGAATTATTCGAATCATTCGAATATAAACTGATATCAACGAAAACATTGTTCTGAACGTGCAACGTAACTTTTTATGTAAGTTTTTTGTTAATGTGTTGTAAAGGAATCTCTATTTTTTATGATATCGCTGTGAAAGTGTTCTATATCCTGGCGTTAACCTCGCCTCAAAAGTCTTCAAGATGACCCCTGATATCAATGGGAACCTTCAACATAAGAGTTTGGATGCGTGGTGCCTGTCTTGATTTTGTGTATGCACGTGAATGTCAGAGAACGTACGCCAAAAATGTCTGAATTAAAATTAATGGAAGTACCATTCACGACTGAGTGTGTACGTAATTTTGTCACCTTAGCCAGTAAATGGTGATGCTTTGGAAAAAATGTTTGTTGTTCCGTGATGGCTGTGAATGGATGATGAGCCGAAAGCCAGCTATTCTGCTGCACCTGAGACAGAGGTCAGTGAGCATTGTTACTTCAATACCAAGATATTTCTAATAATCTGGTCGGGAACCAGGAAACTTAATGTATCACTAGTTAAATCTTAGCCTCAATTAAATTATCGTGCTTGTTGTCTTGCAGGCATTGAAAATATGTCGGAAGTGAGATCTATGTCAGGTTCTTCTTGGATGACAACTCCAGAGGGGAGGCGTGCAGTACTTCTGGTGGGTAAATCTGTCAGTCTCCTGTTATTTCCATCGATTACCAATGGATTTTCACCAGTAGCCAAGATGTCTTGAATTGAGGATGAAAGTTACTCTTGGTGAATATCATGATTACGTTTTACTTTTGATTAGTATAGGAAAATTCTGAAGATCACAGTTTATAATGTCTAATTCAGACAGCAAAGTTGTTTTTAATCTTATCAATTTTTAAGTAAATACCCATGATCATGTGTAAAGTTAGTTCCACAGCATTTGTTCTTCACTAATGTTAAATGCTCATGTTAAAATATAATGGTCGTGACCAAATAAATTGGGAGTACATTCAACGATTTTTTCTGACCTACATCTGGGTACTCCATATAATCCATATCACAATAACTTTATTGATTTGGCTTAGTATAGTCAGAATACTAGTCATTAAAGTACCTAGTTGATATTTTAACATTATCTTTTTTGTGCTCTGACTTCTGTAATTCAAACGCTTCCATATGTGTGCTACTACAGGTAAATTATGAAGAATGTCAAGATAAAGAATAATATATGAATGAATTACTTGGCTGTGGTTGAATATTTGAGTGTCAGCTGCTACAGACTGATCTTCTAATTCTCTGCAGGTGATGTGTGAATGAGCCACCCAATGCAAATATGAAAAAGATAGCTTTTACATGGTTGGTAGAATGTAATCTTCTATCATACTACTACTTATGTGCTACATTTTAAGTAAGAAAAGTAATAAGAGTTTTTTTTGCAAATTTCTTCTTTTTTCTTTATTTCTTCGTCACTCAGAGTTGAGCAGATGGCTGACTGGTGAGGTCTTATTGGTGTTTGAGAGTTAACTCCTAAGACTGAAAACTTCTGTGTGGAGGAAAAGGAAACTGAATTTCTGCTCACAGGTTTTCCATCAGCTAGGTTATCACCACCCATGCAATGGCTGGGAGATATTAGTAAGTCTTTTTTTATCATTGTTTACTTTAACCTAAGTTATCCCCTAAGTTTTTCTTTGTCATTATCTAACTCTTGGACTTGCTTAACTTTTCCCAGATGTCCCTGGCTTACAGGCAAAAGCTGTCCAGAGACATGACTTGCTAAGCTTCAGCAGCATCGAGGGAAAACTTCTTCTTCAAGCATCGAGGGATAACTTCGACAGTCTTCAACGACAAGCCTCTGCACTGTTATATCTTCTTCATGAGACATGGATTTCTGTACTGAAGCTCTGTAGGTACTATAGTCATTGCTGCACAGGTCCGGAGGTGTAATCACAGTGGCGACACTCAATGTTAGAAAATGAAGACAACCAAGCAGACGACGACGGACGACGGCCCGAAACAGCGCTTCAGGTGTCCGTGTGCCTGAACCTCTCTCCTTTCCCCTACCTCCTCCATCCTTTCACTTTCCCCTCCATTCCCCATCCCCCTACCTTCTATTTCTATGCGGGTTGCGTTCTAATGGGGTATAAGGGGAATCATAGAAATGAAATTCACACATACAGAAGATAAAAAATGCCAATTTATCGTTGCACTTTCAAAACAGTCACGCCAACGACAAACATATAATACACAGCAAAGTACAAAGTCTGACTAAAGAAATTACAAAAAAAGAACAATGTGCAGTGAAAACTTGAAAAAGTACACAGTATTGTGTACTTTTTCAAGTTTTCACTGCACATATGTATTAGAATCTAAGAATGAGCCATAGCTATAGAATTAACGTAAAGAATAATGTGAAATCATAACAATGTAACCAGGAAGTTTATAATGTAAGATGAAAAATTGCAAAAATCTAAAAGGAATAGCGAGCAAGTCATAACTGCAAATTTTCAATGTAATACCCTGCAATGAACAAATTTACTTGCTTCAAAGATGGAAGTAACAAAATGACAAAGAAGGACGATAACTTTAAAAATTAAAACAAATCCCAGTAACAATTAAAACTAGAGCAAAGAACAATGTGATGCCATAACCCCAAACACTATACACTCTTAAGATCAAAACTTACAAAAATACAATAACAGCTTGTAGATAAGGATGAAAACATAAAAGGACACTGTACTCAGAGATTTTTGTGCACAACAAATCCAGGAGAGCCCCTAATCTATCACACTTTGAATGCAAGAGCTAATCAAATGGCATTATTCTAAGAGTGCAGTACAGCCTATCCCAGTTTTTCATACTAGAAAGGGAGGCTTCTGAGTCATGTCCTATGGCTAGCATTTGCTGACTTAATTTTCATGCATTACTTGGATGAATTAATGAAGAGTATTACATAATGAATGGTGTCAACTTCACCATTTCTTAGCCTTAAGCCTGAATGAAACGACGGTAAAAAATTATTGTGTGAACTACGGAGGACGAGGGAGGTCAAGACTGTTGCAGCTATCAAACATTTTACGGTAGTGATGAAACAAGTATTGCCTTGTTTAAACTCTTTTATTGTCTATCGTAGGTACTCATTACATTAAACTCTTGCACAGAGTTGTTTCTCCCGCGTGCACATAACACCATGTCCAACCAAGAGCAAAATTACAACAAGTACCACAAGGGGCGCTTTTAATCAATACAAATGAAACATCTGTCCCTGCTACCAACCACGGTCCTACTCCGTGGTTCTATTGGGGCTAGTGCTGGGAACGGAGGGCGCCCTCCGGTGATTGAATCGGTAGTAGCGATTGCAGCACTCCTCGTTTTCTCCGGTACTACCGCGGTTGTTAGCGGAGGAAACGGAGGTTTCGGAGGACGCGGGGGCTTTGAGTGGTTGTAGGTTTTGAAAGACCTCTGAACTGTCTGTAATGTGATTTTTTCGAATAATGTCGTATAATTGCAATGTTTATTAATCAAAAATGCTTATTAAATTGTAATTATTAATCTGCTCAACCAAATATAACTCAAATCTCTTCAGGCTCTTTAGACGCTTGACTCAAGCAAACAATTCATTCTGTATTTAGCATGAGGCTAATAATAATAATAATGTTTAGTGGAGTACATACTTTCGGAAATCATTATTTTTACGTTTAATGACATGCACAATAGAAGAACACATCATAATTATCGAATACCATCTGATATTTCTTATCAACATGCAAGTGATACAGATCGCAAAAGATTCTAGTAAATATAATGGAATAGTATCAGTGGTGATGGTCGATTTTCCAAAGAAGCGGATATTTCCTCTCTGTTCTTTACTACAATAATAATTGGTCAATAAAAGTTATTTTTTATGTACTTTACCATAGTATTTTCGTCATGTTTTGTAACTATGAATATTATCATTTCTTCATATAATGCTGATGATGTACAAATACTTGGAAAAAGCATAGAGTTACTGTTAATTTTTAATATACTTGGTAAATATTTAACTCGTTTTAAAATTATAACGTTCCAAAATGTTCTGGCTTCGTCATTCAATTTCAATTCAATTTTCTTGTAACTGTCATAACCATGGAGAACACATTAAATGACAGAATAATGCCTCATCACTTGCATAGTTTATTGAACACCTTTGCTCACCTGACAATAGTTGCCTAGACTGGACCAATGGCAATTTTACATCACACGGTGGGGGTCGTAAATGTTATACCTCACAACTGGTATTTGGGTGCTTGCAATTGATTAAAAGAAAATTATTCTCCACGGAAATTTTTCATCATCTATAGATTATAATCATTATAATCTCGTTGAAACATGAACTCCTATTTGGGCTCGAACCTAGGCCTAAAATGTTGGGGTTTTAGTTTTTTTTCTGACTCGTCGGACATTTAAGAACTTCCATGAAAATTTTATTCCTGTAGCTTGAGAAGAAATGCTAAAATACCATCCTCCGAAACCACCGAAACATTACGTGACGTAGCGTTTCGGAGCAATCGGAGGTACCGATTGGTTTCCAGTAAACAACTGCTCCGCTACTACCGCTCATTTCCCAGCACTCATAGGTCTCTGGACACATTTTTAGTTAGCCTTAAAACGTAAACTAAAATATCTAAAAGGGTTATTTAACACACATCCCGCATATAATATGTAATTATTTAGCATATTGTTTTTTATATAGATAATCACCTCAAGTCCCTTGACATCAGTAAAGGTTGTGGTCCAGACAATATTTCCCCTATCGTGATGAAACGCTGCCACTCTGCTCTCTCCTATCCTCTATTTTTACTACTTAATCTATCCTTTAGCTGTGGCTGTTTCCCAGATGTCCTGAAAACGAGTTATGTTGTTCCAATTCACAAATCCAATGATAAAAGCGATATCTCCAATTACCGTCCAATAGTTTTACAAAGTGTGATAACTAAATTAATGGAATGTTTAGTGGTAAATAAGCTTGCACCATTGTTAAAAAACTTACTTGTTCCTGAACAACATGGTTTTCGTCCAGGTCTCTCCACTTGTACCAATTTGTTATCGTTCACGAATTATATTGTTAATGGTCTAGAGAATGGTAACCAAACTGATGCCATATACATTGACTTCGCAAAAGCTTTTGATCAGGTTAATCATGACATCTTGCTGCACAAGCTTGTGCTCCTTGGGATTGATGGTCCTATGCTTAATTGGTTCCAAAGTTATTTGGTTGATCGAAAGCAATTAGTTAAATTTAAGGGCATCACTTCCCCTGCCTTCAAGGCAAGTTCAGGAGTACCACAAGGGTCCCACCTTGGGCCACTGTTGTTTTTGATATTTATCAATGATTTAAGCAATGTGATCTCCCCTTTACCACATCTATTGTACGCTGATGATGTAAAGATATTTCATACAGTACAAAACATCAATGATTGCAGACTCTGAATGTTTCCCTACTGAATATATCTGATTGGTGTATCAATAACTTAATGTCAATTAACACCCAGAAATGTTACATCATCTCCTTTCACCATAAAAAATCACCTATTTTATTTAATTACTCTCTAAATGGTACTACACTCACAAGAACACAGGTTCTTAAAGACTTAGGAGTTATTCTTGACCAGTCACTTACTTTTAACCATCATATAAGGGAAATTACATCTAAGTCTTATCGTATGCTTGGTTTTATTGTTCGTCTAACAAAAAAGACTAAGGATATTAGCATATTAAGGACCCTATATACTTCCTTAATACAACCTACCCTTGAATTTAACTCTATTATCTGGTCTCCCTATGTAAAAAACCAAATTAATCAGCTAGACAGAGTTCAAAAGAAGTTCCTAAGATTAGTCAATTTTTATGCTGGTCTTCCTACTGCAGATGTTCCATATAAGCAGACTCTGGAAATTTTAGACTTGCACCCATTAAGAGTCCGCCGCCAGCTTGCTGATCTACTATTTCTCTACAGGCTATGTAATAACAAAATCAATAGTCCTTTCCTTATACATCTTTTATCCTTTGATACTACCCTCAATTTCACGAGGAAAACCAAACTTTTCTATTTAAAATTTTGCGGTAGGAACTTCACCTTCAATGCACCCCTTATTAGACTTCTGCGCACATATAACTTAGTGGAACCATCAGTAGATATTCATTCTGACTCTGCTTTTATCTTAAAAAAAAAAATGTCTGGCAAAATTGTTGTCTTTTTATTATGCAGATCCCATCCCTTTTAGTTGAACTATTTGAGAGTATGTCTTATTTATGTTTTCGATCATTTTTTTGTATTGATATATTTTATATTTCTAAATGTGATATTAATCATATGATATGTTATAATTTTTTATTGATCACATGTTATCATTTGCTACCTCTTACTTTTCTTAAATGTGTTAAATACTGCTTATTAATGTTTGTATTCTTTTTATATGTATATTATTTTATGCCTTTTCGAAAATATGATCATATTGATCACATGCCATCTTCTGCTATCTTTTAATTTTTTAAAGTATTAAATAATTCTTATTAATGTTTATATGCTTCTTATATGTGTATATGTTATTTTATAACTTTTTATTTTGATTACATGTTATCTCTTGCTACCCTATATATACTTATTTATGTGACACAATGTCTATATGCTTATTTATGTAACACTACTTTTGTACAATGGGTTAACACCCGTAGAATAAACAATTATAATTATAATTATTATTTATAATACAAAAGGAAGAGAGCTTAGCTGGCTTAGCTGCTCAGCAGACACGCCCACTTCAAAACGTATTACCATTGGCTGACGGAAATGTGACGTCAGTTCATACATCCACGCGGGCGATTTAGAGAGTCGCAGCACACAGAGCACACTGTAATTAAAGGAGCTACTACAGCATCGCAGCGAATTTTTCGTCGAATCTTTAAAGCCTTTCTAGTGAGATTTTCCTCATATCTGTGAACTTAATGGAGCTCGGGTTCGATAAGGCAAACGCATGAAACTTGCCTAAAATATCTACTGCTTACATGTATACTTACATTAGCAACAACAAAGTCGGCCCCGGTGGCGGCGGGGTAAAGTTCTCATCTGATAACCCGGGGGTCACGGGTTCGACTCCTGGGTAGATAGTCAACTGCCCAGGACAGGCTGTTCGTGTTCGTCAAATGAGTTAATTGCAAGAGAGGACTGTAAAGTCCAAAATTCGCTCAGGAAAGACAAGGTTTTATTATTTTCATGAGCTAAGTACACTACGTTCACCAATCGAACTCAGATCGATTTACCCGGTTCACCTCGGTATGGTAAACGCAACGGGCTAGTGGGATCAATATGAGAAGCGGGCTAACTCGACCCGCTTTCTCTACGGGTCTGAGATTTCAAATCAATATGAACCGATTCAAATCAATATTTCAATCGATTTCACATTGATAAGCCAGGCGATCCAAGTAGGCTGTCTTTGAATGTTAAGATCGGTCCGAGTCCATATAGTTCTGAGTTCGATTGGTAAACGTAGTGATACAAGCTGGAACTCGGGGAGTGAAGATGGCTAGGTAAGAATATGGTAGTCATTGCAAAATTGTTCTTTTTATTGTAAATCTGTTGAATTTTACGACTTAATCATTATTACATTTTCCCATATGGGTTGTACGAGAAGAATACGGCGATGACGCTATCGGTTTCGTGATAGTCAAGCGCGATAAAAACCAATGCATCGTTCGTGCTCGTGTGTGCCCAGAACATAGAATTCGATCGAATGTGTATGTTGTGGAAGCACGGCTTTTGGAAGAGAGCGCTTCCAAAAGCGTATTCTCTTTCTCACTCTTCCCTGCTTGCGAAACATCCTTCCCCGATATCACACTCTTGAGTAGCCCATCACCCTTAATTACATCCTTCAGCCATCTAACCTGCCTATTCCGGATTTCATTCAGAAGTTTCCCTTCTCCACACTCACATCTCCAATGCCTGCAATTCTCGTCCTTTTTGAGGATCTACGTTTCTGCCCCATACAACGCTACGCTCTATATCAAGCTCTTCACCAGCATCTTCTTCACATCCTAAAAAATGTCCCCGTCATCAGCTCCCTTCTATTACTAAACGCCTCCTTAGCTAGCACTATTCTCTTCCGTATATCTTTGCAACAAAGTAAATTTTTCTCTAGCCTACAACCTAATTGTAAGTAATAAAACTGTTCTACTTGCTCGAGTTTGTATCCTCCAACTTAAATCACAAGCCTCGCTTTCTTTGTCCCAGAAAATCTCATTACTTTCGTTTTCTTATGATTTATCTTCATTCCGAATATCCCGCACTGCATTTGTAAAGCATCTACCAAAGCTTGCAGTCCCTTCTAAGATCCACTAACCAATGCCTGATTGTCCGCGAATCTAACAGACTTTATCTGATGCCCTCCTATTTTGATTCCGACCTCAAGATCTTCCCATGCTTGTCTTACTATTTCCTCAGCATATATGTTGAAAAGCAGTGGCAATAACGGGCACCCTTGCATTGCCCCTCGACCTAGAGTTGCCCACCCTGATTCACCATCAGCCACCCACACCTGCGCCCTTAGCGTCATATATAAGTTTTGGATTAGTCTCCTGTCTCGCCAATCTATTCCAATTTTCCCCAGTATTTTCGTTAGTTTATTTCAATTTACCCTAATAAAATCAGGCTGGACTTTGTGGAACCTCTCCATATCGGAAATCAAAATATTTTGATTTCCAATTCACCCTGTCAAAAGCTGTTCCAAAGTCAATAAAGCAAGAAAACGTCCTGATTATACTTCCATGTTTCTTTCTTTAAGTGTCCTCATTTTTAAATACAAAGTATAAGCACGTAATTTGTTGTAAACCATTCACAAACACTGCATACTTTCGCATCCAAACATACGGACAGTACTCACGACATAGTTTAGACTGTGCTCACGATGTATTAGCTGACGTCATTCAAGATGGTGGCGGTGCGAATTACGTTTTCACACGAAGTGAAGTTGTACTATTTCAAATGGTCATATTTTAATAGCGAATAACATTTCATCTAAGTTTCCTTGAGTAAAAGCAAAGTTTTTATCTTTACTACTCGAAAATGTGATGACTTTAATAAGTGTCCTGAGACCTAGGGGGCTGTTGTGCCCTCTGGATTGCAATTTCGTAATTACTATGTGACGGAGTAGTGACGAGAATGCACTCCAGAGGACTCTGGGAAGGGACGATGAATTGATTTTATTCACCTCTGTCATGTATGCTTCTGTTTTCTTTTGATGTTGTGGCAAAGGTTGTTTGTTTTTGGTGGCGTCTAATTCTGTGATTTGTGAAAGGAACACTTCATAATTGTGTAGTGCTCTAATTACTCGTTACCCTGAAAGTCATGTGTTCATTTTAGGAATACCTGTTGGCCATTCAAACTATCTGAGTATCATGATTCATTACACAACGTATTTGCTTTACCGTTCTTCATACAATCATTTTTGAATTCTGACTCAAGTTGCGACCTTTTCGGCCGATTGATTTATTTGTCAGCCTTATTCATTGTACACGGTGGGTAATTTATGCTCCTATTACTGGTAGGTGGAATGTTCATGGGAGAAAACTGCATTGTTGAGTGACGTCGATGTTTTTGTTGTATTTTAACCTTAGCGCGTTAACATTGACTTTCAAGCGCTTCAAATTTATTAAGCTATATCTTGTGGAATCGTTTCAAATAAGAGAATTCTTAATAAATGTTGAAGTGTTTGTGATATACAATTAGTGTTGGCAACAGCCATTTCTCCCGTTTACACTTAAATATCGGCTGTATACACAATTGAGTTATCTTTTTGGGTTGAAGTGTGCGAGTTATTCACGCTAGCCCTTTTCGAGTGCGTGGATTTGTTAGTATCTCCATGAATTATCTTCATTAATATTTATTGAAGTATATGCTGAATAAGAAAATGAGCACAGTACTGCTGAGTGTTATAACAAATTAATTGTCGCTTTCAGTCACCTGGGCTTTGCGGTACATTAAATATCGGCGTTGGAAATGATGAACTACGAGTACCAGAAGAGATTGCTTAGACAGCAGAATAGCTCCATCCCCTGTGCCAACACTACTGTGCCCGCAAATTCTGAAAATGTAAGGGCTTACGGCAGTTCTTTTGTTTGTTTAAGAAGTGTAATAGACCATTTGCTGTACAAATTTATTTTTGACCGCTATTTATGAGAAAAAGTCGCATTCTTCATGTAGCGTGTATCATTAATGTGAGATTCCTTTGGTTTGTCAGACATGGTTTTTCTGTCACTCTTAACATTGGTTCTCTCATTAACCCTCCATAAAAATGAGATATTTTGGAATTATTTGCAGGCCCCTGCCGTTCCTCAGCTTCTTAACATCTGCTCTCCGAAGAAGGAAAGATATAGCGACCGATTTATTCCATTTAGAACTGGAAACAATTGGGTCACAAAATTTGCCATGATATCGGTGAGTGTGAATGTAAAACTCCTGTTTTTTCGATTCATTTTATCGGTTAATATGCCTAAATTTTTTAAATTTTAAGTTGGATTTAAAAAATGGATGTGTTAGGGAATAAAAATCTCTTACACTTTACTTAACACCCAGGAATCGGCAGGAATTTATAATTTTCACGATGTTTGAAAGGGTACCTATAATTGAAAGTCTAATGGTGGTATTGATGTAAAATTTGGCATGGCAACTTAATTTCATGGATGCCTATGTACCTGCGAAATTCATCATAATCTTCTATGCAGTGTTTTGGACCCCTACTCTCTTAACCCCCAGGGGTCACTGAAATGTTGATGTTACTTTTTCATTCAATTTTTCATCTCACCAGCAAAGTCCAGTCAAAGTCCTCCAAGTTGTCTGCCATATTCAATCTAAGAGTCATGCTAAATATTAATATGGCACTTTCTCTTAGGATGGCCAGAGAGGGAGTGGCCCTGCAAAGAAGGCAAGGGACAATGGTGAAGGTGGAAGAGATGGTCTAACCTACTCCTGCCTTTTAAAAAATGAACTTCTTGGAGCTGGGATTGAGGATGTGAAAGGTCAAAGTGATGAAAGGCGGGCCCTTTCTCCCACTGAGGGAAAAAATCTCTTTCAGGTACTTCTGAGTATATAAAACATTAAAAATATTCTTTACTAGTTCTTATAACCAGCAGTTATTTTAAGTTTGCGATTGGAAATTATTATGATGCATTTTAGATTTGCTACTTCGTTGAAACTTCTTCTAAAACTCCAAATATACTTGGTTGATATTTTTAACTATTGTTCAACTGTGTATTCTGAATTAATTTGTAAATGGGAATACTTCCCAATACTTTTGTTCACATCTTGCCATGGCATATTTTGAAAATTGTTTTTTATATGTATTATGGGATTATAATGAATCCCAACAAGGGGAGAGGCACCAGATTCTTTCTGTGGGGAATACAACTTCTTCTTTCATAGCATATTTCATAAGTAATAATAATAATAATTTATTTTCTCCCAAAGAATTTTTGTTACACAAACTGGTAACAGCAAGGAAGAGGGAGCTTTAGGTGGTCTCCAAGGTCATAAGACCAGAATTGAGCCACCAGCAAATTACAAAAATCTATGCCATAAAAATAAACGCAGTAGCTGTTACATACATATTGTTACAATGAAATACCAACAAAATAAATGTTCAATTTTTTCTTGAGAAAAAAGCCAGTCTTTGGCAAGTTTTAACATTATATTTTGAGAATTGTTTTTTTAAATATCAGCGAGCAATAAATTAAATATCTTTGGCCTCATATAGAGAAAGCAACGTTTATATAAAGTTAATCTTGGTCTGCTTGTTACAATGTTTGACTCATTCCTTAGATTATATTTACAATTATCAGATACACTCGGCTAAGGATGAGTCAGTTCCAAAAATTTACCGGTTCTCGATACTGGTCCGGTTCATACCTGTCGGTTCTCGATACTCGGTTCCAACAATGGACTCTTATTTTCTGAATGAATGGAAAGCTTCAACAAACAACCAAGACCTGAAGGATAAAAATTTCACTTAAGAGGCAAATAAACCAGAAAGCTCAGTAAATAAAACAAGATCTTCTCCATAATTTTATTAGCCAAGTATAACAAAACTAGTCCAAGTTTAAAAAGTCAAACTAACATGATCGGCCAATATATCACATTACAATAGGCTTTACTTCAGGTGCTTTCTCCAGGTTTTGCTTTCGGGGGTTTGGGGGATTTGAGGGGTTTGGGAGTCAAATTCAAATCCTTGCCACCGTTCCGTGCCAGTTCTTAAGTACCGACTTTATGCGATCGGTTCTCGGTACCAGTTCTAAGGGTCAAGAACCGGCAGTACCGAGAACCGGGGAGCGGAAGCGACCCATCTCTACACTCAACATATTGCCACTTCTGGCTCAAAACAATTTTAAGACTTAAATAAATACAAATGACTTAGTGGCAACAATTTGAGGGCCACGAACAACGGAAATGAGTGTTCATAAGAATTTTTGGACAATATTACATGAATTATTTTTTTTTGCTAGGCGAGTGCACACTTAAATGTGTTCATGTATGCACTGCCCCAGCAGATTATACCATAAGAGATTTTGGAATGAACAAGAGCATGATAAATAGTTTTTGTGACCGGAAGTGGACATTTGTTTCGTAAAAAGTAAAATTTGGACAAGGCACTTCTAAGGCATTTGTTTACGGTAAGTAAATGTTTATCCCAGCGTAGATTACTGTCCAAAATTACTCCCAAATATTTCATTTCATTCACTCTCTCAATATCTGGACAGTTACAAGCATAATTAAAACAATTTGTAGTATGAAATACAAACAATTAAAAATACTTGTATCACAGATGTCATAACACATAAACTTCGTCTTTTCACTTAACTCTAACCCATTGAAATCAAACAATTTTTGTAAGAAATGTAGATCCTCTTTAACAAATGTTTCAGCACAATTCCAATTAGGTGCTGAGTAGCACAGCGCTATGTCATCAGCAAAAGCTGTGAGTTTACCATTGAATTTATTTTCACACATCGTTTACGTAAATCAAAAACAGAATAGGTCCTAGAACAGAGCCCTGCGGAACTCCCGTCTCAATAGTTACATATTCACTAAAACAATTATTTACTTTCACACATTGTGCTCTCGTTGACAAATAACTTTCTAACCACTTTAGTGATATTCCACGTATTCTGGCTTGCTCAAGTTTCATTAATAATACTTTGTGCGAGAGTGTATCAAATGCCTTAGTTATATCTAGATATAACCCAATAGTCCACATGCTTGAATTGACTGATTTGGTCATATGCTTCTCTAGAGCATCTTCAGTTCCTAATCCATGTCTTAGTCCAAACTGATTTTCACTAAAAAATTTGGTTTTATCTAGGAATTTCCGTAGGCGGCTTTTAACAAGTTTCTGTAGAATTTTTGCAAACACTGACAAAAGAGATATCGGTCTATAATTCGTGATTTGCAGTCTGTCCCCTTTTTTGTGTAATGGTATAACAACAGCTTTCTTTAAAGGGCTCAGAAATACGCCATTGATAAAACTTAAGTTACAAACGTGAGCAAACACCAGAGCAATATCATCAATGACTAATTTCAACATTTTGGTATCAATACCATCATGTCCGGGGGACTTGTTGCACGAAAGATTTTTTACTAATTTTACAATTTCGATTGGCACCACTGGTTCTATGAAAAAGGAAGTCAAAGGAAGTCACTTTTTTTAGCTCATGGGTTTTGAGTGTGTGCCCTGTTCTCATCATTACATCTTACTTTTGCACATTCAAAAATTTTGTTGAAGTAATTATTAAATTCAGAGGCTAAATGTTTTGAATCATTAATAACAATTCCATTTAATTCTAACTGCATCTTCGAACGATCTTTGTTTTTCACCAATTAATTCTTTTAGCAAATTCCATTGCAATTTAATGTTTCTATTTGCCTTATGAAATTTTGACATGTAGTAATTACTTGTGGAATTCCGCAGGTTTTCACACAATTTGTTTCTACACGTAAGATATTCATTTTTTAGGCTAACGTTGCTTGGATGTTTTCTGAAGTTTTTGAAAAGGTAATTTTTCCTCTCGATATGTCGTAGGAGAGTTCCAGTAATCCACGGTTTTAATTTAACGTCTTTTTTCGTGTGATTTACTATATATTTTGCAGCTTCGAGACTAGTTTTCATGGATACCAACATAAGCAAAAATGCATTAGATGCATTGTTTTCACTAAACACAGCATTCCAATTAGCAGTTGTTACGGAATTTTTAAATATGTCATTATTTACTCTCGTGGTGCATGTATAGCATGTAGGATTATTCACACAAATACTTTTGCATTCATTAGCAGAGATAGTGAGCGATACCAATGAATGATCGGTTATTCCTAAATGTAATACATCTGGTAATAGCGTATACTTATGAGAATTTGAAAATCTAACAAATCCATGGTCTAAACATGAAGCAGAAATATTCGCTATCCTAGTTGGCTGAGTAATCAGACAAATTAGACCAAATGAACTTAACAAGTTCAAATACAGTATCATTATTTGTGACCAGGGTGTTTATATTCATGTCACCAATAAAAACAAGATTACTGCGACAATTTCTCAAAATACTTTCTATATCATTAAAAAACTGTACCGTAGGAATATTTAGGTTTCTATAAACACTCAGCAGCTCAGTATTACAAAATCTTAATTCTAAGGAAAGCAATATATAATCAACAGAATTTAAAGATACAGGGTTAGAAAAGCACTTTAAATTATCTTTTACATACACCACAATACCTGTTGCTTGGCTTTCAATGTTGCATTTTACAAAATATTTGTAGCCATTAATCTGATAGTGACTTATTTCATAGTCTTTTATCCAAATTTCAGTGAGTACAATAATATATGGCTGACAAGTCTTGCGGCAACGAAGTAGATTCAAAGTCCATTAGGCTGTGGGCTCAAAGTTTTAGTCTGGGACGGCTACTCATGTGGCCTGAGCATTTATCTACTGGCCATGAGATATGATAACAAAAGCTTAGGGATACAAGTTACTTTCGGTGATCAGGCTGGAGATTCCATCTTCTTATATTAACAACATTACCGTCAGCTGAAATCAGCCTTTCATTGATACTATTCCTGGTATTGAAATATTATGATGTGCTGCTGTAGATACTGAAAAATTACAATAATCTTAAGGATGCAATTGTGACTGATTTGATCAAACTAATCGGAGGGAGACTAAGACAAATTATTGACATCGCTCTGAATCCAATGCAGTTAATACCACCAAGGTGTTAATGCTATTTGCAATCTATTGTAGTTAAATTGTAACCATAAAGGTGTGATCGTTACTGAATTGATCTATGTAATCTGTAGTAAACTGAGATACAGTTTTAATATTAATCTGAATCCAAAGAACGGACATTATTGCGGTGTATATGACCTTTTTGTAATCCAATTTGGGTAAATTATAACCACTAAGCCGTGAGCATGCGTGCATGTCCACCATATTTCCGTTACTGTGACAAATATGTGTAAGAGCATGCAAAAAGCGAATCCCCTAGAATAGTGTGGGGTTTGTCATTGTGATATTTTTGTTGGTATCAAAGGTGGAATACATTTGAAACTAAATGATCTTAGGTCAAGCATTGAGCTATGGGAAATGCCTTCTATTAAATGCTGGATATTGCATTTTTGACAAGTCACAACAGATTTACCAATGGACACTGTCCATTGTTTCAAAAGGGGCTTGCCTCTGCCTCTGTTTGCGGCGAGAAGATAATCACTTACAAAACTGTTAATACTGATTAAACTAATCATTCATTCTCTACTCTAGCACTGCTATAAATACACCATGACATTCATGCATTTGGCACATCATGACAAAGCCACTGATGAACGCTCCTCATCAGGGGTGCCCATCCCCCCAGCCAATGCTGATTGTGCATTCTCCCCCAAAACCAACAACTCCCCCCTCCCCCCGTGCCGGTATATAGCTACTTATCAGGTTATAATTTGATAGCCTGTCCAAGGTAGTATGGAATAATGCCGAGGGGGATGGAAGATTCAGGAAGTTTTTAATTATTAGCTTAACAAAAACGTTTTTACCACTTTTTTGGCAATAAAATCTTAAATCATCATGCACGTTGTCTATCACTGTGATATCCATATTTTTAGAGTTAGTTTTGAGGGTTTGGCTACAATGATTTATGACCAAGCCCTCAAAAACTAAAAAATAGAAATAAAATCTTCAGCAACTATTGCGCTTATATAGAGGAACTAATTAAAACTTATTACCATGCTACAAAAAACCATAAGGATGTGAGGTTTTTTTTTACGATATTCTTAAGAAAGGAATAAATCGTAAAAATGAGAATCGTTTAGTTTATATATTTTATTAAAGTAACTGAAGGCTTCTTTCTAGTGATGGGTCGATTCCAAAATATTAGCGATCCCGATTCCGGTTCTGACATTTCGATTCCGATTCTACCAATACCAATTCCATCAATTCTGATGCCATAGGCTCCATGAAAAATATCACTTAATTCCAGACAACAAGACAACCACGTAAAAAATTATTCCTCTGTGAAAGAATCAGTTAACAAAAGCATCACTCATATCATCACTATGTAATTAAAATATAATTGTTAATTTCAGAACAGAACATACCTGAAAAGTGGTGTTATCTCATAGGTATTACTTAAGAATATTAACACTCATGTTTAAATTTAAAATAAAAGTATCATCTTTAATAGCTATCTTTTATTGAAAATATCTGATCATTATCAATAATGTCTTACAAATTTAGTCTCCCTTTACAGATTTTAAATTTTTGCTCAGAAAGCAAAGCATCTTCACTCTGTCAGGATCAAGCGTGTTGCGTTTTACATCACATATTTTTCCTGCTGAACTAAAAAGTCTTTCACTGAACACAGTGGATGGCGGTATGGCAAGAAACTTTTTGGCTAATACTTTCAGACTTGGTTAGGAGAAGCAAGCCTTCCATTATTCCCCAGGGAAGGAATTTGGTGGTGCATTCATCTCTGATAAATAAGCTTCCACTTCAGCTTCAACAGTATTTGCTATGGTGTCTTTGGGTACCTTTCCAAACACATCACTGTACCTTGACCATATACCTGTCACAGGCTCCCTAGGCTGAATTTGCTCCTCCAGATGTGGTGTGCCACTGCCTTCAATCTAATTTGAAAAAAAAAATCAGGGAATAATACAATTTTTTTAAATACGAGGCTTCACTAGGTGCAATTACAATCACCTTACCTGCTGAATTTTTTTGGCTTCCTTTATTAGTGTCATCTTTACAGTCTCCAAATGCCTTTGGTTAGAAAATGGCTCCTTCTTCAGCCGGGGATCTAATATTGTTGCAAGAGAACAACAAAAGTCATCTTCTATATTCATAAAACGTTTGGACAGTGCTGCTAACAGGTCATTTTTTAATCCCTGCAGGCCTGAACCTGTTGGAGCGGGCTTCTTCAATTCATGTTCCAGTAAATGCACCAGTGGAATTACCTTTAATCAAAATAACATTCATCGTTTGTGAGGACCAATAATTATACCATAGAATGCAGAATTCAGAAAAAATAAACAAACAAACGAGGTACTTGGAAATTATCAAGGAAATGAACTTACCTCAGACAGGGTTACATTTTCAGAGCTAACTTGCAGAGTTGCTGCATCAAAAACTTCCAGTATAGAAATACTATTCTCGATCATATCCCACTGTCCCTGGGTTAAATCTATTGGTAGTTTGAGCTCACCAGATGCCAGTGCAATTGCTTGTTTTTGTTCCAGAATTCGCTTAAACATATGAAGAGTTGTGTTCTATCTAGTAGGCTCATCCTGAATTAGTCTATGATTGGGAATCTGGGCCAGTTTCTGGTATTTTTTCAAAATTTTAACGTTTTTAGAAGAATGTTTGAAATGGCCTACAATTCTTCTGCAGGCTGCTGTTAGATTCATTATTGACTTGCAGTTTTAAATTCCTTCTTTTAATACAAGTTGCAATGTATGTGCAAAGCATGAAAAATGCCTAAATGATGATCTTTCTAAAGCAGCAACAACATTGCGTCCATTGTCACGAACAACACACGCTATCTTTTCCTGTAGGCCCCAATTAGATAAAGTCATCTCCAAAAATGTGCGTATATTCACTGCTGAATGCGATATTTCAGGGAATGGGATCACTTCAATGCATAAGTGCTTAAAATTGAATTCCTCATCAAGGAAATGCACCGTTACACTAAGATAGTCATCTTGCACATTAGAAGTCCACAAATCTGTGGTTGTTCCTGCAAATTTTATCATTTTTATCATATCTTCTACCTTTTCTCTGGTTTGGTTGTACATTTTGGGAATAACACAATTCGATAGAGTTTTCCTAGATACCATGGTATAGCGAGGTTCCAGTAATTCCATAAGTTTGACAAATTCTACGTTTTCTACAATAGAGAAGGGTTGCAGGTCTAAGCAAATCATTTCTCCTATTTTGCGAGTAATCATAGTAGACCTGGCGTCTCCAACCTTAAATTTAGAAGTTTTATCCATAAACTTCTTCAAAGTAGGCTGATTAGGAGATAGAAGTTTGGAGGGCTTACGCTTAACTGCATTACTCACCGTAATAACTTCGACATCAGGAGATGAGGGAGTAGCTGGTAGAAAAGAAGAACTGAGGCTGCTCTCATCTGTTCTTGAACAGGAACTCACTGAATCACTAAGTACTTCACTTTGAACTGGAGGTGACAATTCAGGTATTTGAATCGTCAATGGTGAAATTTCAAGTGTCCCATCTTTCGGTGATGAAGCCTTTACTAGGGATCTATGTTGTTTATTAAAATGTTTTAATAAATTTGAGGTAGATTTTGAAGTTCCACCACGGGAAATTCTTGCATGGCAGTGGATACACACGGCAATTTGATAATTTATAGGATCAATATGAAAATGATTCCACACTATCGACATTACAACGCTCAGTAGAAGTCGATGACAATGTCGTGCACCTAGAAAACGTATGTATCTTTAACGTCACTACGGGACTACGGCATGGAAGAAACGGTCACTACGCTGATTCGAATGTGTTTTGTTTTTACGATTACATGGCGCGAAAATTCAAATGACTTTTGGAAGCACGGTCGTAAATAAATTTGTGGTTTGAAGTACTACTGGAATCGGAATCGATTTTTCACCTTGGTAAATACTCATTTTCGATTCCGATTCTTGGCATAGAATCGAGGAATTGAAGAATCGAGGAATTGAATCGACCCATCACTACTTCTTTCATATTTTGAATTTAGAAAAAATTTGGGAAATATATTGAATATTGCACTCCTAAAACTACATAGCTGGATCCTGTATCTAGCAAAATAGGCGGTCAACTTACTGCAAAAACACCATTATGATACATGATACCACACCTTACAGCTATATACAGCTCTCGTGAAAGCTTGGCGTGGCGTTCGGATGCACGGCATTTGTGTTGTCCATGTCATACAAATTTCATATTTTGAAATGCACTCATGCATGGTACAAATGCCATGTCTTCGCTTTCCCCTCTGTCCCTTTTACCTACCCCTTCCACCAAACTTTACCCTTCCATGACATCTTCTTCTGAGCATCCAAACGCCATAAGCTTTCGCAAGAGCTGTACCAGTGAAATGTGCAAAAAATAAGATAATCTAATTAAACCAAACATTTTGAATAAAGATTTGTCTTTAATTAAATGGAACCCATTTACATAATTATTCATAACTCTTATTTACAAATTATACGGGTAAAAAACTCAAATAATAATAATAAAATAATACAGATAAAATAAGTACTGGCAGTGGTGGTAATACTTTGACTACCCTACCCTTGATGTCCTTTACACAGTAGTAGTTTTTTTCTTTGTTCACTTGACAAAGCAAATTTTTCTATAACTTCACTGTTATGAATGGATTTTTAAATGTCTTTTTCAGACATCTCCCATGCTGCTTCTTAGTGTATTTTTTACAATTCTTAACCCTTTGAGTGTGGCATGATGTGATATCACGTCATGGTTGTCTTGACGTTGGTGCTGATGACATGATATTGCCTTCATGGGTACCGTGATAGTTCCAGCTTTCACTAGGGGGCCTAGTGAAAGCTAGAAGAGTAAGGTACCCTGGATGTGATGTCACATCATCTGCACCAGCATAAAGACAACCATGATGTGCTATACCGTCATGCCACACTCAATAGGTTAATCTGCTCATAATCCTATCTGCTGAGCAAATTGTTGCTGGCAATTCTAGAAGTATCTGGTATAACATCGTTAGGTAAGGAAATCCAGAAATATTTAATAAACACCTACAAGTTCCAATGAATCCTTTTTTGACCCATTGATCCAGAAATCTTTGTTCTGCTGTATTAGAATCTGTACTTGAACCATCAGGCTTGTCGTCACAAGAATCTTGGGTGTCACTTTCGTCATTATTTTGGCTCAGACTCTTGTCATTCAAGCTCAGCACATCTGATAAATCAATGTTCGGGTAGCTAACTTTGTACAGTTGACTAAATACATTAACTTCCTTGCAAAGTTCTTCACCATCGATTCAGTAATGCTCACACAAGTCACTGACGAGAATCGGCCTTAGGGTACTATCCATATTTTTAACAACATTGAGTAAACCATTGTGGAAAAGTAAGTCATTTGTTTGGCAATATTCAGTGAACTTTCTGAAAACCGATCCCGCGGCTGAAGACTTAGGAATCAAGGATTTGAAAGTACATTTCTGATCTTATTTTTGCTTATTTCACTTCTGATCTTATTTAGAATGTGTGTACATATATATTATAACCTTTTCCTTCGTCCTCCTCGGAACACGGGTGCACTCGTGACGGGAAAGGGGTGGGAATGGGGAGTGCTGGACGTCAATATTATTAAATATTTATGATAAACTAATAGAGTTTTACAGTTAGAAACTGAAAATAGCATTATTCTATGGTATCTAGTTCTGCTACTTTGCTTAATTTCAACCCATACCTAAAAATAAGAAAATATTTTTGAATTGAAATTTTCATATGTAGAGACAAAGTTACTTATCGAAGCGGAGGAGGATACGAGGGGATGAGACAAATGCTACAGCTGTCGACTATGGGGAAGTGGGGGTAAAAAATCACCGTAAAAGGTAACATGCAGTGTATGCACGATCCATAAGTCTAAGCCATTTGACTGTACTTTGATGTGACCCGCAGTCGTTGGGAGGAGGGGGCAGGAATAAGACTGGAGAGCTGAGTCAGTTATGCTACTGGGTTGCATTCGGGGATCTTATGGTGGCCTCGATGACTGCACGGTGCAGCAGCCAATGAAGAGTATTGAGAGACACGACTGAAATCAAAGAAGCTTTCGGCTGGCTGAATGATTCTCTATAACTACACCATGTTTTACTATACTACACTTAATGCTTAACATTCATTATCATTATAACCTTTCGATATGCATATAAATTACTGTAAACAGGTAAAAATATTTACATTTAGTGAATTTCTTTATGCATTTTAAGAATTCCCCCCAAAGTTTTTGTTCCCCCCCAAAATTTCTGTCTATGGCGCAACTTGTGCCATATATCCTCCCTGTAGGTGGCCCTGCTTCTCATTGTTTCAATAGACACTTCCACTGCCTGTGTGCACTATGAGAAGATTATCTCTTGCCATACTCATAAGACTGACTAGACTAATTGTTCAAAGCACTCACAGTTTGGCTCCACCTTCTCCAAAATAGAGGCACAGACCCTTACCGAGAGTTTTTGGTTGTGGTGATAGAAATGCAGAGGAAGCTCAAGCAGCTCCTCATGATCATTGGGCTGCACTGGGAAATTCCCGTATGAAAATACATTATTTTCTTGTCCTATTCTACCAAAAAATATTAGACTTTCATGACATTAAATTGAATTTCTAATGCAAAGAAGATAGTCTTAATTTTAGTTGACTGGAGGCTAGTGCATAGGGTGAAGTATTAATAAAGTGAGGATCAGTGAGATGACTAAATTTGTTTAGGAAAGGGATGAGCTTGCCATACTGTTTCCTGGATTGGATGAAATAAAAGATGTAATACGCATTCAGAGATGTTCAAGTTATGGAGGTTTGCACCATTAAAAATCTAGGGGACTTTTACTCTCTTCTATTTAAGCATACCTTAACAGTTAGATTACTGTAAGAATATATGCTATTGAACCACGCTATCCCTTATCCAGAGGTAAGCTCACCATTCGACATACTATCATTTTGGCGTGTCTAATATCATGTGAAAATGTGATCTTTGGACAAATAAATCATTATTATTATTATTATCATTATTACTTCTGTAACTTCCCCTCCGAGTCCCCGGCTAACATCGGGTTTCGTTGCCGTCATAATGGCCGAGAACTCGAGAGGGGTGGTGCAGAGTTCGTAGCCGCTTTCGATTAACCCATCGGATCAGCGGCTACGCTGCGTTCGGGTCGTGCGCACGAAGCAGACGGAGCGACCCCAAGAGGACGGCCTTCTGCATGCGGGCTGCAAGGGATTCCGCCTGTGCCACGCAAGCAGGAATACACTTGATGCTCTGTATCAGCGAGCCCTTATTATTATTATTATTATTTGGAGTTGTACTACTACTGAGGTGCAAAGGCGAAGTAACTGGTCTGCTGTGGCCACGTGGCCATCGGCCAAGGCAACCTCAAAGGCATGCTGCGTGCCTCCATGCTGATGTGACAACAGCGTGTCCGTCTAGACATCTCAACGGACGTCTTCAAAGGAGGGGAGGGCTCGTGGTTTTCCTTTCCGCTTCGCGCTACGAAAATATACTTAGAGGCAATACTCGCGAAAAATGCAGCGATTGGGTAGGCACTGACTTAGGCAGCTCTACTGGTCAATAAGAAAACTAACCTCACCCTCAGAGGAGGAAAAAAATTATGTTCCGCGTCCTCTTAAGCATGATGTCTCATTGTTCACAACAGTGTATTCAGATGTGATGCAGACTTTGCACTGGAGTGGTGGGCTAGAGGAAGTTCCTCTGTATATCTCGGTCTGCTTCCCACAATTGAAGCCAGGAATAGATTTATACTGGTAGCAATGAACTACTTCAGCAAATGTGTGGAAACTTACCTGCCTCCCAATCAGGAGACTGTCACGGTTGCTGAGACACTCGTTAAGGAGCTCGTTAGCCGGCTTGATCTGCATTCCAACCAGGGGAGGACTTTGAATTGTCAATATTTTAGGAAGTCTGTAAGATCTTCGACATCCAGAGAACCAGAACCACAGCGCTACATCCCCAATCCATGGCATGGTGGAGTGCATGAACAGAATCGTCAGCAAGTGCCCATCCAAGGTCGTCTCCGACCATCAGTGAAACTGGGACCTATGAATACACCTATTCCTCCTTGCCTGTAGATCGTCAGTACTTGAAATGACGGGGCAGTCACCATCCAGCATTCTTTTCAGCCAAGAGCTGTGACTACCATGTGACCTGAAGTTCGGCTTCTATGAACAAGTAGTCTGGGAGGAGTACTTCTCAAAACCCATGTAGACGTATGGGCAAGATCCATGACCATGTGAGGAAAAATATCTAGAAGGCCTGCAACTGGATGAGGGAATGCTACGACATCAAAGCCAAAGGGGGTGGATATTGGCCGGGGGATCTGGCTTGACTCTTTAGACCCCCAGTGCCATCAGGGCCTCTCGCTGTAGCTGCAACATGCCTGGTAGGAAGAGGGTCAACTATGTTATCTACCAGATAAGGAAGAGGCCTAGTGGAAGACTTAGAGTCGTCCATTATAACAGCTTTTCACCATTCCTTGTGTAGTGTAGGAACACTCTGACCCCCAGATGGCGGCGCTAGCCCTACAGCTACACTAGGTGGCACTGCTGTGCCAGGACAAAACGTCTATTACTTTCTGGACAGCCCTCGTATAATCGTATTATTTGATTTTAGCGGAGCATTTGGCCAAGTTAAACATGGCAGTTTGTTGAAGAAAGTGAAAAACTTGAACTTCTTGTCATCAGTCCTTAATTGGTTTCAATTATACTTAGGCGGGTGATGGAAGGTGGTCTAGGACCCTCTCGGAAATGTCAACCTGGCCCCCAATCGAGCGTGGGATACAACAGGGTTCTGTGCTATGCCCTCTGCTGTTTTTGATTTACTTATTTGACCTCTCAAAACACACAAAACATTGTATATATATGCTATATGCTGATGATTTACAATTTTATTATTATGGCCACCTTTCTGAGCTCTCTGATGCAATAGCATAAATAAATAATGATGTGGCTGCCATCTTTAGCTGGGCCAGAGTCAATTTGTTGACTTTAAACAGTTCTAAAACAAAAGTAATTATAGTTGGTAAATCAAGGCTTGTGAACCAAATTGATCAAGTAAGTATTCCCCGAATTGTAATAGATGATGTTGACATTCCCTTTTCCAAAACAGTGCAGAATCTTGGTGTTACCTCCCAAAGTAGCTTGTCATGACAAGATCATTATGTTAAATTTTTTTTCCATTAAAATTAATGGTATATTGTATTCAAATTAATGTTATTATGGTATATCATATCAACTAAAAATAAATCAAAATGTAATCCCTGTTAATGCATATTAAGAAACTATTAGTTTCACATTAATTTTTCCTCTTATGGATTATTGTTCCTTGGTTTTCAATGGCCTGCCTGATATACTGACTACTATGTTACAATGTGTACAACATTCATGTGTGAGGTATATCTTTGGATTGGCCGCCAAGACTATACACCCTACAGAGAACAATTAAAATGGCTAACTGTTAAAAATAGACAGTCATATGTATTTTTCTTTGAAGGCTTCCGTGACTCTTATAATTATTAATATTGCTCGCCAAACACGTGACGGAAATACCTGAAAAGAGCAATATTAATAGTCATATGTATTGTTTGTGTTTTTACATTTCATATTATTTATCATATTAGTTTTATTATTATTTTTTAAAAATTTGTATCATTCAATTTGTTTCATCATACTTTTGCTCTGAAGGGCATATACCTACCCAGAGTGATTAAGTAAATATTTGTATTTACGTTTTGGAGAAACTGAAACTGTAAAAATTACCATCTCCATTGAAATTTGAACTGGAATCATATCCATGTCAACAGTTTAAATTCAGGGGCCAAAATTGAAATGATTTTTACTCCTCTACTGTCAAGTTTCTTTGTAAATTAAGGTACTCAGGCATTGTCTTCTACTGTGCATTGTTTAGAGCACTTTTACGCTAGAGTACATTGGAAATTGGTTAGAGCACTCGGCACGAAATCGAGGGATCTTGGTTCAATTCCCACTCCAGGCGAATGATTGTTCCACTGTGAATTTCTGACAAATGTGTGATCACTAGCGGGTGACTCCATTGAAGGAACTGCACGGCTAGTTCTGTGGTTCTTGGAAAATGTCCAAAGTAAACACCTTAGTGTTTAAAGTTGGGCTTTACCCCGTGGACTGTGGTGCTTTGCGCTTGTATGCGAGTACCTCTGGCATCGTATGCATGGTACTTGTGAGGACAACTTGCTCCTTAAAGCCCCCATGAGATTCACAGTGGAAGAGGACACCTGCGTAGCTTAATTGGTTAGAGCACTCGGCGGGAAATCAAGGGATCTGTGTTCGATTCCCACTCCAGGCGAATGATTTTGCCACTGTGAATTGCACAAAATTGAACAAAATTTTATATAATTGAGAAACTTCATGAAATCAAGTATTTACTAGTGAAATTTCCTATAGTCCTAGCCAGAGTATACTGTCTCTTCACAAAATCACGAACTATGTACAATCCAGGATGCGTTGAATTGAGGTTTTACTGTTGCAACCACTATCCCGGTCAAGGCGGATGATTTTTTCTCTGTGGAAATTTGACCATTGGAGAGTGTTGAGGTTATAAAAGAACAGGAAATTGACATGTATTTCATAATGGGATATAGTGTGTATATCGTCAGTTTCAAGGTATGTACTCTGTCCTCTTTGTTGTATTTAATCTCACAGCTCTCCAGGTGATTTGGTTATCTCAAGTATCATTTTAAGAAAATGTATGATAATTATTATTCCCTATGTGCCTTAAGGTGGTTATTCTTTAATATTCCTTTCAGTTTTCATCTCCTAGCAAACAGGATGACTCTTATACATCCCTTCTGTCTGCTTCCCTCTCTCCTGTCAGTGGTAAAAGCCAAAAGCTTCTGAGGTCTCCACGGAAAGCTACGAGAAAAATTTCTAGGATTCCTTTCAAGGTAATTGTATGATTGTGATAGAGATTGAAGTGCCAAGTATGATTTTTAAGCTGCAACCCTCTCAGAGTATTTTGTTGGAGAAGTTGAACTTTTCTTTTACTGCTCATATATTTGATGATAGCTTTAGAAAAGTTGAAGCCATAATTGTGAACTAAGAATGACTGATGAAATTAATTTTTGTTCCTTCCTCCTATCTAATCATGTATTGTTATAATTACTCTCACCATATTTCTTCGCTCATAAGACTCACTATTTTCTTGAAAGTGGACTCTAGCATTGGGTGTACCGTGGGCTGAGGGTGAAGCTATGTTTCCACGCATTGCAATTAACTATTAAAATTAAGTAATTGAATTGAAGATTCAGAAGTGCCATTCTCTGCACTTTAACCGCAGACTGCATTGTGGCCACTAAGCGTGCTCTCAATCATTCATTTTGTTCTGGGATGCAGAGACTTCAATAAAGTCGATATTTTGAAAGTTAATAATTTTATTTCCTATTAGTTGTTAACATTAACTGATGTTGGTAATTGAATTTTTATCTAAAATTGAACCTCAAAAAATACATTGTATCTTATGGTTTGGGAAATACTGTATATTTTTGTTTTACTTGTGAACTGTTGTTTAAATTTTGATTTCCTTGTAGGTTTTAGATGCCCCTGAACTTCAGGATGATTTTTATTTAAATCTCGTTGATTGGTCCTCTCAAAATGTCCTAAGTGTTGGACTTGGTAGCTGTGTATATTTGTGGTCAGCTTGCACTAGTCAGGTGACACGATTATGCGATCTTTCTCATGATGGCAATTCTGTCACATCAGTGTCCTGGAATGAGAGAGTAAGTCCATGATGCTGTATAATTATAATATTGCTGGAAATATTCCCTTACCTGAATGTTTGGATTTTCATTAAGAGAGAGAGAGCAATAATAATTTTCATTTTATTTGGTTGTTTGAAGCATTTGAATCATTATATGAGGGTACTTTCTCTTATAGATCCTGAAGATTTTTTTAACCTTCAATACCTCCAAAGTTATTCATTTATATTTCTCTCCTAATAATGGCTTGCATTAACTTTGTGTTGTTTATGAAATTTAATTGACAGATTTATTATTTTTATTTAAAATTATGCATTGATATGACTTAACTGTGAGTAATAATGGTGATAAATGACAGTTTTGTCTATGTCGTTGAAGATGTTTACTCTACTGTTTTTCTTATGGATGATACTTTGTCCAGGGTAACTTAGTTGCTGTTGGTACCCATCATGGCTATGTTCAAATTTGGGATGTTGGTGTGAACAAACAAGTCAATAAGTTGATGGGTCATTCTGCCCGTGTAGGAGCTTTGGCATGGAATGGAGAAGTTATATCATCCGGTAGTCGTGACAGGATTATCCTGTTGAGAGATGTGAGAACACCATCTCAAGTTGGTGAGAGAAAATTAACTGGACATCGACAGGAAGTAAGTGGATCCTCACAGCTACTACTCCTATTTCTCCTGTTTTTGTGGCAATATTTTGCTAGTATTATGTTGTTTCAATTTTATACTCAAAGTTAAGAAAATTCATGATCTAGAGACTATGATTCCTTAATTTTTAGGAGGGCTTATTTTAGGTATGTATAAAAATCTCGTAGAGTCTTAAAACAATGTCATTGCTACACATATCCCTTATCAGTGGCGAAGTTAGGTATCCGAAAACTCTCTGGCTGGCAAAACCACGGTTGGCAAACCATTACATATATGTGGGGAATTTGGGGATACGTTTTTTGATATGTACTATAGTGTGTACAATTTAGCATAACTTATTTTCACTTAAATAAAGGACACGTGTGTAGATATGTTTCCCCCGACTTTTGGACACGATTTCATATATGGTATCCTGATAGTAGTGATAACTGCTTTGGTTATAATGAGCAAGGTCCTTATACCATGTAAAATGACCTAGAAGATGAGTGGAGTGGACAGTGCCCCTCTAGGAATTACCTAAACACTAAATGGGAGTTGCTCCATTGCTGTCGTGTAACGTAAATTTTACCAGGCAATGGATCTATATAATTTTCCAATATAAATGCATCTACATCATATATTATGACTTAAAATATTCTTTAAGTGGTAGGTACTTGTTAATAAAAAAATAATGAATGAAAATATCATCTTATCACTTGGCTTGCTTGGATTATTATTGTAGTTGATAGTTTTGCACCTTACTTGGTGGAATTCCTTGATATCAGGGATAGAAGAATTAACGCTGCAATTCCGCCAATTGCGGTAATAGATTTATTCACATGACCGGTTTCGCCACTGAGCAGCATCAGCAGGTGCACTTGCATTATTTTCCACTCTATATAGACATGCCATTGTATGGGTGGGGGAGAGGGAGGGAGGGGCAAGTGGTTGAGTCACAGGTGAAGGCATGAAGACATTGGGTTGGATTCAGGGGGAGGGGGTAGGCGGGGGGGGGGGGGGGAGCATTTAACTTTGTAATACTTTGCTTGGATGGGGGGGAGAGAGCGAGGGTCTTGGAGATAATCCAGGAAGTAAACGCTGGCTAGGACGTCGTGGGCGGAGGTGATGGCAACTGCAGCATGGGAGGGGGGGAATTGGTCGTAGGATGAGCGAGGGTTTTGGTTTTGTGTTGAGTAAGGGTGTTGTTGGCAGGAGTCAGGAAGTGTAGAAGGGGGAACGAGAGTGATACAAAAGTTCGTTGACAATTTTAAATTTGTTTGAATTAGCTCAGTACAAAATTTCTAATTCCTCCAAGGCATCCAACTTCGGTCCTTTTTCTTGAATGTGCAGAATTTCAGGTGTAAAATTGCTGGCTTATCCATTTTCCAATAAATGTTTAGCAAAATAAGAATTATTGTTATTGTTTATGTAACTGGCTCTATGTTCATTCACTCTTGTATTAAATTTCCTTCCTGTTTGTCCTACATACGCTGCACCATAATCATCACACTGGAATTCGTAGACACCACTCTTTTCTATAACTTCCGTCTTGTCCTTGTTATTTCCTATCAGGTTTCTTAGTGTGTGCCTGTTGTAGAAGGCTGCTCTCACTTCTTCTTTGGGCAATAACCATTGAACTTTCAATGAAATGTTTCCAAGGAATGGTATCCTTCTCCACTGCGGTGCGTCTTTTTTTTTTGGGTGTAGCACTGTAAATATCTCTAATGGGTATCTGGGTGCATTTTCGTCTATACATTTTGTCTATTAATTCCATAGGATACCCTTTACATATTTAAAGCAATTGTTTTATTACGGTTAATTCTTTGTTTTTGTTTGTTTCTCGTCAGTGGAACGTGGCACAATCTATTCAACACGGTGTGGAAAGCAGCCAACTTTTGTGTGATGTGATGTCGGGAATTTTAGTGTATCACTTGATCTGAATAGCACAGTTTTCTATAGATTGAAAAATCAAACTTTTTACTTATGATTTGATTTGACAAGTCCAGGAAATTTAGCCCGCCATTAGATTCCACTTCATTAGTGTATTGTAAATTTGGGTCCATGGAGTTCAACACAGTGGAAAAAGCTTGTAACTGTCTCTTTGTTCCAGTCCAGACACAGATCACATCATCCACATACCTACACCAATGAAGAATGTGTTTGATCAGGGGGTGGTTGGAGGAGAATAGCTTATCCTCCAGATTGTCCATGTATATATTAGCAAGCAGGGGGACAGAGGAGAGCCCATCGCCAAACCGTCTGGTTGGTGATAGTACTTTCCGTTGAATGGGGAAACTGTTCTGTTGCACGCATGTTGTGAGCACTGCGCACAAATCACTTATCACTAATGGTGGTGCTTTAGCTTTAGCTTTTATAGAAGGGCTTCCGCCATAATGAGAGCTTTACTTTGTGTAACAGTAGGGAATAAGTTAATTACATCAAATGGCACCATAGTACACGTGTGGGGAACTATTTTTTCCTATTACATTTTTGCAAATTCCACAGACTTCTTAATTCCATATTTGGGGTTACATTTGGAATAGCTGCAGAACTCAGAATTGATCTTGTGTGCCAGAAAATGGTTAGGGGCGGAGACACTTGACACAATGGGTCTACTGGGTTCTTGTGTATCTTAGGGAGACCGAAGGATTTGGGGGATTCAGGATTCATTTGCACTAGACGGGCAGCTTCCCAGGTATGGAATATCACTTGGCAAGATGATATGGATTTTTTGCACTCTTTTTGGTAACTTTGAGTGGGATCTTTTGGCAAAAATCACTATTTTGATGCCACTAAGTTATTTTTCACACTTCTCTATGTACATATAAAAACTGTATAGAAAACTGTGCTATTCAGATCAAGTGATACACTAAAATTCCCGACATCACATCACACAAAAGTTGGCTGCTTTCCACACCGTGTTGAATAGATTGTGCCACGTTCCACTGACGAGAAACAAACAAAAACAAAGAATTAACCATAATAAAACAGATTGCTTTAAATATGTAACGGGTATCCTATGGAATTAATAGACAAAATGTAGGGACAAAAACGCACCAATCCATTTGGGAGTCGATGTCTAGTACCAAAGTTGATAACTCTGAGGGGATATCAAGCATTTTGTGGACATTTGACATAATAATATTATAATATATACAATGGAACCTGGTTAGCACGTTTTTGTAGGGGGGACAAAAAATGAACGTACAAATCAGGAAAACATGCTATCCAGGATAGTAAATATAGCAATCCAGGTAGTCGAAATCGGAGGAAAAGTAAAAACAATTACAATTACTCTCCAAAGTTCTCGCATTTATGCTTCCCTTGTATATTTTATTGCATGAAATCAACAAAATAACATTAAAATGACAAGTAAATACAAACCGAATGAAAATAACTTTTCTCAGCTTTCTGGGGAGTAAAATATTGCACATAAAATCAACATCATTTTGCCTGTATTCATTGATATAACGGGTTCACTCACATGTACATGTATATATTCTTTCTTAGGTACAAAATACAGTGGCAACTCGAAAATACGAAGCACGAAAATATGACGTTTTGATTTTATGAAGCAAAATGGTTGGTCCTGACGATAAGCCTGTACTAAATACATGGCGCTATTCGAAAGTATGAAGTTTCGAAAATACCAATTTTCAATATTACGAACTTCGGACCCGGTCCCAACAGAGAGACTGAGTTAGTTTTTACGAACCTTGGGGAGATATCACATCAGAAAAGCTCTCTATATGCCGAAGTAGACACCTTACAAATCAGCGTCGCGGAGTATAATCTATCAATTATGTATAATGTGTGAATTTTAGTGTATTTATCTCTCACGAGTGCCTGATTCACATAGTTTTATATCAAGTTTTAGTCATGGATAATTAGTTCACACGTGACAGGGAAAATGGTAGCTTGAGGCAATTTTTTCCTTATTTTATTTTTTTTAACTGTTAGCTGCATTTTCATTTATTCATTTATTAACGCCGTAGGGATATACATATCCATGGGTTTCATCAAGTTAAGATACAAAGTTACAAAGACAATGCAACTTTAGTTACAAATCATCACTAAAGAATTTCTTAAGGCTATTTTAACATTTGCTGAGTAGCATATTTTTAAATGTATTTTTAAAAGCCCTAGGAGTGGCGAGAGATTTTATACCTGTGGGTAACTTATTATAAACTGCAGCAACAGAGTGATATGTACCTTTCTGGCACAGGCTAAATAAATACTGATTATTGTGAATATCGTTTTTGGAGCGTATATCATAACTGAAAATGAGAATTGACCATATTCATGAGACAATAGAAAAAAGTTTCCAAGAATTTCCGAGGGTATAGCTTTGCATTTAAACTAGATTCTGTCAAATTTTGAAACAGATGACTCAATTGGGAGAGTGGCTGAACAATATAACATTGCAAAATACTAGCAGAATAGTGAAAGTGGGCCTAGGGTATTACTATGCTTTGGTTTCTCTTGTGGCATACTGGTGAAAATGTGCCAAAACTGACTGGTAGAGCGCTGTAACCATTAGCAGGAAAAGCTGCGTGGGGTATGGGTACTGCAAATGCTGGTAACTTTGCATACTCTATTACAACTTACTCATAAGAGTCACGAAGTAGCCTTGGACAGCCGAAGCCACAGTGGGTGGCGAAAGCTGAAGAAGGTTGGCCCATCGAGATACGGACTTAGCGATAGAACTTGACTATCGGTACTTGGAATGTGAGAGGAGTATATGGAAGGGAGCGTGAGTTGTTGAATGAAATGGAAGTGAGACGAATGGATGTTTTGTGTATATGTGAAACTAAGCGGATGGGGCAGGATGTTGTTACTTTAGATGGCAGTGGTCTGGCACTGTGGTCAGGAGTTTTAGATAATGTACACGGCAGTCAAGGTGTAGGACTCATTCTTCATGAGAGAGTTAAGTTAATGGTAAGAAAATACGAGTTAGTATCCCTTAGATTGCATGAAATTAGGCATTAGGAGAGTTGTGATTGTGGCGTCCTATGCACCAGTGGATAGAGAGAGTGACAGTGTGAAAGATGGGTTTTGGGAAAAACAGAGGTTTTGAATGAATGTGACCCGGGTGTGAGAATAATTGTTCTAGGTGATATGAATGGCTGGGTTGGTGTAAGGCATCTGTGAGAGTGGTTGGGCCATTTGGTGACCCTCGAGTGAATGATAATGGTGAAAACTTGGTGAGTGTGAGCTTGGAAAAAGGATTTGTGGTGACTGTTTGCTGCCAGCTGGTTGAAGCGCCACGAGAGAGGGTCGACCTGAGGAAGCTGGCAGACATCACCAAGGAACGAAATAAATGAACAAGACTCACAACGGGATTGTTAATGGAACTTAAGACGCGCCATTTCTTACCTCTGTAATAAAATCGTTTTCATCGAACTTCGTTTGCTTATTCAATCTCGTTCACCAAAGATTGTTTGTGTCGAATACATGGCTTAAACATTAGAGAACACTAATGTATCCTTGGCAAAGGGGCGATTGTAAAAGCATGATTGATTTCATTGTGTATGATGAGAGATTGAGGGAGTTAGTGTGGGACAAGAGAGTGATGAGGGGTGCTGAATATGGAACAGACCACTATTTGGTATTCTCCAAAGTGAATCTGGGCAGAAAGTGGGTGCCAAGAAAGAATATTGCGCATAAGCAGTTGAGAGTGAAAACTGAGAGGTTGACGGACAGTGAGATAAGAATGCGGTATGGTTGCATGCTTGAGGATGCTCTATCGTTGAAGCAGAGAGAATGGGACGAGTATATCAGAAATGAGAATGTGAATGATGCGTGGGAGTGTTTAAAAGGAGTGATTGTAGAATGTGCTGAAAGTGAATGTGGAAAAGGAGAGGTAAGAAGAATGAAAGGTGATGCTTGGTGGAATGAAGAGGTGAAAATTGCAGTCAGGGAAAAAAAGAGGCGCACAAGTATATGATTGCTGCCAAATCTGAGGAAGAGCATACTAAGGCATGTAAGATTGACAGAAAGAAAAAGAATCAATGCAAAGTCCTTGTGAAAGAGAGCAAGGAGAGAATGTGAAAGAGAATAACGAAACAGATACAGTGGAGCCCGTTTATAACGAAGTTGAGGGGGTCGGCAGTTTACTTCGTTATATCTGAACTTTGTTATATGTGGGCCTGCTCTTGTGAACTTAGAATTGAACTTTGAACCAAGCAAACTACTGTAATATTGCGGCTATTATTTTATAACCTCGCACAGGAAAGGAAAGGAAGCATCTAGGCAAAAGCATTTAGGAAAAACGATACCATCTGAATCGACCGAAAAAACTGCTTTTTTCCTCCATTTCAGAGTCTATTGCCTTTGCCAACTTCTAAAGAACGTTTTACCAGAGATGCTCAAATGAACATACTAATTCAACTATCTTTAACGCAGTGAAGATAGTTAACTGAGGAGGGGTTATTGTGTCGTCTGGTATTCATACATTCACAAAATTCTCCTATTTACATGACGAAATTTTCACGAAAGGAAAGAGTACTTTCCTGAAGGGTATCAATTTCCATGAGGACTATCATTTACGATTATATGAACCACACATTGTATTTAAATCATCAGCATCAAGGCTAGCCGCCGATGTGCGACATTGGTAAGCTCTATTTCAGAATTTCGTAGACTGGTGTCCCCTTCCGAAACCTGGGTGGAATGGGAAGGTCCTTGGCATGGAAGGGGGCAGTCGGCGAGTGAATGGAGGGGAAGTGGAGGTGGGGGAACTCCGTATAAAACAAACCGGGTGTCAAATTTCGCTTCGCTGGGCATCCGACTCTCGGATGAGTTTTGCCTGGGTGCGGTGAGTGGAGTCCCGTCCCTAGGATTGAAAACTGCCAGATTTTGTTTTATGTTTCACGGAACTACGCCGCTACGTTTCAAGTCGATTCTAAAGTTTTGTTTAAAAAAAAATATCGTTACTTTTCTGATAGGCATCATAAAGCAATAATATATTCGGACTGGTGGCAACAGAATAAATACCGTTATCAGATAACTTATGTAATTGATTTAATGCATTCGTCACAGTTAATCTACCGGTTTATAATTATTTGAAAATTAATTAATCCAAGTGAATAAAATGTACGTAAATGGATATGCCTGTTTAGGAAGATTACTGCTGGAAATTTCATTCTACCATCTTTTTTAATGAATACTCTCCGGGAAAATATGTAATAATAATAATAATTATATTTATTTTGCCCAAGGATCACAAAATTACAATAAATAATATTTGATATAAGGCACGTCATTTGCATTCAAATACAGAATCAAAACAATACAATTATAAAAAAAGAAAAGTGTAAATACAATACAAACAATATGACAGCTACAATAAAATAACTATACCCTAGACATGTCTTCAAAATACTCACTGGCAGAATAATACAATTTATTACATAAAAAGTTTTACTTTAAAACTATTAATACCATTTATGTTTTTCAAATCAATAGGTAGTTTATTATACAGTCTCAGTCCCATTTCTCGGGGTCCTAACGTAGCAGTCTTAGTGCGAATGGATTGGTAGTGCAGATGATTACTAATCCTGGTATTGTGATCATGAAGATCAGAATTCTAAGAAAAATCATGCAAGTTGGTTTTGACATAAACTAGTGTTGATAAAATATAAATACATGGAACAGGTAACAGTTGCATCATAGAAAAAATAGGTCTGGAGGGTGAGTTGTGTCGTTTTTCCAGCAATAATCCTTACAGCTCTTTTTTGAATCTTAAATATATCCAGGGAGCGGTGTGATGACCCCCATAGAATGATGCTGTACAGAATATGAGAATAGAAACCATCTTAATAAAGAGTAAGAAGAATATTAATACTTGTTGTGTTGCGTAACCGTCTGAGTGGAGAAAAAGTACTATTAAGTTTATGAAGTAAGGTGTTGATTTGAAATTCCCATGAAAAGTTTGCATTTAAGTAGACACCAAGAAACTTACAATTAGCCTCTTGTTCTATTGATTTCTTATTGATTTTTATCAGCAGACTTTCCGGGCACTTATTATTTTTTGTGAAATAAACCATTTGAGGTTTGTTAGCATTGAGGGACAGGTGGTTTTCATTACACCAGTTATTAATATTAGCAGCAGCAAGACTAGCATTTTCAATTAGCGAATTTCTAGATGCTGAAGATAATACAGTAGAATCTTGTTATTACGTAAATGCATAGGGGTGTGAAATGGGCCTTTATGTAATAACAAGTTATGTAACAACAAGTTACTCTTAAAAATTTTGCAATGGTATCAATTTTGAGGCCTGCAATATTAGGTTAATACATTTTAATGAATCATAGGCTGAAACTGATAATTAATTTTTTTTCTTTGTCTTACTAATTGAAAGTTTTTACATATACCTACATATAATGGCAACAATTCTATTTTTGAAGATGCATAAAATAAAAAAGTTTAAAAAAAATCAGTTGAAGAATGGGAAACTCTAGTCTTTTTTGAAACAACTGGTTATTTTTTTCTGGACTTTAGCCTTGTCTATCGATTTGTTCACTGTTTCTTCAATACTTTATAAATGACACAAAAAATCCTCTTCAACTTCATTTGTTGCATAGAAGTCATAGAGTGTACACATAGCCATTTGCAGGCCTTTTTGCGTCGGGGGTTTTATTGGTATGTCATTCACATCATCTCCATCATCACTGTCACCAGCTTCATGGCTCAGTCCAGGTCTAGTAATGTCTTTCAATGTTTCATTTTCTACATGCATATCACTCGTTATGACACCATCATCGATATCTAAATAATCTTCAGCTTGCATATCATTGTTTATGTCCCCAATTTTATTCAGATACTCTTTGAAGTCTTTCTTTTAAGAATGCAATGTTGTGCCTGCTTTTGAAATTAGCCAACCAACCAAGGGATGCCTTGAAATTTTCAATATTCATTTCGCTGGCAAGATCTTCTGCCTTTTTCTGCAGAATAGGCCCACCAATTGGAATACTGGCTTCGCGACATTTCAGAAAAAAATCAAAAAGAGCAATCTCGAGATCTTGAAATTTGGCCCCTCTAATTGTTTTTCGATTCAGCGATTTTCCTGAATCCACTGCATTTTCAATGTTTTTTCTGTTCTTTAAAATTGATGACAACGTAGAAACCGGAACCTTAAAACTAAGAGCAATTTCACTCATGGTGGTATCTCTTTTGTCATACTCGTGAATCATTTTTAATTTTTCATTGAGAGAAATGACTCTCCTAGGTTTTTTTACTAATGGCATGTCCATATTGAAATGCCCAAGCATGGACGATTCCAGTCGCACATTGTATCGCCCCAAAATCTAAAAATATCTGCGATTGAAGTATTCTTGAGAAAGAGCCACTTTCTGTGTGACTTTGTGTTCGGGCTTCAGTATTCCAATGACTTTGTTTCATGAAACAATGTACTTACTTACAGACGTGCTAAGTGTGTGGTGCGCCGGAATTAGTCTTTTGTTTTTATGATGAGCAGTATACAGATGCATACGACCGTGGGGAGCCGTCGTCGGAGAGATATTTCGAAGTTGTGCATCCTAGACATTGAATTTTACTTTCTCTAAGGAAAAGTACATGCAAATAAATTAATTCACAAGGTAATTTCCGTCATTTGAGTAAACATTCTTAGTTGTGGGGAATGGACGGTACATTCTAAGTCCTGTTGCGCTAATGTTCCTGTAACTGACAAATTGACCTCGAAGCGCAATTTCATTTGAAAGCGGGGATGACAATTTCCATTTATTATTGTATTTTTGGTTTTCATGTGAGGGAAATAACAATAGTTCTTACCGGAAAAACTTAGCGTGACAGGTTTTGATTTGCCTGTGTGATTCACTTCTGACCGCATTAAAATGGAAATGGCTACTGGATGTCCAATTCGATCTTTGTGCATAAGAAAACTTTGCATTGATAATGTTTCCAGAATGTTCACATAAATAGGTACGTAATCAATATTCTTCTTTTTCTCAAAATTCTTAATGTACCCCACGGAATAATTAAGGTGTCAGGCAAATGGAATGGCACAATACCTTATCGTAAGTTAATATCGACGACGCTTTGCAGTCTCAAGTTTTTTTTAATAAAACAACCATTTTTGTCAAAAGGTTATTATTACCTTGAAGACCTACAGTCTTTAAGGAGATCTTGAAGTTTAACTTAAATAGGGCTAACAACTTCAAACGTACCAATACGTAAGACTATCGATACTGCCAGGGAGACACGACAAACGGCGTCGGCTAAGCTAGCCGGCACGTTATCATGGAGGGGATGGATCATTATCAAGTCGTGAATATAATTCTAGATGTCCAATAAGAAAGCATGATCGATTAATCATGTTCTTTGCATCAATCCTATGCCCGTGTACGCATAGGTTTACTTGCGATAACGGACTGAATCATTTACTATTTACAAAAGATTGCGTAAAGAAATTGCATTGGACGGAATACAGCTGAGTGTCTTAACGCTAAATATTACATAAATTTACGTTTAACATTAATTTCATCGAATAACACGGCATCAAGAACCATAACTCATAATTAGCGTACGCTACTTTATATCCATGATGGCGTCGCACATCATACTTTATTTCTGTCCCACCTAAAGCCCCTTTCACACTACAAACATTGGGTCTGAATGCATGTACGGACGGTCGTAATACGTAGTTCAGAACGCTGCCACTTTCCGATGATACGGCACAGCAAAACCGGGAGAGGAAAAGACAAAAGCCATGCAAAAAGTTGCTGAGGCACAATTTCAATTTATTGCTGTGGTTTGATTGAGGGTTATTAGCATTTGTATGTGAATTTATATTACACCCAAGTGAAATAAATATGGTAGCCAGGAGTGAATCACACTCTTGAATTTTGTCAAGCTGGTCATTCTGGCTGAAATTGGTAGATGGTTAAATGGCCTGATACCTAAATTAGGCAGAGTAAAATCCAAGAAGTTTTGTTGGATTCTGATAACCTGAGGCAAACTTCATGCTACAGATTAACTTTTGAGTTTTTTCCCCGTTAAATACAAAACCATTAACCTTAGGCCAGTTATCAGCCAATGCTAGGTGATCATCTGCATATTACGCAAAAACAAATGCATATAAAAACAATTCATGAAATTAAATCAGTTCATACCTTCGTACGCTTGTCGGTAAACCTCTTCGTTTACCTTGAGATTAAACATAGTCCCTGTCGCTTCGTCGTACAGCTTAAGCTCCACCATCTTACTAGTTTGACTTTCCCTCGAGAAATGATTCGCTCCAGCAGACCTTAGTTTCATCCGTGAGCGTTGGGAGCGTGGCGGGAAAGAATGTGATGACATATTTGGTGACGTCACAGTGTATATCGTAGCACTCCGGAGCTAATTACGCACCGCTCGGAAGCTCGCTCCAAACGCTACGGAGCGTTTGTAGCGAGTTTTGGACCGCAAGCTTTAATGGTCAGCACAGCTGAGTGCAGCCGCTAGAAGCCATCGTAAGCCTTAAAGTGCGTTTAGTTCAAACAGAATAACCTGTTGAATATAATGTCATCACATTTTTCGCGTTTTTTTATGCAGTAACGAAGTTATGACTTCCATTGGTGCCAGTAGAGCCTTACGTAATAACACAACAACAAATTTTACGTAAGAACAAGGTTTTTACATGAGGTAACATAGGAAATCGGCCGGGTCTGCCCGATGCTTTATGTAAGAACAAGTTTTACGTAATAATAAGATACGTAATAACAAGATTCTACTGTATAACATTAGTATCATCTGCAAACAGTAGTATGTTGATGCTGTCAACTCCATTTAAGGTCAATGGTAGATCATTTTAAGGTCAAAACAGAAGAGGCCCAAGTGTGGAGCCCTGAGGGACACCCGACACAGTATGAAGGGGTTTGGATGAGTGTTTATAGTTATTTATAGTAAAAGACACAACTTGTGAGCGATTGTGAAGGTAAGATTTTAGGCAATCATTAGCAACTCCTCTAATACCAAAGCTTTCACATTTAGAAATCAAAATATCATGGTTTACATGATCAAATGCCTTAGCAAGGTCAAAAAATAGCCCCAGTGTTTCGTGTTTATTATCTAAGGAATACAAAATTGAATTAATAGCTTCATATATGTACTGCAGACGTGGTAAATCTTCCATATCTGAACCTGTGCTAGCAGGTTGACAGTAAGTTATGTTTATTAAGGTAAGAAACCAGCCTAGTGTACATAACTTTTTCAAACACTTTAGAGAGCGTATTTTGAACTGCAATGGGCCGATAGCTATTTAAATTGTTGATAGAGCCTTTATTTTTATAAACAGGGACTACTTTAGATATTTTCAACATTGGGGGGAATATACCATGGGCCAGAGACTCATTAATAAGAAATCAAAGGGGGATTGTACAAGGTCAAAACAGATAGAAATTATTGAAGCAGGAATTTCATCAATACCAGCACTATGTTTATGACTAAGATTGGTCGACAGCCTCTTCAGTTCGGGCTCAGTGCAGGGTTGATTGAAGAATGATGTAGAAAAGTTGGTATTAATTAGTGATGAATTTGAGACAGAAGGAAAATTAGGAGATACAGTGAAATGTGAATTAAATAGATCAGCAAGGGATGAATGACTTAAAATGGAATTTTGATAGGTACCCTTGATATCTGGAAGAGTAAGTTGGGGGCTGATTCCTTTAGCACTATTAATAATATTCCAAGCTGCCTTTATTTTATTATTGGCTGAAGCAACTTTGTTATTATTATGTGTTCTCTTAACTCTGGTAAGCAGTTTACGATATTGCTTTTTCAGATCTCTATATAAACAAATATCACTACTGTGCAGTTTCACAGATAGGGCTAACTCTTTAACCCTTTCGCTGCTGTGAACGTAGTAGCTACGTTCGCCCGGTTGACTGCTGTGAACGTAGCTCATACGTTCCGTTGGCAAGTGGTTGCTCCTACCCACGCTACTGAACTTTCTCTTTTTCTGCGAATGCCATTCACCAAGTTCATTGTTATATATTGTACTAATCCCATCCTGGGATCTTGAGTGACTATCGAGTTGCAGGTCCAACGAGAGGCATACTTTGTGCCGACCTAGGGTAGGTACTGTTCACTTTTTCACCGCACAGGGGCTGGAACGTCTCTGCAGTTTGACCGCAGCGAAAGGGTTAAGAACAGAAGAAAAGCATTTAATTTCATCTGTGACCCAAGACTTAGATTGCTGTTTACTGTAAATTTTCTTAGGTAGTAGGGGAAATGCGAGGTCGAAGTAGTGCTGGAAAGCTTCATAGAAACACCTAAAGCTTGCTTCAAAAGAGTTGGCATTAAAAACATCACCCCAGTCTTCCATTTGAAGCAGATGTCTGAACCACTTGATATTACCATCTGAGCAAACTATTTGAATCTCACTTGTACAGAGGGATTCCGTGTTATAGTTATCGAGGCGATTAGGGGGAAGTGATCAGATATATCGCTGTGAATAACTCTGGTAATAATATTTTGAACATCCATATTAGTTAGAATACAGTCAGTAAGAGTTTGAGAACACTGGTTAATCCTATTAGGCTCAGTGTTGGTAACAGAGAAATTAAATTAAGAGATTAAATGTATAAACTCAGTTTTGGCTTTAGAATTATCCGAAAGGTTGCAGTTGAAGTCACCAGTGATTATCACATTAGGGAAAAGATCACAGCAACTGATTGTTTCCAGCAGGGAGGTGAGTTTACAAAGAAAAACATCAAAGTCGGCAAGAGGAGAACGGTAGATCAAAACAATATTTAATACGGTACCCAAGAAATTCACACTTGTAGCACACTATTCAAACAATTTATCCTGATTAAGATGTTTAAGTGATCAGTTAACCATTTTAACGTCCATACTTTCACGTACAAAAATCATAACACCACCATTTTTAAATGCTATGCGAAAGAAAATATCAGCAATAACATAACCAGGCAGATGAATCGATTTGAGTTCATATGACTTCAGCCAGTGCTCATTAATGCACACAATATCAGGCATGTGCAATTTAACAAGCACTTCAAGTTCCAGAAACTTATTGCGTAGACATTGGATATTAATATGCATCAACCTCAAATTATGATTTAATTTACAAATATTATTAATTTTATAGGTATTAGCATGTAGTCAACTTGAATTAGGGCTTAGTGTACTACCACCATTACTGCTGGAGCTAGAAGAACCCTTGTTATTATGTTTCCCAAACACAAATGGTCTAATCACAGCATCTACAGGCCACAGCTTTGGGTCAGAAATTTTGCTAAAAAGATCTGATGCAACATCAATTCTAAAGGAAGCATAAGGGCCTCTAGCTTTTAATGAGACAACGTTAACTTTGGTATTAAATTTTGGGTTCAGATAGTCAATAATACTCTCAATTTTAGTGTTGGGATCAAGATTCCACACATGCAAATCTGAAAGTCTTTTTGCAGCTAATAGAGGACAACCAGAATTCGCGACAGCAGTGCCGAAAACCCGGGTGGTAATTCTTAGCTTATTCTTCCCATTGTATTCTTGAAATCCATCACCGTCTACCATATTTCTGGGACCCATTATTCCAGGACCGTCAATTACCTCTTCACTTGATGGGCAGCCAATTTGTGACGTTTCCGCCGTTTCTTTAGTTTGACTTAGTGAGTTTTAGTTCTCACAGAGGCTGGTTTATCAAGCGTTGCACAGATCGAATTGTTTTTAGGCTGATAGTTGACCTGAATCATGCCAGATGATTTCTCACCAACAGTATTATTTTCCCTGGTATTCGATGTTTTATCAGCACGATTACCACATACTCTAGCGGAGGACATTGATTTACCACTTATGTCACTATCCTTAAGCGTAGTCGCAATAGGAACACAATTTGTATGGTTCACATTTACACTCACATTTTGTTTAAGATCACGAACTTCTTTATGAACAAGATTGATATTATTAGATTGTTCTGATATTGAAAGATCAGAACTCAAATTGGCTTGGTTAATGAGCAATATTTTGATCAAATTTAGCAGATCACCATTTTGGTGAGCATCTAGCTTACGACATTTTCGATATCGATAGACTATTTCATGAGAGTTGCATAGGGCGGTTGAAATAATTTTGTTTAAGCCAATGCAATTAAAGTGAAACTGCGAATAGCAGCCGAACTCACAAGTGATAATTACACTATTTTCGTCAAAAGTCTCAGAGTGCACCTTACAGGCAACAACAATGTCCGCCATATTGCCAATGATCCTCAACCACACAGTAGATATATTTTTTCTTTGCACGGTATATTTCAACCTAGTAATACACTAATCGGTCGTATTCATGGAATATAGTGATGGGGTAAAATCTTTAGCCATATTTTCTGAGGGTCGCATTCAAAGGATTGTATTTCTTATTATGCAATATTACATGTATATTTCAGAAATAATCATAAGTGTGCGATTCAATTCCGAGAGGAGGAGGAGGGGATTCCGAGGGAGGGGAAAAGATTCCGAGAGGTGAAGGAGGGGAAGAAGGGAAGAGGTTTGACTGAAGTGAAGTGAAGTGAAACATGGAACAGGAGGGGAGTGAAACACATAACAGGAGGCCGTGCAGGACACTTTTGTAATCTACTCCCTAGATCACTCTAGTCGGACTTCCAAGGGGCCAACCAAGTATTGCGTGAGATGTTTTAGGGGGAGGGGGTTAGGATCATCTTATATTCACTTAGGAAGAGGGGGGGCAGGTTGAAACATTGTACTAGAATTGAGAAAGAAGGGTGACTCAACGTTGCGTGAGTGGCAGTGGAAGGAGTTCCTCTGGGGGAGAAACCAATTTGTCATGGCACGGTTCGCCTCCATTGTGTAGGAAAATAGTTAGATTTTTAGCAAGCAAGGGTCTACCGTTTTAACCATTACAACCTCAAAAACAAGTTATGATGGATGTTCTTTACATATCGTACAGAAGAAAGATGTCACTAGAGGTTGACCATCTTCAATTTTCAAATTTCTGGCTGAGAAGTGAGTTTTTGTAGCCAAAGTTCAGATAAGTTTCCTCACTAACCAAGAGGGATAAAAATTTTTCTTTTGCATCATCTGTTGGAATGATATCTCTCAAACCTAATAAAGAAAACCCAAAGTCAATATCTTTAATAGTTAGCCTGTAGTTGAGTGATACTTTAACACGGGTAGAGTGAAAATGAGGTCTGAAAAGCTTCCCTTGGCCGTCAATACCATAATGCCTTAATCATAGCATCCTCAATATCCGCATATTTAGAGTGGCAGATTTTTTTGCAATGAACTCCTAAAGTCACACGCTAACTAGATTTTTCAATATTCTCCCGATTTTTTAATATTGTTGACAAAGTACTAAGTGAAATATTGTACTTTTTTGCGACATTGGTTTTAGTCATTTTGTCGTCAATGTCCTTAAAATTTTCTAATTTAGTATTTAAATTTAACACTTTTATTTTTGTTTTATCGCTCTCCATAGTGATCCATGTCACAAGACCATCTATACGATTGCGCAAATAAGTGTAACGCTACACTAGACGCAGCAGCAAACCGCCAGAGACTAACTGACGAGCGCGGGAGGAGCCGACGGCAGAGAAGGACTAGAGAGAGGGGGTGGGAGTTGCCCGGTGCATGACAGGGGTGGGTTTTGCTAGGTGCACGATAGGGGTGGGAGGAGTTGCCGTGTTCTTCTAGTCTGAGAAGAGGAGGTCAGGTGCTTAGGGTAGATTTCTGGACGAGCATTCGTGCGTGTAAATAATCAGATATTGATAGAGCTCTCGAGGTTTTAACACAAAGGTCGAATAACAACTATAAATCATTTTAAAACATTTCCTAAGACCAGAGAAGTAAGGGGGGAGAGGGGAAATTTTTTTTGCGATTTATCAAAAAGGTTCGAAAATACGAAACTCGAAAATACGAAGTGCCGATTTTTTGGTTCTACCAACTTCATATTATCGAGTTGCTACTGTATTTATGTAATTGGATGGCTTTTTCTTGTATTATTATTGTGCTTAATGGTACTTTGTTGAGTCTGAGATTAAATGCAATTACTAAGTCTTTTTCTTTTTTTTTCTGCATTACAATTTCAAGGCATATAGAACACTTTCGGCTGTATTCATAGATTTCAGCTAAGATGGAGTAGTAGGGCGACTGACTAAGTCCACTACTAAGAGGACTTTATTGAATACTAATAAATGGTATTCATAGATCCTTTCCAGTGAGCTACTAACTTAGTGTGCTACTATCGTAGTGGAGTACAAAATTGTAGGTAGCGAATGCCCTAAAAACAATGATGCAACGCTTGGAAACTGCCACTGGCTTCACTGTACATGAATTTGTATGTCATGCATTAATATTGCTAATTCAATCAATGCCAATTAAACCAATAAATAAAAAGCCATTGTTATTACATTACATAAGTAATAAATGTATATTTATTCCATGGCCTAAGAAAATCTTCGCTGGTATTTTGCTTTGAAATATGTTATCAATCGTATTTTAATGGATAGTTCTTAGAATTAACCACTTTCTGCTATTTATCTCTTTTATTATGCATATCACAGCCAAATATAAATTAATATCTCCACCTTAGGAATAAAAATGCAATCAATATACCATGGGAACATCTCTGCTATATTAATTTTCTTTATTTGTTTTCTACGATATCTCGATAAATGATTCTTTTGGATGGAAATAGTCTGAGAGGTGATCTTCTTGATCCGTTTCATAAATGGATACGAAATTACATAATTGACAAGGGACGAACAAGAAAAAATACCAATATCAGGGAGTTTAAAGTAATACATATTCATTCTACAATGGTGCAATAGTTAAATACTCTCATTTCCCCATTTTCTAGCATTACCATCAAAATTCCGAAAAATCCTTACTAACATATAAAAATGTATTGGTGTCTTTATGTCTGGTGCTCCATCACGCAAAAACTACCAGACCGATTGAGCTGAAATTTGGCATTTAGATAGAAAATATATCTGGTTGAAACTATATAAAAAATATAGGCTATTAATATTATAATAATATTAGGCTATATTAAAAAGCCCTCAGGGCCCCCAAAGGCTCCCCTGGTGGTCTATGCTAAGCATTGGGTTTGGTGCAGTGGTTTCATGTTTTGCTTTTTATAAGTACTTTCACTCAAGATGGAGGGCTGGGATTTTTTTATCGGATCGCTGAATAAATGAAGTTTCAATTTTTTCAATTGATTTTCTTTTACACTTCACATTTGTCTGAAACACATGTTTTAGCTGAAAAATTTCACATTTTACTCTTCAATCAACAGTAGCATATTTCCTTGGCAACTAAAGATTTGATTTTTAAAGGATATTCACGCTTCCCTCACGTTTACTTGCAGACTCATGATAGCATGTAGAAAGAAAATCTGAATAGGAAGGGCCCAGAGTCCCAAGGGCCCTGTGATAGATATCTTTAGGGGGTAATTGATAAATTCAATGCTTATTTACAGCAAGTATACTCTTCAATGTCTATTCTCAAATTAGCTCTCATGGGGGCACTGCATGTATATGAGAGAACACTTGCGCAGTGAATGATACACATAAAGGAATTAAATAGACTACACACGAAATAAAATGTGCAAGATACTTACGTGCAGCGAATAGTGATGGTAATAATGCCTCTGTTGCCACAACAAACACAGCATTGTTTATTATCGTTTAATACTCGGATGTTTTACAAGTAGTGGAACTGGTCTGCCTCTCATTACGATTGCGAATTTTTTTTAGACCAATTTCCACATCATAAACATTACGAATTATTGATATATGTTTAAAAGTGTTAAAGTGCAGTTAACTTCCATTCATTCAATCATCGAGGACTCTTCTTATGTAAGCCACACAACCTCAAATGACACTTTCATTGCACACTAGCTATTAGCTCGATTTGGTGTTAAAATTGTCTTGTCTTATCATTAACATGTAGGCATAATAATCCATAGAAGGAACTTTCTTGTTCATTGGCCGAAGTGTTCAAACGGACGAGATAGGTTACGAACTCCTTAAATAACCTCGCTGACAGTATTCTTTAGGCTCTGTGGTTTTCTTATACAATAAGTTCAGTGGTTTTCACACCCTTTGAAATTCAACTGGTATCTTCTGCTGGTTACTAATATAACTAATTGTGATATTTTCCCCTCATTTAAGCATTCAAGTTCATGACCTCAACGTTTTAAGTTGTGTTTACATCATGCATGTACCCATAGTGAACACATTACCATTTAATTGCATTGTGTAAGCATGTAAAATTGCAAAAATGTGTGAACTGGTAGCTTTATAGTAGCCCATGCTCTAATTTGGAGCAATTGTTTACACATCTGTCCAGCCACATAATTTTGCAGGTACATTCATCATGCAAACATGCCTTTACCCTCATTGTGAGGAATGTGACCACGCTGATCGGCAAAATTTGCTTTATGCATTTTCAATTTCCGAGAGTCATGTAAAGATAGCTGACACACACTTGCACAAATACAGCTCCTCAGAATCCAATCCTCGATGTCGATGCCCTGCATGCAAGACAACATTGAAGGGTTGACGAACTGGATAACTCAATGCTACTATTTTGTGGTGAATTTTAAGTTACTATCTTTTTAAAATACCCTCATGTATATTCTATGTTTGCTTGTTTGGCAGGTTTGTGGTTTGAAGTGGTCCCCTGATAATCAATGCTTGGCATCTGGAGGAAATGATAATAGATTATATGTTTGGAATCTTCATAATCTTACTCCAGTGCAGACATACACTGAGCATTTAGCTGCTGTGAAAGGTAAATTATAGGTCTGTTAAGGATACCTAATGGAATCATTTTATGAATCAATTCAATAAACATGTCTTTTTACTGTGATTTCATGTAGCCATAGCATGGTCACCCCATCATCATGGTCTTCTTGCAAGTGGAGGAGGCACTGCCGATCGGTGTATTCGTTTTTGGAATACTCTGACGGGGCAGCCTATGCAGTGTGTTGACACTGGTTCACAAGTCTGCAACTTAGCATGGTCTAAGCATTCCTCTGAACTGGTATGTGTTTCTCAGTTTTGGTCTCTTTAATTCAAGTGGTGGTTTTATTTTTTTGTTTGGTAATTATGAAGAGTATCTTTGTTTGTGCATGAAGTAAACACCTAATATCAGCTTCAAAATTATAGACCTGATAACAGCCACCGAGTAAATCCGTGTAACTTAGGCCTTCTTTGCCGAAAAAACTTAGGGGATGTTGTAAAATAAATAGATAAATAGATGTTACTTCCATAGCCAAAATAATTTCAACATGCGCTCTTAAGATAGCTGCAAAACTTCAAAGAAAAACTCTCTTCTCAGTGGCTTTAGAGAACATCAAAAAGATAGCACACAGAATTATCGAAAACCTCAAACCGACATTCATCAAGCTAAATGCAATATAAATTTAGTAATAGTAAATTTCCATAGCATAAAGAACAAACTTGCTGAAGTTGAGCATATATTAGAAAATGCAGATATAGTAATTAGAACAGAGAGCTGGCTTGCAGAGGATATTAACGATAGTGAAGTTTTACCGACTGGATATAAAATCTATAGACTTAATCGACCCGATGGCACAGTTGGTGGAGTTTTCATAGCAGTTTATTTATTTTTTATTTAAAGTAAGAAAACCACATACAGCTATGGTGCCATTTTATAGTGGCCATGTAACAATTAACATGTAACACTTAAGGACATATACAAGAAAACTTAACAACAGGTTACAAGCAGAAATTTTGGAAATATAAAAAAAAAGGAAATGGGGGAATGACTACTTAGGTGAAAGATATGAAAGAGGAAGGCTTATAAAGGATTGAGATGAAAGTGCAAAAGGATCGATGTGGGAAGGGAGGGAATTCAATAGAGAGGAGAGGCGGAAGAAAAGAGAACATTTAGTGATTGAAAGTCTGGGAATGGGAAGCACACATGTGGATGGAGTAAAGGGTGAGAAGGGGTGGGGCAGGATGGAACTTTGAAATTGATAAAGGAGAGCAATTCAGGGCAGTCGATGGAGGAATTTAGAATATTATAAATAAATTTTAAGTCTGTTGTGAGTCTATGAGTGTGGAGATCAGGGATGGAGAGATAGGATAGAATAGCCTTGGTGGACATATTACGACACTGTGGTAGTCTATTCTTAACTATTTTAGCAAAGAAGTTGCAGACACAGGCCAGCGATGAAAGATTAGTTTGAGAAGAGATAGACCAGATGGGGTAGGAATAGGTAAGAATTGGAAGAATAGGCTCATTAATTTTGGTAAAACAATAGAGGAGGCCTAAGAGGGACATTGCTTTAGACTTTATTGTTTGTATTTGTGGAGAAAAGTTCAATTTATTGTCAGTAAGAATACCAAGGTCCTTAGATGCTGAAACACATTTTAGTGGATGATTATTCACAGTATAATTAAATTCTAGAGGGGCCTTCTTTAGGGAGATAGACATCACACTGCATTTGTCCGGGTTTAATTTAAGGTTCCAAACATCGCACCAATTTGAGGTCTGATGTAAGGCATCCTGTAGTTCATGGCTTACATGTAGTTTTATCGTAGGGTTTTTGAATGTTCTTGAAAAGTTTACAGTCATCGGCATAAAGTAGGGTATGAGCTTGGGAAGAGGATATTAGGGAGGCAAGATCATCAATGTATAGATTAAAAAGGTAAGGACCAAGGACACTGCCTTGAGGAACCCCAGATGTCAGTGGAGACCATGGAAACGAATAACCAGAAAGAATAACCCTTTGACTTCTATTGCTAAGGAAGCTAGGAAGAAGATTTTGAAAATTACCAGAAATGTTAAATCGTTCGCTGAGTTTGTGAAGGAGGAGGCTTTGGTTGATGGGGTCAAAAGCTTTGGAAAAATATAGGAAAATGGTATCTAACTGAGTTTTATTAATAATGGAATTCACAGCATTATATTGAAAAACAGCTAAGTAGTCAAGCATGAACGACCTGGAAGAAAACCATGTTGATTATCAGAAAGATGAGGGGATATGAAATAAAAAAGTCTGTTGAGGATAATTTTCTCATGAACTGAAGAGAGAACTGGAGTAAAGAGATAGGTCGATAGTTTGATGCTTCATTTTTTGGGCCGGATTTGTGAATGGGGATAACATTAGCAGTTTTCCATAGAGTTGGAAACATACCAAGGGAAAACAGCGATTTAAAAGTAAACTTACAGGTATTGAGAGGGATTCAGCGCAATTACGAACAATATCGGGCTCAGGCCATTAGGGCCAGTGAAACGATGGAGGTGAATTTTACATTGATGATTGAGAACTTCTAGAGGGTCGGTTTGGATGTCAGAAAGGCAGTTATTATTAATGGGAGTGAGAAAGTGATCTTGGGTGAGGAATGGGATGGAGAGGGGTGTCATACATTCAGAGAAGAATGTGAGAAAGAGGCTCGTCCTGCTTTCCCCCACAGCATTAATATTACCATAAGAAACTATTTCTGGGATTCTAGGTTTACTACGGCGACGATTTATGAAAGACCAAAATTTTCTAGGGTTGGTAGTAATAGACGAGGATACTTTCTGAGTGAACTCAATATAATCTCGATGAATGAGCTGCTTTGAGTAGAGACGCAAATCCTTGAATGAGCGATGGGTATGCACGTTTGGACAGGATTTGTAAAGGTACCAGGTGCGATTCCTATTTCCAAGGATGCTCAGAGTATCTGGCTTGAACCAGGATGGAAATTTTCATGTTTTTGGTTTCACTTTAGGGACAGTCTTTATGACACTTACGAGGACACTGTACAGGTAGTCGACCGCTTCCTCTGGGGATAATGACGATAGAATGCCCCAGGGGATGAGGTCGAGGCGGTAATTGACGTCCTCCCAACAAACCTTTGACCATGCTGGAAGGGGAAGCAAAGGGACATAGGGAAGTCCCCTCATTTTGTGGGAATGGTGAATGGTGGAAACTGTACTCAGCATCCAAGGATTCATGGTCCGAGGTAAAGATATTTCGCCCCGGGATGACTTCTTCTGAAGGAAAGGATGAGAGAAGGAAATCCAGGGTTGCCAGATCGCGAGTATGGTAAAGATTATACTGGGATAGTTGAAGGGCGTTGGTAAAATGATCAAGGAAAAAAATTGTCATGGACGCTGTGCGGATGATCACTGATTGGAGAGTCCCATTGAATCGATAGGTTAAAATCACCAACAAGGATGAAATTGCCAAGCTTCAGGGCGCTTAGTACTGAGTCCAAACAGTTTTCTAAAATTTTGATGTCACTTGAATGGGGGGCGGTAAAAACACCCTATAAACGTTTTTCCTGATTTTGATTTTGCATGCGGGAGAGAAGGAAGGGAGACTTCACACCACACAATTTCACATTCTGCCTCTAGGTCTTTCCGACACTTTGAATTTATGTTAGAGTTTATGACCAGAAGTACACCACCACCTCTTGAGGTTCTATCCCTGCGGTAAATTTTATGAGTATCAGAGAAAGACAATTCACTGTTATAGCGGAAGACAGCCAAGTTTCTGTGAAGGCAGTAGTATCAAAAAGGGACATTTTGTGAGCATGGGAATCACAAGTTGAAAGTTTGTTTTTGAGTTAGTTAAATCGCATTTGAATAGTACTGCACACATATTCGACGAAAATGGAATAGAGAGCATTTGGTGTACCATTAAGCAACAAAAAAAAATAAATATGCATATATGCTCATTTTACAGGCCACCAGATTCCAAAATTGACGCTTTGTAGAAATTAGATGTTCAATTAACATCATTAACCTCGAAAGATAACAAAAGCGTAATAATTATTGGTGGAGATTTCAACCTCCCAGCTGTAAATTAGAAAACCAATGGTGTTGAACCAAGTGCAAGAAAGCATGATATAAGCGAGGCCTTAATTTATACACTTTCGCACCATTCTTTTACTCAAATAGTAAATGAACCAACAAGAGGTAATAAAATATTAGACCTTTTAGCTGTTAGTCACCCAACAATGATTAAACACGTCAATATCCTCGAAGGCATAAGTGATGGTGAAGTAATTTTTACAACATTGAAAACGACAATAGATTCCACTGTAAACCCCAAATGCAAAGCCTACTTATTTGAAAAATACGATTACGTAAAATTCAGAGAGACGTTAGAAGCTTCATTCACGAAATTCATAGCCACAATTAAGAGCGAGAGCACCAAATTAGCATGGAGATATTTTTTGGAAATACATACTACGTAAAGGAATCGATGAATATATTCCATACAAATTCAAATGGGAGAGTAAAGAACCTCGTTGGTATAACCACGAAGGTAGGCAGGAGCTCAGGAGACAAAGACAACTACACAATCTATATAAAAATTGTATTAAGTTAAGTAACAGAACAAAGGAGCTTGTGGCGAGAGAAATATTCATTGCTCAATGCTCAAAAACAAAGAAAATAATGTGCGCTACTCTACGAAACTACAAGAAAAAAAATCCTTGGTGAATTACTAGATAAAAACCCCAAATCATTCTGGTGTTACGTGAGAGAGCTCCAGGGCGAATCTTCGACAGTAGAGTCTTTACTGGATACAAACGGCAAAGTAGTCACCAACAGCATCAACAAAGCCAATTCATTAAACCACTACTTTGATAGTGTATTCACAAAGATTTACACAATTCACAATTTAGACATTCCTTACTTTAACGAGTCGATGGCTGACATAACAATTCAACGTGATGGAATAATTAAACAGCTGCGTTCGTATGAAATCGTTTCAGGCTTTACTTGGTGGAAATGCGATATATCCATGATAAAATATAACACAACAATAGTAATATCCACACTTTAATATACTACTTCAACACCGACCATGGTTTCGACATGCTATGAATATACCTTGAAAATGACATAGTATGTTGAAACCATGGTCGGTGTTGAAGTAGTATATTAAAGTGTGGATATTACTATTGTTGTGTTATATTTTATCATGGATAGCTGCGTTCGATTAAAAGTCAAAAGTCCCCGGGTCCAGATGGAATACCTGCACTCGTGCTGAAGGAGTTAGCACCACAGATTGCACCATTCTTAGAAATTACATTTAACAAATCATCCGAAGGCAAGGTGCCCTAAGACTGGAAAATAGCAGACGTCACTCCGATATTTAATAAAGGAAAGAAAAGTGACCCAGGAAATTACCGGCCTATCTCCTAACTACACTTTTATGCAAGATTCTCGAACATACTGTCGGTAATATTATTATGATATTCCTGGATAATCGTAACTTCTTACATAGCAGTCAGCACAGCTTCCATAAGGGTAGGTCCTGCGAAACACAGCTTGCGCTCCTTCTTCATGATATCATAAAATCAGGTGAATCGAATAAGCAAGTTGACGCGATATTTCTTGATTTTGAGAAGGCATTCGACAAGGTTCCTCACAAAAAAACTCATATGTAAATTGCAATCATGTGGAGTTAATAGAAAAATAGTAAATTGGATAAGTGACTTTCTCAGTGATTGAAAACAAAAAGTAGTCATCGATGGTTTTAGCTCTAATATGGTTGAAGTCACATCTGATGTTCCTCAGGGAAGTGTCATCGGCCCTATTTTATTCATTATTTATATTAATGACCTAAGTTCTACAGTTAGCAGTAAATTAAGATTATTTGCAGACGATACAGTTATCTACCGTGAAATGAGCGAAGACGCGAACTTTGAAGCCCTGGCATCGGACCTTAACAACATTCATTCGTGGTGCGAGGATTGGGGGTTAAATATTAGCAAATGCACCACAGTTCATTTCCTGTGAAAGTCATCTCAAAAATGCCATACCTATACTGTGGGTGGAGTAAACATAAAATCTACAGATAGAGTAAAATATCTTGGAATTACTTGAACATCTGATATATAGTGGGGATTACACATACAGAACGTATGTGGTGCACCATTAAAGAAACTTGGTTTTGTTATGCGTATAACAGGAAGGTCCTTGGATGAAAAACTGAAAGAGAGATGCTAATTCGCTCTGGTTAGGCCCCACCTCGAATACGCCGCGAGCATTTGGGACCCTCGTCAAATAGACTTAACAAAAAAATAATAAAATACAAAGGAAAGCAGCGTGCTTCATTAAAACTGCTACGAGCGTATAGGTATATAGTGTCTCACAACTGAATGTCTGATGAAAAAGTCAAAGAGAGATGCTACTTCGCTCTGGTTAGGCCACATCTCGAATACGCCGCGAGAATCTGGGTCAAATAGATTTAACCAAAAAAAATTAATAAAATACAAAGGAAAGCAGCGATCTTCGTTAAAAACTGCTATGAGCATACATATAGTGTTACACAACTGTTAGAGGGATCAAGGTGGGAGCCCCTAGAGACTCCGAGGCTGCACGCTAGGCTTAGGTTGCTTGATAAATTCAGAACATATTATTCAGAGCGAAATAGAGAATATTATCATGACTCCTCACTACATCTCTAGGTCTGACAGATGCGATAAAATAAGAGAGATACACTGCCAATCAGATGTAGTGCACGTTCTTTAGTGCACAATAAGTGAACACAATAAAAATTGAGCTCCACTAAATACACTCCTATAATAGATGTCACCATTTCCTAAAAAAAAATCTTACACCTTTACACGGCTGGTGACCTAACACCCCCTGCCACATGCCCACACGGCGGCTCGCAGGGTATTATGTAGATGTAGATGCAACTTTGACATGTATATAACCATATATTCCAATATATTTGCTCTTTATCAGTAATCCCCTGTCACTTATTTGTAATGTATTCTGCTATGATATATGTACTATAACTTATTATTGAGATTACTAATTTGTAATGAGCCTATTTTTGAGAAATGTAAGATACATTTTGTCATCAAGAGAAATTTTCGTGTCTTTAAGTTTTTGAAGAACATTTCTATTGATTACTGATTCTCCTTTTCAATGTTTAGACAGTTTATAATCATCTATGGTAGATTGCTTCATACTCTGTAATTTCCTTTCATCAACGAATAATGAGAGAATTGTTTTCTATCAGGTTAGCACCCATGGCTACTCTCAGAACCAAATCCTGGTGTGGAAGTATCCCAGCTTAACTCAGGTGGCCAAGTTAACGGGGCATTCGTACAGGGTTCTTTATTTAGCCATGTCACCTGATGGAGAAGCGATTGTCACCGGGGCTGGAGACGAAACCCTTCGTTTTTGGAATGTTTTTAGTAAAGCACGCTCGCAAAAGGTAAAGTTCTCTCAGGGGATCATTAATCATGGAAGTATTTTTAATGTTAATTTTAGTTTAATGTTCATTTTTAATGTTAATTTTAATGTTAATGTCACAGAAAGCAAAAATTTCTTAAGGGATGTATATTATATTTTGCCCATTTGTATTGTCTCTTATTTTTTCTTGTTTTGTAATTGTGTGACCTCAACTTCTACAGGGGTGAAAAAAAAACATGATTTATTGCCAAATTTTGAGGTCTATCATTTTGAATTGAACATTCTGGGTGTTTAAAATTTACTGTATAATTTCCATTTGTTATACATTAGAATCTTGTTTTAAGGTAACTTGTGGTAAGGTAAAACCTGTTATTATGTACATTAATGGAGAATCCAGCAAAAACCCTGGATTTGCACACATAAATATCTTTGTCTAAGCTAAATTTTGATGTAACATTATAACATTTAGCCAGCTACTGTAGGCACTATTATTTTGCTGTTACATTATCAGGATTAGTTCCCACGTCCTGTGTAGATGGTGCTAAAGTATTGAGGCACAGGGATTACTGCCTGATAAAAATCTACATTGACTAGCACTTAACTGCTTCCCTGATGCACCCAAGAAAACTCGGGCATCAAAGACGAGCAAATTCTGACGTGTCCAAATATACTCAGGCAAACTTGAAAAGTCTGTCTCTTTCTCCTCACGCCCGAATATTCTCGACAGTTGCTAGTTGTTCATTTTTCTGCCATCAGTGTAACATGATAGCTCACCCTAGCCAAGCAGTGCATTACTCAAAAGGAAATTTGATGGTTATATATGTAATGGTATTTTTCCGATATTTTTCAGTGATTGCAAATCTGTGAAACTGCTAGTAACTGTTTCAAAACTAATTTTATACTCAGTTTCTTCAATTTATTTTGCATTCCCTCCTAACACCTCATTGCAGCAAGCTTATTTTCACTTGCTACGATGTTTATGCGATCTATTTGCAATCTTATTGGCAACTAGTACCCCTAACAGCATCGGCAATGTTTTGAATGGATTTCTCTTGGCGAATCTTCACGTATCAAGCCTTCTTGCTGGAAATATCTCCTGTGTAAATTTACTATACAGAAGGATATAAATGGTCACAGTTGTATGCATAAGTCCATATTCCCTAGGGTTAAGGAAGGGGTGGCAAATATTTTTGATGGGCAAGGACTGCAATCTCCAAAGCCACGCCATGCCGAGGGGCTTCAACAGACTTCGCACGTAGGCACAAAGTCTGTTTCTTGATGGGTGCCTTTGTTGGTCGCTGTGCCTGTACTCCAGATGTTTTTGGTACCAGTGATTTTACATGCAATGTGCGGAAGCTTGAGGATATGTGAGGGACAACGTACGTATATATGAGACAAGTCTATCCATGCCCATTAGATCACATTGTGTCTGCCTCATTTTCTCGTTGATTTTCAAAGTGCACTTATCATTCTCATTTTTTTGCCTGAATTCCACGTTTTCAATTACCTCGGTAGAGTCAGTGGCTCTTTCTGTGGTAATATCCATTTTTGTCAAGTAGTGAGGGAAATTTCAGAAATGGATTTTGGAGAAGAATCTGATTTCACCTACTTTGACTCTGAGGATGTGGACATAGAAGACTCTGATTCTGACTCAAGCCTTTCTGGGGAAATAAGCTCCGACTTGGAAGATGCAGCGACACTGTTGCAAGTAGGATCGTGGGGTGAAATGTCGGCATCGAATCCTCTTCTAGCACTGCTAAGGTTTCCTTTTGAAGGGAATTCCTCATTGAACTACCATGGACCCTGACTGAGGTGCTTTGAAATATTTTGAACTTTTTTGATGATGAACTCATTGTGTTTATACCAAGTGAAACCAATCATTATACTAGTGTCTCATTGGAAAATAATGCGGGAACAAGTACATGTACAAAATACCAAGCAAGCAGCTCCTGGGCATAGTCTAAATAAACAGTCACCTCACTCCCATAAGCCCCATGGGAAATCGCTTTGCGCAGCCATGCCCCCTTCCAGCAGCGAATCCACGTTGCCAAATTTCGTGTAGCGCGGAAAGAAGCGTGACAGCTGCGCTTAAGTGGAATGTTAAAAATTATCCGGCGTTTATAATACGAGGAGGAGAAATGAATGCTGCTTTTTCTAGCCTAAGAGTTTGTTTCTTCTATATATTTCAAACTCCTCTTTGTTAAAATTCAGTATAGGCTTCTTAAGGATGAAGGTACCTAATGCTGATTTCATTAAATAAATATTTTTGTGAGATAAGAGTTGAATTTTTTTTATTTTTGCTAAGGAACGTTATTTATATTTGTACATTTATGTAGGAATTATTTTAATCCAAAAAATGTATCAAATTATTTCTTAAATAGTATGCATAATCATTTAAAATTATGCAAAAAAACTTATACATAAGTTATCCTAATGATATCCATTAGATTTTAGAATACCTTTCTCATGAATAATTGTGGAGTTTAGAATGAAAAAAATCACAAGAAGTTGCATTGTAGGAAAACAAAATATTACAAAGTCTATAACAATTATTGCACTTCACCGGATTGTGATGCAGAAGTTCCATTCTGCCGGCGCGCTTCAGCCACAGCCTCCCTCATTGTGGATCAGATGGAATGTGATCAAATCATTAACTGTTCATTCAAGTCGAGTTTTTGCACCACACAACACAGCAAAAATTACTGCTGCCTTTTTTTGGCTTCTTTTCAAGCGAATCTAATGCATTTATCTCAGACAACTCTAAACAGGAGCGGCGTTGTATTTGCTAATATGTTATATGTGGTTGTTACTAAGCTAAAGTTACTTGGTAGTTGTGTACTTCACGCATAAACAATTCCTGTTACGTACGGGTGACTCCCCCCTTGAGTTTCAAACTTGCTACCATATTAGTCAAACAAGAGTGTGTGTACTTATTTATTCGTGCGTATTACAATTAAATTATATCTCTCATTCTTTAAAAATCAAAAGAAATATACTTCAATAATAAATGTCTCTTTGACGGTCTTACTCTTCAAGGACAATACTTATTTTGACTTGCATGCTTTCAGCCTACTGATTTCCATTTTTCGGCTAACTGAGATGACTGTTTATTTAGACTGTGCCCTGGGTGTGTGGCACAGGGTGGTCCCACACCAGGCATGCAGCACTCATCCCAGCTGAAATCAGAACCGCAAATGTACGAAATTCCACAGAGAAAAAAATCATCCGCCTTGACCGGGATTTGAACCCGGATCCCTCGATTTCCGGCCGAGTGCTTTAGCCAGTTAAGCTACCGAGGCGTCCTCTTCCCCCTTTTCCACAGGGGAAGAGGACCCCTTGGTAGCTCAGTAGTTCATCAATGGGGGCAAATAAATACGATGGAATTTTAATGGTGACTGTGTATGCATCTGCACGTGCCTAAGTAACAACAGCTTTATGATCGTATTATAGTTATTTACCATGGTGTGTGTGGGTTAAGGCATTGGGTGCATACTCGAGTGTAGTATAGGATCGAGGCACACATGGTACATACGAGGTCGAATATGTTTCAGAAACAACGTAAGATTCCCAATCCTGAACATGTACAGCTGTAACTGCATCATTTTTAACTTTCAAACTATCACCTGGATCTTCAACTAACCCTTCAAAGAGAGTATTCCTAGTAGCAAATTTTGGTATTGCTTTGCTATGCTTTGCCCGGATTTACACTTTACATGTGGAAGGTGAGTCGTTGGCCGAACATTTTACATTTTGAAATCTGAGGGCACTTTTTCGGGAAGAGGGAGAGCTCTGATAGGTCGTGAGTCTCTTTGAAAAATGTTTACAACAGGCAAAGATTCAAATTTTTATCGTAAAGCAATGTATTCACTTTGAATTTCTTAGCAATTTTACTCGAATGCTGTTTAAAAAATAGAGAGGACAACTATTACTAAAACCACCAAAACAAGTGGTTTTATGAAAAGTTGTCCTCTTTATTTTTAAATGATGGAATACCACCAAGTGAGACTGACTAAAGTGAGTGATATTCGAATGCTGATATTTATTAACCCTCTCCCTACTGAAGTTTAAATGCCTCGTTCTCCGCTCCTTCATAAACCGGCCGCTACCATTTACGTCGCTCCTTCTTAACCCAGCCGAATCCGGCTGACCTGCCTTGCTATACTTGGGGCAGTCTTTTGAGCTTCATAGGCATCTGTTTCATCTTGAGAGTGTTTATCATTGCTAACACAGGCATCCTTCTTGTCTCGCATTTCCTTAAGATAAAGAAGAACATCTAATATCTGTCACCATAAGCTAAAAGCCCGAGACAAAAAGGTGCATTGTTCCACCTTGGTATATCAACAGGGAAGTGATGACAGAAGATTCTAGAGTCATTTCGAAGGACTTTTTAGGTGAGTCTTTTCTGAAATGAGGTGATAAGCAAAAACTTCTCGAGTCTAGAAAGAGTTCTCGTTTTTGGGGCGCAAATGAAATTTGAAAACCCAAGGCCTGCCCTGAGTTGTTTAGAATGACTGTCATATCTAATGGAGATATTTCTTTGTGAGTGGTCACTATCAAGAGCTCATACTTTTCCTATCTCGTATGGCAAGAAGGCGAAGCTCAGCTCAAATGAGAAGGAAACCATCTTCCCCCCAAATGCCCCTTAGTTCTGACCATGGCTTCTTTGAGTGAGGATACTATAGCAGAAGAAGTGAACAGAAGTGATTTTTCCAGTGATTCAGATAGTTCTAGTTGTTTAAATGGAGAAAAAGGATACAGTGATAGATACATAGATACAATTCAAGTGAAGTGGAGGAATTGGAGGATGAAGTTACCCCAAGTACGAGTGATTTTCAAGGTGATATTCAGATGCGTGACTCATGGAGGGACGCCCTGATTTTTAAAGAAACACCTGAGATCCAAGAAGATAGAGGGCCTGTACATGATTTAGCGATAGGCGACAATGAATTTTCCTTCCTAAAATATATGCTAGGGGGGGAAGATTTTTTTTGTGGCATCGTCAAGAATACAAACAAATATGCAGAACATTTCCAACGTTCCACAGGAAAGGTTGACAAAGACTGGGTAGATGTTACTTACGATGAAATGGTAGCATACATTGGAGTGCTTGTATACATGGGAATATTCGATTTACCTGAAAGTAGGGATTACTGGCATAGTCAAGATATTGACTGCTCAATTGTTCATAACTGTATGACCTTTGGTAGATACACAAAAATTTCAAAATATTTCCACATAAGTGACTTAACTCAGGAAAAAAAGCAGGGTTTTGATGCATTGGAATAAATAGGCTGGTTCTTGAGGTAATGGAAACTGTCCATCTAAAGTATAAACCAGGTCAAGAGTTAAGTGTTGACAAAGCAATGGTTGCTTTTAAAGGACGTCACTACATAAAACAATACATCCAAGGAAAGCCAACGAAGTGGGGATTTAAAGTTGGGGTTTTAGCAAGCTCCCATGGTTATGTCCTTTAGGGAAATGTATAATACTTAGGGAAAAAGAAAAAAAGAAATTGTGAAATGTTTCTTGGGATGCAAGTTGTAATGAATTTAATGAAAACTATTTCGGAAAAAATCATCACGTGTATTTTGATAGCTTTTTTTCAAGTGTGACACTCATGGAATTATTACTTAAGAATAACACACATGCATGCACTACTACAAGACCATCTCGTAGGGAATGGCCTGCGGAATTAAAATATCCAAAAAAACTTAAACTCCAAAGGGGAGAGAGTCGAAATTTACAGAGCGGAAAAGTTACTGCTACGGTTTGGCATGATAATCATGATATTTGTGTCCTTCAAACCATTTGCGATCCCAAGAATACAGTTTATGTACCAAGAAAAACAGGAATAGGGAACAAACATACTATGGTCTCCTGTCTACAGTCAATTGCATTGTACACCAAATACATGAGTGGTGTTGACAGAGCTGATCAGAGAAGGTGCTACTACAACTTAGGTAGGAAAACGAAAAAGTGGTGGGAATATTTATTTGCCTTTGTGGTGAACGCGGTTATAGTGAACAGTTTTATACTATATTAAGAAACCAATCCACCCTCAAATAGTAGGCATGGAGTAACACAGTAGAATTTTCATTTAGCACTTTATAGGCAGATGATAGGGAAATTCTCCTCCCGCAAAGTAATAGGGCATAAAAGAATCCTTCCGACGGGCACATTTTCACCGAGACAGCAGCACTCTTTTACAAAGATCGAGGGAAGAAAAAAAGTGTGCGCCTACAGCAACTCAAAGAATAGAAGAACTCCTGCTGGATGGAGCACAGAAACGTCATGGAAGTGCATAGGCTGCGATTTACCTCTGTGCAAATTAGAATGTTATCTTCAATATCACCAAGAAAATGGATTGGAAGTAGGGAATTAAATATAAAATAAGGTAAGACAACTTTGTTTTAATAAATTATTATTTTATTAAAACATTCAATTTTTTAAATAAAACACTTCATTATATTTAAAGTTATTTTAAGTTAAATGTATTAACGTCCGTAAGTTCCTCATCGCGGAAAAAATAGGTCTACTGGTGGGGCAATAGGGTATTTAAACTTCGTGCGTGACGGGGAATTGTTTATGGCCGGTTTCGGGCGGGTTAGGAAGGAGAGGGTTAATCAACTGTTTGCTCACCGTGAAGAGTTTTCTGACAGGAGAGAAAGGATAACATGTGCCCAGGATATGAAGAAGCAGAGGTTTGCGAAGAGCTTCATTTAAAACAGCGTATTTTATGCAAGCGAAATGTGGATCGTTGGATCATGGAGTGTTTTCCTTAAACAATCTACCAACGCGGTGGAAAATCTGGAAGCCCTTAATGTGCGACAACAAACAAAAATGGTCATTAGTTATTTTACCCTCACGAACAGTGTTTGTGCAGATGCAAATCATCCATTGATAACTTTATTAAATGCGCTTGTTGTGGAGCCATTTTTTGCTTTACATGTCTATGCGATATCAATCAAAATCATGCAGCATAATGCTGTGAACGAAAGATGAAATTCCTAGGGTTACAATACACACAATAAGGAAAAGAAAACACTGTGTTATCACACCCTACATCTGTAAGGAACTGGAATGGATCAACTTTCTCTCTCATGAGATCTACGTTTCGCTTCCTGAAAATGTTTCAAAAATAAATGCAATGCTAGGTAAAAAAGTAGAAAGAAATCTTAAAGTTGCAATTTTATCGTGAACCCAGGCGTATGGGATAGAAAATCCTCCCACTTTTCCCACATTTCGAATCTGTTTCAGAAAGAAAATGGTGTCGTTATCGGCCTCAACACAGATTTTGTGGTGTTATCTTGTAAGTAGGGATTTATGGATGGGCTATCAATAAATAACACGTACAAATTTATTCACAAAACCAGTCTCCACAGGGTATTAAGTTCTGACAATGCCCAATGGCATGTGACTTTAAATTAATATATGTATATGGTTAAATTTCTTATCTGTTCTGCTACTTTGAACTTCCATCGCTGATAGCCGTGTAGATGTTTGCGTACTTGCATCCATTGAATACTCCAACATTCTAGGCATAGCGCTTCTGCCCTTAGTTCCTCAGTGACGCCAACTGGGCCTGCCACTGATGCAGCCTCCGAGCGACAGGAGTGACGTCAGACCCGTCCAATCTGGAGTGTCATTCTCCGATCGATCCCACCTGGTGTGATGTCCTACCCGATGAAAAGGCTCCTGTACTGATCGGTACTGGAGCCTTTTCATCAGGTGGGACATGACGCTGACTACTGTGGCATTCTGTATGAAACCGATTGGTGCTCCGAGGAGCTTCCGTCAGTAGATCCTACAGACACACTAAAGCTGTCGGTACCATGGGGTATTAGTAAGTTTGCTTGAGAGACATTGTAAAAAATGGACAACATATTTAAATTTTTGTCTGAAATGGGTTTATTTGATTCTTGTAATAGTGATATAATTTATTCATTGAATTAAGAGGGCTATTTTAAGTAATGCACAAATTGAAGTTAAGGCAATAAAAGTGACGGACTATAAGAAAAACCTCAAAGCAACTAGGATTCCGATGTGTAGCATTGTATTGATCTCTTGGCTTCTCAAAATTTTTACTATTTGCCACTATCAAGTACATATACAGGTAACTCTCGATTTACGAACGAGTTACGTTCCTTAGAAAGCGTTCGTAAATAAAAAATTCGCAAATCAAAAATTGAATCACCATACTGAATTCTCTTGAATTATTTTGTAACCCACGGCTAAATATCAGTGTACTATGACTACCTTTTGGTTACTTCATTAACCTGGCGCATTGTTGGATGATTAAAACTACGCTACATTTTTCATAAAAAGCACTTACCGATTAAATAATTCGAGTAACAGCATTTCGCAGCCGCTGGTCACGATTTGTTCACACATGAAAATACCTTTTGTTTAAATGCAAAACAATACTATTTCAGGAAAATTATATATTTTTACCTTAATGAATAAACATTACATGAGAGGGTCAAGCCCATCTGGCTCGGATGGCTCGGCAGATACAGATGCATCTTTCTTTAGATACAAAAACATTGTCATTTGCTTTGCACGTTTTTTCATTTCCTTCAGCACTTCGGAATAACATGCCATGGAAGCAAGAACATTTCTCCTAACTTTTGCGCATCTTTCTGTGTCTGGATCATCTTCTTCAAAAATAGCCAAGCCTTCCTCAATGAGTTTAAATGCTTTCGTTAATCCTTTGCTAGTGAGCTTGCGCTCTTCGTTATCAGCAGTTACCTCTTCTCCCTCCGGCTCCGGTTCCTCCTCCCGCTGTTCTCGTTCAAGTTCAATCAAGTCTTCATTTGATAAATCTTGATGAACGGCTAATACCTCGCTTACATCTTCCATCTCTATGTATGCAAATCCCACTTTCTTTGCTAAAGTCACAATTTTCTCTTTCGTTTCAACTAAATCAGCCTCAACACTGAAACCCCTGAAGTCGTATATAAAATACGGGCATAGTTTTCGCCAAACACCATTCATACACGACTGAGGAATCTCATTCCATGCTTCGGCAACGAGCATTATGGCCTCACGAATATTGAAACTTTTCCAAAACCCTTTAACGTTCACATTATTCTCCTCCATTTCATGTAACATGAGATTGAAACTTTTTTTCAAATAATACGCTTTCAACGTAGCAATAACACCTTGATCCATAGGCTGGATTAGCGACGTTGTATTCGGTGGCAGAAACACAAAACTGATGTCTTCTTCCAAATCTTGAATTGATGGAGGATGTCCAGGGGCGTTATCCACTAAAATTAATACCTTGAATGGTATATTTTCCTTGGCACAATACTGCTGTAGTTCACCTTTGAGTTTTGTTATTATATAATCACGAAAAATAGTTCCAGTCATCCACCCTTTAGAATTAGAATAGAAATGGACAGGCAATAGGTCCTTTGCGTAACCTTTAAAAGCTTGGGGATTTAATGAATGATAAACTACCACTGGCTTCAATTTGCAATCTCCCTCGGCATTACCACCAAACAAGATCGTGAATCTGTCCTTCGCAGCCTTGAAGCCTGGAGCAGTTTTCTCTTCTTTGGAAATGTAGGTTTTGGAAGGCATCCTTTTCCAGTTTAGAGCAGTTTCATCGAGATTAAAAACTTGCTTTGCTGAATAGCAATTTTTTTCAATCAGAGCCTCCAATTCTTCAACAAATTTTTTAGCCGAAAATTTGTCGGCAGATGCAGCCTCCCCGGTCATCTTAATATTATGGAAGCTATATCTTTTCTTAAAGTTTGCAAACCAACCTGAACTAGCATGGAATGGTTTGGAATTCTTCTCTTCCTTCGTTAATTCTTCCTGTAAAGAGTGTGCCTTTGCTTGCACCATAAACATACTCACAGGCATATGAGTCTGATTCAAATCTTCTATCCAGGTGCTGAGCATTTTCTCCATTCTTTCTAATGCATTGCTTCTTGAATATGAGGATCTTTGGGCACTTATGCTGGTTCCAGACTTAGCACTGTCTTTGATTTTTTCCGCATTCTTGCGAATTGTGACGATAGTACTTTTAGCCAACCCAAGTCGATTACCTATATCTGTAATCCTTTCACCTTTTTCAAGTTGCTCTATTACATCTAATTTCAGCTCTAGAGATATAGTCTTTCTCTGTCTCTTCATTGCTGTTCTCAAAGAACACATGTTTATATTTTCCACTTGTGTTAAAAAACTACTAATACAGCCCAAACATCGCGAGATACCACGAGGTACGGCATCATAATAATGATAATTGCGCCGAGGAGAGGTATGAAATGCGCATGATGCACATTTAGCGAGCAACGAAATATTTAACTACGAACTACGAAGTTCAAACGAAAAAAAATGCACGAATGCAAAATTCTGAAAGTATCACAATATGCAGTGCGTTAAAGCAAAAATACGTAAAACGAACGTGCGTAAAACGAGAGTTACCTGTATAGAACAATATTTTGGCTATGAAGCATGTTAGATTACCTTAATATAGTATGTCCTATTAATTGCCAGAAAATCCTCGGTGACAAATGTCAGTAATTATTGTAGCATAATATATATTCACAAACTTGAAATTGTACTAATATGGCCTAATTTTGTTTATTCAGTCATGTATAAAACCCACTTATACACTCGACAGTAGTGAATTGTTAAAGAAAATAGGCTATATCATGCCGCTGTTAGCTCTGTGCTTTTAACGTGTATTTGTGCTCAGTCCCTATTTTCATAACTAAGCAAAACAGTTTGAAGCATCTTATAAACTGAACTGTCAATTATCAATATGCCACAATTAAATTCAGATTAAAATGTAAATACTACTGATAGCATAACACACTTTGACGACAAATTTTGCACTTAATCCACAAGTAACATTCCTGCACAGGGTAACTGAGGGTTGTTATAGAGTGAAGAAAGCTTCAGCGAAACTTAAGGGCTGCTAAAAGTAATTAATATATATTTGTACTTACAATGACATACATGCTACGACAGCAAAGCAAAGAACTGTTAAACAACATATTTACTTAATGACACCTCCACTTCATTTTCTCTCATCATAGTTTTTAATACTACTCATACTATTTAATACTACAATGGTATCCATAAGATAACGTCAGAGGTGAGATTTTGAACAATTTTATGATGGACAACAAGAGTTTACAGTGACATGTAGTGCGTATGCCAATCACGCAAGCAGATTCAAATTTGTTCAAATCTTTTTTGGAAGGATTTGAATGTATCTCAAATCCACAGATTTGATGAAGTTCGATTGAATCCTCGATTCCTGACCACATCACTAGTTTTTATATTTATAAAGGCCATTTTTCCTGTCTTCAGCCTCTCAGATCAACCAGCCTTTCCAACCCTTATGACATTTTCTTGTCATGCACCTCTTCATTGGGGCAACTGTGTCTTGCATTCTCAAATATCTGTAATTCTTTCCTTTTGCCCTTTGGGATAAGGTAGCCACTTATGTTTGCATGGACTGGGAACTGCCTGTATTTTTGACTCCTGGTTGGACTATCAATTTACAGGAAAACTTGTTATCAATGGTCACGTATGTAGTGAAATTTCTCCTGAAATGAAGTGAGTTCTTGGTCTCTTGGACTTTCCTTTAATGGCTGATGTTAAATATCCCACATTTAACGATTACGGATATGACAAAGTCCCTGCTACAACGAACTATTCTTTGGTACTTTGGACAATTTTTACCTCATTCTTAACGAAATTATAATCATCTTCATCACATGACCTCCCATTCCCACATCTTAAGTTTTTCTTACATATGGCCATCACTTAATGACTCCCTGAGTGACTGTGTGCGGCCCTTCTACTGCCCTGCAAACCCGGCCCTTTTGTGTTTGGTGTGAATGAATACTCCTCATTGAGAGCTGCTTAATGCTCCATGAAAATCTTTTATTAATTTTATAGTACACAGACTGAGAGTATGCTATTGACAGTTTAGTTAGTTGCCTAATCTCAGGTTGACTAAAATTAATGAAAAAACAATCAGAAAATAGTTATTTGAAATTTTAATGAACCTATGCTACAAAATTCTGCACAGGAAAGTCTGAAACTCGTTAGGCATCGTCATCTTTATTGTTAATTTAATCCAAACTTTTGCATAAGAAAGTTATTTGTTGATAATGTTTTGCATTGTTTGCGATTACAATTTCAAGACTGAATCATCCTGAATACTTCCTCACCCACGCACCCCTACACATCCGGCACATGTATGTATAACTAAGAAGTTTCTAGCACCTCCATCCCCTCCGCTATTGTCACCGGTGGATGCTCCTCATCACAATAAATTTTTCCACTCAGTGAACAAAGTTCCAGACATCCATGCCTTATTTTGGTGCTTATATTCTTTTGGAAATGATTTTATACATATTCTTAAAGCTGCTAGGTTTGGCGGATTTCCCAATGACAAGGGTATGTACTTTCTCCAATCTGTCAACATTGCATAACAGAACAACCATAAACCTTTCTGTGCTGCATTTACCTCTGTGGCCTGATTTTGTACAGAACACTATGCTCTTATCAGGAATCAGATTTTAAAAAGACCAAAGATAACTGCATTGAATATGCCTCAGGGCATGTATCCCTCAGGTTTCATTGGAAAAATTTCATTAACCTTCATGTCTGTGGATATTTTATCAACAGCCTCAGATTCAACTCTTACATGCTAGTAAACTATTTCTTTTCTCTTCCAATTCCTTCCATTCAGCAATCTATTGGCAGCTGTAAAAACTTGAATCTGCCAACAACTAGCTATTTTCTCTGCATCTTCTTTAAGGTTCTGAACATCGAGATGTGTGTCATTTGTTCTAACTTGATAAAACCATTCTGCAAACAAAAAAGTACATACATACATACATTGAGAAAGGTAAAAAGGCTATGGAAGGCCGTAGTTACTTGTGCCAAATCCCTTACTGGTATTGACAGAGTCCTACTGTTGCACTTATATGCCTGAATGCCTCATCGAGGCTCATTTCAACAAAAAGGCATTTTACTAACAAATTTCCTTTATTCAATTGCCAAATCTACAATCCATCGAGAGATGGTCCTTTACTACAAAGGGAAAAAGAATGTTGTACAGTATGCTTTGGTCCTCAAGAAAAGATTGCTTAAGAGGTTAGCCAACGAGGAAGCCTACCACCGCCAAAATGGGAACTGAACTAAGTTTCTAAGTCTATGGGGACACGATAATGTCTTGATTAATAAAGATACTGGACAAGTAAATGAAAACTGTCCCATATTTAAGTTAGAATAACGTTTGCTTAATGTCTATCAATTGAGGGACTTTTTGGATAACCATGAGGTTTTCACTAACAAGCTATATAGTTTAGTTTGATAATAAAAACTGAATTTTTGAGGCTTAGAGGACGTTAATTACTCCCCTATTCTAGAGTTAATAATAATAATAATTGAGTTTTCGGCTCCGGCTGATACGAACTTGGACTCGAAAGAGGCGGAAAAACGGACGAAATATCAAGACCTGCAGTTTGAACTTCGGCAGATGTACCCGGGACACTCTGTAAAACTAGTAGTCTGGGTTAATCGGAAGTGGTTACGAACTCTGCACCGCCCCTCTCGAGTTCTCGGTCATTATGACGGCAACAAAACCCGATGTTAGCCGGGGACTCGGAGGGGAAAATTACAGAAATAAAACAAAAAATAATAATCGGAATCAGTTAATCAGAAGTGGTTACGAACTCTGCACTGCCCCTCTCGAGTTCTCGGCCATATTGACGGCAACGAAACCCGATGTTAGCCGGGGACTCGGAGGGAAAAGTTACAGAAGTAACAAAAAATAATAATAATAATTCGTAATTGAGTTTTCGGCTCCGGCCGATACGAACTTGGACTCGAAAGAGGCGGAAAAACGGACGAAATATCAAGACCTGCTGTTCGAACTTCGGCAGATGTACCCGGGACACTGTAAAATTAGTAGTCCTAGTCATAGTTGTGCTCGGTGGAATCAAGGGCTCACTGATACAGAGCATCAAGTGTATTCCTGCTTGCGTGGCACAGGCAGAATCACTTGCAGCCCGCATACAGAAGGCCGTCCTCTTGGGGTTGCTCCGTCTGCTTCGTGCACACGACCCGAACGCAGCGTAGCCACTGATCCGATGGGTTAATCAGAAGTGGTTACGAACTCTGCACCGCCCCTCTCGAGTTCTCGGCCATATTGACTGCAACGAAACCCGATGTTAGCCGGGGACTCGGAGGGGAAAGTTACAGAAGTAACAAAAAATAATAGTATTAATGTTGTTGAATCCCCGCCACCCGTTCATGAGGTCGAGCGTTTCTGGAGGGATATCTACGAAACGTCGAAGCCATTCAATGGAGACACTCCGGCCATCGCACTCTTTAAAGAGTTCTGCGACCGCCACCTACACAATGTGGATGGACCCCTTTCAGTCACGGAAAGTGACGTGAAGCACGCTTTCTCTAGCAAGAAGAATTTCCCGGCTCCAGTTATGGATGCCGTGAATAGCTTCTGGTGGAAGAAGTTCACTTCTACCCACAAACATCTGGCCAGAATCTTCACGTCCCTCATCACAGGTAGAGAACCATTTCCACCTTGGCTGACTGAGGGATGCACGGTTCTCATTCCGAAAAAGGGAGACTTGTCCAATCCGAAGAACTATCGCCCTATAACCTGTCTAAACACTGTATACAAGGCATTCACCACGATCTTGAGCGACCTTATCCTCCGGCAGATCCAGCCTGTGTGGGTGGAGGTGTACGAGCAAAGGGGGTGCAAACGAGGAATCGCGGGATGCAAGGACAACCAGCTCATTGACAGGTGCATATGTCAGGATGCCGCCCGGCATAAGCGAAACCTATCAATGGCCTGGGTGGACTACCGCAAGGCTTTCGACACCACTTCTCATGAGCTTCTCATCGCCCTGCTGAAGTTGATGAAAGTCCACTCAGAGGTTGTGTCCTGCATCCAACACCTGTTACCACTCTGGAGAACGCACTTCGTCTTGACATCAGGCAAACGGACTGTCTCCACTGAGTTGGTAACATACCACCGTGGCGTTTTTCAAGGCGACAGCTTGAGCCCCCTCCTGTTCTGTATTTCCCTCCTCCCCCTCTCCTTCAAGCTGAGACGAGGCCGAGGATACATGTGCGGCATTCCTGGTGACAGGAAGCACAAGGTCACCCATTTGTTTTACATGGATGACCTTAAACTCTACGCTTCCAACGCCAAAGAACTGCGCGTTGCATTGGACACCGTACATCAATACAGTGAGGCTATAGGGATGGAATTCGGATTGGACAAGTGTGCATCCATCCACCTGGCGAAAGGAAGACTATCGGAGGACAAGGAAGACTCGCAACTCGTTGATGGGAACGTCGTTCGTCATCTGCAAGATGACGAATGCTACGAATACCTCGGTGTCCCCCATCGTCGAATGCAGGAGGTAGCAGCAGTGAAGGAAAGAATCACCGCCAAGTACAGACAGACTCTCAGAAAAATCTGGAGTTCTGAGCTGTCTAGCAAGAACAAGGTTCTTGCCACGAACATGTTCGCGGTTCCGACACTGCTGTACACCTTCGGATGCATGAAATGGAATGTCAACAAGTTGCAAAACCTCGACCGGGGAACGAGGAAGATGCTGACCATCTATAGAAGTCTTCATCCGAAATCTTCCGTCGCCAGATTGTATCTCCCGCGCAGTGTAGGCGGTAGAGGTCTGTTGAGCCTGGAGTGTCTACATAACAGAGTTGTTTTGGGTACAGTTTGCCGTGTGTTCAACAGCACGGACCCCCTGTTCACTCTCGTAAGGGAGCACGAAGGTGCCGGGGTGGGGGCTTTCCTCTTCCAGGCGGCGAAGAGGGCAGCGGACGAAATCGGTCTGGACTTTGACCTGTCATCCGACGGTAACGACAGTGGCACGTCAATCGTGTCACTGAGGGCAGACGTCTTAAAGCTCGAGGTCATAAAGGCTGAGCAAAAGACCTTGCTCAAGACACAAACCGATAAGCCCATGCATGGAGGTTTCTACCGAAACATGGAAAAACATGGGCTATCGAAGGAGCTGACGTTTGCCTTCCTTTGTTCCGCGGGTCTCAGATCCGAAACAGAGGGTTTCGTTCTCGCGTGCAAGGATGGTGTCATCAACACACTCGTGTACCGCCGATTGATATTCAAGGTGGAGATGGCAGACACGAGATGCAGAGCGTGTCGAGCCAAGCTGGAGAATTTGAGTCACCTTCTCTCCAGCTGCAGTTATTACACGCAGTCAGCGTATTTAGCTCAGCACAACACAGCTCTGCGGGTGTTGTACTTCCACCTCCGACATCATTATGGTATCAACGAAGTACATGTGCTGCCCTATGCCCCTGGAGATACTGAGTCCGTCGTGGAGAACGACAAAATAAAAATCTGGTGGAATTACTCATTCCCCACCACCTGGCAGTTGGAGGCGACATCGTTCACCTCGACCGCGACAAGCCTGACATCGTTCTCCTCGACCGTCTATCGCGTTCCATGCTCTTAATTGGGCTTTGGGCTCCCGTTACAAACTTGGACTCGAAAGAGGCAGAAAAACGGACGAAATATCAAGACCTGCTGTTCGAACTTCGGCAGATGTACCCGGGACACTGTAAAATTAGTAGTCCTAGTCATAGGTGTGCTCGGTGGAATCAAGGGCTCGCTGATACAGAGCATCAAGTGTATTCCTGCTTGCGTGGCACAGGCGGAATCACTTGCAGCCCGCATGCAGAAGGCCATCCTCTTGGGGTCGCTCCGTCTGCTTCGTGCACACGACCCGAACGCAGCGTAGCCACTGATCCGATGGGTTAATCAGAAGTGGTTACGAACTCTGCACCGCCCCTCTCGAGTTCTCGGTTATTATGACGGCAACGAAACCCGATGTTAGCTGGGGACTCGGAGGGGAATGTTACAGAAGTATAATAATAATAATAATAACATACATACATACCCATCATGCCTTTCCCTTACGGGGTAGGCACAGTCAAAATGTTTCACTCATTAATAAATAATTGTACACATAACTCTGCTTCAATAAATCCCTCCATTCTGACCTATTCTTGCAAACCTCTATTGCCTCATTTATCCCTATACACTGTTTCATACACGCCCTCCTGTTTTCAAGACTCCTAATATTCCTCCTCCTAAGAATTTCCTCAACCACAACTTTCTCGACCTATCTCTACCTCTCACACCATTCAATCTACTCTCATATATCTGTTTCGTTATTCTACTCTCATCCAATCTCTCAACATGGCCAAACCAACCAAGCATACCCCTTTCATACACGTCCATTACTGGAGCATTTAACCCACATTTATTCATGACCCACTCATGCCTGACCCTATCCATCCTACTTTAGCCGCAAATACTCCTCAGATAACTCATACCCACGGCGTTTAGTCTACTCTTACGTCTATCCTGGAATACCCATGTTTCACTACCATATAGCAAGTTAAAGTTAAACATAAAAGTTATTCAAAATAAATACAATGCAATGCTTTTATGTGGCTCTCTACAATGACCAATGCCATAGGAAGGCTTTCCATAGAATTAATGTGATGAATGCAAACAATACAGGGTAATGCAGCCAAAGAAGTGAGCACTGTGATATTCCAGACTCAGGCTGACAAGCATGGCCAGCCACCCTCTATTATGGGGGCACAGTTTCACTGTATTAGGAAATATTTTCAACATTTTAATTTTTATAATGCACCCAGTAATCCTCCACACTTGAGTGATTTAAATGACAGCCGAGGTTGTTTGAGCTAAAACAATATAGATTTCCTCTTTTTATATTTTAGGATCATTTGCCACATCGTTCAAAATTTTTGTCCTCACTTCGATTGATAGAGATTTTCCTTTAAGTTTTACCTTTAGTCTTCAGTTGCCACCTGAACTGAAGACCTAATCATTAGTCTAATACCATGATTGTAAACAGTCACCTTCCTAGAGATATATTTTCTAGAGTCTTGAGTCTGAATGCTGTACTGCATACATTAATAGAGGAAGGGAGATGTATGAGCTTGGTGTTAATCTTGTTCACTGCCAATGAGAGCTTTTGATGAAAAGTAGTTAAAGGAAAGCACATCAAAATTTACCTTCAAGCAAAGCTCTCCATGGCTTTTCATTCAAGACTGTCTGACTCAATAATGAGAGATTAGGTGGTTTACATCTCACTGCTTGCAAATTTTAGGTTTAGCCTATTTTAGCACAAGTACAATTTCACTTCGCTTGTTGTGAAAATGAAGCTACACTGACTCAATTTGTGGTGACAATGTAATTGGCTCAAGAGATAGTAATAATACCTTGATATTGTAGTGTCAAAAATGCTGATTGCTTAGAGTAGTCGAAAGAGCGTGCCCTCGTCCTCCCCCTCCATAATTTTGGTGACACCACTAATTTCATGGCACAGCATTGGATTCAAATGGCCTCACAAGTCAAGTTTTGTAAGTTGTTCCTTAATTTCCGTCTTTTTTTTTGCTCGTCAAATATTGACTTCTTCACTTATTTTTAGATTTCAGCATGTTTCATTTCTTGAACATCTAAACCTCACAAATGAATTTCCAAGATAGAGTGAGTCTGCTGTGAAGTGGAAGTAAAAATTCTATTCAGACTAAATGGATGAATACCAAGGCACTCCGAAACCAGGAGATGTTGTGGATATTTTCAATTTTTATTCACTAAGATTCATAGTTCGAACAGATTACTGCAGAGTTTTATGAATGATGGACAAGTATCAATAAATGCTGTAATGTGTGTCCAAGCAAAATTAGTGTAAATCACAGAGTTCATGTTTTGTGACAGTGGTCAATAAACAAGAATCCATAGCCTTAATACAGATGATTACTGAAGAGAATCCTGGAAACCTACGATGTGCATAGCAAGCAATGTGGAAGTTTGAATGCCACAAATCCTGTTTATGGTAAAATGAATGGCTGGTCCCCTAAAATTTGTTTTAAGCAAGTTTTGCTGTATTTTGTCTGAGAAATAAATGACAGGAATGTCATCATAAAAATCATATGCATCATCAAAAGTATAGGAGAATCCTCAGAAGATTCAATATTACAATCTGGCTGGACAATTAGATGCAGTGAACTCTGCTGTGACCAACTGTGACCAGTCGACCAAGAGATGACAGAAGGAGACCCAAACTTGCTGCACCCCAAAATATAAGATAATGAACTCTTAGCAACAATCACTTTGCTCCTTAATATGCTCGCTACAATGCAGGTGAAATGTTGGGCTCCAAATGCTTCATACACAGCCAATCTTGAAAACTTCAACACCCTGAGATGTTGTAAGTTGAATTGATTAGTGAATGAGAGCAAATGGAAAATCTCCCTTTGAATCATAGTTAATCATGAAGGAAGGAAAAGTTATGCACTGATTTGTGTCTGAAATGTGGCGAAGAGGCACTCTTGTTTTTTGTTGATCATTTACTTAAGTGTGAATTTAATTACAGTGAAACCTCGCTTTTACGCCCTTGGAATTTACATTTTCTTATGATTTATGACATTTTCTTCAAGTCCCAACAATTTTAGTATCCTTGTAATGTGACTGTATCCTGGGATTTGTACTTTCATATTTTAAAATAACCTAATTCTGTTACTGGCATGTCAAAGCAAAAAGAGCCCAAAATTTGCTGGATTACTGCATTATTAATTTTGGTCCAATTGCCATCAGAAATAGATGAAACATTTTCTCAACCATGGGCAGTGATTTGTGAAAGGTTTGATTTTTTAACATTATTTTTTATAGAGGTGTTGTTATTTTTGTGGAACAATTTAATTCCTGTTCTTACCGCAACCTTTCGTCTTGAATTCATTATTACAATCCTAGTACTTCCAGAAACATTAAGTGATTTTTATTTATATCACATTTTTGGATGGATTGTGAGCATGTGTTGTGGAGTGTGCTGTACTAATGCATTGTATACTGATTAAGGTATAATGGTAGTGATGGCCGAGGCGAGCGTTTCAGGCCTCATTTTCACTCTACCCGTGTTTATGTATCACTCTACTATGGGTTAACTATTAAAGATATTGACTTCTGGTTTTCTTTATTTGGTTTAAGAGATATCATTCCAAAAGACGATACGAAAGAAACATTTTTATCCCTCTTGGTTGGTGAGGAAACTTACCTGAACTTTGGATAGCAAGAACTCACTTCTCAGCCAGAAATTTGAAAATCGAAGACTGTCAACCTCTGGCAACATCTTTCTTCTACACAATACGTAAAGAACATACATCATTACTCGATTTCGAGGTCGCAATTGTTAAAATGGTAGACCCTTGCTTGCTAAAAATTAACTATATTCCGACACTATGGAGGCGAACCGTGCCGTGACGAAATTGTTACCCCTTCCGCTTTCCACAACCTCTGCAACAAAGTCGTAGGAGGTGGAAGGTGTGAGGGCTTTCATCTTATGTACACTGACACTTTTGTAATCTACTCCCTAGATCACTATAGTCGGAATTCTAATGGGCCAATCAAGTATTACGTAAGACGTTTTTGCAGGAGGGGGTTGGAATCATCTTACATTCCCTTCAGAAGAGGAGAGTCAGGTTGAAACATTATACTAGAATTGAGAAAGAAGGGTGACTCAATGTTGCTTGAGAGGCCAGCGCAAGGAGTTCCTCAAGGGGGAAATAAATTCGTATGTAAAAACAGGTAGATATGTAAACATTGGTAGAGTGAAAATGAGGCTTGAAACGCTCCCCTCGGCCGTCACTACCATAATGCCTTGAGTTGAATTTTCTTAAAAGAAATGGCACTTCATACAGCTGCTATGTTAGGCATCGATGACTTCAAAGCATCACATGGCTGGATAGACATGGTTTCATCATTCAGAGTAATAATGATTAAAAGAGCATCTGTGGTGAATCTGAGAGTGTATATGTATCCCAGAACATTTTTTCACTAGAAGTATCCAGCTTTGTATTGTCATGTTGATAGCTATATACTCTGAAACAGAATTGTACTGTAGACTAGGCTGATAATGTACCGGTGTGACCTGGAAATGGTCAGTGGTCAGTGGGTGATTTTGGTTCTTGGTCATTCTTTGTTCAGTTATTTAGCCGATGCTGAGGAGTCAAGGCACGGGCCAGGGTGCCCGTGCACCTGTAGCCATAGTGCCATCCACCCGTGCCTTCGTGCTCCTATATAAATTCCACAGAGAGATGCACAAATGGTCAGTGGGGTCATTCTTTGGTCAGTCATTTAGCCAATACTGAGGAGTCGAGGCACAGGACAGGGTGCCCGTGCACCTATAGCCATAGTGCCATCCATCCGTGCCTTCACCCGCAACTTCTCTCCTTCTCAGACATGGTAATATTCTTGTTTGGCCCTTCAAGACACACAATTTGGGTCATTTACAAAAACGTGTTTTCATAAACTGTCATTTTCCTTTCAAAACCTCTTTGTGATTATTCAATCCTCGACAAAAAGGGCAAGAACCCACTCTTTCGAAGTGTACTGCGTGTCTGTGTTCAAATCATCGCCTTCCAATGGGCATCGTCTCTGTGCGGCGTGCACAGCATTTCTGGTGGTAGCGGTGTGATTGTTTTTAGGCCCTCCCAGGAGGGTGGGATTGGTAAATTCATCCCAAATACTATAGGATTCTGAAATCCTTCCAGATCTCACTGCCTAGGTACAGAAGGAGTATACTCTTTACAGGCTATAATTGGTAGTATCAGGCGTAACTTGGTGGAATCTGTTAACTTTGTAATGATAACACTTGACTTTGTTTTTCCACATATTTTTCCTTGCTTACTTTTTCCTCATCCCTCCCACATCACCGCACCCTCATATGAGTTGATTTTGTATATATATGTGATGGAATTGTAGAGACATTACCTGAAGATGACGTTGAACGTCGAAATCCGGGTCGTAGCAAGTAAAAATATGTGGAAAAACAAAGTCAAGTGTTATCATTACAAAGTTAACAGATTCCACCAAGTTACGCCTGATACTACCAATTATAGCCTGTAAAGAGTATACTCCTTCTGTACCTAGGCAGTGAGATCTGGAAGGATTTCAGAATCCTATAGTATTTGGGATGAATTTACCAATCCCACCCTCCTGGGAGGGCCTAAAAACAATCACACCGCTACCACCAGAAATGCTGTGCACGCGGCACAGAGACGATGCCCATTGGAAGGCGATGATTTGAACACAGACACGCAGTACACTTCGAAAGAGTGGGTTCTTGCCCTTTTTGTCGAGGATCGAATAATCACAAAGAGGTTTTGAAAGGAAAATGACAGTTTATGAAAACACGTTTTTGTAAATGACCCAAATTGTTTGTCTTGAAGGGCCAAACAAGAATATTACCATGTCTGAGAAGGAGAGAAGTTGCGGGTGAAGGCACAGATGGATGGCACTATGGCTATAGGTGCACGGGCACCCTGTCCTGTGCCTCGACTCCTCAGTATTGGCTAAATGACTGACCAAAGAATGACCCCACTGACCATTTGTGCATCTCTCTGTGGAATTTATATAGGAGAGCCAAGAAAAGTGTTTTTGGCCAGGTGACAATGGATGGGGTGGAGAAATAGGAAGGTACTGACATCAAGGAAAGTGAAAGGTCACACTTCCGAGATAAGTTACACTTGGCTATTCTGAGTTCTGCCATATGACAGCACAGACATATGCAAAGAGAAATCCAGCAAATGCATGCTTAAGAATAGAGGAAAAACTACTGTTCCCATCAGGAAGAGTTGGGAACTTTTCCACCAATATCCAGGTCGTGACAGTACTGTTGCACAAGACCCAACACTTTGAAGGGGATTCTTGCCATGGGGACAAACACAAAGGTTCACGGAACTATTTTGTTAGGAGCCACTGCAGATGGTAGTGAGAGGCTGAAGAGTTTGAGGAAAATCTAGAAATCCATATTTTAAAAAAACATTTGGAACTATAGCCTATAACCTATCCAGCTAATTAATGCAAAGGCATGGATGACTTCTTTTTGAAGACCAAATGCATGCTCTTGATGCGAAGATGAATCGAAAAGAAGATCCCAATCGGAGAAATTCTTTTGTAATTAGATCAGTGCTCTAAACACGATGTTAACTTGAAATTAAGACAAAAATGAACTATATATTTCCATTCCAATAGCACAAGCCAGAGGTAGCCACTGGATTTTAGATATAATCCATTCAAATTAAACAAAATTATGATCAATTTGGTCATGATTAAGCTTCAATTCCTTGCACACTGAGATTTTTCTTGATTTGAATTTTCCCGTGTTTTACTCTTTTTTTCCTATGGCCGCCTCAAAAGAGAAGTTTTGCAGGTATTGCTGTAATTTATTAACCCATTAGTGCCCAGAGAAAAAAAATGTTTGACAATTTTGGTCAAAATGTAGTATCTTTACCCCCAAAGGTGCCTTATTTCGGGAAAAATTATTTTTAAAATATTATGCAAGTGGAACAATGTTTTTTTTGCTGGCAACTTAAGTTGCCAATGGGCAGTGGCTGTGTGTTTTTGTTTACCCTGATAAATGATGCCATTATATATGAATTATTCAAAATTATAAATCATAAGCTTTTAAAATAGGGTTAGTGATGGATGATAAATGAAAATAATTAAGTACTGGCTTTCGTTTACTGTATTTTATATTTTTTTCAAATCACATATATTATTACATTTTTTTATTGACCAGCGTCAACAATGAAATGCCTCGAAACACTCCGGATGAAGGGCACTCTGGCACTTTTTACATGGGTATATTGTTCGGTTTCCATGCACCTTACATCTTCTATACTACTTTGTTTCACCGTGAACAATGATGTGATCCGTTTGGTCACTGCAAAGGTCTTCCATGGGACCATGTGAATGTGACTGTCTTTCCTTGGAACCATAATGCCCCAATATATAAGTAACTAGTTCCTTCCGAAACTGTAGAAGAGGTATATAGTGCCCCAATTTCCGGTATAACAGCCATCCCTGAGTGCACAATGCATCCAGTCCCCAAGCAAAAAATGCCCACCACCACTTTTTCGTCCTTATATTTGTGCGGTACTTGGCCACAAATTGATCGTGCAAGTCCACGCCACCCATATTCTCATTATATTTTGAGATAATTATTGGCATTGGAAGAGATATTCTCTTTTTTTCAATGGAAGAATATCTCTTCACCAGCCTTGTCCCCATTTTAGAAATTCAGTTAGTCATTGCAGTGACCACGGCATTATCATTCCACCTTGCTATTAGCAATGAACCATTCGATACATATTCAAAGTCACCCCTCTTCTTCTTGCGGAAAATATTTTTTTCGGTCTGTTGATAGATACTTTTCACCGTATTTTCTCGAAGTGTTCCTGTTCCTCCTAAGCCCTATTCTGATAAGCTTGTAAGCAGCTTTTCAGAAGTGAAAAAATAGTCAAAATAAAGCTTCATTCCCTGATGTAAACTAATTTTATCGCACAAACCCAAGACAACATCCACTCCTTGACCTAGGTTCATTTTCGGAAGGTGTGTGTGAGATCCAGCATTAAGGTTCTGCATGAAAAACATATCCAGAGGGATCGGCTATAGTCCATAATTTGAATCCGAACCTTATAGGTTTCCCACGGATGAACTACTTGGATGCGTGCCTGCCGTAATAAGGTATCATTGTCGCATCAACAGAGCATCTGTCTCCTGGAAGTATTGCTTTGAAGTTTTTGTTTAAAATTTCAAAATATGGTCGAATTTTGAACAGCCGGTCAGACCCATCAATCATGGTATTGTCAGCTAAATGTAGGTACTTGAGAATCATTTCAAATCTATTCCTGGCCATGGCATTTTGAACGATTTCTACCCCACAATCACTCCCTTTACTCCAATATAATCTTTTTTTGGGTAACGTATGGTAGCCCGACAAAAGCAAAATACCCACTATGCAGTACATCTCCTCTCGACTGACATCATAATTGTGCAAACACTTCAATCCTGCTTAAATACAAGATTGTTGTAGCAACAGATCGATGACATCAGGACTGAAAAACATGGAAAAGGAATCAAAAGCACTATTCACAGCCTGACCGAAAAAGTCTTTGGCAGTGGGCCCCAGAATTGGGAGAAGAGGAGGGAATTGAATACATACCTTCTTTGGGTTACGCTTCCAAGGACTCTCTTCAAAGACTGCGTGATCAGTTTTCTTACGTCTTTTCCGACATTTGGGCGCATAGAGTGAAGTAGATGGGCCATCGTCTTCATCGTCTACACGGTAAGAATCCTCCGTGAACTCCTCATTTGCCAAAATTACCTGCGGAAGATGCGTCGGGTCACCTGTCACCTCACTATCTGAGACATCTGAATCTTCATCGGCGACGACATCTGGCCCTTCCAAAGGTGGCATAAATATAATTGTCTTGTGCCCCAAATCCTTGTCCAAGTTTTCCAGCAATTCAATGAGCTCGTTCACCAAATACATCTGAGAAGACCTAGCGCGTAAATTAGAAAAAATTAAAACTGACACAATAAAGTTATATTATCCCATTTAAAGTCATCATAAGACGCTACAGTACTTACATTTCAATTTTTGGCGAAAGAATAAATCTCACCGGAGAAAATTACGCTAGGCACTAAGAGACACGGCAAATGCCCAGTGGCAACTTCAGTTGCCAGCAAAGTTCCAGCTTGTATAAATCACAAGTACAATACACGGAAAGCAAACTTTTTTCCAAGTGGCATTTCACATATGTTACGTATGTGTGTACCACAGCAATATTCAGAAATATGCAGAATGTATCACGAGAAGCATGAGTGAACACTCCAATGTCAAGCTCGGAAATGACCACTGGTGTGCCTTCACAGACTCTCCTTCATAGGTACTATTAGGTTTTATGGCAGGGTAAAACCCCGACCGTGATCGACAAAGGAGAGGGTAGGGAGCATAAATAAAGGAGATACAATGACAGGATATAATTGATGGGTAATAAGTTATCATGCCTTTTATTGATCATAAAGCAGGTGATGATCAAGATATGGGTGGTACTTTTTTAAAGGCAACCATGAAAAAAAAGAGTTACCTAATTTAGGGTTTATGTATCATTCATTTTATTTAAATGAATACAAATATGCTGTTGCAATTTATGTAGTTATGTACTCAATGAAGATAATTGGTGTGGGATGTGAGGCTAATTTTATTTTGTGATAAGTAAACTTATTTTCCCGATAGACAGGAACAACTGGGGATATTTATTTGTAGCTCCCTGCTATAGAACTAATCATTTTTTGCCTAAAGTTAACGCAGGTATACATTGAGATGTAAAAAGTTACGAGATATTTCTTGTTTTGCCATTATAATTTTGTGACTTTAGGATTCCAGCCAAAGAATTGATTGATTCCTCTAAGGGATTTTTTTTCTGCTGTATACTGTCTATTTATATAATAAATCTAATGTATATCATTATTTTGAGTACGTGATCACCTTTGTTATACTTATTTCTCTTTCAAAAATTTGTTAAATGCCTAATTTATGAAAACACTGATGGATAATCTCAAGCATAACTTCTACTAAGAATTTCTCTACATATTTGGCAGCAGTTGAAGCTTTTGCTGCCATTTTTTTTTTTTACTTTACTTTTTTAATTAATTTCTATTACAATTCAGTGACCCATCGCTTGTTAGTTATATTAAATAAAATAATGCATTTGCTAGAGATTTTGTTTCCATTCCCTTAAGTTAAGATTTCCCTCTTATGTACACTTTCCTGCAGTTTACACTTTTTTTCTTCATCTCCTTCAGAAGTGTAAAAGAGAGGTTTCACACTATGTAGTTCTATATATTTTTTATTTATAATAGAGATAATAAAACTTGTTATGATTCTAACATATGGCTTTCCTTTTTTGCAGGAAAATAAATCTGTTTTGAATCTGTTCACCAGCATTCGATAGTGGTCTTCTGGATGTTTCCGAAAATCATTCTTGGAATTATTTTCCTGAAATTGTTACCTTTTTTGTTGAATCCTTTATAAATTTTAATTTCTAATGTAAAGTGTATGCATGTGATAAAATTATGCATAGCCTGAAGCAAGTCAATATGATGTTATTATTGACAGGCTCAAATATAATTCACATGTGTTCAAGACTTTAGTACATTCTTATCTTTAAGAAGTAAATTATTAACAGTTCTCCTCCTTGTCAAATAATTATTTTCTTTTGGTGCTCTGTGACAAACGTCTTTGGAAGAAGCAATATTGGTGTGTCAGGAAGAGTCACTCCTGTGGAGAAACTCCAGATGTGATCATAGTTCAATTTAATTCCTTTATTTTAGTAGTCCATGAGCCAAGGCATTCTGTTTCTTTCCTAGCTATTGGGAATGCCACAAAGAAGAATTTTGGCAGAGTAGTAACCACGAGAGTGGAAAAAATGCTAATTTTTATTGGCTCTTTCATTTTTATGGCTTGGGCCATGTAAATGAAACTATATGGTATCTTATTTGTTTTTTTTATACCTGTAATTAGACATGTAATGAAATTTCCAACTGCAAAATCATTTGGGCATAAACAGTGACTCCTTAGAATTCGGTTTAATTTCTCTGACTTACTCATTTTGTAAGGAGCCTATGTACAAGTTTGAAACAAAGAGTATTTTTTTGTGCATCACCATTGTGTTATGATTTTTGGGTTCCCAATGAAATTCTATCATGATGTATCTTAGTAATCTTAGCTTTTAACATTGGTATTGAAGGTAGAAAAAATATTTTACTGCAGACAGAACAAAATAACTTCTCCCACTTAAATGGCTAGTTAATTGCTGCAAATGCTTCAAATGAACATGCCAATGTCCATATCAGCTTAATTTGTAAATGATTCTGGTATTAGGTGATATTAATGTCGGCAGAGATGCAAGTTAAGGAGTTATTTTCGCCAATTTGCTCCTAAAACTTATTGTGGGCAGGGATGTGAAATATAAACTCACTCCATTACGTGCTGTAAGAGACTTATTTATTTTCCTACTTATCACCATAGACAACAATGGATGTCAACACATAATACAACATATGGCCACAGGGCGGCATTGCAATTCAAGATAAACAAAAGACTCACATATGTGAATGAACACATTATGACTCTAACAATTAATAGGCTTCTTGATGGCTAAATAACCAACAACTCTACCCTGTGAGCTGCCATGGAGGTGTGTGGGGCCAGGGGGTGTATGAACACCAGCCATTGAAATAAGGGGAGGGTAGGACAGGTGATTTGTGTGTTATTGATGTGTCTCAAGTTAGTGTCATGCTGTTTACTTGGAATCACTAATGGTACGAGGAAAGGTGGAGGCTTTGTACTTGTCAGTTTGGCTATATCTCTCTCTTATTTTGTCACTCCTGTCAGCTCTGGCTATTTAGGGCAGGGTTGTAATAATATCTTCTGTGTTTTTCGGCAACTTGCCGGATTTAAATTATTCTGGTATTCTTAAGCCAAGCTTCTGCTCCTCTAATGGTTACTACTGTAATACCTCTATCACCGGTAGTAGTGTTTAACAAAGCAACAGACTTTTCTTTTAATTTACTTGGTGAATTAAATCTCTATAAGCTGGGTCCCAAATGCTTGTGACATTAAAAATGTGACTTTATCAGAGCAAAGAAGCTCCTTTCTTTCGCTTTTTCATCTGAGAATTTGCTTATTTGATAAATCCCAGTTTCTTTAATACAGTGCTCTAATTGTTAAGTATATGTTCTCACCACATTTGGTGTGAAGTCAAGCTGACCCACAGGTATTTAACTTCATCTGAATCCTATATAATTTACTCCTTCCACTCCTTAGATGTCTTCTTCTTCAGTGTTCAACCCTGAGGTTGGTTTGCAGCAGTATGCCATTCCTCTCTTCTGTTTGCCTTTCTCTTCATTTCTGTGTATGTGGTGCAACCCATATCATTCACAATCTGCTGCATGAATGACATCCTTGGTTGTCCCCGGTGATTTCTTCCCTCTATAGCTCCTTCTGCTATTGTTCTAATGATGTTGTTGTGTCTTAGAATGTGCCCTACGAGTTTGTCTCTTCTCGTTTGAATATGCCTCCACATGGATGTGGTTTCCTGAGCTCTTCTCAGTACCTCTTCATTCATGACTATCTCTCCAGCTGAGTTTCAACATCCTTCTGTAGAGCCACATCTCCACGGCTTATAGCCGCCTTCTCTCTTGTTTTCTTATTACCCATGTTTCGCTCCCGTACAGGGCCACACTCCAAACAAATGCTTTCATCATCCGTTTCCTTATTTCCAAACAAATGGTGAGTAGGTTCTTTCTTAGATAGAATGCAATTTTGGCCTGATGTATTCTCCTCACAATTTCTTTCTGGCTTCTACCATCTCTTGTTATTCTGCTTCCCAAGTAGGCAAATTCCTCTATTACTTCTAGCTTCTCTCCTCCAATTCTTATTATTGGAGGTTCATATTGTTTTTCATTACTTCAAACCATTACTTTGGTTTTGCGTTTGTTTATTCTCATGCTATACTGATTACAGAAAATCTTACCCATTGTGTTGAGTATCCTTTCTAGATATTTCCTCTCCATGATTACAGCAATATCATTGCGTAACGCAGCATGTCTATCTTCTGTCCATTAATTTTAATCCCCACCTCATTAGTTTCACGAACTTGGTCTATAGCTTCCTGGATGTAAGCATTGAATATAAGAGGAGAGAGAGCACATCCTTGTCTCACGCCTTTTCTAACTTTTGCTTCTTGCTTTTGATGACAATTCCTTATCACAGCCATTTTGTTCTTTTATAAGCTGAGTATTACCCGCATGTCTTTATATTTTAGGCCTGCTTTCTTCAGCACTCTGAACATCTCTTTCCAGATAACATTTTCAAAAGCCTTTTCCAGGTCAATGAAGGCAATATAAGTAGTTTTATTTCTCTGGAGTTGTTTTTTAATAAGAAGCCTCAATGCCAGAATCGCCTCTCTTGTTCCTGATCCTCTTCTAAATCCAAACTGATCTTCACTCAGCATATCCTCTACCTATCCTTCAATTCTCCTCAGGATTATCTTTATGAGGATTTTCGATGCATGCGATATTAGGCTTAAGGTTCGGTACTGTTCGCATTTTGTAGCTACCGCCCTCTTTGGTATAGGAACCATGATGCATTTCTGGAAGTCTGTATCTCTCCTGTGTTATATATGGACCTAATCATTTTCAGCAGCATCGTTTTCATATTTTCACCAGCATTCTTGATTAGTTCTGAAGGAATCTCATCAATACCCATTGCTTTGGTCTCCTGTAGGTCCTTAAGAGCTTTATCAAATTCTTCAAGCAGGATGTCGTCTCCTTTGTCATCTTCGTTAACTTCCTCTTCCTTTCCTATTACACCCTCTGATAGAGAAGGTCCATCATACAATTCCTCAATGTACTCTTTCCACCTCTTCCCCACGTCTTCACCAAACAGCATTTTTCCCTCTTTGTCTTCTATTGTGCCCGGGATTGTTGTTTTCCATTTGTTAAAAAATTTGTTTGCTGTCCTGTAGGCTATATCAGTTTTTCCTTTCTGCATATTTTCTTCCACTTCCCTGTACATTTCCTGAAGAAAGCCTTCTTTTGCTTTCCTAGCTTCTCTGTTGACTAAGTTCCTCAGTCTTCTGTATTCTGCTTTTCCTTGTTCGTCAATGCCTTAGATGTAGGATTGGTATAATTTCTCTCTCGATCAATGTACTACATATATTGCATTTAATGAGTTAATTTTGAGCCCCTACTCAAGACGTGGCAACTTTCTTGTAAGGCTTTCACAAAATCTTCAACTGTCTTTCTGACTTCTGACTGGTGGTTTAATGCTTGCATAGATTCATTCACAATTTTGGTGCCATTTAGCAGAGCCTGATGGCTTATAGGGCATGTATATATGAAGCCATGGGTACATCTGTCGAATGTTGCTTCATTGAGTCTAAAATGGGAAGGACCTAGATCATGGATGGCTGGTATCACTGAAACTGGTGAGTTAGATTCTCTGAAACTCGCTGGTTTAATAAATACATGGTTGAATGTAGATGACCAATAGTTTACCATGTTAAAGGCATGAGATGCTGGTGGTTGGAGTCAGGCATTTCGGTATCATGGTATGATGTCAGACTTTTGGTTCCGAGTTGAATCCTAATGCCTGAATTTTTGTGACAGGTTTTGTTTAACTTTTTTGCCAATTTCCTTGTGAAACAGTATTGTTTTCAACTTCATCAATTTTCAGTGTTATTGGTACTCCTTGGTGAATGTTAGCTTCTTATATTTTTATAAATATTCACGGCTTTTCCTGTAGTTATAATGCTATGTGACTCCATTTGATTATTTTACATTGCATATTTATTTCATATCCTCAAAAATTATAATTTTTGTAATGGCAGAAGGAACAAATGGAATTTTTTAATTTGGAATAATTAAAAGAATTATCCTTCCTACAGTTATGTTGGCTTATTACCACATCTGGAGATGTTGCTGGATTTTCATGGCAGAATATCCATTGCATGTGACAATTTGGAAGAAACCATTCAGGGCAAGTCATCAGTTATGATATCAATCGAAGATTGCGGACCAGGGCATGATTTTAATGATACTAATCTAGCATGTGAAGGAAATCTACTCCCAAAAAGCCATCTATGCCCAAGAGAGGGATTTGCGTAACTGGGGTGTTCAGGAGAATCTTGCTGTGAGATCGGCCTCCAGTGATCCTGGACTTGTCTGGCCACCAATTTTGGGTGGGTATGGTACAGGAATGGTAGTTTAAGGAATATTATTGATATATTGAAAGTAGAAGGACTTTGAACTGGATCCTTTGGGTCTCCGCCTGCAATGGGCAATTTAGAGGAAAGGGAGGAAGCCTGGAACTCGTCTCACATCAGGGAAGTGGAAGAACTTGGGGATGCAACTGTAACTTCTGATTCTGAGAACCTGGAATCTACAGAATGACCCAATGTCTCAGCTGAGCCCTCAGAGGTCATTTTCATGGCCGCCAAAATCTTGACTACCTTCTAAGTTCTTTGGAAATGGTAGGTGTCATTGATTTAGGCAGGTAGGGAATGGACAAGAGGCTGAAGGTAATAATTGTTGAGTACAGAGATTAGTTTAGTCGTGAAATTGCAGGAGGATAGTACTGGTTGGCCCAGGTTGTCAGGCTTTTGCATTTTAGGAAGGATATAAAAGTGGAGATGAGGAGTAGTCATCGATGGAATATCAATTTATGGTAAGTTGTTCTTTGGGACCTTTGTCAATAAAGAAAAAGATAAGATCTTGATGTTTGAATTGTTTGGGTCATGAGGAAAGGGGACATAAGAAGACAGGTCAGAGACTTGCATATGGCAGGGTTGCCACAGATCTTGAAAAGTTGAGGAAAATGAGAATTCAGCCTTAAAATATCCTTTCACAAATGAAAATCTGTTTTCCAAAAGTGAAAACTATCATCTTGGGCACTGTCTGTTGATGTGTGGAGTAGTGGCTTTTAGTAACTCATTTGAAGGAGGCACTGGGGCGTATATTTGGTCTAAGGCAATCCATTATGTCCTGAAACAAGCTCTCTTGTTTTAGCCTTTACACTCATTCTGATGAAGATGGGTTTGCGTCTCCTAAGGTTGCATGTACAGGTTTACTTGCCAGCTGCTCCCAAGTCATGATAACCTCCAGCATGAAAGAGGAAGGGGATCGGGTTTGTGTGTTGGCTAGAGTACTGGCTAACCATACAGACTGCCAGGGTTCAAATCCCTGCAAAGGAGGATGTTTTTCAGAAAAAACACAATCCCTACTTGAGTGTCTTGTAGAGGGCATTTAAATGCAATGCTCCAGCTGTCGGATTAGACGTTAAGAAGTGGTCCCCTTGGTGCCTTATGTTAAGAGCAGGCTAATGCTGATGCCGGGTTTCTATCCACCCTTCATCCCTAACCTGTCCCCAATGGTGCAAATGACCTGTCAAAAGCTGTCGGTCACCTCCCCTAATATCCAATCCTATGAAAGAGGAAAATCAAAAGGAATGAGCATCAGCAGTATATTGAGTGCACTTATTTCACATTTTTTGGGAATACGAGGTCTCAAATTTCTGAGAATCCATATATTTAGCTTCTAAAGCCTTACTTCTGGGTGTGAAGTAAAGTATACAAACTGACCACCTCATATTGCATCACAATTATGCGTTTGCCATCAAAGTCATTGCAGGTTAATCAGCCTAGGGTTGGTTAGATAGTTTTCCTCTGAATTTTTCTATCCACAAATGTCTTCACCACTACGTATTTCTTTGTTTCCTCATCAATCAATATTGGCTCCATGAATATCTTCCAAGGATTTAGTCTGCTGTTCCTCCCATGTACTCTTCCTTGTTGTCTTTCTTTGGTGCAAACGTCTGAAATATGCCCAACGAGATAGTCCATCCTTTTCTCTTGGATTCTGGTGAGATTTCTTCCTTCTCGGTACCTCTTTGTTAATTGGTTGATTGCTCCACAGGAAAGCCCACAAAAATCCACGGTGGAAAAAGATGCCTTAGTGACTGAACCTGCCAAGGCATTCTGCTGGAAAACTAAGGATGTGGGTTCAAGTCCCAGTCAAATTGAATTACTTTTCCTCTGTCCTAAATTTTTTACCGAGGTATTGAATTTTGATCTAAGAATAGAATCTTATTAAATATCCTTTTTAACTTCATTTCCCCAGATATATATTTTGTTGGTAAGAACTCTTACAGCATTAAGCTGCTCAAGATCTACATTCCTCGCAGCTCAATCTTCTTTTCTTTTATGGTCCACTGTCTCCTGCCAAATGCCAATGCATCTCACCCCATTTTCCTTGAAGTGGTTTCTTACACTCCTGTTGGCAGCTTTCGCCTCTCCATGCATCAAATAATTCTGAACTTCTTTGCACAAGCAGCACATTTTGATAGCTTTGGTTGTGTTCTGGCAGACACTATTTTATTTTAGAATGTACTTCATCTTCAGAATATGTATTCTTGCCCTTCCTTCTCCAGTCAATAAGCTCAAGTTCTTCCTCCATGACGCACAGAGCTCTCTTGATGGGTTTGTGCCATCAACTCTGTGGCCTTTATCAGCCCTTCTGTTAATTGGTTTGTTGCTATCTGTCATTTGTTCCTCTTATCAGCTTACTGCTTCACGTTTTACTCAAAAATTTTTTTAAGAGCACATGGGGCAGGGTATCCTTCAGTTTCTCTTTTTCCTGTATATCTGTCAAATTTTCTTCAGTTTTTATAAATTAAGATTGTATTTCTCCATCATTATGTTATGTTCACCAGCAAGTTCAGTAGCTGTAATAGTCCTTGTTCCTGAATCTTCACTTCTTAAGACCATGTGATCTACTCAGTCTTCTTCGACCTCCTTGTCTTCTTAGTACTGCTCTTTGGGGGTGAATTTTCATACAGCTTATTAGTATCTATGGTGATGCTGCAGTGTGCTTGTGTAATGTGTTTGTGTAGCTTTTTTCTAGTGCAATGGATGAAGAAAGCGATGCTTTCAATCGGTCAAAAGTTAGTCTATATTGTGTATTTCCTATAAGTTACAGTGCTTATAAACCAGTGAATATCATTAAAGGATTTAACTGTGTACGACATTAATACCTGATTCCACCATCCTCGAATTGTCAGTAGGCAAATACAGAAATTGTTTACTTCGGAATTGTGAAGCGTAACTCGTGAGTTTAGTGGAAATGCAGGAGGCCAAGACATAGGGTTACATTTGATGGTGTTCATTTCTCATTTATATATATATATATATATATACATATATGTATACATATATATATATATATATATATATATATATATATATATATATATATATATATATATATATATATATATATATATACATATATGTATACATATATATATATATATATATATATATATATATATATATATATATATATATATATATATATATATATATATATATATATATATATAAACTGCACTTAGGATCACTTAAGTGACGAATATATAAAAGTTTGCCAGAGGAAGGCAGACGACAAACACAGAAAACAAAAAAATGATGAACACACTTACAAAGTTTCTTGATATTTCGGTGCCACTAGCACCTTGGTCGCAAGAGCGAAGACTGAGAAGAGTCAGTCTTCGCTCTTGCGACCAAGGTGCTAGTGGCACCGAAATATCAAGAAACTTTGTAAGTGTGTTCATCATTTTTTTGTTTTCTGTGTTTGTCGTCTGCCTTCCTCTGGCAAACTTTATATATATATATATATATATATATATATATATATATATATATATATATATATATATATATATATATATATATATATATATATATACATATACATATACATATACATATACATATACATATATATATATATATATATATATATATATATATATATATATATATATATATATATATATATATATATATACATATATACATATACATATATACATATATATATATATACATATACATATATACATATATATATATATATATACATATATACATATATATATACATATATATATATATATATATATATATACACATGTGGGAAATGAAAACCAAGGACTATGAAGAGAAGCACCATTTAATAAAGAACGACCTCACCCACACACGTGTCTCGTATAGCGGCCATTGTTCAACTCTCTCTCTATGAAACAACATGGCGCCTTGCGCAACTTAACAAATGAAACACAGAATGCAAAATCCTGATCACACAACTCGGCCATCCTACATTTCGTCCGCCCCAGACGAGGACAAATCATCCTCCATGTCTCAATAAAACCCTCTCCATGGTTTCATGTATTCAGCCACTGTAAAAGTATGTCCTGGTCCCTCATTGTTCCCAATTCTTTCCACTTTGTATCTGTCTTTTGGCATCACCTTGGTCACACAATATGGCCCCAAAAACTTGTTTTTGATCTGAAGTCCCGACCCAAACTGAGTTCTTTTCACTGCCACAATATCACCTCTCTTGCACACCATGGCCTCCTTACGGTGCCGGTTGAACCCTCGCCTGTTCTCCTCTTGGACCTTGGTAATGGCCTTCTTAGCCTGCTTACGAAGGCCGTCCCGCCGCCTCCAATGGTCTGCTCTCAGCTCCTCACCGACAGCCTCCTCCAACTCTGCATCCTCCGGATTCCACATGGGTACCCCCAGCAGAAGCTCCAAGGGTGTTGCATCAATGGATCTGTGATATGTGCTGTTGATTGCCCTCTGCACCCGGCTCACGTGCTTGTACCACCGCAGAGGCCCATCTGCAGACAGTTTTGCGAAGACTGCTCCCAGGGTTGAGTTGACTCTCTCCACCTGGCCGTTACCTCAGGGAACCACTGTGGAAATACTAAAGTGCTTTATATTACCCTCCCCTCAGTACTTCTCAAACTCCCCTGACATGAACGCCTTATTACGGTCCATCACTATGCGTCTTGGATTCCCGAAAGTCTGCTGATGGACTCTCAACTTCTCAAGTACCTCATCTGTCTCTAAAGTCTCAGTAGGAAATAACCACACAAACTTTGTAAACCCATCTATGAGCACTAAGATATACTTGTAATTCTTCTTTGTAGATGGAATTGGTCCCAAATGATCAATGTGCATAGTGTTCAACGGAACGTCTTCCTTAGGTATGGGGTTCAGAAAACCCTCTCCCTTCCCTTGCTTCCTGGCTGCTACGATACATGGAATGCATTTCTGGATGCATTCTTCTACTTTCTTTTCCACATTACGGATCCAGTAGCTGGTCAATCTCTTCATTGTCCTCTTCGTTCCAAAATGTTCCATTCTTCGTTCCAACCTCATGCGCACCTATCTCTTATTAATTATTATTAGATGGACTTGAACTTTTCTTGAAAATTAGTCTTCCGCTATGATATTATAATCACTTCCACTGTCAAACAAGCACTCGACTTTGATGCCGTTAATCTCAACTGTTTTCATCCTAATTATAACTAATAAATTCAGGCTTCACTTTGTGGAACCTCTCCATATCGGAAATCAAAAACTTTCAAGTAATGGTCCACTAATATTTTTATTGTTTATGACCCGGGTTTCGTCACGTAATGACATCTTCAGGTACAAATATTTTCCCACATGGGTATATATACGAAATCAGGTGCAGAGGAAGGCGGGGAAGGGAAGGGGGGGAGAAGGAAAAACCATTGGAGTATGGTGTAATGGGTAAGGGGCAGGTAGGGAGGGGTTGGCGAGGGGTGGGAAGCGTTGGGCTGATTGGAGAAAATACCAGGCGGTGGGAAGGGGGGGGGGAAGAGTGGAAGGGGAAAAATAGGAAGAACAAACATATTTTTCCTTAGAAATTTAAAAAATACAATGTATACACAGGTCGACGGTGATTAGCAAGTCCAGGAGGCTATTGATGAGAGTACAGTTCAAATGGAGTGGAAGGCTCTTTGTTGATGCTCAATGATGGTTTAATTACTTGGAAAACCTTGAAGAGGTAAAAGATTATATACAATGTATTCACAAGTCCCTGAGATTAGCAGTCCAGGCTATTGATGCAGGTGAGTTTCAATTGGAGGGGAAAGCTTTGGGAACTTTGTTTATGGCTACTGATGATCACTTACATGGAAAGCCGATGAGACTGCGAAGACCATTAAGGGGGGGGTTGGAGTGAGAAGCACTGTTGTCACTGAGGAAATAGTTCATTAGTGGGATAAAGAATAAGGGGGAGTGGGAAGGAAACAATTGCTCATTCGCCTGGGGCACATTCTTGGAGTGCTGGATGATCTCCAGTGATTCTAAGGCGTCGAGTCTCCTCCAATTTCTTTCTGAGTGAAGGACCACCGGTATGAAGTCACTCCTATGTTTTTGGACAAGCAGGTGCTTGGCGAAATTCGACTGCACTTTCTTCTTATCAAAACAATGTTTATGCTCATTCACTCTTATTTGAACACTTCTTTCTGTTTTCCCTATGTATATGACACCACATTTACTGCACTTCAGAGAATACACACCACTTTTTTGAACGGGTGGGAAAGGGTCTTTGGCATTGAAAAGAATGGTTTTTAAGGGTTGATAAAGTATAGAAAGCAATTCTGTAATTCTCCATTGGGAAACAAGATGTTACAGTATGTGAAATCTTCCCTAAAAAAGGTAACCTGCACCACTTCTTTGGATTGTTGATAGGGGACAGTGAAGTCAAAATTGATATGGCCTGTTTCTTGCGGGATTTATCTATAATATTAACTATGATTTCTTTTCGGTAACCATTTACTTTGGCGATGTGACTGATAATGTTCCATTCCTTTGTGTAGTTTTCTTCACTGAGAGGGATTTTAATAAGCCTATTAATTAGTGCATAAAAAGCTGCGGTCTTGTGTTGGAAGGGGTGGCATGAATCGGTCGGATTAATTACATCTGTGGAAGTAGGTTTGTGATAGATGTCAAAATAGTGTTTCCCTTTCTTCACCTGAATGTTCAAATCTAGGTAGTTGATGGAAAGGTTTCCTATTTCCATTGTGAATATGATTTTACTGTTGAGTGAGTTAATAAATGTGAGAAACAAGTCCAACTGCCTAGTAGTGCCCGTCCAACAACACAAAACATCGTCAACGTATCTGTACCAGTAGTGAACATGTTTGATTATCTCTAGGCCTGAATTAAACAATTTAGATTCGAAATCATCCGAAAACATCTCAGCGAGTAATGGAGAAAGTGGCGACCCCATAGCAAGTCCTAATTGTTGGAAATACTCATTATTGAACAGGAAGTAATTTTGACTGAGATATGTATTGGTGAGTTCCAGTATTTTATTTATAATTACTAGATTGACATTCCTGTCTTGAAGAAGACCTGCGATTATTGTTGGCACTTCATTCTTCGGAACATTAGTGAATAAATTTTTTACATCAAAAGTCACCAATTTTGCGTTTGGTGGTGGATTTGAATATTTTAGTTTATCAATCAAGTCAAATGAATTTTGTATGCCGTGTTTAGGAACGAATTTTGTGTAATATTTGATTAAATAGTTAAGTTTTGCTGCTAATTTATGTGTTGGTGAAAAAATGCTAGAAATCACTGGCCTGATTGGACAATCAGCCTTGTGTAATTTAATTAAACTGTATAACTGGGGTGTAAGGGGGCTCTTCTGTAGCGCCTTGGAATCGCTGAAGATCATCCAGCCCTCCAAGAACAATGTGCCCCTGGCAAATGAGCAATTGTTTCCTTCCCACTTCCCCTTATTCTTTATCCCACTAAATGAACTATTTCCTCAGTCACAGCAGTGCTTCTCACTCCACCACCCCCTCTTAACGGTCTTCCCAGTCTCAACGATTTTCCATGTAAGTGATCATCAGTAGCCATAAACCAAGTTCCCAAGTGCTTTCCCCTCCAATTGAAACTCACCCACATCAATAGCCCAGACTGCTACTTTCAGGGACTTGTGAATATATTGTATATAATCTTACCTCTTCAAGGTTTTCCGAGTAATTAAATAGGAAATAATTTAAGTTTATTTTTCTTTTACGTGCAATTCTTTCCTTTTTCATCCTCGCGAGAGATGCTCTGAGAGAGGTAACCTTTCTGTTATACATCTGCAACAAATTTGAAGGTTTCTTTTTTCTCGGAGTGTCATGTAAACCTGAAGTAGAAGGTAACGGAAGGTCTAGAGAAGGTGATGGATCAATGGAATGAATGGGAGAGGTCACTAACCGCTGACATGAGTCTTGTCCGTATTTTCAATCCTCCAGAGAGATTTTCGGGACGGAATTCTAGGTTCCGATGATGAACATTTGGTGGAGATAGGATGGAGAACATGAACTTTTAGGAGTGAGATATGCTTTTTCTGAATGAAATATACTCTTAGAGGTAGGAGATGTGCATGTATAAGTCCTGGAATAGGTTTTCACCGGCCGTTTGATGGACAGAATTGGAGAAACTGTATCCGAGGTAGAAGAAATCGAGGCTTCCATGGGTATTACTGGAATTGCCGCAGTCGAAGGAGTTGGGATCGGTACTTGTAGGTATTCTTGAGGAACAGAAATTTTTTTCAGTCGACCACTGGGTTTTACATCTTCAGGAAGAAAATGCTTTCCACATAATTGCTTCCTGTTGAGTCTCATAGGAAAGGCACGTAAATCAGCATTACCTTCTGAGAGTTGAAAGAGAGAAAGAAAGTTGATAAGTGTACTGAGATTACTACACATTTTGAATAATATATCATGAGTGAAAACTAAGTTAACCAGATTGCTTAAAATTTTGCATTAATCACTTGACAACGTATTTGCTTTGTAGGTTTCAGGAGAATCTTCTGGAGGTGATAGAGGATGTAATTTCGAAAAGTATTTTGTCCTGTGATTATCCGGCAACGGCCTGGGTGTCAGCCATGGGATAGTTATCGTATAATAAAAAGATAATCATCTGTTTCTCAGGAGAAAGGATTGATGCCATGAGGATCAGATGAAGTGTCAATCATCAAAATTTTCCTTGTATCCCTGAACTTGCTATCTCTTACCTACAACATAGACATTTACCGGGTTCATTTGGATTGAAATTCTGGGAGGGGATGTATAACTTTCAACGGCATCGCAGTATCAGTAATCAAAAACCAGAGACGTCGTCACTTACTGGAATCGATTCCATAATGTTGATTACGGTCCAAAATGATGATTAAATCGTATGATGACGATTACGATGATGTGGAATCCCAAATTAGCTATTACATCCGGGTTCACGACCAATCATAACTTAGGTCAAATAATAGCAGTAATCACAAAAGAGTGCTTCAACTCATGTATGAACGCTTGGCGGAACTGGATGACGTCTGGGGGACTGGAAGACAGTTCTCGTCCGAGACTGCCCGTCGCTGTCACCCTCTCCATCCTCAAGAGACTCACATCAGAGTTCGCCTCGTTGACAGTCGAGCCAGCTCACGGTCCCCTTCCCCGCTATCCCCTACCTGTAAAACTTTGCCCCCTCCCGCAGTCGCCGCCTCACCCTCCGAGTCGCCTTGGCTGAGTAAAATGCCGCATTTCCCACAGCCGACGCAAAAAAAAGACACCAGCGCGCAGTGAGATGAATTGGAACTACGTCAATTTAGCTAGCGTTTTTGGTATTCCCAGTGAGCACTCTATAGTATATTTACTCTATGATAATACTTCTGCTTAATGGAGGTTGATTCCCTTTTTCTGGTTTTCCGCCGTGTTGAGGACAATATTTCGCCGGCTATCCTGCTGGCTTCCTCATGTCCATGTTTGGTTACATGGACCTAAGGAAGCCAGCATGACAGCGGGCGAAATATTGTCATCAACATGAACCAACACGGCAGAAAACCAGGAAAAGGGACTCAACCTCCATCTAAGCCCCATCCTAATCTCCATCTAAGATGTAATGAGCGATGAAGTATGAATGATAATGAAAAGTGATGGTAAATGAAGGATGATTGTCCTAAAACGAACAGTTTATAACGAAAAGCGTTGGAAAGAGTCGTGAAAGCGCAGAATGCAAGATGGTGTCTACAGTCGGCGCAGAAATTATGTGCACTCGAGTTTGGGTACCTACAAATAAAAAGTTAACGAAAAGACTTACAGAGAAACTAATGACACCATCATTTTTCTCATTTATTTCTACGTTATGTAATAGTAAATTTTATCTTTTTTGATGAATTTTTATATTTTTTACTACAGTTATAACGTAAAAAGTACCAGATATTTACGGCGCGCGGGAAAAGCTCCGACTTTGATACTTTGTAACTCAAACACAAGATCTTCAATGTCACTATATTTATATAAATGGAGGATAGATATGTTTGCTATAGATTGTGCGAGTTGGAGCTATGTATGTTTCATAGAAATAAAGTTATTATTAATTTTTTAAAGTTATTGCATTTCAAAACTGGGGCATCGTAAGATTTCGTTCTTGGTCTCGTTGCAATTGGCATGCCTTGAACGTTTCCAATATGTTATTGTCCAACACATTGATAAGCGCGTTTAATTTAAATCGAGTGATATTTATAATGGACAAAGTGAGAGGTCCCGTTAGGTGAAACGCCTAGCCGAATCGGTGCTGTGTTGCCGCGTACACCCGCTCGGGCCCCCAGCGCTCGGCGCCTGCCCAAGCCGGCCTGGAAGGCGGCCCTGGTTAACAATGTAATTGCATTCCTTACCCCTTCGCTCATTCAAATTTGCAAGTTATTTTTGGCGATGATTCATGTGAGGTATTTAGTAATGCGGTAGCGGTAATGTGGTGATAAAGGTTTGCATTAGAATAAAGCTCTGTGTGCAAACAAAGTATGTACGGAGAAATAAAATGGCTTGTTAAATCCACCTGACATTTAATAACAAGACGCAAGTTTCGACACAGGTTCTGACGATGGCACGAGGTGTCAAAACCCGGGTCTTGCTAATGCATCTCAAGTGGATTCAAAAAATTCATTTCATTTCTCCGTTATGGATAACTTGCACAAATTAAAGCCTGCAAACCTTTCCTTTCCTAACACGGAGCTCGAGGCTGCGCCGAGCGCTGGGGGCCCGAGCGGGTGTACGCGGCAACACAGCACCGATTCGGCTAGGCGTTTCACCTAACGGGACCTCTCACTTTGTCCATTATAAATATCACTCGATTTAAATTAAACGCGCTTATCAATGTGTTGGACAATAACATATTGGAAACGTTCAAGGCATGCCAATTGCAACGAGACCAAGAACGAAATCTTACGATGCCCCAGTTTTGAAATGCAATAACTTTAAAAAATTAATAATAACTTTATTTCTATGAAACATACATAGCTCCAACTCGCACAATCTATAGCAAACATATCTATCCTCCATTTATATAAATATAGTGACATTGAAGATCTTGTGTTTGAGTTATTTATTTATTTTTTATTTATTTTCACTACCCCGAATACAGCACAATGGGCCAATTTATATCGGGTGAATAACAGTAACAAAGTACGAGACATAACACCCATGTCCTGGGCAGAAAATATTTTACCCAGGCGGGACTCGAACCCGCGACCCTCGGGTTGGCAGGCGAGGACTTTACCCCGCCGCCACCGGTTACAAAGTATCAAAGTCGGAGCTTTTCCCGCGCGCCGTAAATATCTGGTACTTTTTACGTTATAACTGTAGTAAAAAATATAAAAATTCATCAAAAAAGATAAAATTTACTATTACATAACGTAGAAATAAATGAGAAAAATGATGGTGTCATTAGTTTCTCTGTAAGTCTTTTCGTTAACTTTTTATTTGTAGGTACCCAAACTCGAGTGCACATAATTTCTGCGCCGACAGTAGACATGAACCGAATGAACAGCAGAGTCAAGCAGAGTGACGAACGGGATTGCACGTGAGGACCAATGAGGACGATTGTGAAGTTGTGTGAAGTTACCCAGCGTTCAATGCGCGCCGGGCGCAGGGAAACATCGGCCCGAACAGACGACATAGATACGGATTATTTAAACGCATGTTTACATGCGTTAATGTTATATTCCGTGAAAAGTATCACGGTATAATAATGAAAGAATTCATTATGTGAATCATAGAACAAACCAGAAGGCGAATATTTTGTTAGTGAACGGAAAACACTTGAACGCACTCCACTGAATGCATAGTGGCAGTTGAAATACGTTTATTGTCCATGAATAATTGCACTGCTAAGCCGAATATACGATTATCTCATTACATTATACATGAATTATGACGAAATTGAGCCAAAATACAATTATTAAAGGACGATACGGTCGGGAGTAGGGGTAGATCAACCACTGCTCAACGGGTTTATGTAAAAAATACCTCAACGCTGCGTCAACAGTTGCCGTCAACGCTGTTTCCTTACCGTTGACTTATTTTTTATATAAACGAATCCGGGTGTGCTAGCTGGGTCATCACTCTTCTCATCTTCAAAACTTCCGCAACTTCCTCGGCGTCTTCTTCTCTTACTCGCTGCTGCTAATTCACTTCACGTCCTCGTATTCCTTCTCACATCCCGGACGAGCCCCCAAAATAGTTGTGGGGTGTGAGAAATGAAAACCAAGGACTATGAAGAGAAACATCATTTAATGAAGAACGACTTCGCCCACACACGTCTGTCTCGTACAACGGCCATTGTTCGACTCTCTCTCTCTATGAAACAACATGGCGCCTTGCGCAACTAAACAAATGAAACAGAATGCAAAATCCTGATCCCACATACATATATAACATAACAATAAAAATTGATCCTATGGCGATAAACTTTTGAGTGAAGTTGCGTTGGCTTTACTTCTTCTATTTTTTTCTTCTCATGAAGCACTTCATGAGCCCAAGAGGACTGCATAGGAAATTTCACGTACGCTATTTTGAACATTGGTTTAAATCTATGAATCATTTGAGTGACGCCAATCAGAAGAATTTTTTATTCAGTGAAGAAAAATCGGCTGTGCATACTGTGACTTATGGAAATTTTCAAAACATTAATGGCAAATTGTATACTTAAGTTTTTAGGAGCATTGGAAAAAGTGATATACTCTGTGACTTGGATGCAGCCTTTTTTGTGTGCAATGGTGATAACACGCTGAATGTCCTCAGCTCAATGCTCCTTTGGTGGGAGTTGTCGCCATTGACTGATTGTCAACCACATGCATTGAGATTCTTTGTTTCAGAATTTGATCGAACACATCCCTTCTAAACTTAATTAATCTATTGCAGTTGTTACGATGAGAATGCAAATGGGAACTAAATTGAACATGTGCATGACATTGTAGCATATCTTGGTTAAACCTTTGAATTAACTCACAAGTTTCCTTGGCCCAATATGAAGATATTCTCCCCTTTGTAGTTTATTGATGGAAATGCTGTCAATGCAGGAGTAATTTTCTGCTATGTGAAAGGTTGTTTTTAAAAATAAAGTTCTTGTATGTGTGGTATGAGACTCTGTAGCAATTGTTTCACTGGTGCAAAAAAGAAACAATTGTGTAAATTCACAGTGGAAAAATCATTTGCCTCAACTGGCACGGAGGAGAGCACTCGGCTCGAAATTGAGGGGTATGGGTCCCAGTTCAGGCGAGTGTGAATTCTGTACAATTATCTGACCATCAGTGGGTGACTCTATAAAAGTTACTACGTGGCCTGATCTGCAGTTTGTTGAATTTGTGCGAGAAAGGAAATTTCAGTCATCAGTTAATTGTCTCTTCAGCTGTTTCACTCGTGACAATTTTTAACGAGTTTGATATATTTCATCTAGGGGGCTATTACGAACAGGGGGTCCCTATCACAGCGACTGTCAGTGTTTTCGTACCGCCGACGTTGCAACTGCGACCCCTGCGATTATGAACTGGGGGGTCGGTGAGTCATCGCAGGTCGGTGAGACACGTTTTGGGGATCGGTGAGGACCAGTGCGGCGGAAGTTACGAAAGTATGAAAAATACCGCGCTCTTCACTCGCGGAAATGACATTAGCCAATGGTGATCTGCGAGGTCTCTGCGAGATAGAGACTGCGAGAAAAATTCTGCGAGATACTCATTTCTTAAAAATGTTGCAGGAATGGGTGTGCTAAATTCTTCATTATAAAGTCATGAACAAGATACAGAAGAAACTACCTAGCACACTGCTAAAGATCAGAAAATCACAAGCACATACCGCTGCATACAAAAACACAAATCAGAGGCCAAATAAAAATAAAAGCAAAATGACTTAAAGTTATCATACATCTCGGAGCATGTCAAGCATAACAGCTGATGTCGTACCAACTCAGATACACTGGTAAAAGTGGGTGGGGCCTTAAAAATGAAATTTGCTTCATTCTAAAAGACTGGCGAGCACCATAAAGCAAATGGCCAAACAGCCCATTCTCTCCTAAATATATGCGTTCAATTACGAAGTCATCACTGGAAATCACAAAAGGCCAACAACAACATGGGATTAATAAGGATAAGTTAACAAACAAATTCACTCGCGGGGGGGGAGGGGGGTAGATTATCATATTCACATTTCAATATAATGGCGTAAGCGTTGCTAATATCCCAGAAGTCCTTCACAGAGGTGGGCACGCAGATAATAATCACCGACGTCGTTCCAAGCGACGAAACTGATCAAGTGAAGAGGAAGGGCAATGCGACACATCGAAAACACTTTAATGTAAAAATATTTACCATAAATATGACTACAAATCGGATGATAATACTTCGGGTAATTTCTATACCTTTGCTCCGGCTATTCGCCTCGTTATTCACTACGTTTACCAATCGAACTCAGATCGATTTGGTCGGTTTAGCCGACATGCCGTTTAGTCGGCATGGTAAACACAACGGGCTAGCGAGATCGATATGAGAAGCGGGCTAGCTCGGTCCGCTTTCCCAGCCAGTCTGAGATTTCAAATCGCTATGAACCGATTAAAATCGATATTTCTATGGATTTCGCATTGGTAAAGATCGCCGATGATCCGAGTCGGCTGGCTTAAATGTTCCGATCGGCCCGAGATCATATTGATCTGAGTTCGATTGGAAGACTCTGTGATTGTAGTTGTTGCAGAGTAGTTGTTTACGATATTATTTTTAACATCCAACGATTATATGTCACTTTACGTGAGTTTACTCAGATATTTTTAAAATATATGTTATACCTATTATAAGAACGCTAAAACTTCCTTGACGTCGGATATAACGATTTATAACCACCAGCTAGGGCTCCGGAACGTAAACAAGCTACGGCCATGTTGAAAACACAGGCAGTAGGAATTAATAAAGGCAGTTTCCCCGGCCACCGTGAAACACCGATCCCTCGGCGTGGCGTGACACCGCCGGATGCCCGTTAGGAATCGCATCGGGCGGTGAGAGCGCTGCGACACCGCCTGCATTGTTCTACCGAATGCGGTGATCGGCTCCTACGGTTGATTTCTCATCGCAGCGACAAGATTTTCCTAATTTCTTAAAGTTAATTTACTAGTTACCGCCATCGTTATGGGCGATGGATACGGGGAATATGCCGGAGAATGGCGTCAAATCGCGCCTTGACCGTTCACATACATTCTAGCGCCGACACCATTCGCACACACCTCGCTACCGCCGAGGCCTCGTTCCATCATCTCTCCAGCGTCCCACCATTGGTCGGACGCTCTCGAGGATTTGCACACCGGGGTAAGAGACACGAGCGGGGGAGGGGACCCTTGGCCATCCTCCCGAAACCACCCCTTTCCATATGACGTAAGCACGACCCACCCCCCGTTCCCTCGCGGTTTGGGCCTCGGCCGCATCCTTCAAAGGGCGGCGCTGGCGAATCGGTGGGATGGAGGAGGGGGATGGAAGTGGGAGAGGGGGTGAAAGGGGAGCGATGGAAGGCCGGGGGTGGGGGTGGGAAGTCCATATCGACCGAAGCGCAAGGGCGCGCTCGCTCTGTGGCACTCTCTCGCGGCGGAGAACAGAAGCGCGCTCTCGAAACGGCCTCCCCCTCCTTCCATCCCCCAACTCCACCCCCTCTTCCACTCCACCCCCTCCGTGTCACTGCTTCTCCTCTAGAGGAAGGAAGGAAAGGCAGGTCGTCGCAGACGAGAAGAGGCGGACGGCGAGAAGAGGTCTCCGCCGCCAACTGGGGGCGAAACCACTCGTGTGTGTGTGCGTGTGTGAGTGTGTGAGAGAGAGAGGGAGGGAGAGAGGGAGGGAGAGAGAGAGAGAGAGGCCTTCGTGTGCACCGGGGATGACCTGACGCATCGTCGCGAGGGGTGACCGCGGGTCGGCGCGCCACACACAGAGAGAGAGGAGCAGCACCAGCAGCCATGCCGCCCCCGCCGCCTACCGCCACCGCCGGCCTCCTCCTCCTCCTGCTGCTGCTGCCCGCTCTTCTACTGGTGCTGCTCTTGCCCCTCGCCTCCGGAGGCGACGCCGCCGCCTCCGGTCTCCTCCAGCAGCAGCAGCGGAGGGTCCTTGCGGATGGCCCTCCGACGGCAGGCCGCGTGCTGCTGTCACACGGGGGCGGAGGAGGCGAGGAGGCCGTGGACGGAGGCAACGACACGACCAACGGGACGGTGGAAGTGCCCCGAGATCCGCTCTTCCCCACGGACCTGTTCTCGCTGGAGCAGCGGCGCAAGGGCGCCGTGGTGCTGCACATCCTGGGCGTGGTGTACATGTTCGTGGCGCTGGCCATCGTATGCGACGAGTTTTTCGTGCCCTCCCTCGACGTGATCATCGAGAAGCTGCAGCTTCAGGACGACGTGGCGGGCGCGACGTTCATGGCGGCGGGCGGTTCGGCGCCGGAGCTGTTCACTTCGGTGATCGGAGTGTTCGTGTCTTTCGATGACGTGGGGATCGGGACCATCGTGGGCTCGGCCGTGTTCAACATCCTCTTCGTGATCGGCATGTGCGCCCTCTTCTCACGCTCCGTGCTGAGCCTCACCTGGTGGCCCCTCTTCCGGGACTGCACCTTCTACTCTGTCAGCCTGCTTACGCTCATCCTCTGCTTCCGCGACAACCACATCTACTGGTACGAGGCCCTCGTCCTCTTCTGCCTCTACCTCGCCTACGTCACCTTCATGAAGTTCAATCGGCCAGTGGAACGGTGCGTCAAGAGACATTTGTACAAGAACAAAGTGACGCGTGTGCGGAGCACGGATCAGCTGATGCCATCCGTAAGTACTTACCTCCCCCCACCCCTTGTCCCTTTGAGCTCACCCTCCCCCAATTGTTCCTATTCTATCTTCTTATTCCTCTCTTCCACGTCCAAGTGCGACTCTCGAGGCAGGCCTTCTCGACGGTCGCATTCCACTAGGGGCCCATTCGAATCGAGCGCTCTTCTCCTCCTGGGGCGACACAGGTCGAAGGACTTGTCCCCCCCCTCCCACCCCTTCCCCCCATTCCATTCCATTGGTGTCCGATGATTTTGTTGGATTGGTTTGCGGAACGGGGATGGTGGGATTTGGATTTCTCCTCTCTGTACACATTCTCGTACTTGGTACGAGTGACCGTCGATGTCTCTATTTGGGCAGTGTATGCACCATCGTTACACCGAGACTAAAGTTGTACTAACATTCCTGACCGTTCGTGACGGTCCTTCACCGCCGACAAACGACCTGAAGATACAGCAGCAGAAAGCTACTCTCCACTGTGCTGAGGGTCGTGTTCTGCTCCCGTATTGCTGTTAACTGAATATTTTCGCTTTCTGGTGATTATTGTGGTACATGCTCCTTCAGAATATCTGCTCATATACCAATGAACCTAAACTGTTTTTACGTGTTGCATTTCATTACGTGATTAAGGGTTCGATGAGATCATTTCGTCGAAATTGATGAGCTGGAAATCACTCTCACCTTAAATATTTAGATTACCTATTTGCGGATGGTGTTGTTTCATTTTTGCGACCGCCAATCTCATTATTTAGATTGTTGTGCTACATTGCAACATTGGGTCGAGGAAATATAGTTGATCTCCGCGTCGAAAAAATGTATTCCTCATTGATCGTTTCAAACTTTCTACCGTGATTTGCTCTAGTGCCCTCCTTGTGTGAGGAATAAAAGACAGCCGGGCTGTTAAGTATGGAGAGGAGAAGGAATGTTGCGAGGAAAGACGAGTGGGTGACGTGAAGGGAAGTTGGAAGAAGATATGAAGTGGGGAAGTTATGGGACGTACGCAAGGGTTGGCTTCTGAACTGGCTTAAAATGAACTGTTGGCTTGGGAGTCGCTCGTGTAACGTTAGTGTCAAGTAATATAATTGTCCTAGGCTATATCAGTCTGTGTTGGCAGATTATCTACGATGACCCGCTTGTGCTCAGTCAGATTTTACGCTGAAAGTATATTTTACTCCCTTAAGGATTATTTGAAAGTAATATATCTGTCAGCAACCAACAAAGCTATAGAAAATCGTTACGGATGAATAACCGTTGGGATGCTTTGAAATGCATTGACAAATAATGTTATGGTGATGGAGACGATGTTTGGTGACTTTGAGAATCGTGAGTCTGGTTTTTATCAAATCACATAAGAGTAAACTTCATGTATCATAAGTATAACCTCTCAGTAGTACACTTTACATGTGACGATGAGGATACATGTGATCGCGTAAATGTGTGTTCATACATGGTAGCCGTTCACATCTGTTTCCTCTTGCTCATACCCCATTCACTTTGACAAATAAAAGTGCTCGAGTTTCATGGACTACTGTGGGCGACAGTATCTTTCAATTTCATACAGTTAGATATTCCAAGATTAATATGGAGCGTATGAATTTTCTACTTAGGCCTTTGAGGAAACGGTATTGGCATGTCAAGCATGACATTCGAAAAATATCTGTGATTTATAGGAGCCTGAAGTTCTCTTGCGCTATAAGAGAAGGACCCGCCGACACGGATGAAGTGAAACATGCTAGGTACAATTCTCGCCGCAGCCTGCTAGCATTCAAGGTTTCACTGCCACTCGATGTCGCAGGGGACTATCAAAATGTCCAAAACTTTATTCCAAGCCTACAGTATGTATAGAAATAGGCTGGCTCTCTTAAAGAGTTATTTACTTCCTATGAGAAATTATATTGCTGATATATGTAGTACCATGTATCAAGTTTATTGATAGTCATTGATCCAAACTCGTAAAATAGGTTAGGTTACCATCTTACTTCACATATTGTCTTTAATTTCATACATTAAAATCTGGCATGTGTCGATCAATGGGTGTGATATCAGTGATAACATACTGACTAACGTGCCCGAGATAATAAAGCTCATTTACTAACTCGACTTAACTTACAGACCACTTTTTTGCCCTTCATTTGATAAATAATTTAATTAATCGAAGAAATGAGAATAAACTACGCTGCAGAAAAAGTTCTGCTTACTTGTCTTTCGGAAAAAAACGTTTCTTTGCGTCCATCTGCTTATGATTTGGGTGATGATATGTGCTTGGGGTGGATTTATGGTTTTCATTGACAATTTTCCGAATACCCATCAATTTTCTCCGCATAGTGTCGGTGATTGCCGTATAGTGATGCATGCTCCAGAGTTCAGCCCGTGGGAGTATTTTTTCCCACCCTTAAAATTCGCGCAAACCGCATAACGTAAAGCCCCGAAATAACTGTCCCCTCCATGTTTCCTCTCTCTCTCTCCCCCTCATGAGGTTTTTCTTCTTTAGTTAATTTTCCAGTGGGTTAGAGAGCATTAGGGAGGACTATCACCTCGTTACCATTGAAGACGCTTTCTCTTGCATGTAGATACTCATTCCAACTTCGTATTTTGTATGTCACATATTATGCATATCGCGCTCACCCTTTTGGCACCATTTGAAGATTTTATCAAGAGAGATCAGATTGTCTGAACGGAGAGAACATGCATGCGCGTAGCTAGCATGGAAACCGTGTGATAAACATTCATAGCGCACTTAAACATTAATTTCTGTTATAACTGCAGTTAATGTTCTCAGTCTTACTTCAGCGAGTGAAAGCAAACTTTTTTAGCTTACAACAGGACATTTTTTATATCCTCGTCTAAGTGCTGTACTAAATGGAGTAAAGCATTATTTTGACTTTTGATTTGTTTTAGCTTGGTGAAGAATTTATGCGGTATGATTTATAATGGTCCACAATTTTACCAAGTGATGAAGGGGAATGACTTGTATTCGAAATTGATCTTCCGTCCAAAAGCTTCTGTAGAAATATCTAAGACTTTAACAAAACCTTGAGTCCCGACTTTATGACCTCTGGATACAAATTTCTCACTGTGATTCCTGGTGGGAATGCGATCTCCCGACATAAGTCTTCCGGTGAACAGGTAATCTGCGGACTGACAGAAATTGAAACTCACCTTCACATCGCTACACTGAAAAGACTTCGTTATCCAAAGGCTTAAGTTTACTTAGCATTATAACATAGAGCCAAAAACCCTCATTACGTAGGTATTCAATTTTCTACATGAAATAATAATCAAATAGGTTTGTATTCTAAAATGTGTGTTTATAATAGCTTTTTTGGACTTGTGTGATGAGCTGATTACGTATAAATTCATTCATCCTCAGTACACCCGATTGTTAAAAATCAGTTATTTTAAGAAATCGTTCTTGGTGACGAGTGTTCGTATAGATTTATTTGATTAAACGGCGGATCACTGAAAAAAACCTTTTTCATTCATGGGCCTAACTCTAATGTAACTCCTTTTAAGTGCCTATTATGTGATTTAAAATATTCGTTAGACGAGTTTCTATCAGCAGTGGTGAAACATGTTTTGATTCACCTTATTTCTTTAAAGTTTAACGGAAACCGCTATTGACGACGGATTTTGTCCAGGAGAAGGGAATACATTGCTTTGCCCTTGACTTAATTTTTCAAGATCTTTATGAATACGACTCGATCTGTGACGTTTTCAACTCAAACTGGTGAGAGTCAGCTGTTCGCGGAGATGGTTTGGAATATCATCTGACCTCCACCAATAGCAGTTTGGTCGCCACGAAGCATGATGACGCTATAAAATGTACTACACTGTGCAAAACTGTTCTTCATCCAATTTGGAATCATTTGGGTATCTCTGCGGATTGGTTAATAATGACATTTTATTTCATGAGCTCCCTAGTTTTGCTTCATAGTAATGAATGAGTTTGCGACCGCTGGCTGAAGGATTTACCCTTCCTTTTAATCTTCCAATCATTGCATTATAAAAATAATGTTAGTACGCAGTCATGTGCTCGGGTGCTAAAAATACTCCTAGGGGTGACATTCACCATAAAAGAATCATTTGACTTGACCGGGATACGAACGCGGACCTCCCAACTGCCGGTCAGGGGTGCTAGCCAGTTGCGCCACCAGGCTATCTATCTTCCTTCATGGCGAATTTACCCTTCAATTTTGTCGTTTTAAAGCGATGTTGTTGGAATCCATACTGAAAAATAAAGTTTATACGAAATGGTTGGGATTTTCACGAGAGCGACAGTGGCTCATCTCGCAACACCCCCCATTCCCCTTCTGTTCCCCCGCAACGTGGACTCGTCACGAGCACACGTTGTTCGATTCCCCCGTCGACATTCATTTTAAAGGAAGATGGTGTACTCTGGCTTTGCTTTTGAAGGTTGTGTTCCTTGCTAACACACCTGACCGACAATTGGACAATCCGGGGTCGAATCCCGTTTGAGTCCAATGATTTTTCATTGGACTCAAACGACGGAAACGGAAACCTTTGGATCCGTGGTTCGATTCCCGGTCCAGTCGAATTTTTTTTGCTTGGAATTGGCCATCTTTACATCTTCACACCACCATTGTGTCTGTTTTGTGATTTTATGTGTTCCTATCCACTTTCTTTCTACCTTTCTGTATAAACATTTATATGAGTATATTTGCCGCTGAGCGGTCTGAGTGAATGGATGAACGATTATATATATATATATATATATATATATATATATATATATATATATATATATATATATATATATATATATATATATATATATATATATAAAAGTTTGCCAGAGGAAGGCAGACGACAAACACAGAAAACAAAAAAATGATGAACACACTTACAAAGTTTCTTGATATTTCGGTGCCACTAGCACCTTGGTCTTCGCTCTTGCGACCAAGGTGCTAGTGGCACCGAAATATCAAGAAGCTTTGTAAGTGTGTTTATTTTTTTGTTTTCTGTGTTTGTCGTCTGCCTTCCTCTGGCAAACTTTTATATATTCGTCACTTAAGTGATCCTAAGTGCAGTTATATATATATATATATATATAACTGTTATATATATATATATAACTATAAGAGTTATATATATATATATATATATAACTGTTATATATATATATATATATATATATATATATACCTATCCATCCCCAACCTCAACGCCTTGTTGCTAGCTTATATTTCTAAATTTATTTCCTTTTTCTGTAATATATATATATATATATATATATATATATATATATATATATATATATATATATATATATATATATATATATATATATATATATATATATATATATATATATATATATATATATATAAACTACACTTAGGATCACTCAAGTGACGAATATTCTACGCTCTTGCGAACAAGGTGATAGTGGCACCGAAATATTAAGAAACTCTGTGTTCACTTTTTTTTGTTTTTCTGTGTTTAGCGTCTGCCTTTCTCTGGGAAACTGATTATATATATATATATATATATATATATATATATATATATATATATATATATATATATATATATATAATATCACACCACTATTGTGTTTGTTAATTTTATGTGTTCCTATCCACTTTCTTTCTTCCTTTCTGTTTGAATATTTATTTGTATGGATTTGTCGCTGTGCGGTCTGAGTGAATGAATGACAGCGACAAATCCATACAAATAAATATTCAAACAGAAAGGAAGAAAGAAAGTGGATAGGAACACATAAAATTAACAAACACAATAGTGGTGTGAAGATGTAAAGATGGCCGATGCTAAGCGGAAAAAAATCGACTGGACCGGGAATCGAACCACGGACCTTCGGATTTCGCATCCACTCTTCTGACCAATGAGCTACCCAGTCTACTAAATAACCATTGGAATCGGCGGGGGGTTTATATGAAGAAACACTCCCCAAGGTCAGGAAAAATTCTCCCTCTACCAAACCTCCTCCCACTAAAGACTCCCGCATCCTATCTATTTGCACAACGTATATCCCGGGTGTACAATCTATCAACTTCATTCTTAAAGATCTCTTTCCCATTCTGAAAAACCACTCCTCCACTTCAAAAATTTTCTCCCAGCCACCCTCAATCACATACAAGCGTCCTCCTAACGATATATTCAAATCCAAGAAGCCTCTTTCCAAAATCCCTGTTGCATCAAAACCCACCTACTCCCCTTGTAATCGTCCCAGATGCAAATTATGTCCGATATTTAGTTCCTCCCCTCCTCCCAACCCCTCCTTCGCCTCCTTCCCCAACCCTCTTCCCTCCTCTTGCGTCAGCAGCAATGTCGTGTACCACCTACAATGTAAGCTATGCCCAAGCTACTATGTCGGAAAAAGCTCCACGCCGCTTAACATACGTATCAATAATAACTGAGCCAATTGTAAAAACCCATCTCAATCTGCTTCCCTTCTCGTAGCGATCCTTGTCTCTCATCATAAGAAATCTTTCGACAATTGCTACAATGTTTCAGTTCTGTACTCCTTTCCACCATCTGCTTCCATTATTGTTCTTAATTCTGTAGAGCTCTCATTAATTTGGCTCTATCACGCGTTCCTTCCCCCCGGCATCAATGTCTTTCACTAATCCCCCTCTCCTTCCCCTCCCCTTCCACCTCACCCCCCACCTTCCTTCTATCCTTTACCCGTCACTACCTACTAATATTCTGACGAAGGCGGTTGTGTCCACCGAAATATATTATAACAAATCTGTGAGTTTTTCTTTTTTGTGTTTTCTGTGTCTACCAGTCACGCCTGTGACGTATGTTAATATTATTGTGCACTACACGTGTTTTTCGTCGGTTGGATCAATGTCTTTCACTAATCCCCCTCTCCTTCCCTTCCCCCTCCCCCACCCCACCCCCACCTCTCCCTCCCTTCTATCCTATATATGTATATATCTTTTGATGCTTGACGGGCGAAAGCATAAATGAGAAGCCAGCGAGGAATGGTCGAGGAGACGTTTTGCCGAAGTCGTCGCTAAACTTTTCCTTTTTTTCCGGGAATGCCTCATCCGTGTGTTGTCGCTTGAGTGGAGCGCCGCTTCGAAGATCACCGCTGATCTGTGTGTGTGTGTGTGTGTGTGCGTGTGTGCCCGTGTCGTGTGTGTCCATTCAGTGGAGTGTCGGGTGTCGCACGCCTCTCTTCGGTGGAGAGAGTGGCGCCATGGGTCCGTGCACCACCCACCCACGGACACCCCGAAAGGACTCCTCCCACCCCCGTCAGTGGAAATGTGGACAGAACAGAACTGAATGAACTGAAAAAATTAGTGAAGCGTTGCTGTTCATTTGCTTTTGAGACGCTAAGACTTTTAAATAATGTTCGCTGAAATGTATGGCCTGATGAGAATCATGAGCGTATTCTTCACACAAATTCTACGATAATGGAAACAAAATAATAGTATTCAATCTTAATGAAGTCGCGGTGCGTCACGGAGAGTGAAGAGTATCTCATATGTACAACAGGGGCGGCTGCCAACCAATCTTTGGATTGATCACCGAAATTCATCTTATCTGAAGTTGGTTTCTAATTTTTATTTTTTCGATTTGCGTTGATTTCTATCGTCTTGTTCTCCTTCGTCTCGTCTGATTTTTCCAGTGTGCAATCAGTAGAATAGCACTTATCAAACAGTTTGCATCAGTAATATTTATGGACTCCCATTTCGTTAAATATTAAAGATGGAATTATTAAGTGAGTTAGCACAGCGTGAAATACAATTTTTATTTATTTATTACATCTTATTAATTTACATTAACAAGCTACTTTATATGCATTTATGAAATACACCGATGAACATAGTACATATACCACCGCTGTAACTTCACTTTTTTCACGAGTTCATACTCTAGATAGTTGGTTTGCAAAATTTAGTCTTTTGTAAAATTCATTTATTTGTCACAAAGGCCACAGTTAGATATTACACCAGAATATTCAAAAAATAATGCAAAATTGGTTGATTTGAATGGATAACATTCGGGCTCACCTATGTCAGATTGTTTCGGATTGAACTCCCATATTATGTTTGAGTATTGATGAAATAAGGGTTACAGGAATGTATGTACACGGAAGGTGTTACGATTCTTACCGATGCTCGTTACATCTCGTTCTAATTTGCTTTCTGTTTTTAGATTGTCCGCAATCGCTGGGATTCACTAAAATTGCTATGAATTCAACAATCGGCTGTACACTATTAATGACATCCGGAACGAAATATGCTAGGCAATTGCCAGTTACAACTCCAGAGCCAAGTACCACCTCGCCCGAGCAACCGTTGTTCAGAAAAAGTTGTTCCATAAAAACTACAAGTACATTTTTCCTAATGAAAATTTTACCCGGAGTGTGTCTTGAGAACAAATGAGCCCTAAGTAGCGTGAGTGGACGTGATTCCCCGACACGCGCGCTGCTCGTCCCCTTCCACCCCCTCCCTCCCAACGACACATGACAGTAATGGTGTCGCATCTCTTCTTTCTCTCTCCCTCCCGTGGCGAGTAAACCTAAGGATACGTGCCCACGGCGACCGTATTTGTCCCCTCCTCGACTTCCTGGTTACGTGCCGGGACAATGGGAAAGAGTATTCCTACCAAACCAACGTTTTATTACAGTCTCTGACCGTTTTCACGCGTACTGGCGCCGGATGCAATGTAATCAAATGGAAGCCTGCACGTCTATATCCCGGTTCGACATGATTGCTAAGGCGGGGGTGGGGGAGGAAGGGGACCGACTGCATCGGCAAGTGCAGGAACAAGGCGAGGACCTCAGCGTATCGGAAGCTGCAGCCGTTATCGGTTTTAGTGTTTCTTAAGGCACACTGTGTGCCAGCGCGTGTCTAATTTGTCGGTCCCGGACTGGAGATATTCAGTATTTTATTCAGTCGTCTTGTTGATCATGGGTTCTGTTTATGGAACTAGAGTGCAGGCTCTTTTAAGACAAACTGGAGAAACGGAAGGCATGGACAGAGGTTTTATACGTTATCGGAAGATCATTCACTTGAAATGGATTCCCCCATGCGCTCATGTCCCCCAATGCATTACTATTTCTTCATCCCATTGCTTGATGCGAGGACGTATTTCTGCCCTGCGACTGCTGCAGTTGACAAATTGTGGACATGGTGATCATGGAAACAATCCCACGCGCGACTTCTAATGTGTGTGGTCCTCAGCGGAGCAATCGGGTGAGGCCGCGTCAGGCGAACCGGAAGGTCGATGAGCTTTCCCACTCTAAGTGATGATTGCAATGAACGCCGTGAGTCATGTGCTCGTTCGTCCGCACCTCGAGCTGAGCGACTGCAGCGAGCGCTGATCGTGGCATGCTGGACCCGAACATCAATCGCCGATTAAGTCGGATCATTTGTTCCATGTCAGCGAGTATTATGCTCGATACCGATCAACATCGGTTGTATTGGTAGTGAAAAGAGTTGAACATTTATTTCCCTGGGCGGCCACTCCTCCCGTGGCCGCTTCTCTCGGCCACTCGACTCGGCGTGACTCCCCCGTGGCCATCCCTCAATGCAACACCCTTCCACGCGATATAAGGAATGGGAGGATTACGAAGCGGAGGATGAAGTCGTTAAGTAGCGATCGTGCGCGAGGCGATTGGGGTGATTCTGTGTTACGATTTTTTTAAAAGCGGAGTTGCAAGATTTTCTAGTGAATACCGCGTAACAAAGGTATACATGCGTAGAATATAGAAGTGCAAACAATTAAAACCAGTACTTTATCTGAAAACGTATGCTAATCGAGAATCTATTGCAGATGGAAGGTTTGGTATGTGTGATAAATCGTTGACACAAGGGAAAAATGCGGTTGTTTCATAGCAAGAAACACTCGATCTAATAGTGGCTGAATACGCCAGGTAGATATAATATTTGACTTCTAGTTTGACTTCATAGTATAAGTAGAATAGTAGACTTCAGCCAATAATTTGACTTCTAGTTTGAGTTCGAAAGTCATGTTTTAGATTTTCTCCTTAATAACAGCGTCTCCGGCCTGAAGACAATATTCTGGAGTGACCTCTTAACTCACGTGGAAGATTTAGTGCTACCTGCCTTGAGGCAATGGAGGGTTTTCATAGTTGCCACTGTGGACCATCGTGCGCTCCGCCATGTTTCCCTTGCCATCCCACGGTTATCAGCTACACACTGACTTGGCGAGAGCTCATTTGAAATGCGCAATCAGAAAGATTATCACCTCCTGGGTAAATCAACTGGAGGTAAAATAAGGTCTCCGGACCACGCGCTTCTGCACCGCCTTTTCATCTCTTAAGCGATATAAATGTCTATCCTCGATGGTGCTCCTATCGCGCCACCACGCGTATGGTGAAACTAACTGCTCGGCGAGCTATCCTCGATTGAAAAATGGGAAAGGTAATATATATTTTCTAAATTTTCCCAAAAAGTCTAAATCCTTTTCGATGGCGAAAAAATATCTGATTTTATTTAAAAAAGACCGTAGATCCAATAGCGTAAAACAGAAATGCGTTCTTTTAGACGATGCGCTTGAAAGTGTTCCATTAGTGGCGCAAGCAGCAGTGGATTTGCACATCCACTGGTATCCGAATCCATTTGAATCGCACCACAGCCAGGGATCAATGAGAAACCAGAATGTTTTAAAATACCTACACTCGGCGATCGTCGCGATGCCTTTTAAAGTTGACGGATCCCGGATCTTTCCCCCTCTCGTGGCCTCTTCATTTGCTCATCCCGCGGTGGTCGAACTATAGGGCGTTCGATGGATGAGGAGTCCAGTCGTGTGGCACGCGGCGGTTTCCTCTTCCCGAGGACGGCGTCGCCGTGATGGATGGAGTGACGAATAGCGTGCGTGAGAAGTGAGAAGAAGGCCTTAAACGACTCTCCAAGTCGAATATTAAATCGCTCATTTCATTCAATTTGATTGGTTGTGAAATTCCTGATTTGGCTGATGAAATGGTTTACGGAATGGGAACCAACATTAGCCTACGAAACACGCCGATTACCCCGCGATTATACTTTAAATGGCCACATTTTTGAAGCCATAGGTGCAGAGCCATTTGCAATGAAATACAAGATTTATGACTTCAATTTGCTTATAACTTAAAGGAATTGCCTGTAAGTTTCCTATATTTCATTTTTATTCAGTTTCACTGGAATTTTCACTCCTTATGAACAGATTTAATCAAAAGATAATGTGCGCTTTCTCGTTCAAATCGACCTTTTTCTGCTGTAATGAGAACTGTTTCCACAACAGCCCATGTTAACATCTCTACCTCCTGGGCTCATTTAAAACTAGACTGCAGAGCCTCTTTTTTTGGTCATCCCGTTTATAAAATGCACTTCAAAGATATACATTTAAATATTCAGAATTTATGTGACCCCTGAGGTTAGATGCGCCTTCAACGCGTGTTAATTCGAGGGACAGTCTCGTGTCCGTTGTTCCTGATCCGTCGTTTTCTGGGGAAAGGAAGGAAGGAGTGGGGAATGGGGTGGGATGGGATGGCATATAACGCGGTGCCCTGAGATGAAAGAGGGAGGCAATCTGATGATGGGCTGGCAGCAAAACGGGTGTCCCGCCGTGCACCGCGAATCGAATACTGGATTGAGACGGACGTTTGTTTGGAGTGCGTGGTTTCGCATCGTGGACGGCCATTGTCCCTCGCGAGTCGCGAGGGGTCTCGTTGGGCGATTAGACTAGCGGCCGGGGAGGAGAGGGTAGAGGGGACATAACAGCTAATGCACAAACGAGAAATGAACCGGGAAACCGTATGGAACGGATGGTTCGTTTCGGCATGCGGTTGCGAGCACACGCGGGGGTCGTACGGATTCGATCCAGACACGTGTGATGGCGCATCGGAGCGCCGTTCGATGTAAGCGAGAGGCAAATGTTTTCTACCAAATTTTATTCCCAATGACCGGAAGGTAACCGAATCACCCGTTGGTATCCGCATCATAGCCGACATCGATTTTCCCATTAGCCTAAACATTTCTTCAGTGGAGCAGACGATCTTATGACCCGTTCACACTACTTCCGTCCGTACGATCGTCCGTGCGATAATGATGATGAATGGCTGAAACGGCAGCGTGAACGCACTTTCGGGCAGAGGTAGCCTGTACTTAACAATGCCGCCTTACTGTAAAGGTAAAGCGCTTTTGTCTCGAGCGGAAGCCGAAGTGATGAATGACGAAGATAGAAAATGTCAGTCATTATGGTGAAGCAAGTAGTGCTACTTTGATAAATAAGCAAATATAAGTTTGCTAGTAAAAGTATTTCGAAAGACTGAAAACGTCACAGGTTTATAGGAATCCGTATTTCCATCGTTTTTTCCTTTATGTACTGGTTCGTCTCGATGCCCTGGTGAGGGCAGCTTTGAGCTATGATAGCGCAGGGTCGTACGATTCGATATATCCGTAACTCTTTGGATACGGTTCTTCACAACCATTTCCACAACCCAGCGCACAATAATGAGCTCACTGAGCGTTCGCTATAGCACACCCGAGGAAATCCGTTAGTACGCGGCGCTTGTTTTCATGTCGAATACGAATGGACTGCCAAATCGACGGAAACGTTGTACTTCCTTATGCTAAAATGATGATGGGGAACACACCAAAACTGGAGTATTGACGGCGGACTTGTTTACGTTGCGATGTCCTGCATCGAATATGTGGAATACAGTGCATATCGATAGACCTGGACGATAGTCGAGTGAATATGCGTGTAGGGTTGCTGCGATAAGGTAGCTGTGTGAGTCTGGCATAGCGGACGCTCCTCTGCGAACCAGTTGCTGCTCACCGCAGAGTACTCCGCTCCGAATTGGATGTGCATTTGAAACAACTGTTCCTGGAGCGGCGGTGGCTCGCTGTCACCCCTCCCCCCCTTGTGTGTTTGTGTGGAGGGGGGGGGGGAGGGGTTGGTGCAGATCCGGAGAAGGCTGGAGAAGGAAGGAAGGAAGAAGGGGGAGGAGGAGGAGAGGGTCTCTCTCTCTCCTCCGTTGTGAATTCATTCCCCGGTCGGTCGCGCAGCGAGGGAGGGAGGAAAGGTGAAAGGGGGTGAAGGGTAAGGGCATGTGTTGAGGAAGGCAGGGGGTGGCCGTGCGTGTTCTGGGTAGTTCTCTCTCGGTGCCCTGTTGGGGGTGGGCATGGGAAGGGAGGTCCACGTAAGGAGGGGCCGCGTGGGGCGGGTCGCGCCGCCCCTCCGTCAACTGGGGCAAAACTGGAGGTGGGGGTGGGAGGTGGGGGCGTGAGGGGGGTGGGGGCGGGGCTCCCGGATCGATAGGGAACGACCCCCTCTCCCTCGACCGACCGCTCGACGTAACCTCGGGGAGCGCACGCTCTCTGATCCCTGTACTGCCTCCCTCCCTCTCTCTCCGCAGAACGCCCTTTTGCCCCTAACCCTCTCTCTCTCTCGTCCAATCGCCCTTTAAGATACCCTTCGCCCTTTGCCTCACGCCGTGCCTCACGCACACTCACGTTTGAGAGAGAAAATAAATCTGTGCCCTGCACCCTATTCAAATGCTAAACGTGAACTGAATGACGTGGGAATCTGCATCTGATTGATAGGAACCGGACCGGGGGACTGAGCTTTAATCGGTACACTGAATGTGATAATTATTAGTAATATAAGGAAATAAAATGGAAATTTACGATATTTTATTCAATGTTTTAACCTATTTTATAGTTTATCATAAATAAAAAATCTCATTAATTGTCGCTGAAATAGATTTTTCTCGAAAATTTTTATTCCAATGCTGCATTTCATGTTTTGCTCCTAGTTTTTCCGCGAGACTCAATACTTTCTCGTCTCGTCTCGAGTCTCGTCTTGAATACGAGACGAGACTCGAGACGAGACCGTAGAGGAGAATTCGAGACGAGACCACATTTTGACGGGACAAGACGATACCACTTCCACGAGACTATCGAAAGTCTCAAAATACAGATATATGTGATTAATTGATATTTCGTGTAACATTAACCCTAAAACTACGTCCTTCTGATACTACGAAGTAAATATCACGTTTTCCTAAAGTATTAAACTTGCAATATAATTCAACGATAACTTGGGGATTAATTAGCTAACTATTAAAAATTATCATTTGCCGATACTACTATTTCTTATGGCATGAGCGTGACTTATAGAGCTGAATAAGGGAGTGTTATTGGCTTACTACTTTTCCTTATTAACTACTATAAATGCCTTGGAAAACTTATCCAGCAAAGAATGTACTATTTTCTGAAGTAGTAATTTTTGTGAAGTTTTCTGAATTTCTGAAGTAGAAGTTTTCAGTGCTCTCTTCTACGAAAAAAATATCATGGATTATACTCGTATATGGTGTAAAGTATTGCCCAGCAGCACTAGCAATCCTGCTTATAGCTTGCCTTTTAAGGAATAAAAGGATGCCGCAATTTCGAATTGCGCATCGCACATCACCTCGGCGGCCAACAATGGATGAAAATTGAAATCACGATATACCTCTTCCTGCGTGATATACCTTACTAAGTTAGTGATGATGTTTAGTATGATGTCCTAAAATTGTGCCGAGGAAGATGCGAGAAAAAGAATGACTATAATTGGCTTTCTTTTAACTTTTATTGTTCTCATTTGCTTTAATTTGCTAACCAAAATTCTATTCCATCAAAAAGTCCATTACTGTAGCATCTAACAGGCATTTATTCATCAGCCACTCAATCTAACTCCATTCAGCCTACTTTTTCCACAAACGCCTAACACAGGTAGGTACTCCATTTTAGCTGCATTCAGTCCATTCTTATAGGGGTAGGGTACCTCGCGCAAAAATCTGTTTGCAGACTGTCGACTTTTACACTGCTACGATGGATTGGTGGCGGATAAATGCTACGGCTTTCACGATTCGCTGTAAAGATGAAGCTATGTTGCAAGTTATCTCTTTTGTATGAGATTCCTATCTTATTGAAGCGATAAACGCGTTTAGTAAGACTAAATCAAACATCTTCAGCCATTCTGTAGAATTCAATCAACTCCCATGCCTCTTAAGTCTCTCTTTACGAAATGTCTTTCACAAAAAAGTACAATTAGAGTGAAAGTTAACTAACTGTCAAAAATAGTGAAATAAGAGAAAATTTTTATTTTAATTTTAAAATGATGATGGAAATAATGACTTCGGAAATGCAATAGTTGACTGGATGGCGCTGAAATACCTCACTTTCCGAGTTTTTGATGATGGTGATGATACTGAAAACCCTTTCAAGATGTTGAATCCCACCGTTACATTCCATAAAAGGACAAAGTTGCGGCAGATGTTACTTGACCGTTATAATAGGATGCAGGAGGCGATGTTGCAGTTGCTGAAAGGAAATACATGCAACTTATCTTTCACCATCGATGGCTGTACATCCACAGCTGGAAAGTCGTTCTACGGAATCATGGCTCATTTCATAGATTAGAAGTGGGAGTACCAATCTCTTGTTATTTACTTCGTTCTAACCAATAGTAACCACATAGGAAGGGATATTGGTTAAGTTATCATAAATACCCCGAAATACTTTGAACTTGAGCACAAGCTGCAAGGAGTTACCGTTGATAACGCCTCCGCAAATACTAAATTCATGGAGGAACTCGGCAAGATGCTACCAAGTTTTGGTAGCACTGATCAACATTTTATATGCATGGCCCATATACTTAAACTTGGAGTACAAGATCTTTTAAGGATTTTGTTTAAATTTTAAAGTTCTGATAGATGAATTAGGAGAAAATTACGTCGCCCCTCCACTCATTACCGTTCCATTGAACTTTTTGTTGGATAAACTGGAAAAAAGGTGGAAATACTGGACAATCCTGGAAGAAATGAAAGGTGTAATGAATGAAAGAAAACTACTTTCTGAAGCAAATATGTTCATTCTTTTGTCAACTAGTTACATTCTTTAACTCTTATACTTGAAAGGTGTAATGAATGAAAGAAAATCTGTTGCTTGCCTATCAAGCTGCTCGGGACAAGATGTTAAAGCACTACCGCCTGACGAACTGGATTTATAGCGCGGTATTAATATTAGACCCTCTTCATTAATGTTAAACTTTATCCATGTCACCATGGTGAAAAGAGATGGAGGATAAGTCCCTATTTAAATTTGAAGAATTGTTCGAAATCTGTCACTATTAGTATTGCAATCGAATGCAATTCTCTTAGTCAATAGATCAAGAGAATCTTGAGAGGTCTGCTTTGGTATAAAGTGATGAGGGCAACCTGCTGGATGTATATTCTCTGTATAAGCAGGCACGACCCAGTACTGAGAGGTATGTACTTTCGAATATATGTTTCTCTTTATTAATCCCTCTTTGATTAAGTTCACTTACCTTAACTATTTTGACCATTCCTGTCAGAAAAATCAAATTTATTTCTTAACTTTTATGTACATTTTTTTACTTTTCAATAGTGTATTCGCCCCCTTTTTTTAAATCAGTTAATGTTTTCACAATATTCACCCTTAGTCAGTCATCCCAGTATGACGAATGGAGGAAAGAACTCGAAGACTATCTTCGACCGCCGAGATCCCCTAGTAATGTATAAGTGTACTTGGTGGAAGGCAAATGAGCCAACTATTCCATCGCTGGCAAAAATGGCGAGTGACATCCTTAGCATTCTCGCTACATCTGTTCCAGCGGAAATATTGTTCTCACAGGCAGCATTGACAATGACAAAGCATAGACACCGCTTGGGCCTGGAATTTGCCATAAGTTTAAAGAGAATCTGAAAGTTAGTCCTATGTTTTAAGTGACCTAGAGGAAGATTTTTTTTCATCAAAAAGTTGCGGAAAATAATGGTAAAAAACTCTAGAATCCAGGGCTCTCCCGCAGTATGGTGATGCAAGCTAAGTAGTCAGCTTGTAATATTTGCGCGTCATAAATTACGTTAACTCTCAGTACTCAGCGAGTACAGTACTCAGCGTAAACTCGTGGGTGACATGCAATTTAGCAAGTTAAATGAAAAAATTCATCTTGATGAACGAAAAAAAATGAAAAAACTCATATTGCAATTTGGCAAATCAAATGAAAAAACTCATCTTGATTTAAGTGTTATATACCTACCTGAATATCATTTAAACTACTTTTTGAAGCTAATATGTTTATTCTTTTTTCAACCAGTTACATTCTTTAACTCTTATATTTGTAAACCTTCTGTGGAAATCTCTGTACTAACGTTGTGACTATAATAGAGCCATTTTTCGCCAATTTTGTTTCATATTTTTAGTTTATTCATTGATTATCAATAAAATTATTGGTTGTACATGCAGTTTGTTGTATTTGGTGTCCAATTTTCATTTATATTTAAAATTCATACAAATATCATTACCATTTCGAGTGAAACATTTTCAGCGATTACTAACTAACAGCCAATAAATAATATAAAACCAATAATATAAAGGAAACTGGACTTTTTACGGTACCTTATTTTGGGGAAACGAGACGAGACGAGAGTCTCGTCCGAGACTCGAGACCGAGACGAGACTGAGGTACACGAGACGAGACTTGAGACGATACCAAAGTTCAGAAAACGAGACCGAGACGAGACTGGCTTAGGTCTCGCGGGAACACTATTTGCTACATTCTGAGCCATACAAGAACTTTAGTTTCATTTTGTTTACCATACATGGAAAGTGTTTAGAAACCAAATCCACTGATAATTGCTTCTTTTAGTTTCATTCCGGGTGATAAGAACCTGACACGGTGGAAATCCCGAACAATATTCAACGACATAGTTCGCCGGGGAAAACTTCGATCATTCTTTAATAAGTCGCAGTTACGGCACGGCTGTGAATGTGGCTGACGGAGGTGGAGAGGGCAGTCAAAGGCTCTGTCTGAGGAGGTCTGATTGACATTTGTCACCTTATTTTCCTCACATTAATGTCGAGGAAATGGTAACAAGCAGAGCTAGATGTGAGGTGTTTGTGAAAAAAGAGATAATAAAGTTGACGCAATTCGCTGAGGACCAGGTTTAGAATTGATTGAATGTATCAGATCGATCATTCAGTTTGTGAAATGTGGTCTGAGGATTTACGATCAGAGAGCAAAAATTATTAGATACTCTAGGACAATGATGACGCGGCTGGATATAAATTTAGACGTAAATTTGTGGGGACAAGTTGAACAATTTGATTACTTTCGTAGCATGGCTGCGTGGAAGTTGTACGAAAAATCGCGCTGTCGAAAGAGGCGTTCAGTAGCACCAGAAGGAGATATGAGGACGGGAGGGCCGAGGGTAATGGCCTTACAGAAGAGGATCTGGAGGAAGATCATTGTAATGCGGAGTGCGTTTGTCGTCTGGTGAACAAAAGTGAACTCTGAGAACCACGAGATGTGGTCGTGGAGGAAGGTGGACATAACGAGGGAGTGATTGGTGCGGCGGCAGCGGCGTTCGGGTGGGGATGGTATAAGCGCGGCGTGTAGGAGAGTGGTGAAGTGGTGAAGGAGCAGGCAGGCTGAGCGGGCGGTTGGTGTCGAAGGCCGTGAGAGATGAAAGGGGGTGGGGTGGTGTGTGAGGGGAGGATGGTGGATTCATTCCATTCGGAGAAAAGGAAGAAAAAGAGAGAATAGATTTAATGTACGAAATGAGGAAGGGTGCTACGTCATCCGTGGCCAGGGAAGAAGTTTTATATGGAGATAGGGCCGTTGTTGCAGTTACAGTTGTTTAATTGAGATCGTTGACTTATACAGTAACCAAGCATAAAAGCCATAAAAACAACAAAACAAGTTTCCAAGACACCGCTGCTTCAACTGTTCTCAACACCCTCCCTCAGTTGAAGCTCCTCGGGTATTTTTTATGTCCAAACCATCGCGGCACCTCTGGAAAGAAGTTTTCTTTAATGGCTTGGTCAGAATGTCTGCAATCTGGTTTTCTGACTCGATGCACTTCATCTCTACGATTCTATCATTGATCTTCTGTCTTATGAAATGGTATCTTATTTCAACGTGTTTCATCCTCCTGTGGCTAGCTGGATTTTTTGCTACTGATATTGCCGATTGGTTGTCCTCCATGAGGGCAATTGGTTCTCTGAATGGCACATGTATGTCCTCTAGCAACTGCTTTAGCCAGAATGATTCACTTGTTGAAATACTAAGACCAATATATTCGGCCTCAGTAGATGATAGGGCAATGCAATTCTGCTTTTTGGAGGCCCATATGACGGTTGATTCAAATACCTTGAAGACATATCCCACAGTTTACTTTCTGTCAATGATATCACGGCGAAAATAGGTCCAAATGGAAGAGTGTAGAACTCTTGAATGTTGTTAACATTGAAATTGCTGTATAACGCTGCTTTATTATTTTTTCCTTCATCTGAGTGTACGTCAGTGGCATGAATATATATTATGGATTGTTATTTCGTGACCAAAAACTGTTGTCTAAAATTCAGTAAACAAACAACTTTTTGGAAAGTGGTGCCGCATAGTGATGAAAGACGGAAGTTCAAATGTAAATACAGTCGATAGTTTGTAAATAAATACGTCGTACTGGTTTTACCATGAATATAAATGGATTTTACTTACAATTAATCATAATGCAGTGGATAAAAATTGTAGTACTACACGCGAGATGTAATTATTCACTTTTTTAATATTGTCTACAGATATATTTAATTCCTCTCCAAATTTAATTACACAAATGCACAATTAACTTCTTAGCACCTCATAAATATCGCTATACAGAAATTTAATAATAATGCGAGGTGAATTCATGAGTATTCCCAATGTCCATCATTGCAGTGTAGGTAAAATGGAATGCACTTACTGCCGCCTTTTTTTGCCGCCGAACAGATTCTTATTTTTCTATCCAAGTCTCCTATTTTGGGTCCTCGTAGACGCATACTCTGTATTGCAGCTTAGTACGAAGCAAGTTCTTTTTAAATAAGGCATTCTAAATTCTTTATTTAAGCCGAACGGGCTTAATGCATTCAAATTAGAATTAGAGTCTAGCAAACATCGTCGTCAGCACACGATATACGTTTTATAAACCTCTTACACATTTTCTGTAATTGATATTTCCTCTCTAGCATTTACAAAGTAACATTTAGATCACAAAAATAGTAAGATATTATTCAAAGCATCAAGTAATTCATATCTCCTCGATCGTTATTGAATATTCATCACAGTCTCACGTTAGCAGCAATTAACTACGTCTATTTACAATAGCAACTGAAAAGGCTTTAATCGAAGTGGCGCCTGGGTGCTACTGCCAAGGACTGGGTGAACTAAAAGTGGGAATTTAGGCGACGCGTAGCCTAGGCAACAATTCCACACATCTAAATCCATAATATATATTCTTGGTCAGTGGTATTGCGAGAGGCTAAAGAACAGCCCTCTGGAAGCAAGATTGCCGTATGACGTAGCAGGTTTGCATTAGTTCCTGAGTAGGCTTAGTTCAGGGTAAAGAAACGAGAGCGCTGCAATCGCGAGAAATCAGTCATTGCTAAATTCACGATTTTCACACTTTTAATGCATTTTTGGAATGATAAGAATGTTGTACTTTAACCAATACTGATAAATTTACATAATATCCGCATTTAGTGTAAATTTTCAGCCCAGATTCACGGTTTCGAGTAAAGCAAGTCTCTCAGTCACACCACCTTGACTCTTTCAAGTGTAAATAAAAAAAAAACATTTAATTCAACCCTATTACGCTAAAATTGTTTACATATTAGATATTTTACGGAATAAAATGATTAATTTTTTAACTAGAATATATCATAATTGAGGAGAAACCCATCCCTTCGTCCTAATTAAATTTATGCAGTTTCCTCTCACTGATTTCTTAGGAACAATAGGCGGCCTGCGTGTTTATTTTGTCGGATCAAGTCAGTCCCTTGCTGAATGTTGGTGGTTGGTTGTTGTTGTAAATTATAACAGAGCATTGCGTGTTCGAATACTTTTTGAATGATATTAATTGTCCTGGCAAGAATTTTCAAGGATGGATGAAGGAAGGAAGCAATAAATGGAAAGAAAAGAATGTATTATTGTAGATAATTCCATGAGATGTTTCCATTTTTCCCTTGCATGTATACCATGGCATCTGACTGGTGACCCATTTCAGGAGATTGTTGTAAGCATGCATTTGCTTTGAAATGTTGAACCACTGAAGCCACTTGATTTTGATGTTTAGTTATTCACACCTACTACTTGATCTTTCTGTGATCTTGTTAGCAAATTTTTAAGTGAATGGTGAAACAGTAGACTTGTAAATGCAATCTAAATAAACTGGTGCTAAATTAATTATTTTTTATGTTTGTGTTGTGAGTCTGAGTGGAAGGAGAAAACCCTGCAAAAACTATTTGTAAGGTATGAAAGTTTATTCTGGGTGTTAACTGAAGCACTGTAATAAGTTTGTTATTTTCCTGATTTATGTGTGAATTTTCAGCCGGTATCACGGCAAGAATATGTTGTTGCTATCCGTGTTTATGAAACTGGCACATTGATAGAGATTATAAAAGCTTGGGGAAGTGATTCAGCTACCATGAAGAAAAAAAAATCTGGGAAGCGAGTCAAATTTCCTGCCTCCAAGATGTGTAGTTCTCACTCTGACCGTTTCAAAGAATGGAGGTCGCAACCGTAGCCATGAAGAACTTAGAACGCCATTTTTAACACACAGATGACCATCTTTCATGTGTATATAATCTTTGATAAAGAAGGAGAGACAACAAGAGAGACGAGCGTAGGAGTGGTGGGATTAAGACAAGACTGTTGCATGTCTCCAGCAATCTACTCAACATCTACTGTGAAGAATTTATTGAAGAAGGCATATGTTATGTAGGTGGAATCCTTGTGGGAGAAGGAAGAGTGAACATTATAAAATAAGCATACGATCTTGTGGTAATGGCAGAGAGTAAGAAATAATCACGAAGAAATCACAAAGAAAGAAAAGAAGAATGGTGGATAAAATCGAGAGGATAGGAAAATATTTTGGAACGAAGGTAAAAGTCGGGAAAACTTAAGCGATGAAGGCAGATGAAAAGATGGAGGAATTCTAAATGTGACCATTGATGTAAGCAACCACTGTCGACCAACTTGAAAGTCAACCAACCATTTTCAGCCAAATAAATCAACGTAGGCTTAAGGAAAAAATTTGCGCAATGTTTTATTCGGAGTGTTGTGATTTATGGAGGAGAAACATAAACTGTAAGAAGGAAAGAGGAGAAATATCGAGAGATTTTCAAAATGAGGCCATGGGGAAGAAGAATGGAAAGATTTAGTAAATGGAGTGATAAAGTGAGAAACGAGGAAGTGCTGGCAAGGGAGAGAATGAGAAAAGGAATATTTTGAGATCAATGAGAAAGAGGAAGGCGATATGAATGGGGCACGTCCTCGGGAAAGATTGCCTGCAGAAAAGAGTAGTATTAGAAGGAAAGATCGAGGGAGGGAGAGTGAGAGGAAGAAATAATATGTTGGCGGGTTATATGGATGGAAGGAGAAGGACGAAGAGCGGAGGGAGGCAGCGCACAGGATAGATGAGCAGCTCAGTTGAAACCTGTCTTAGGACAGATTCACCATTTCAGAATAAGTGTACGTCCCGATGTGAATTCAGTCCAACTAACAGACTAATCTCTTTCCCTTCCCTGCTTGTCCAACATCCACCTCCATAGTGTGGTCTTATCTCATCCGCAAGTTTCTTCTCCTCGCCAAGCACTTCCTCGTTTGCCTTCGCACTCGTCTGTCCTTGTTCACCTTTTCCATTCTCCTTCACACAACAGTTCTGAAGTCCGCAGCCCTTTCTCGCCTTCCTTCTTGCACTTTTCTGCCCAACGAAAAGTTACGCTCTGATTCGAACTCTTCGCCAGCGTCTTCTTCGAAAGCACCGATGGTAATCACTTCTCCCTCCTACTTCTGAACGTTTCTTCCTCAATCGATATTCTCTTATTACTGCCTTTGAACCCACTGAACTACATAATTCTCTTCTAGCTCACTACCCAAGGAGTCTTGTCAAGCTTGTTGATTCCCTTAAATGCTGACTGCGATTATTTTCGTTGAAGTGCGTTTGTTTGATACCTATAGACGGCCCTTTGATTGGCTGATTGGCTTGCGTTTAGTGATCGTTCGACTATTAATGTGAGCTTCGCGTTATTTTTGTCTGTAGTGCATCATTTAAAGTATATCTATCTCATGCAGAATGACCCGCGTAGTAATAACATTTGCTCAATTTAAAAATCGTAAAAAAATGAAATTCGGCTCTGGATCTCATCAGTCACCAATTCGCAGCGTCGTAATCATCCCTCTTTTGTTTGCAGACTCTTCTTACCCTCCCTTCCCCTCCCCTTCCTCTCCCCATCCCCTATTGGAATGCGACGAAGAGGGATGAGGGGAGGATGTTGTATTCTCACTATACCTGGCTCAGCGTTAGCCTTGCGGACTAATCGCCTGCGAGTGACCGATTTCCCAAAAGCGGGCAATAATAAAAAAAGTCGGATTATGATTTTCAACCAATCACAATAAAAAAGGAATTTAGGTGTAAAGATGAGAAATTAAGAAACATTATAAGAATTAACATTTCGTTTGAAAATGGTTTAATAATGAAACCTTCATTGCATAAATTAATCAAATTACTATGAATGACTTAAATATGATTTTATTGACTGTTGTACTTTTCGAATTCATCAATTAAGATAGCTTGTGAAGGCAGAGCAATAAATTAACCACCAGATCACAGAAAAAAACTTAAGTGTGATTTTATTATGTACGTCGTGCATGATATGAGGATTTATTGCAATGAAATACTTTTTAGTACATAAATACAACTTAACTTAGGCCATTGCATAATACAATGCACAATTATAGTACTTTATGTAAAGTCGAATTTCCAATCATTGGATTGACAAATGATGAAAGTCAAATGAGGTTTTCATGTCGAATTTCTACCCTTGGTCTCTATGTAAAGGATGGAAATTTTGTAGCGTTCATTACAAAATAGTTTTAGCATCATAATAAAATAAAATAATCAGAATAATGTCTTGTGATATAAATTATATAAACTATAAATTTACTAAAATTATGTTTAAATTATATATGGCAGAAATAGTTATCTTTTAGGAACAGATTTTCTTTTGATTGATCTGTGACTGCCCTCAGTAGCATTTCCAGAATGGTGTCACATCCCACGCATATCATAATTATTGACCTTAATTTTTTAAATCGTGTATTGCCACTGAAAATGCCAAATACGTACGCAGACTATTCTTTTTAGTCTAGTTATGGTCCTAAAATGTATGTAAACAAGTATTTGAAAGACAATATACATTTCATGAAGTATGAATTTGACATTCGTTACGCATAGATTGGATATTATTTGAACTATTCTCGTTCAGCAACTGCACCATAACGAGCTTAAAAGATTTGGCGCTATGTGCTTGGAAATGAATGTAGGTGTGAAAGTTGAGAAAGATTAGGAGGCGGATGCTGTGGTCTTGAATCCGTCAATGTATCATTTCTATTATCATTCTCTCTCAGATATTGCGCGTGTGACATGTTTGGAAGGAACGTTCAACCCTAAGTCGAAGCGAGCTGTGTGACGGGTGGTCATTGTTTTTAGAAACGGAGAATTAGTTTTGATAACTGAATCTTAGATTACAATATAATGTTGGTGTACTGCTCATTATTACAGTGTCCTTTCTCTTAGAATGAACCTCTATTATATATCATATATTATTAGTTTACTTGATAATTTACCATGATACAGTTAACTCATTTAGCATTGAAATTTGTCTTTCAAATGAAGCGCAAGTATCAGAATGAAGTAAAATAACTGCCTGGACAGAATTGGAAAACAGAGTTTTGAAGAAGCAGCGCAGATTCTAATCCATCTAACAAAGGCCGACCCAGAGGGTTACCTCCATTTCCTTTTAAATGTCATAAAATAAGTAAAGTTTGTTCTTTACGGAAAATAATCTCAAACGATCATAACGGCCCTCCGCAGTTGTTAATCAAATAGAGCCAATTAATGATAAAATAGTGATATTTTGAGTTGAAGGCGCTCTCTATGGTTTTTGGATACTGACAATGCTGAGCAATGAATTGTAAATTTTAAAATTATTGGTGCCTAATCGTCGTTTTCCGGGTAAATTCAAATTAAATTGGAGGAAAAACAAGCAGTAAGTATTAAAGGTGGTTTCTGAGCAAAACACAACGCTCAGGGCTCCGTTATTTTCAAAGACTGCTGTTGGAGCAAAGTTTTAATGAAAGGGGGGATATTCACATGATTGTACACGGAGCTAAATTCTGAGTGGGCCAAAAAAATATAGAATTGAGCAGCATGGCTTGCTGTGCGCGTACAATGCCGCTAAAGAGCCTACTCGTAATATTTCTCGTGCATTGAAAACACCATGTTTTTCTCATATATGTATTCGGGAAAAATTCACTCCGATAGGTGTGGCGAATCGAAAACTGAATGGATTGAAGTTATTAGTCCGAGTTGGAGACAGAGGGTTGTGGCTCTTGGAGTTGCATCTTCTGTTTTCCGTTTGTAATGGAAAGGTTTCATTGTTCATTATTTTTCTAATGGCTCGCAGTATATGGTCACGAAGGTAAAAGGTAACAGTTAGTTCTAGCGCAAAGGCATTTTCCGCTTTTCCGACCATTTTATCGGCAGAGCGTTATCTGAAAGAGTCATTGCACTCGGGATTCTATAAATGGAACTTCAGTCAATTCGTAGCCAGTTGACGTCAGTAAAGATGAGATCAAACGAGTCACGTGATTATTGGGAAAATTTATTGATATTTTTTACGCTTTATTGGGAAGGAGCGTGGAAGAAATGGAATCGATTCTCTTTCGTGGCTGTTTAGATAAGGATACCAAACCAATTCAACCAATACGAATTCCGGTAATTTGAATAAATATAGTTTCTAAGTATAGATTTTCCTAGCAGTGATATGTTGACCTTCAATTTTTTTGCTCAATCTACAATAATCTTCTGAACTTAGTGTTGGAGCGAAAGCCAATGAAAGAAAATTCGATGGGAGCAAAGGTAGCTTTCGAAGAAAAGATATTTGGTTGTCCGTTGAAATGCGTTTTTCACATAATTTGTCGTAATTTAATTAATCACTTTAAATGTTTACAATTAAACACGGAAACTGCCTGAATTGTTTTTGTAAAAATAACCTTAAGTTATAACCAATAACCTGGCATCTACTAAAAAAGTTTCGTTTTCAAATAAAGCCTTTTTTCAAATAAAATATAAAATAGGCAGATAAGGATAGGAATAAATGTTTACTTGCATAAATTAACGTAAAAATGATTATTCTATTAAGTGCATTTTATTTCGTTAAAATTTGTTGACCCTACTTGAATGTACAGCTTCATAAAATCAACGGACTCGAAATTTTTAATGGACAGTCAGCCGTGACGCTGATATTTTAATTAAAATGCCAGTGAATACAATTGGGGGTGATCATCTTTTGATTGCCGCGAGTTCAATGCTGGTGCATTACCTTTAGGAGAATGTTTACATTAGATATTGTTGAATAGTCGAGGTGCCATTCGCTTCTTGAATTTCTCATTATTTGTCCCAAAGTTATTTTGTGTTTCGATTTTCATGCATGCACGTGCCATCGACAGACCTTACCTTAGAGTAAACCTGAGTACTCTCATTGGCCAGTTGAGGAAAATGTCGTGTTTGAAGTGCAGTAAAATTCGCAAAAAAACTTAAATCAATATGATTCAACTTATTTTAGAACCTCAGTTATTACCTTTTTGACTTTCGTATGAAATTTTAATATAAAAAAGAGAACTTAGGCTTTAAAATAATAATCGTGGACTTGGAGTCACTCATTGCTTACTGGTATACAAGTAGTTATTGTATATACTTGTATACTTCTATACTATATAGTTACTGGTATACTTGTAGTTATTGGCCTCCTTGCACAGTTATTGGCCGAGTAACTTTTTTATTAAAAGTTACACATTATTATTTTCACAAATAATTGCTACATAACCAACCATTTGGACGATGTGTGGTCAGAGTTCTTCATTCAATTCTTCATCGCAAGCACGAGTGGTTCATTTATCTCTTCACCATCTTTTCTCATCTGACCTTTCTCTAGATTATTTTTATGCCTTCTCTTCTTAAGAGGACGCAGTACATAATTTTTTTCCCCTCCTCTGAGGGTAGGGTTAGTTTTCTAATCGACCAGTACAGCTACCGAAGTCAGTGCCTTCCTAAGGCCATAGATACTTGGAAATATCTATGGCCTTGTGCCTACCTAGCCGCCGCATTCGTCGCGAGTGTTGCCTCTGCGTATATTTTCTTTGCGTTGGGGAGAGAGGAAAGCCACGAGCCCTCCCCTCCTTCAAAGACGTACGTTGAGACGTCTAGACGGACGCACTGTTGTCGCTTCAGCGCGGAGCGCGCCTTTGAGTTTGCCTCGGACGAAGGCCGCATGGCAACAGTGGACCAGTCACGTCGTCTTTGCACTTCCGCAGAGGTACGATGCAGAAATGATGGCATACAGAATGACGCGCTTACCTGTGGACAAGGGATAACGCAGTTCAATAGCTTATATTATTACGGTAATCTAACGGTTAAGATATGCTTAAAGGGAAGAGAGTTAAAGTCCCCTACATTTTTAATGGTGCAAACCTCCATCAACCTTCATAACTTGAACATCTCTGAATGCGTATTACGTCTTTTATTTCATCCAATCCTGGAAACAGTGCCGCACGCTCATCTCTTTCCTAAACAAATTTGGTCCTATTACTGATCCTCACTTTATTAATATTTCACCCTATGCACTAGCCTTAGGTTAGCTAATATTAGGACTATCTTCATCGCATTAGAAATTCGATTTAGTGTCATGAAATTCTAGTTTTTTTTAGAGGAATTGGAGGAGAAAATAATGTACTTTCATGCGGGAATTTCCCATTACGGCCCAATGATCATGGCCGCAGACAATTACTTACGATGAAATAAATCCAATGAGTACAAAATATTGCTGCATACCATAGCTAGGGAGAATACTATAGGAGTTGACCACACTAACTATAATAGTGTAAGTCAGTACAGTTGTAAGGAAAATATTGCCCCACAGCATCAACGTGACAGAAAAGTCCACAGCATATAAAGCTACTTACGAAATATCCAACATAATATTCTGTTGTATGAAATTTTGACTTGCCTTACGTTTCTCGTTAATTAAGTTCGTAGCAAGCGCTAAATAGTCGATATAAACATTATTCTGTGACCACAGCCGTCCGAGACAAGTTCGGGAGATGTCTGCATTGGTGTTAGCAAGCTTCCAAGCGAGAACTTAGAACCTTTTCTGCTCTAACGTCTATGGTGCAATATAAGCAGAGCTCTACTCCATGATGGGAAACAGAAAGAGTGCTAATGCAAGAGCACATCATGATGGTTATAATTGTTTTATTTCTTTTGCTTTTTGCATTTCAAAGTTCCGATCTGATCCTCCTTCCTATCCTTACGTTTGGCAGATTCACGACGGCTCTTCTCTTGGGCTGCCCAAATACTGGGGGAATTGCGAATCGGCAGTGACCGGGAAAATCTCGGATCGACTAACTCCGGAAGCATGCATTCCAGATAGAATTTTTTAAATTTGTCCACCATGAGTTCCTCCCAGAACTCATCGTCCCAGAGGATTTTCTCCACCTTCAGCTCCTTCTTCGTCCACACAGCAAAGATGCCGAAGTCTCGCTAAGAAATATGGAGTTGGCTTTGTATCTGATAGTGGTAATTATGCTTCCGGTTTATTCTTATTCCGTGATTCTTCATCCAAAAATCCACTTTTCCTTTTGTGATCGTCTCTTCTACACTCACCTCTGCAGCCGATGATGGGCATTTTATTTCCACAACACCCCGATCCCCCACTATTCCATCGAAGTTTTACACCGAAGATGCCTGAAGAATTGGGTATTATAGCTCCATGATTGCCTAGGACATCATGAAAACTCACCATGAATATAACTTCAAACAAAAAATTCGGCATACGGAAAGAAAAGGAAACAAACCGGATACTTTTGAGCAACTTGAAATAATACAAGTCTTGGTAAAATCTCCTTCATGAACGAAATCATGTCCCACTCCCCTTTACCTTTCAAAAGAATCCCTTAATAGTAACCTCAGACTCCTCGTCAGTACTTCCACCCCTTATTTTTTCCACCTCCTAAAAACCATCCCTCGATATGTAAATATTAATTTTTTAATACGTGAACCGTTGCTTGGCAATGGTTTAAATACATCGAAACCGGTCGCATAAAAGCTAATAATTATATAAAAAATAGGAAAACTGCAATCATTATTTAATTCTTAATGAATCAGTTCCATCACACCTACCCTGAGACAGCATTATTTATTGGTATTTTCTAGTTTAAAACGATGAATACTCACAACTCCAGCCAATGACGAGTAGTTACTGCGGTAAGATCTCTTGCACCAACTCCCGTCAGCTATCACGGTAATTAGAGGTACTCCATCACTGTCGAAATCACCGCTTTCCTTTGATTTTGAGGCTTCAATCTTCGCCGCGGCTTCCATTGATTTGGCAGCGGACATTTCCCATCCTTCGCGTACCTTATCGTGGTATTTTTTATAAGTTTTCTCTGTTATGACAGGTATATCCATCGCAGAGAATATCTCGTCAAGTTGGGAATAACCACCACCTGAAGACATCACCTCAGACACAGCAGTGAAGTTGATCTCAATACTATTAGACCCTTTAGTCAATATATTTTCTTTGGCGTTTCACGCTTTGTAGACAAAGTTCTAACATGTCCATTGCCCTAAAAGACGTTCTCCAACGAGTAGCATATCACTATAAGTGCATTTGAAGGGCGAATGATCAATGGACTGCATTTGCTTAAGAAATGACTGCATTTGGTCTCTCATTAACGCCAGGAGGAGGTCCCACCGAATCCCCGCCTCCCTCTCTTATAATACTGTGAATATCCTTGGTGATGACCGCCCCTCTGCCTTTGATTACTATTTTTGCTTCAACTTCAACCATGCCCCATCCACCTTTCCTCTCCCCCTGATTCAATCCGTGTGCTCACATCCTCTCTCCTCGATTTCAACCACCCCTCAGGAAGTTTTAAAGTACTTAAGCATGCTACCCTGCTCAAAATCCACTGCGTCGGATAATGTGGGGTATCTCTTCCTCAACCGCACTGCTACATCACTGTATATACATATTTCTATCCTGTTTAACAGATTTTTCTCGAGTGGCTGCTTCCCTCCGCAATGGAAATACTCCAATGTCACTCCAATTTTGAAATCTGGCGAGGAAGACGTAGTTCAGAACTACCGACCTATCTCTATACTACCCGTGATGTCAATTAATTTCGAACGCATCACCCATGATCGTCTTCTTCACTCCACCCAACTCTTCATCTCCCCCAATCAGCATGGTTTTATCCCTGGTCTTACCTTACCTTCAGATCTTGTCACACTAACTTCGCTGTTTTGCACCACCATAGGTGTCATACGCGCTTTTGAATCTAATTCACAACTTGATGTTTGTTACGTTGACTTCTCTACAAGGCCTTTGACTCAGTTTACCACAACCAGCTGATACATAAACCTAAGCTCAGATACAACATCCTTGGGACTTTCTTATCCTTAATCCATAGTTTCCTTAACACTCGGTTTCAGCTTGTTTTAATTGATGGCATGTCGTCTAATCACCTTCCTGTCTCTTCAGGGGTTCCTCAAGGTAGTGTCCTTGGTCCCCTTCTGTTCACACTGTATATTGATGATATCGTTGACTCTGTCCTCCCTTTGGGATGTGACATTTTACTTCACGCGGACGACTGCAAAATTTTCAGGCAGGTTGATAGCTCCTCCGAGTCCAATGCCCTTCAATCTGCCCTCTCCTCCGTTTACACTTGGTGCTCCCATTGGCAGCTTCATATTAACCCCTCTAAATCAGCTGTGATGACCTTCTCCTTGAAACGCAAAATCCTATCATATTCTCACACTCTATCACAGAACCCACTCTATCACAGAACCCTCATGTCAGTTCCCACTGTGATCTAGGTATAGTGTTTCACTCAAAACTCAACTTTCACGAGCATATTGATAACATTATAAGGAAGGAAATGTCAGTTATCGGCCTTCTTTACCGTCACACCGACATTCATGATCCGCTTGCTATCAGGACGGTATGTTTTGCCTGTGTCCTCCCCATTTTTTAATACTGTGCCCCAATTTGGTCAACCGCCTACCCAACAACCTTGAAACTACTTAATCGACCTATTAACTTCTTTCTCGCCATTGCCCGTCATCGAATTCCCTCCTTCATTAATTGTACACAAAAACTTATCATGTCTTCACTTGGAATCTCCCACCCCTCTCTCCGCCATGTCCTCTCTGACATGAAGTTCCTTCATGGCAACTGGAGTGGTACTCTCCGCACCAATATCCTTCTTCCTCTCTTTCCACTACATGTTCCTCCCCGTACCACACGCAATAGCTATCTTATTAACACCTCGTCGTATTTCAATATCGCAGCGTTCCCCATTTGAATTTATTTTAGTTTAATCCCTTTTTACTTCTTTTGCTTCTTCGCATTATTTTTCTGTCTTTTTTCCAATAATATCACTCTTCCCCGATCTTTCATTTCTTTTCGGGTATCACCCGATATTTATAACTAGGGATGATTCAAAATTAAAGCAAACGACGAATATTAAGATTCCGTATTCTTGCGGTTAGTGAAGTAATCTGAAAACGTATGATTTAACCGGTGGCGAGCCCGAGAAATGTACACTAATCTGAAAACGCTTGGAATCGCTCGCAGAGTGCTCGGCTGCGGGAATGAATGGCCTCCGATGGGAAAATTATGTGTGATTACTACAATTGGCGACACGATCGAGACAGGGACACACCTAAGCATAACTAAGCATTGGGTTAACAAGCACATCCCCGGATTTAAGAGGGGGAGAGAAATGGGTTAACGAGGAGTTGGTTTGCGTAATAGGATGACACGCCTTAACACAGTGAGTCAATGTATATTACGTGGCCAGATAAATTGCGTGAAGCGTGTAGGGATTACGCCGGTTTACGGATGGTTGGAGATGAAAAAATGTGCGATTGCGCAGATATTGCAATGTAATGAGAGCCCACTGAATTCCAGGGGACGTGTGCGGCATATGTGAAATTGGCGTGGGGCACGTGTGCGACGAGACGTTGCAACGCGTTGGTTCGGTTATGTCGGGAGAATGGCAAGGGGTGTCGTCGGATAGGTGAACGGATATTGAGGATGAGGTGGATGGAGGGAAGGAACGGTGTGAGACGCAGCGAGAGGAGGAGGAGTGGAGGAGGAGATTGCGAAAAGGGGAGGATGTCAGAGAAACACCTTAAATTAGGGGAATACAAGGAGAGCTTATGTGATACATGATGGAAGTGTAAGAAGTTTGCAAGGATTCACAATTATGGAGGAAATAAATGAAATGGAGCTAGTTTTACTGGACTAACGGCTTTAAATTAGTTGTTGCTTGCGAGTGAAGAGGCGTTGGAATCGAAGGCATCGCTCATCTTACTTCAAAGTGTCTGTACTGATGATATTTGCGGCGCCTTTTGTTCTAAAGCCACGTTGAACTCATTGCTCAAATGTTACATGACATTTAAATAATCCGAGACCTGAATAAAATATTCCGCTGGTGGGAACGTTGCAGCTCCTACTGTAATGCTACAATGCTCGGTGGAGAGAAAGATCCTTTGAGTATGCCCTTTGACAAACGACGTAAGGAATAAAAGAATCATTCGTATTAATGACGAACTACTACTAATTGTAAGTAATCATGGAGGTTGATTCTTCTGTTTTTCGGGATTACCGCCGAGTATTTTGCAGACTTCCTCAGTTCCCAGTGACACGTCGGGTCTGGAGGCGCCGTATTACATCGGTGTGGTTTTCGCTCCTCTTTTTGGCTCCACTATTGAAAGGGTTCTCCAAGAGGCCGATAGTGAGTAGCCATCGTCTCTATTGTATTTGTTGGGGTTTTTGTTTATTTTCATCGATTCTTAAATGAGACGTATCTCTTTTCTTTGTAAAGAATAGATAGCCTCCGAGAATAGAATACTGTATTACTGCAGATCCTGCCACAGGGGGGCGTGCTCCGTAGTATAAGGCTGGAATTGTCTCAATCTGCTAGCTCTTTGACGTTCCTGCATGCGTAACTTGTGTGTTCTGCAGGTTTTCCCAATATACTTGGAGTCGCACCTGCAGGGAACGAAATAGGTGCCTTCGTTGGCGTCTTGGGGGAGAACCGATGGTAACCGTTTTGTTGGAAGGTGGCGAGCAGGTGTTTCTTCTCAGATCGAAGAGGGTATTCATCCGAGATGGTATGCACCTGATGGTACGTAGTGCGGATGAACAGATGCCTTCTGAATATGGTGGTGGTGGGACGCCTAATTCAAGTAGCTGTCCGTATTGGTCTTCTTTCGATAGACCGAATGGCCCAGTGTGCTATCTTCTATCCTGTTGACAAGTTAATCCAGAAATGGGAATTTTTACTACATTTCTCCACTTGATCAAGGTGAACCGGATGGCGTCGATTTATTTATTCAAGTGGAGAAGAAACTCGTTTCTTTTCTTTTCCTTTCTGTGCGGCCAAATACGAATGTGTCATCCACGTATCGACGGAACAGCTTCGGTTTCAGGTTGGTGGTCTTCAGCGCTCTTCCCTCCAGATTCTCCATGAAAAGGTTGGCTCTCGGCTCCGGTGATAATGGTCATCACCATAGGTTTCTCTTACTGGAGGGAGACTCCATTTCACTTGAAGTACGAGTTCTTTAGACAGACCTCTACCAAGTCGGGGAAGTCCTTGGGCCATGCCTTGTCCGTCACGGTGTAATGAGATGGTGCTGCGAGAGAACGCGTAGCGCATAGCGAGCCTTCCGCTGAAATGCCAGTTTAAGAGGGATTTGACATCGAAACTAACCAGTATGTTTCCTTCGGATGCGGCGATGCCGCTGATGATGTCGATGAAATGTTTCGAGTTCCTCACGAAGCTTGACAAATTGCCCGATAGTGGTCGAATACTCTTAGCGAGGAATCTGGCGCGTACTTGTGGGTCGGAGAGACAGTAGCGCTGACAGTGACACCCGCAAGTGCATACTTTCTTTATGGATCTCGGGTGGCTGTAGTGACTTTTTAACTCTCGGAAAAATAGGGTGAAATTGAGACAAAAGTTACTGCCCCACACTCCCTGGATGCTTATTAAAAAAATTCACGTTTCTTAAGTTTTCCATTCAAAAATTTCTGGGCAAAATGGTTTATGAGAGAGGTGCTTTTGAATCAAGTGAGCGAAATGTTTTTTGATGCATGCGTAAGGATTTTTAAGTCCTTGCGTCGATTGCATCGGGGAGTGAGAAGCATTTTATCAGTGCTCCCGCCTTTTATATTGCTACCCGCCGGATAAATCTTATGTACCGTTTATCAATCATATTTTATCCGCCGGATAGTTACCCGATAGAAAGATGTGGCAACGTTGGTATTGTCAACTCAGAGTGAACGTGAATTTTGAAGCGACCGTTGTGATTGGCCACTGAGTGCTCTTAACAAAAGGATTCCGATATTCGCAAGGGTCGGCACGAGCTCATTATGGATATGAGGGCGTATTTCAATGTGGTGTTTTTTGCTGACGTTTAACAAAGAACTATTTCACGGTCGTATCTTAAGCATTTGTTTGGCGAAAATTGTCTCAAGCGCGAGGTTAATCTCAGATTCTTGTTTCAAAGTCGTCAAACGTATGACTGTGCATGGTGACTTTATTAAGGGTTGTTCAACGTTAGTGTAAGAAGGATACGATATCATTTCATGCCGAAGACTCAATGGCTATAGTGTCTGTTTCTTTCTGCTAAAAGTTAGTGTCTACTCTTTCACTCGTGTGGAATGCCGTTTTCAGTGTTTAAATATTTTGGTGTGAATAATTAACGGGAAACGATATAGATATGTGAAAATCTGTGAACCCAAAAAGAATTTAAGTCCTTGAATGTACCTCTCTACGGAGCTTCTGAGTATGTTAAAATAACATGTACCACTGGGATGCAAATAAAAATGGTACAAATGAGCCTTCTGAGGCTCTCGTAAAACTCTCATTGTTATATAAACTGTTATTACTCTTTTGCTTTAATTACTGAGTGGATATTTTTACGAGGACCGCTAGTTGAATAACATGCTTATTGGAAATAAAACTACTTAAAAATATTATTCTAGCAAGGCCAGGGCACGATGAAAGGATTGAGGATAGGGCACCATGAAGGAAATCAATCATAGGGACCTCATGGCTTGACAGGGAAAACGACAATAAACAAGTTCCCCCTTTTTGCCCACTTGAAGTGGGAATGGCGTGATGGATATTTTAGCATATGCATCATAATGACAAAATGTTGATACGAAATAGGAATTGCATTGAAGTGTAGTCAATTATGACCAGTTCGTGTAATGTCTAGCAGTAGCAATGCAGTGACGAAGAGAGAACCCATATTTAAAATGTAAAACTCGAATTCATCTAAAATTAACCACTGCGTTTATAATTTGCATATTTTTACCGTAGTTATACAAGGTTCACATGAAGAATTCCTGTGAATCTTTCTTAGTATTTAAAAACTCATTCAAAATTCGTGAAATTTGTAGAAATCGATGGGACATTGTGTTTCTTTCATATTATATGGATAAATTTTTAGTTTTACTCAATTTTCTATAAAAATAGTGAACATCCACCACCTAAATGAAAAACGACATTGGTATATATTCAGATAGTAGTAGTTTGGTGGCAGTCATTTTTCTTCATATGTATTCGTAAAGATTTCTTTATATAGTTCAGTGTATTCCATAGCTAACAGAATCACTAATGGTCACAACGCAGACCAATCATTACACACAATTGTGTGGACTTTTAATTATGATAATCTTTTTCCAGCAAATAATGGAAAAGGATAGAACTTACTCTGTATAGGGTTTTACTTTTGAATTTTAAGGGACATCAAGGAGCAAAATGAATTCTAGAGTATGAGATGGTATTAGCCTCAAATGTGTGATCCCAATATTTAATGTCTGCTGTCCTTGATTCTTTTGCACAATCAATCCACAGTTGATTGTGTTGCTTTCTCATGACCCTTCTACTCATTTTTCTTTTGCAACTTCTATGTGTCAAGGCGGTGGTCACAATGAACTCTTAATAAACACCGTTGTCTCAGGCGTAACTTTATGGAATTTGCTTAGCATATTGAATGAGAAGCAGTAGTGGAATCACAAAGTTACTGAACTCTTAATATGTTGAAAGTCTGATTGAAATTGTCATGAACATTGACAACATTTTGCCATCATCGCATTATTAATTAAGACATCAGTACAGGGCATCACTCTTCAAGATAAATACCGGGTTTGTAGAATTAAATTAGTGCAATGTACAACTAACACCTCAAGAATCAACTAATACACATATATAGAACAATAATAACCAATACATACGTAATTTGTCGGAGTTTTATTTTGGCAGTAATAGACATTAAGACGTCCAGCTCTGTTAACTTTCACTTTTTAGCATTTTTACGCATCTTAAGTACTCTTAAGGACTGTTCGTTGTTAACTAAAATTAATGAATACCATCGCGGTGGTCTGAATATAAAATAATTTGCTACAAAAGTTCTTCCCGTCCCTTTGTTTGTTGATATATCTGACTGTCGAGCATTTGCGAGCAAAATTCGCAGTCGTTGAGGGATTGTTTAATTTGAATCATGAAGCTGGAAAGTTACATCCCTTCACGTAACGATTTGATTGCGCTAATCTAATAAACTTAAAGTCTTTAAAATGTTAAATAAACCAAAATAGTGCTCTAGAAGACCATAAAGTGAATGTATTCATGCCGTTAGTCGGTGACTATGAAATACCGTCACTGTCGCGCATTCCCGAATTTTTCAGGGGCTTCACGATGATTTCGGCCAATTATATCACCTTAATGAACTTTGATGCTTCAAATTTATTTGAACGAAAAGCACCATGAGCATTCCATTCATTAAATGTTCAAATTCCTTTTTATTTGGTAGTATTGTAAACAGGAGACATGAGAAATGAAAGGCTATATAATTTAAAAAATTACGGCGATTGATGAAACGAATTTCTCTCAGAGCAGTCACACCACCAATAACTAGGATTACTGAAAAACAATTACTTAAGTAAATATAGATTTGCGTCCGAAATAACAGTTTAAAAATGCCAGGTGATTGCGGCAGACATCTTGAAAATGGGTTTATCCTCCGGATAAAAATTTATCCGGAGGAAGAAGTAGCGGGTAAATTTATTCGGCGTATAAAGCTTAAACGACGATGGATAAGCGCTTTCCTTAGGTTTATCCGGAGGATAAGCTATCCGCCGGATAAAATCGCGTTACCCGGAGATGGATAAACTGGCCCTCAGTGAAACTTGCCAACAACTGCGAGCCAATTAATGGCACCAGAAATTTTCTTCCCGCTAGAAAAAGATATAGATTGGCAAATTTATTTTTCCAACGCCTTGACTTAAAGCAACCTGCAACAGCGACTGCAAGAACTTGAGTCTTGGTGGTTTTGGCGTCGTTTCTGTCAGCCTTTTCTTCTCTTTCTTGGGTAGGAAGATGGAGTACAGCAGTACGCAGAGCTTCTTTGATCTCCCGTTGGACGTCGTTGGTCGGGTCCGACTATCACTTACTGTCATTGAATCCGTCAAAAGGTCTTGGATCTCTCTTGGAATAAAAATGTTCAAATACCGGTATTTACAAGTGCAGACGAAGTTAAAAGAAATAGCCATTGAAAATTTTTTTTCTGATATTTGTTCTGAGCGGGCATCCTCGAGTCACAGCCACCTCCATCGTGCTCTCTCTCTCAGAACAGCCTTGACTGTTCTTTCTTCTAGCATTTATCTGATCCAGTTGACAATGTGTGCATGGACACCATGTCTCCTGGCTGCGATGCAGATTTGTTCAAACGATGTGTTGTTGAAGGCTCCTTCCACATCAAGGAAGGTGCACAGACCAAACATCCCATGTTCTAGCACTCTTTCTATCTTGGTGATAAGGTTATGGAGTGCTGTCTCTACAGATGTGCCTTTTTGGTAGGCATGTTGGTACGGGTGTAGGGGATTGTCCTTCAAAGGTCCCTCCATAATATACCTGTCCACTATTTTCTCCAGTGTTTTCAGCATAAAGGAGATGAGGCTGATGCCACGAAAGGAGCCAGCTTTGGTGTAGTCAGTCTTTCCTGGTTTGTGAATAAAGACGACTTTAGTGATCCTCCACTTCTTGGGAATATACCCATATGCGAGGCATGATCGGAAAATTCTGACTAATGGTAACAGTACCTGGTCTTGTCCCTCTTGCAAAAGTTCTGGGAAGACTCCGTCTTCGCCAGCTGATTTGTATGGGCTGAAGCTTGTTATTTCCCATCGCGTTGCGTTGTATGTGATGATGCTGGAGGCCAATCTCCACTCCGTCCTAGCAGGACGACTGGGAGGCCTACTTTGGCGCATCTCAACCTCCAAGGAGCCTGGAAAGTGAGTCTCCAGCATTAGCTTTAGTGCTTCCTTGTCTGATGGCGTGAATTCATCAGAGGGAAGCAGAAGAGACCACACCCCTGCTTCCGGGTCCTTTGAAATAATCTTGTTGAATCTTGCGAGTTGTGGAACATCTTCCACAGTCTCGCAAAAGCTTTTCCAAGATTCTCTTTTCGAGCGCTTAATTGTCGCTCTGTATTTCGCTGGGCCGTTCTATAGTTTTCCCAGTCCCTGGGCGTGGTTGTTCTCTTTGCTTTGTTGAAGAGCTTTCTTGTCTCTTTCCGGATATTCTCTAGTTCCGCGCCCCACCAGGGTAGCTTGCAGCCTTCCTTCCTGGTTTTTATGGGGCAGCTGGATTCATAGGATGTGATTATGCTATGCTGGAGAGACTCCACAGCAGCATCTATGTCATCTGCATTCCTGAATTTATGTCCTGGGGCTTCGGACAGTAACTTCTGGAGTGTATGCCTATACTTGCCCCAGTCTGTTGATCTGGGGTTCCGGTATGCTGTCGGCCTGTTGATGGCTTCTAGAAGTGTGAAGTGTATGTGCCGATGGTCTGAGAGAGAGACTTCATTCGACACTTTCCACTCAGCCACGCCATTCAACATATGATTGGTGCAAAGAGTAATATCTATCACTTCTTCCCTAACTCTGTTGGAGAAGGTAGGTCGTGATCCTTTGTTGAGTATATGCAGGTCTGTGGACATGAGATACTCAAGCAGGGCCTTTCCCCTGTCATTGGTGTCCTTGCTTCCCCACACGGTATGGTGCGAGTTAACATCGCACCCGACAAGGAGGTCCCATTTTTTGGTTTGGCAGAATCTTACCAGACGCTCCAGTTCCTCTGAAGGTGGTGGTCCAGGTGCATCATAGGGTAAATATGAGGAGCAGATCACCAACCTCCTCTTTTCCTCGCCAACCCCAAGACTCAGCACAGGTGCTGCTTGGTCCCTGGTGGTATATTCGGGCAGATGTATAGCATTGAACACATTAACAAAGATACATGCTCTTGGTCTTTCGACCGAGGTTCAAAAGAATCCTTTACCCTTGGTCATGCTTAAACCCCTGATTCTGCCCTGGAAAGCCTAGGGTTCTTGAATCAGGGCAATTTTGACTTTACCTTCTGAGAGGATCCTTTGCAGGACCCCCGAGGCAGCCTTACAATGTTGAAGGTTGACCTGTAGGCAGTGGATGCCCGCCATCCTGGTCTGGTTCCTTCATTTCGACCTCTGTTGTTGAGGTTGTTGGAGGCTCCTCTTGTGCACCCGCCTTTCCGAGGAATGTGATTTCGGCCTTCTGCATATCGACGTTTGCTCGGAAGTCCGGACTTGTAATGAAGGTGGCGGATGGCTCGTCTACTCCACGGACGAACCTCGTCCCATGCTCCACCTCCTTCCTCTCATAAGTTCTCCAGAGAGAGATTTGAAGTCCCGGGTTGGACCTCTTCATTCTGTCGATGAGTGTTTTGGTGTCCGGTTTGCTGAATCCCGGAACCCACACCATCATCCTTCTTCTCCTAATGAGGCTGTCGGCATCAACCACCTTCACATTGGTTTCGCCGAACGGTCCCATTTTGCCTACAGCCTCAACCAGCCAGTTGGCTGAGTATTCGTTGCCACAGGCAAACTCCACCATCCTGAGGCCTTCTTTTGCAGGAATCGTATCACACATCTCCTCCAGCCTCACAATAGGAGTCCTGTTCCATTCCTCGGTTATCATCACCTCCGGGTAGGAAACAGGCACAATTGCCATCTTTTCAGGTTTTTAGCAACCTGTGCATAGGTGGAGGTCCTAGGTTTCTTGGCCTCCTGCGCCAAGTTCGTGGGGGTGTCCCCAGTTGTCGTCCTTCATTTTTGGGATCCGCCTCCAGATTTCTCGGCGGAGCCCTCTTTTCTCCTTGGAGATCCACCGATGGCTTTCGCGCCTTTGGTGCACAAAGCTGCCCCCTGTGGAGAACCACCAGAGGCTAAGGCTTTCTTGGCGCACCGTTTCTCGTTCCTCCTCCTTCTCTTGGCTGCGCCACTCTCTTTTTGCCTTGTGGAGAGCTGCTCCATTTTGTTAGAGATGCTCCCTAAAGTGGTAATGGAAGCTCCAGAGTCTGACTTGGGGGACCCTGGTGCTGCCTTCAAAGTTGACTCGGAAGAGTCGGAAAGGGACTCGCCATGCTCCACAGACATGGAGGGGTAAGCTAAGGGAAGGGAAAGGGAGGAACTGCCATTGGAATCCCCGATGGGGCTCGCCAACAGAGCATCCTCCATGGATGAGGTGATTTGACTGATGTCCTTAGGTTGAGGTTGCTTTTCAGCAACCTCCAAAGAGTTTTGTTCTTTAGGTTTATCCATAAATAATCCCACGAGTAGCTAGGGAAATATACGGTCCACCGACACAGAGCCCCGTATGCATGGGTAAGGCTAAATAAAACTGGAGGTCGCCCTGTATCCGGATTTCCCCGCTAACGACTTCTTACTCTCCGCCCTGCAGACGCGGCCACCGTCGGCGCGAGGAGCAACCTTGGTGAGGGGAGCTGTTTATCGACCAGCCAGGTCTAGATCCGTCATGTTCAGCGAAACCAGGGGCACCTCGTGAAGGATGTGGCTCTTCACCACGCACGTCGATCTTGGTGGGCAGAGAGCCTATTCAGCCCTTAGTTCCACCCTGGGATCACACATCCCTCGTCCCCGTTCTCCTCAAAAAGACCTCATAATTCTTGTAGTGTCGATCTCATTGAATGACTTATCTCAAGAGTCTCAACGCTGTTATCCTGTAGTTCGTAAAATAGTAGTTAAAAACGATTCAAATGAGAGTAAATGATTATGGAGAAACTATAAAGAAAGAATCGCGATAGCTAGTATTTTGGGCGCGTATGTTCCTGTTACATATCAGTGGATCTTTGTCCTTAAAATGTTGAAATTGGAGTGTATTCTCACGCGAGGATTAAGCTAATTAATGTCCCATTTGCTCAGCCCTGAAAGTTTCTCGATATCTTCCGCGCATAAAAATACCGAACATTCCCAGCCTAAGACAGGTTTAGAGAGAGGGTGGTCGGGGGGGGGAGGGAGGTAGGGTCAGGTGGTGATACATATTTTGGAGGTCATTCGAGGCTTTCGTGGCGAATGCAGACGAGTCGAGCCAACCCAGCCGCGTCAAACACGTTAAGTATTTCGTTGTATGCATACATAAGTCATGCCTGGGTGAACGGAGCGCGTTTAAGCAATACGCAAAGTTCTAATCCGGAAGAATAGAAATGAGACGACCGCGCCCCGTCTGTGGACCGACTTATGAAAGGGATGCAACATTTGTCTACATCTACATCTACGAAGTATCGTGCGAACCACCGCTAGAGTGCGTGGCATTGGGTGGATTTCCCTCCACAATAGGCTTGTATGCGCTCTTCCCAGTTCAACTCAGAACCTCGCATGTTCCCTTATTGGCCGCTTGGCGCAGGCTATGAAAGTAGTCAGGAGAACAATGTGCGGTCAAACCAAAACTAGGAGAGTGTTTCGTAAACAAACGTGCTAGCATGAAGTATGCGACTGTTTTTGGTTTTTATTTTTGATGCTATTTGTATATTATCCTACAAAATACTGTATCATGCAGGAAAAAAATCGCGTCGGGCAATGCAAGCGGGTTGAGCGGTTAATTATGATGGTGTATCATGAAACACATGCAAAAAGTCCGCCTACTGAGAGTCGGGAGTTTCGTGTACATATCTATCGCAACTATTATTGGTCTTCATTGTACGTGGAAAAAGTGACATTAGAAATCTATGGGTTCTGCAGTCTATTTCCTTAATCACATGCCTGTGATCTTTTTATCCGTAATAAATATAAAAAATAACATATATTGACAAATATCGAATAATTGACTTAGTGTAGTAGTAGTTAGTAGTAGTAGTAGTAGTGATTCTATGATAAAGAGAGGGCGATATACACATTTGAAGCGCTTCATGCATTAGTTGGCAAATATCCTTCCTTTGAAATGCTTTCAAAAACACACGTTCTGTACATCGTGTAGGACATAACGCCCGTCGGTTATTGCGCCGAAAGAGCAAGGAATCGGCAAAAAAATCGAAGAGGCTTCCTATACCTTCACTCTTCGTCCTTCTCACGTCCTCCTCGCGTGCTCCTTTTAGAGTTTTCCACGACGGCATTTCAGACATCCCTCCTAGATTGCGGACTCCATTCTCACCGTCAAATGGATACAATCTGCCGCGAGACTTCTTGTCTCTTAGCCATCTGTCATATTTGCTTAGTCGCTGGGAAACATCGAAAGCCTTCCCTCCGAATGTGGCGACCCGCGGCGGAGGATAAAGCGTCGCTTTCTCACCCCGGCTGGGAAGTAAACAAATGAGGATCTCTGTGCGCTGCCGCGTCGAAGACCGCGACTTTGTGAGTGTGTACAAATTTTGACGTCCTTTTTCTCCTAAGCATTAAAAAATGCAGTCTTGGGTGATGGCATGGGTACTTAAGATGTTATAAAACTAATAATGGATGCGCAAACGTTCCTATATATTAAGATCTGGTGCTTTCCCGTCGTACGAGATTTTAAAATTTTCTCGGGCTTCAATCCGGGTGAGTGAGTGCTAGTCCATATTGGCCGACGTTTCGATGATCGACTCAGGCATGGACTCCTCAGAACCTCAGAGGTGAGAGGTGTCTATGTATTGTTCATCAAATCTATCCTTTAACGAGGAGTTATTCCAGCCACAGGAGTCAAATGGAGCGCCATTTTCATTGAATTAAATAGTTCTGACTTGATTTAATGCTGAATTTACCAAGTAATGAAAAATAAAGGCATTCAGTGGCCTTCATTTTATAGTCATTTACTTCTCTTGCACCACCCAATTTTTGTAAAATGTTTTTCTCGAAATTCGTGGGAAAAAAATTATTTTCCTTAGTTTCGCCCATTCTCGTCTATAAAACACTGCATTCTGGAGTGTGCTTGCGTAAAAATTGAATGATAATGATAGCCTTCATATGAATTATGTGATAGTTATAATATATTTTACGACAGAAGCACGTGAATGGCGAGTGTGGGGGGAGTGTGTGGATTGGTGCAATCTCCTTGCTTGTAATAATTACATACTTTTTAAAAAGTCGGAAAAAAAACACGTAACGGCTTGGCGAAGTTTTTCATTTTCGTGGAGCTAAGATTCGGTATCATTTGGAAATAGTTATCACCTCAGAAACTATACTTATTACTCAGGTCATAGCTTGGTTTCGCGCGTTGCTAAATTCGTATTGCGAGTGCCAAGTCACTTCAATCTTTAATAATCAGAGAACCTGAACAGAGACTCTTTTTCGACCACGTTATCTTAAACGGTAAAAAATGCTGTCATGTCATCGCCAAAGTTGCTTCTTTGCGTGCACAAATTCATTTTTGCGTCGCATGCTCAGTGATCAGTTTAATGAATTCAGCGAATTAAACCTCACAAGTTTGCACAGGTTCTTCATCAGTATATCTTCAGATACAGTAAAATATCTTGGAATTACCTTAACATCTGATATATCATGGGGATTACACATACAGAACATATGTGGCGCAGCATTTAAGTAACTAGGTTTTGTTAAGCGTATAATAGGAAGGCCCTTGGATGAAAAAGTAAAAGAGTGATGCTACTTCGCTCTGGTTAGGCCACATCTCGAATACACCGCGAGCGTTTGGGACCCTGGCCATAAAGATTTACCAAAAAAATAATAAAAATAATAAAAAGAAAAGCAGCACGCTTCGTTAAAAATTGCTACGAGCGCACATACAGTGTCTCACAACTTTTAGAGGGATTAAGGTGGGAGCCCCTAGAAACTCGGAGGCTGCACGCTAGGCTTAGGCTGCTTGATAAATTCAGAACTGATATTTTTCAGAGCGACACAGAGAATATTATCATGACTCCTCACTACATTTCTAGGTGTGACAGATGCGATAAAATAAGAGAGGTACTCTGCCGAACAGATAGGTACAAGAAGTCGTTCTTTCCGCGAACAATAAGCGACCACAATAAAAATTGAACTCCACTAAATGCTCTCCTATGATAGATGTCACCATTTCATCTCCAAAAAAAGGTACACCTTTACGCGGCTGGTGACCCAACACCCCCTGCGTCACGCCCAAGCGGCGACTCTCGGGGTATTATGTAGATGTAGATCAGTTCTTCAGTTCTCGATCTTTCTGCGGAATAGCTCTCTAATTCAGCATATTGGAACATGTCTGGAAGATGTTTCGCTGTAACACGGTTATTGGGTTGTGCACCACTTTTTAAAATGCCCAGAGCAATGGTAATAACTTGAAGGTTGGAGTATCAATATACCATAGGAACAATTAAAAATCTCCCTAGGTCGTATCGCAGATTTAAGAATATTAGTGTACATTTCTCGGGCTCGCCACCGGGTAAGATAGTCATAGGCAGCCGACGTTTTGGGTTCCGACTCGTTACCCAGTCTCAAGGCTACTCAATTAGATTTAAGAATTCTTACTAAATCCATGTTGAAAATTAGCTGTGACGTTACCTAGCGGTTGAACACCTTTGGCCCCATAGGTATAAAACACGACTTATTTCTCCACCGTATATAATTGCCCGTGTCCGGGTAAATAGCCCTTTATGATTCATTAGGTATGCAGTCTACCATAAATTAATGCATCTCCTAGGTGTGTTTGACTGGACTTTTCATTTTAACAATATTTATTCACCACATGGGAAACTGCACTAACTTCCATGAGTTATCAAAGGAGTCTGAAAAGACTCTTCGGAATCGATCATAAATCAGCCACATTATCAAAAGCTGTAATTATTTTATCATAAATCTCTTTTTCAGCGTGCAACATGAAATATCTCGGTATTTGTAACATAAAAGGGACAAAAAAGAGGACCAATATCTTTTCGTCTGCTGCCGGTTACCGTTCTCGCCTCGTCACCCTCCATGAATGGCGGGTGATGTATATATGTAATCGTGCTTATAACCTTCGCCGAGTAACCAGGAATTGGAGTTCATAAATAAGAAAAGCACGGTCGCTAAAATCCGTTCCTCCGACCGTAGTCGACTTCCTACGGATCAGTCATCGGAGTCTTGAGGCATCAATGTTTACTTCAAGAGCTACAAGAATTTCGTTATAATCTTAAAATACGTTTAGCGAGACCTTAGGGATGATCACAAAAGGATTCTGAGCCAAAGAAGAGGATGATTTCTATCCCTTCAATGTAGTATACTAAATTATACTACTCATTTTTACATCGTCGAATAATGTAAACATAACGTCCTATGTTGTTACTCTGCTTAAGTAATATTTATTTCATTACTCCAGCTGCAAAAATTGGGTATCAGGTATAACATATGAGCTGGTGTTGTTTTTGAATGTCATGGTTTTCTTGAAATGTGTGACACTCTCTACATCTATATACCACCCTCGAGTTGCCGTATGGGCGTGTGGCAGGGGGTGTTAGGACATCAGCCGTGTAGAGGTGTAAAAATGCGGCTTTGGGAGGTGGAAAGTGTATTATGGGAGTGTTTTAAGCGGAGTTCCGGTTTTATAATGTTCCCTTACTGTGCGTAGGGAAGAGCGAATTTTTGTACCTATCTGTTCAGTAGTGTATCTATCTTATTTTATCCCCTCTTTCACGCTTGTGTGTTGTCGTGTGGCGTCAAAATGATGTTATCTGGATTGCTCTGAAACACATGCGCTCTGGATTTCACGAGCAAGCTAAGTCTAGCGCGCAGCCTCCGAGTCTCTAGCCATCGCTCCCAACCTTATCACCTTTATCCCTCTTAAAGCTGAGAAACGGTATATGTTCACTCGTAGCAGATTTTAACGAGGCGCGCAGCTTTCCTTTGTATGGTATTGTATATATTTTTTTTGGTAAAATCTTTATGACCAGAGTCCCAAATGCTCGCGGCGTATTTGAGGCGTGGCCCAAGCAAAGCGAAGTGGCATCTTTCTTTGACATTTGCATCCAAGGATCGTCCTATTAGTCGCTCGATGAGTGCTTGTTCCTTTAATGCGGTGCCGCATATGTTTTGCATTTGTATTCCCCACGATATATCAGAAGTTAAGGTTATTCCAAGATATTTTACTGTATTTGAAGAACTTATGTTTACTCCTCCCACAAAACCCTATGTTAAATTTGGATCACCAAATAAAACAAATGATCACGATAGGCATCCTGATAATCGTCTTCCAAGTCTCCATACTATATCAACATGGAAATAGGCCACTGGGTCTCATTTTCATGCCTGGGTGAGAGACCCAGTAATTCAATTTGGAAGCTCATGAGATACGCCATTACAATATTACTGCTTTCAATTGAATTTGTTACTATTTACTTATCGTTCCATTATATAAAATTTACCTTATTTTACTGATTGATGATGAAGTCAGAATTTAAATACTGATTTTTGTAATTCAAACATGGCGGGTGAATTTTTCTGAAGAAATTGCCATGAGAAAAAAGTTAAAAGGGAGTTAAAAGAAAAAAGATCTAGTTACCTTGTATCCACCAAAAATTGCCATGGGAATTAGGAAGCCTGGATAGCGTAGTGGTCTGCGCATTGGTCCGGCAAACCAAAGGTCCGTGGTTTGATTCCCGGTCCAGGCCGATTTTTTTCTCATGGCAATTTCTTCAGACTGATTTTTGTGGTAAAATCTTCTGTAATTCTGTTATTTTTTTGGACTAATAACTGACGCTTAACATTCAAATTATTGCCGTAATACTTGTGTAGAATTATATCTAATATCAAGAAGCTAATAAATAATCAACTTTTAAGTTTCATCTCTTATTTCCAGCATTAATCATTATCATCATCATTCATATGTTCCGTATGCAGTTTAACGGTTGTACACCGGTTGGCAGTGCTTTGCGAATATCGGTTGTTTCGATACAGGTGCCTTCGGTTATTCCGATTTCTAATAGGATCTGATAGTTCCGGAATAGAAAAAAATTTGCCTGTTTAGGTAAACCGAAAACCGGTATTCTTTGCCTATCACTCCTCGTCTCACCTCCCCCCCTCAAATGACCCCCTCCATCCCCCTCCACACACAATTCCCCAACCTCCCCCCCCCACCCCCCCCACACACACACAAAATCCCTTCCCTTCCGTTGCCGTCGATCAGGCCGCGAGAACGTCGCGGGACAACGGAATAGTGGAGAGCAAAGGGGTCTTTAAGGAACACCGCGCCCCCCAAATAATGGAGGGAGCGCGATATCCGCTGGCGAGCGACTTTTAATGCAGAATTAAAAAAAAAGATTTGTTGTTCTGGGAGCTTTCGTTTCATTGGGGAAAGAGCCATGTACGCTAATGTACGCAAAAAACAATAGAAGACCAAATACGAATGCAGGACATGACAGCACATGAGTCTCAAATGTTTTCCTCAATAATACTTTTGTGTTTTGCGTGTGAAATATGCGTCTCGGCTGCTACAATCAACGCGTAATAATCGATACATCGGTATTTTAATGCAACAGGGCAATACGTAATAACACTTTTCAAATCATTTAATTAATGTGCACTAGTTTTGATTATTATAATTTTATTTTATTTTGAATACACTAATCGATGACACTTTTTATGTTATCCGGTAGTTCATTCCACAAATTACATGATTTTACCTGTAATCATCTGTTCAAATTTACTGTACCACCGTAGTGTGTAAATACAGACGATGTATGTACATTTTCGATGCAAGATTCGCTGTAAGTAATAGGACAAAAACTTACAAATAAGCCGACAGAACGCCCATGAATTAATGAATCGGTCTGAGTGCCTTTCCGTGGTCGAGGAGTCCTCCTATCCTGCTTTGGAGAACACTCACCTATCATTTCCACGTCGCCCAACGGTTACGAGGCCTCGCTCTCATGGTCCGAAATGGTTTTCTCGAATATGTTTTAAAACCAGTCATCCTAAGTATTGCAATAATATCATAGTTATATTATCTGACGTATGTTATGTATGCAAACGAGAATCCATAATCTACCCTATTTTGATGTATTTACATTACAATACAACCATTGAATTTTACTGCTCTGTTGGATTGGGCATGCAGCTTAGATTGTTTCCCTCAGTTGAAGGAGAAGACGAACAGTTGACTCTCGCTCAGAGCATCCTATCCTACCCTGGATTTGTTAGAGCTCAACTCAAAACACTTTTTTAATCTTATCAAGGAATTGATTTCAAATGGCGTATTTAGGGTTTTGTTACTGTAGCATAGTGGGCAATGAGCTAGTCTGATAATCGAAAGGTTACAAGATCGTGGATGTTAGGTACGCTGCCTTTTTACAACGTTCATTCGTAGTCCCAGGAGTGGGGGCTAGAATTAAATCTAAATGAATGCACCAGACTACACTTCTTGTGGAAGTCATCACGCTAAGACCATATCTACACTGTGGGTGGAGTGAACATCAAATCAGATGAAGTTAAATGTCTTGACATTACCTAAACTTGTGATATATCATGGGGAATACGTACAAAGCATATGCGGCACAGCATTAAAGTAACTAGGTTTTGTTGAACGTATAATAGGAAGGTTCTCGGATGAAAAAGTCAAAGAGAGATGGTACTTCGCTCTGGTTAGGCCACACCTCGAATACGCCGCGAGCATTTGGGACCCTGGTCAAATGGATTTGACCATAAAATATTAATAAAATACAAAGGAAAGCAGCGCGCTTCGTATAAAAACTGCTACGAACAAACTTAAAGTGTTTCTCTGGTTGTTGAGGGATTAAGGTGGGAGCCCCTAGAGACTCGGAGGCTACACGATAGGCTTAGTTTGCTAGAGAATTTCAGAACTGGTGTGTTTCAGAGGGACGCAGAGAATATTATCATGACACTTCACTGCATCTCTAGGTCTGACAGATGCGATAAAATAAGAGAGAAACTCTGCCGAACAGACAGGTGAAAAACTCGTTCTTTCCGCGCACAATAAGCGACCACAATAAAAACTGAGCTCCACTAAATACACTCCCATTATACATATCACCATTTCACCGCCCAAAACCTTATCACACACATTTTACAAGTCTGGTGTCCGAACACCCCCTGCCTCACGCCCATGTGGCAGTTAGCAGGGTAGTATGTAGTTGTAGGGTAATAACTTTTGAGGTAAAATTTGACGAACCACTGAATGGAAAAGATAATTAGACCCACAGACTCAATGAACCCCATTCCACCCGTGATAGCCCACAGTGGTTACACAAAGAAATTACATTTTTATTCGCCTCACAGTATCCTTCTATTTCTGTTTTCCCCTCTTTAATCTGTCCCTTCATTAACGTTAACTGGCTTTTAGACATTAATCTGTCAGTCAATATTTCTGTGACATTACAGCAGTACAGAGATATTAGGGCGACTGATTTGAAAAATATTCAAGGAAACTGCTTTTGTCCATGAAAACTATCCGGGTCTCTGAATGATGACCCGCGAGTCTGCACAGGACGACTGGAGCGCACAATTGAGAAGGGACACTTGAGCAGTGGTGGTGTTGGGGACGAATGTATGGAGCGAGCGCCGATATTATTGATTGCAACCGCTCGCGGAGTCTAAGGAGAGGGGGGGGGGGAGGCTTGGGGGAAGGAATGAATTGAGGGAAGGTGGGAGGGAAGAGGTCGAGGAAAGATAATTTGCGATAGAACGGGTTCCGGTCGCACATGTTCGTGGCACGCTCCTCCTCCTCGAAGGAGAGAGGTGGTGACACGAGAGAAAGGGCTCGGCTCGTCTATGCCGACCGATCGGTGTCGAATCCCAGCGACGACGCGACGGTGGAGAGGGGATTTTTCAGCGAAAATGTCCGCTCTCTCGCTTCTCGGGTGTTGTCGCTGTGGATTGGTTCAATCCGTTGGTCGGATGTGACGTCTGTCGTCGGTCCGAGTGAATGGCGGTTGTCCCGTTCTCGTACTCCGTGACCTCCTGGACCTTAGAAATGCGCGAAGGAATGCTTCATGTCGATGGAAATTCCGGGCGGTGCGTTGTCTTTTAAAAGAGAGAGAATTGTTGAAGGGAGGTCAATGAGGCTGAATGAGTTGGTTTTTTTTGTTAAAGTGTTACATGATTTGCAGGATTGATCGAGGAGCTGGGCGGGGGGGGGGGGGTGGGAAACAGAGCTTTATGTGTTATGGTAGTGGAAGGGGGGTGGGTTTCGTATTGGCGTTTCGTATGATAAAGGTGAGGGGTGTATTTGGGTTGGTTGCAGGAGGCCATGTGACATCAGTGTCTTGAGGCTTCGAGGGCGAAGAGGACGAATCGGTCGATGGCGTGAGGTTACCACGACGAAGGAGGAACTGGATGATGTTTAGCCGAGCGGGGAGTGTCTTCGCGGTCAGTGATGATGACTCGTGGAGCTGCAAGAGTTGAGCTGTTGCCGGGAAACTGGCGGGAGGGGGGAGAAGGGTCATTGAAGCAGAGAATGTTTCATTTTCAATATTTCTTTCCGTTTCAGGAAAAAATGTATATATTCGCTCCTTTACTGACCCACCCTCCTTCGTAAAACCTACCCTCTCGCCAGTCGTCCTCCTGTAGCACGTTACTTTCTAATGAGTTATCCGACGCCGGGTTTTCCTCTCGCATTCGGCGTGCGACCGACCCCCTGCCCTCCCCCAATATTCTCCACTGTCCTCGAAGGGCGGACGTGACCCCCGACTGTCGGTCGCCTCCGTTCTAATTGGACTTCCCCTTCGGAGAGGAATCGTACTCATACGACGGGCGGTGCCGATTTTATTAGCGTCCTCTGCTTCAAAACCTCAATGCTCGCCACTTGGTGCTTGAAATGTGAAATACACACTCCCGCCGCCGCGCCGTTCGCCGTTCTTATTCGGGGGATCCCTATTGCGTGAGCTGCTGTTGCTGTCCCTCTCACACGAGCATGAATGAATGTGTATTTGAAGTAAAATCACTTTACGTGGCTTAATGGGGGAGTGCGCGAAGCGGAGCCCCTGTAGGCTAGTTTGAGCGATATCTCATTTCGCATAGAGTCTCTTCGCAACGAACTCGGTCTCATTTGAACGATAAACATCTCTTTATTTCCGAAAACGGAGGTCAGGATGAATCAGGGGTTTGGGAGGATGGGGCGGAGAACATCCATTGATGAGAGTGGGGATTAAGGTGAAAGCAAAATGGAATGTCACCGATTCAATTTCTTGGCAGCTCGATGCTATTATAGCGCGTAGCTTTTTGGCTCTTAGCATATATGTATTTCGAGAAACTATTCGATTAAAAACTGAAGATTTTTCTTCTTTCCACGAAATAGTATTTATAGTTAATATATAAAGGAATATGTGAAGTAGTTTCATATTGATATTACTGGGGCTAGCAAATATCAAGGTATCTTGCCAAGTAAAAAAAATACATATCACCTAATGATTATTTCTTAAACTTCAAATTCCGCGCTGGTGACTGACGTCACAGAAATGCTATAATTATTCCAAAAAATTTAAAATACCTCTCGTATTGTTTGCAGCATTACTGCGTGATTACGTGCGATTGCGGGATTTACATCGAATGAATAGAATGCACTCGAGTCGAATGTGGTCCTAAAATTTTTTCCGACTCGCTAAAAATTTATGAGAATGAGCACTCAATGACTCACGACTACCACTGTGTGCGATGATTACCACCATCAATCGACTTGGAAGCAATCGAGTCGAAGACTAATTGTAATGGCGTGACCGCTCCTTCCATCCCTATCGTTTGGTTCGAATGGCGGGAGGAACATGACGGGCGGCGAAATAGCTCCCTTTCTCTCGGCAAAGGGGTGATTGAGAGGAGGGATGTTGCGGAAGCTAAGGCTCTATTCTTCGCCTGTGCCAGAGCCCAGGTGATGTGATCATGAAGCACACGCATCAAGCTAAAAAATGAAAACAAAAGTAATCCTGTAACTAAAATATTTCAAGGATTGTCTAACAATGGATACCCAGGAAACCTAACTGATACTGAGAATGAAATCAGCTGTTGTGTGACGAAGCGGATATGAGCGGGCGGGGAAGAAATCGCGTTACGCTGACCCTATTCTCCTTAAAAGCCAATTTATATCGCCGAGTTCAAAAAGTGTAACACTGCCGGTGGTGACATGCGGCGCAGAAACATGGCTGAATATGATCCATGGCCTCCAGCACATTTATCAATCACGGTGAAAGTCGAAAATCTCTACTGCAGTTCTCTATCCGTAAATTCTGGCGAAGGTGCGTGAAATTAAAAAGTCCACAGATTGTAAAGGAAACTTGAAGGAAAAGTGACGCTTCGCCTCTATATCTCTCGTTGTGTTTAAGATGCAGAGCGGCGTATCACACTGTAAGAACAGAAGGACAGAGGCTGGGAGGTAGATGATCGTCCTACTCTCTTTCTCTCTCTTGGGCCATTGAGATGCTCACCTTCTTAACCCACCCCTCTCTCTCTATTCCTTCATTCATTCATCACGCACTCCGTGTTCTTCGTCGTACGAAATCGCACGATATACTCGTGAAAGAGCACCCGAGCGGACGAAACGCTAAAGCTGGATTCACATGGACGGAATGGAGACGGAAAAGCGGACGACGGAAAAAGCGGAAACCAATCACAGGCCGGCAGAAAACTTGGGGGCGGAGCTTAGGCCGGCGGAACGGGCGGATAGAATTTTTGATGTTTTCCGCTTTCCGCGGGCGGAATGTGACGTCATAAACAATACAGCAGCAACATCCGCCGTGGTATTGGGGAATACAATTCAAAATCGCGAAACATAGAAATCTATGACGCCTATAAAATACATTCTCTCATTATGTTATACGCAGCTTTAATTATGCAATTTATGATCTAACTTTAATTCATAAAGTAAGGGCCTTAATTATTTATTACAACTTACTTCTACTCAGTAAACTTTATATCCCCGTAAAGGAAATCCACGTCGACTTAAATAATTATTCAAGTGTGTTCCATAAAATGATATTATGGCATAATAAAAGTTTACCCATATCCAGATCTTTTCAATGATTTAGAGCAAAATGTCACATTTTATCGTCAAAGATAAAGTAAGGATAAAAAAGATACGATATTGCCAACGAAATAGCTTATGCATAGTGGTCAATGAAAGTACATACATCTACGCGTATAAATTGACTGTAATAATGATTTGCGTATTTAATGGATCTTTATTTTATGCATCGGCTACATTTTCGTAACCATCACGCTCCGAATAAAATTTTTGGCCTCCTTATAAATTCTCTCGTTTCGGTTTGTCTGTTACGACTTCATTCTTGGTATGAGTTAATGACATCTTTTGATAAATTTCATTTCAGAGAAAGATATATGTAATCGGATAATTTTTCTATTAATTTGTAGCGCCAATCATTCAAAATTGGGTGTTATTCTTCTGTGAGTTATTCCAGGTAAGAATGCGCACAGCACCATGTTTACTTTCCGTCACATATCCGCTTTCCGACTTTCCGTCTCCATGTGAATGCCTTTTCGCTTTTCCGCCCGTCCGCTTTCCGCCTGCCGTCGTCCGCTTTTCCGTCTCCATTCCGTCCATGTGAATCCAGCTTAAGGACGCTACGACGTGCGCAGACAAAACTATCGGTAACCTGCCGGTAGTTACTATTTTATTGGGAGTTGCATGGAGATGAAGGTGGCAGCACTTGGGTGGATGTCATGGCCGAATTGGAGGGATTGAAAGAGTAGCTTGCGTTTTTTTGGTTTTGCTGATAAATCCGTGAGGGAACGTCGAGAACCTAAGAACAGATAATTTTTAAGCGCACATTAAAGGACAAATGTTTCTAGATTAAGATGAATGATGACAGTATTCACTGAGACTGCTTTTACGAATGCAGTTGTCGTTCTGGGGCGAAGTGTTGAGTGGTCATCAGGTGTTTTTGAGTTCGTGTAATTCTACTCCTGACCCAAATATCATGAAAAAATTCTGGTTTCTTAGGATTGATTAGCGCTTTGATGTTAATCTCACATGACTGGTGAAAACTAATTGTCTTCTATTATGAAGACAGGCATTGACATCACATGAATATAGATTGATTAATTTAAACGGCAATCCGTGAATATGCGCATTCATGGATCGCTGTTTTTATTATCCGTGGCTTCTCCAGTTGGAAACCGCGATTCTGGTGCGGAGTTTTTTTCTCATCTAGTCTGATAGCGGTTTCCGACTGGAGAAGCCACGCCTGCAAGCCAATGCTGAAAAGTAATTGCGACAATGCGAAGGAACCGGGCCAATCAATAGCAAGGGCAAAAAAATCATGTGATCTCCTGTGACAGCTAGTATGTATTGCGACAATCCCAGCCATCACTCTGTGGAAGGCAGCAGAGTCAGCGGCCAAAACGTTGGCCTAAATTGACCCTACCACCCGCGTGGAGTCCCGAACAAACCTTTCTTAATTATTATAATGGCGGCGTCCAATGAGCATTAAATAGTAAATCATTTAAGCCAAAGTGACGATTCTGACTGCATTTATTCGAAATTAACAATTACGAGATAACGCAACGTAAAACCTTTTCACCACTCGTGGACGGAAAGGTCGTTTTTCTGTTTTCTGTTTTGAGGGAAGAAAGGGGCACTTTGCAGCATGTTGTGTCCACGTGACACTCTGTTTGGTTATCCTGGCAACAACTCATTTGCACTCGTGGAGGTCTCACCGTATGGAAACAGATAAATTGAAACTTCAAATTTGAATTATCAGTAAAGTGAACCAGATATTAACGAGAGTTCATCGGAAGATTCAAGTGATGGAGATTGGAGAATTCAGAGATTTTGGTTTGGAAGCTCGAAAATTTTCAAATTATGCAAATGCTACCTGAAAAATCAGTTGGTCAATGCAATTGACTTGGTAACATTTTTGAAGAGTCATAAACGGTCATAATTTGTGAAACGGCTGATAAACGTTTATTGAAAAAAATAATCCAGTATCTGTCAAAAAACTAACCGCTTTTGTTTTCATCACATATGAAGTATTGAGGGAGTGAATAATGATAATAATGTATTGAATTTATCAGCGGAGGATATTTTTATAAAATTTCCATTCGGTATTGTCCAAAAATCGCAGTGCCTAACACTGGAAGGAACCATAACTTAGCGATTCGCTCTTCTCATTAACAACAGCGTGAAGTGCAAAATCCTACGCCTTCCCACACTAATCACGCAATATTCCCTGAAATATATTAAATGCAGCGGTGTTCGTCACTCTTCTCGTAGACTATTGAGTCCATTGACATGAAATGTTGCGTGGTTCTATTACATAAGCTGAGAAGAACTATGGAACTAATAGCGTTTCAAAATTCGTAAGCGATCCCATAAAATACTCTGTTTTCCCAGTTCATTGTGACCCCTCGGGGGCCTTATTTCTCTTCCGAAATTGAACTAGAAATAATTATGGCACAAATGACTCTGTTAATTATTATGTTTTGTTTGAAAATAAAAGTTTTAGTAAAAGAGCCTTAATCGACTTAAAGGCCAATTTTCAATCTACTAAAAATTAGCATTATTAACTGGAAGTAAGATTCTCATTTGAATTGATATAACAACGGCTATATTATGTCTCACTGTTGTGGTGTTGCCGTTGAGAATCCTCGGGCGCCTCTGCTATCTTACAACATTTTCACGGATAGCTTTCATATGGCGTTCAGTGACTGTCGGTCCCTTTACCGGAGGACTCACCAATGGAGTAGGTCGGGTGGGTTGGTGGGCCGGTAGGGTGAAAGGTAGGTGGAGTAGGGGATAGGGCGAGAAAGACGGATCCACCTCTACACACCCAACACACCTCCCCCGGCCAACGAACGAGGATTTTGCCCTCTCTCTCTCTCTCCATCGAACTTCCACCCCCTTGTTCACCCGCCCCTGTTCACCGACCCCTCCCTACTTATATATACTATAGTCCCTCTGTTGCATGCAGTTTGAGGGGCGCGTTGAATGCCGCGTGTATATATGCCTGCCTGCCGCAGTGGTCCATCCGCTGGGGGTACAGAAGGAGATGTGGATCTTTAGGGGTGTGTGGACCCAGAGTGCAGATGCGGGGGGAGGGCCAGGAGGGGAGGGGGAGGGTTGGAAGTCGCAGAGAGTGCGCCTTTGGGATTGATGTTGAGAAGGATGAAGCGCCGGAGTTTCGTCTCTCTGCCGCACGGTGATGGCGGAAAAGTGCAGGGAGTTCGGTAAAGTTCTGTATATTTCTGTTCTTGTTTAGCCATTACGGGACGGCGCACAGTGGACTGAAATCGAAAAAAGCTGGCCAAAAGTCAAAAAGTGATTATTTCAAGCTAGGAAGCTGAAATTTTCATAAATAGGTATTCTCAAAGCATTTGTGCATGCGATGACGTAAGGCATTTTCCTTAATAATCAACGATGAACAATTTGCATTGTCAAAGTTGCTCAAATTTCGCAATAATGGTCTACACTCAATTCTCTCGCGAAATCTTCCAAGTCAAGCGCTTGCTAAACCTTTAGGTCGTCTGCATTATACCACCAAAATACCGTGTTAACTTTTTTCAGTTTACTTGGTATTGCGTCATTTACACTTGACGTGTGGTGCCACGAAAAGTATTCCATGCGTCGATCGTAGTATGGTTTTGGCTTAGATCACTATACTTATCATAAGAGGTCGACAGTTCCTGTTTTAAGCAATCGAAATCCGCCTTGTGGTATAAGAACACTTTTCATTTTGTTGCTTCCCTTTGGTCAGTATTTATATGAAATATTGCACTAACTGCTAAGTGGTAACTAATTCCGTTCAACGTTTTAACATTAAGGACGCTTTCAGGTATTTTTGTAGCCAAAAGATCTAAAACGTTCTTTCCTCTCGTGGGTGTTGTTACTACTTGATGCAATGAGTTTTTGTAAGAGTACAGAGAAGAGTATCGCACAACTCCTTAACTTTTCCGCCATTTTTGTAACTATACGTCTTCCAGTCTATCGAGGGAATGTTGAATTCAACACCGATAATAATATTACATTCGTTGTTTTTATTTATGAAATGTTCCACCTGTCATTCTTTCTGCAAAACTGTGTTTAAACTTGAATGTGGTGGCCTGTAAAATGAGTATATAAAAATTCTTCGAGTACTTGATGGAACTTCACACACTTTCTACATCATTTTTTGGAAATATTTCGGCTCTATATACGATCTCATTTTTTACAGCTATAGACACACCTCCTCCTGATATCGCTAATAGGTCTTTTCTATACATTGCATATGATTTTGGGAAGATCTTGCTATCCGAAATTTCACTGGACAACCAGCTCTCTGTTCCTATCACAACATCAGCGTCCGTGCTTAATATGAGATGGTGAAACTCGGGGACTTCGTTTTTTTACACTACGGCAATTGACGACCACTATGGAAATTAAATTATTTGGATTTAACTTACAGTGTCCTTGTTTGGAGTGTTTAGATACATTAATGGAAGCAGTAATTAATGAACCTGAGCCGCTTCTATTTCGCTCGGATACTAAGCTATTCCGATTTCCAACAGATCTCTCACTGCTACTATTATGTACGGCGATCCCATTATTTTATAACCCACTATTTGATCTACTAACTGTCCTACTCTCTACCCTAATCATATCTAATTTATTGTCATCTATTAAGCTTTTCCTTGGCCCTAAACTGTACTGATCATTATTTGAGTTTCTGGAAATGCACAGATTTCTATCCCACTAGCTGACCTACTCTCTCGCCTACTGTGTACATCTACCTCATACCCTGCTAGCCACCCAAAGCGTGTGTGGCAGGGGGTGATTCCACACCAGGCATACATGAATTATACGGCAGAACACCGCAATTACATTGAAACCAGCGTACCACACATGCAACGCGCCAATTAAAAATGCTATGTCTATGCTAAACTCGACGGGTATGCTAAAATATCCTGCGCGATACCTTATGCTATGCCTCGTTCGTATAATAGATACCCGAGCTATTTACATTTACATCTACGTCATACCCTGCAAGCCACCCAAAGTGTGTGTGGCAGGGGGTGCTTCCACACCAGGCATGCATGAATGATACGGTAGAACACCGAAATTACAATGAAACCCGCGTACCACACATGCAAAGCGCCAATTAAAAATCTAATAACCAAGAAACATTCTATCGCCAATCGTTCCCACATGCAAGGGATACAAAGACTACTACTACATATTCAAAGTATCATGTATAAATAAGAACATCAATATTTACATCATGCATAAATAAGAACGAAGAGAATATAAAGAGAAAGATTTACTGTCTGCCTATTGTCACAATTCGAACTATTCATGACGACATTCACAGCTGTTATGGTCCCGAATGGTACGCGGAAAAAATGACATTTTATACCTATCGGCTCTCGGCCATTTATTGGCACTCGGCACGAATCCAGCATCAGCGTTACATCCAAGAACTGAGATCCCTCGCTCCCGCAGACATGACTGAGCCTCCCGCTTATGCCTTCCACTCGGCTCCAAACCGTCGAACCCCGATCCGACTTTGGTACCAAGCTGCATCTGCATCTACATCTACGAAATACCATGCAAGCCACCACTAGGATGTGTGGCACGGGGTGATTCCACACCGCGCACGTTCCTCCGAATGCCAGGCGCAGGCCAAAGCAGTCAGGGCAACGGTACGCAGTCAGATCAGAAACCAGGAGAGTGATTGATACGTAGAGGAACATGCTACCATGCAGCACACTACTCAAGATAAAACTACTGGTTAGTATTATTAATGCGACAAATGAAAGCTCTACAAAGTGCTGAGACATGCAGGAGTATATCATGCCGAAGATTGCATGCGAAGTTAGTATCTACAATTCATGTTAAGATATTTAGCACTACTGAATAAACCTATTTAACCAAGTCAGTATCCTAGAACTGATCTATCACAACTATTATGGTCCCTTATTGTACAGACATTTGTAAATGTCTGTGGGCAAGCTCGGTCGCGCCATTCACCGCCATGTGGAGAACAAATTATGTATGTTGGTACTACATGGCTGCTAAGTGATGTGGGCAGGTTCCGTATATTGGGTAAGGTTTATGCAGTCGAGAAAAATGTGGGGATGTCCGAGCGCCGTGGTTGAATGGAGGTTACTTGTCGCCCCAATCGAAGGGTCGTTGAAAGAAACGCTCAAGGACAGGTTTGCGTTTCCTTGCTTTTGTTGTCGATATTTTCCTTCCAGCCGAAATCCACGGGAATGCTCCGCTGCTTGAATGACTCGTGCGAATAAAGCGCATTATTTCAACTCGTTCTGCGCCGAGATCCGTGAAGAGTATCAGTTATATATGGACCGGACGGAATGGAAGAATTTAGCATTGATACGTGTGCACTAAATATTGAACCCGCAAACTTCAAGTGGCTTCAATTTCATTTGTTATCTGTGTAGAACAGAACCCATCTCCTTGATGGAACCTTCGAATATAGCAATGAATATCCCAAAGTAATAAGTAAATGGCACGATTATACTCTCTAATTTCTTAAGTGCATATTTTGTCTTCTTAAAAATACTTGCATACATACATACCCATCACACCGTTCCCTTCCGGGGTAGGCACAGTCAAAATGTTTCACTCATTAATACATAATTGTACACCTAACTCTGCTTCAATAATTTCCTCCATACTGACCTATCCTTGAAAACATCCTTTGCCTCATTTACCCCCATACACTGTTTCATACACGCCATCCTGTTTTTAAGACTCCTAATATTCCTCCTCCTCAGAATTTCCTCAACCACATTCAGCCACAAATTTCTAGGCCTACCTCTACCTCTCACACCATTCATTCTACTCTTATAATTCTGTTTCGTTATTAGACTCTCATCCATTCTCTCAACATGGCCAAACCAGCGAAGCACACTCATCTACATCTACATCTAAGTAATACCCTGTGAGCCACCACGAGGGTGTGTGGCAGGGGAGGGCGATCACCAAACATGCACTATTGACATGCAATTATAATATATAAATGAGACATGCTAGAAAATACATCTACATCTACGTGATACCCTTCGAGCCACCACGAGGGTGTGTGGCAAGGGGTGAAAATCACCAAACATGCACTATTGCCTTGCAAGTAGGGTATTTAAGGGAGATATGCTAGAAAATAAAGTCACATGCAGCTAGATGGTTAGTATCTACATAATAAGACAGGGATTATTGGTTGTTATTACATGCATCATGCACTACAGACTACTCTGACTACATTTCACCTACCTATCCCTCTGCTACGCTGCTTATTGTTCTCTCTTATAGTACGCGGGAAAAATGACATTTTAAATCTAACGGTACGACAATCTATCTCTCTAATCTTGTTAATCTGATCAAACCTAGCATAATACGCAGGGGTTCTTAATATATTTCTAACGTCATCTGTGAACAAATCGGTTTCGAATTTACTTAAAAGTTTAAACCTACATTTTAACCTGCGTTCTGATAGTAATACCCATCCTAGTTCTTCTATTAAACTCGTAACAATTATACAATCATCATAACGGCCTTTAACAAACCTAGCGGATCTCCGTTGCACGCGCTCTAATTATTTTATCAAACCTTCCTCGTACGGATCCCATATACTAGCGGCATATTCCAAATGAAGTCTTACAAGCGTAAAATAGCTTCTTTCTCGTACTCTCTCATTGCATTTGCCTAGAACCCCTTTTACGAATCCTAATCAACGGTTTGCTACACTAGTTATTTCCCTGATGTGTTTCCCCCATGACATGTCTTCAGTGATTGTGACGCCTAAGTATTTTATAGATTCTACGTTAGATATTTTATTTTCTTTGATGCTATAATTATTCCGGGGAAAGCCATTCTTTTTCCAAAAGTTCATTATCGCGCATTTCTTTAAATTTAATTCTAGCTGCCAACTATCACACCAATCATCAATCGCATCTAAATCCTTAGCTAAACACTGACTGTCCTCTTCATTTCTAATTTCCTTATACACTACTCCATCATCGGCAATAAGACGGAGCTTGCTATTTTTTACTACTGTATTCAAGTCATTTACGTACAGAAGAAATAAAATTGGGCCTATCACGCTTCCCTGGGGAACACCTGATGTAACTTTTACTTCGCCGGAGCTGACACCATCTAATACTACCCTTTGAATGTGTTCATGTGAGAAGTCTCCTATCCAGCCTACTATATTACTGTCTATCCCGTATGATGCTAACTTCGCGAGTAACTTACAGTGGGAAACTTTGTCAAACGCTTTTCTAAAGTCAAGAAACGCTGCTTCTACCTGTACGTTACCTTCTCCGGAAACTAAAATATCGTGAACAAAAAGACCTAATTGAGTTTCGCAAGACCGTCCTTTTCTGAACCCATGCTGGTTTGTTATCAATAAATCCTGGCTGTCGAGGTGTCCCATTATTGATGTAACTATAATATGCTCTATAATTTTACATGACAGTGACGTTAATGATATTGGTCTATAATTACATGGCTGTTCCCTATCGCCGCTTTTAAAAATTGGGGTCACGTTTGCTATCTTCCAGTCTTTGGGAACCGCGTGTTCTTCGAGAGATTTTGTAAATACTACTTTAAGATACGGAGCAATTTCGAGAGCTAATTCTTTATAAACATGAGCTGGAATTTCATGAGGACCTGAGGTCTTGTTCGGCCTGATGTTACTTAGTAAGGATACGATCTGCAACAAGATATATCGATCGGGAGCATTGGTTGTTGAAATCGTTCTGGTATGGTTTCGCGGAAACTATGCATAGATTGATTAAAAACACTCTGAAAAAAGTTATTAAAAAAATTAGCGTTATCTAAACTGGAAGTTACTATTTCGCCTCTATCGTTTTTTAAGGAATCAACCGTTGAGTTTTTAGTTCCCTGTACTTCCCTCACATATGACCAAAATGCTTTCGGATTTCCCTCTATTTTTTCTCCAAGTACTTTTCTCTTGAATTCACTAAACGCTTTTCTAAGGGCTGTTTTTGCGGCTGCTTTACAAATTTTATATGTTCGATAGTATTTTTTAGGTTGCTATTAGCTACATTTTTCTTAGTTTTGCGTGGCTAACTCGTTGGCGTTTTAATCATTTTCTAACCTCCGCGTTGTACCACCTTGGTTCCCTATTCTCACTCTTATACTTATGAGGTATATATCTGTTGACAAGTGACCGTGTAATTTGGAGGAACTCTTCCCATGTATTGTCTGTATCACTATTTTTGATGATGTTCAAGAATTTTTCAAAAGATGTCTTTAAGTCACGCCTAAATCCGTTAAAATCTGCTTTACTAAAAAGGAAAATTTTTCTTTTAAATTTAATATTTGAATCAGTATTGAGGGAAAATTTTACGTATACTACCTTGTGGTCGCTTATTCCATCGACATTCTCAACTTTGATAACTTTTTCAGGGATGTTTGTGGCAAGTAAATCGAGAACATTTTCCCCTCTATTAGGCAAATTTACTATTTGATGTAGTGCGTATGATGCGAACAGGTAAAGCAATGACTCGCAGATTTCTTTGTCCCTACCTCCAGACTTATGACTGCATGTTTTTCAATCTATCGATGATGTATTGAAATCCCCACCTACAATTATCTGTCGTTCGTTACTGTGGGAATTAATGGACCTGATCTGTTTCTCGAGTTCTATAAGCGACAATAAGCTCATTTACTAGAACAGGATCACAAGAGTGACGTTACATTTGAAATTTTACTTGTGGAAAATAAGGGCTACAGACAGGACGATTTTGAACATTTGGAAATGTTAAATAGTGTGCACTGGAAAGAAAACATTGTTAACGACTTTTGGTACACCTCCCACTCCCCCTCCTCCCCCATCCCATCAAACCTCCCATTCCTCTCTTTGAGCTTCCCTCCCTTCACCCTCTCTCTCGACCTTCCGAGTGTTCATGGTTGTCATCGTAGAGCTCAATGTTCCCCCCTTAATGTTCGAGTGGAGTGTATCCCTTCCCCTCCTCTACCCTATCCTCCTTCATCATCCAATGGGATTCCCTTCCCCTCCTCTACCCTCTCCTTCTTCACACCTTACCTCTGATCCTCTCCCAAATATATACCTCCACCCTCCATCCTCTATCCTCACCCCTCCTCCCGCCCACACCTGAGTTGTGTATATATTTTGATGGACGTTCTAGAGTATTTACCTGAGGATGACGTTGAACGTTGAAATCCGGGTCATTCATAATAAAGGTATGTGGAATCACAAAGTTACGTGTTTTCATTATAATGTTAATTCCACAAAGTTACACCTGAAACTACCAATTATGACAAAACTTGATTAAAATTAAACTCCCCGCTGATAATAAATGAAGAATTTTTTTAATCTGTTGTATTTTTTATAAATATGCCCGGAAATGGTTTAACAACTTTAGGATACTATACACCGAAACAAGAATACTGCCCAATGGCTTTAGTCAATGCATCTCATAATTTTCCATTAGGCGGGCAACTTAAAATATCAGCCCGTGATGCGCCAATGCCCTCTGGTTCGTTAAGAATAGCCGATAGCAGTCCCTAGTATCCTTCATACATAGGTTTGAGCTCGTTTTACCGCGTATTCGGCTCTTCTTCGTTTTAACCTCGTGCGAATTCACTCAAATAATCATTCAATCGTTTACTCCAGTCAACATTGCCTTTTTACCACATTTCCCTTCTTTATTTATTAACCGAATACATCCTCTCGGCCGATTCTAGGAGCGAGTCTGTCCTCGCCTCAGAACGAGAGCACTCTCATGATACAGTCCCACTTAATCTGGCGCCTTGTCTCATGGAAAATGGAAAGTGCACCTGCGAATTCTCATTTCTATCAGAGACGACCCATGATAGCCAATGTACTTCGAGCTTCAACAGCCGATCTAAACGGACCGCTAGTCTAGCTTGTCGCGATACTTTTTGAAGTGACTGTACCTAGAGAGATCTCGGTGACGACCCCTCGTTAGAAATATTCTCGAATCAGCATTGCGCAATATATGAAACTCGGAAATATTTTCAACATTTTTCCACATGCCTAATATTGAACGTTGGCGTTTTTGTCTTTTAATTCTCACCATTACTTTGAATATTGTTCTTATATGCACCCAGCGATACCTCCAAATGAACCCTCGTCATATGTACACTCGAGTTTTAGTAATGCACTAGATTTGCAACTCGGGAATATTTTTAAAATATCTCCCAACATACTCAATAATAAATGCTGATATCTTGTCATATTGTTCTTTACACTGCCTTTGATTATTATTTATACCTCGCGAGTTCTCAAAATTGAATCTCTGCGCGTGCACGCCATAATGGTCTCTATTTTCATAACGACCCCTCTTGAAGTGGTCTTTATTTTGGGTCGTTGTTATTGCAAATCTGCCCTGGATAAAGACGGCCTTATGAGTTCTTTAATCGCTCGGGTCGGTGTGAGAATCAGGGGTCGGTATAATAACGACTTTCACCTCATAACGTCGTCGAAATGAGTTCTGTAATAACCCCCTGGAGTCAGTTATTCTTCATCAGTACATTATCATGGTATGTTCAGATTGTAAGGCCAATGAGATTGCTCCTTCTACTTTTCTAACATATGACAGGTTTCCTCGTGCGTCAGACGAATTAATTTAAGGAAACAAAGTTACACGTATGAGATTCATTTAAGACCGATTCCTTTTCCAAATAAATCATAACCAGAATCGCGAATGATGGAAAACGTCATGGCACAGTGTTGTATCTTAACCGGGAGTCCAATTTCGGCCGGCGAAGTTTTTTGAGCCATGCTTTTTTCCTTATTTCGTTTCTTGCACCGGTTGGAAGATAAATAAGTCTTTCTCCTTTTCTCTGGTCGCATGTGAAAACTGAAGGCGCTGCATTGAGGCATTTTTATTGCTAAAAATGACTTAATTTCAAGCAAACATGGGTAGTCTTTAACGTCAACTGATGCACCTCACATACGGTAATGAGCTAATAATAGCGAACTCATCACGTGACTATGTTTCGGCCAATCATGTCCCTCTCTCGGCGGAAAATATTGACCTTATTTTTGTCGTGGAGAACCTCAGTGAGTGGGATTGTTCGGGTCGCCGTGGACTCCGGTGAACCGTCTACGGCCGAAACGTTCATTTCTATCGAGGTATTTTTATCAGAGAATAACACTTCATGAGTTCGGCTTTATTATTGCCTAATGATGATTTTCGAACTTTCAGCCAGAGACAGCAGTAATTTTGAAGATATTTGCCCGATAGAATAGGATGCTGTGTTTTCCAAGTGGGGTGTGGGCTGCACCATGCACGGGGAGCCATTGTTGAATGAGTTAAGTTTCAGCGCATAGATCGCGTCAGAAATGTAACGATGTAAATTCAGGCTCTGTCATCAATTATTTCTAATTACTAGCCGTTTCATATTATTGTTTATCCGTATTACTAATGAAAGGCTTTCACGTCAAGGCTGGTCCGATGTCAAGCCGAATGAATGGAATGCACGAATATGTAACGTTGACGTTTAGGGTGAGGTCGGTTTTATATGAGATTTGTGCGCTTTTAATTCAACATCTATATCTACGCAATACCCTGCGAGCCACCACGAGGGTGTGTGGCAGGGGGTGAAGATCACCAAACATGCACTATTGACATGCAACTAGGATCTTTAATGGAGACTTGCTAGATAATAGGGTCACATGCAGCTAGACGGTTAGTATCTACACAGTAAGAAAGGGATTATTGGTTTTTATTACATGCATCATGCACTACAGACTACTCTAACTATATTTCACGTATCTATCCCTTTGCTACGCTGCCTATTGTTCTCTCATATGGTACGCGGGAAAAATGACATTTTAAATCTATCTGTACGACAATCTATCTCTCTAATCTTGTTAATCTGATCAAACCTAGCATAATACGTAGGGGTTCTTTTTATATATATATATATATATATATATATCTAATTGCGCTAATCTGAGTATCAGATGGTATGAATCAGCATCTCTTTTCTTGGAATTTATCCATTCCCGACTGCAGTACCGTCGAAAAAATGTCATGTTTTTTTAACTCACCGATGAATGTACCTAAGCAGCTTTCATACGCTGATCCCAAATGGAGTAAAAATAATGTGCAGTGTAGATTTATGTATCATCTGTGTCACCATAACGATAAAAGTCATTCAGGGTAGGTTAGGTGTACGGAATTAACGAATTATGTAGTCAGCATCAATATTGGGACGTCTTATCTTCGGACGAGCTAGGGCATTCTGAGATGAGTGTCTTTGGAATGGAACATGAATATATTAGCAAATAAACAGCCCCCAGAGATGGAGAATGAGAAAACATAAACCCTGGACTTACTGAAAATACGCCATTGAAACGAAACTCATCCGGCCGAAGAGTATTTTATACTGTAGCTCTGAAGTGGATGTTTCTCGCTTAGGTCTTTGAACTGACATTGATTCTCCTCTAATCTATCCTCGAGATGTAGATTGAATGAAATGGAAATGAATTACAATTGCTCTCTTTATATACGAACCAACTTTGAGGGAGCCTTTAGCCTTTATGTGTTGGATAAAATCAGCTGTTTTTTGCATTTCAGTGATGGTCATTATTTTTACAAACATACATACTACCAATATATGTTGATTGCTGAAATATTACACTACGCAACCATTTCTGTTTCTAATGAATACCTTTTAATGTCAAGAGAAATAAGTGTCGCATCATTATGATTCGTATATATCATTGCTGTCAGAGTGATGATAGTAATTTTGACCGTTGAAACATCTCATCAGCAGTGTGGAAATCATCTAGCTCAAGAATTATCAATAAAAAGATTTTTAATATTTCCGTTAGGATTTTTATTTTAAGGCTATTATTTTCGTCGATAAAGATTCTTTGCCGTTGATATATCATTGGTTGCACATTTGTACATAATATGTTTATATGGTGACGGCTATAAGCTTCTCGAAATAATCACAATGGTTCTTTTATTACCTTATCGCTCAAGAGTAAATTTTTGTGTCGACAAAAGGCGTTCTCTTTTGAGCTGGGAATACTTTCTTTCAGACGTCTGTTGGTTGATGCAGAGGGAGGTATCAAAGAGGAGGAGGAGGATAACAAACTGCCCCAGAAAATACTTCCAACTCGACCCCTCCTCCCCTCTCTCTTGTTCTCTTCCGTCTTTTGTGTCTTTATACCCTCTCTCTCTTTCTCTTTAACTCTCTCTCTATCTCTTTCTTCCTGTCTTTCACATGACACTAAAGAATCTCCTCTTCCGTTTTCCAGCACCAGAGCGCCGCACAAACGTTGGTGAGTGCCTTATACCCTTTGCTTCGTACAGGGATGATGCATCTCTTTATACATTTGTATTCTTCCATTCTATTTTTTCTTTATATATTCTATAAAATTTCTTATACATTCTTTCTTAACCTTTAAATTTTCTACTTCCTTTCATTTATTTCCTTTCCCTTCACCTCATCCTTAGCAATAAAAATACGAATAGCGAGTGAAGTGGAAGTGTTGATGCTACATGTATCCAGCCAGTGGCTGACCCAGAAGAGATGTCTTTAAAGGGAATATCTGCATCTTATCTTTAGAAGGGATTGAACTGTAGTGGTCTTTGTTATCCAATTTTACTTCATGATTTCAACTCATAAAGTTTTAGTTATACTTTGGCAATCATTGAAGTTAATAGTACTATCACAAGTACTTCAACCGAATGTTTTTGTATGTGTAAACTTATTCAATTAATCAACGCATAGAATACGCGTCATTGTCCATTTGTGCCAATGAAGCTGTGAGTACATTGAAAACCAGGAGCTTAACGAAGCTGGGTCCGCCTCTGTAGGTATTTGTATCCATTCCACAAGTTTATTCTTTGAGTAGTTTGCACGCTAGTTCGCTTTACTAATTAGTTGCCTGGCATGGTTCCCGCTCTGAAACGCGGAACAAAGTTTCTTTACGAATGAAAATTTTGGTTACGTAATTGGATCGCACTCTATAATCGCACATTTCCTTTTTAATGCTCCTACATTGTTTTATTTATCTCCCGTAAAAAATAGAGACATTGCACTGTCATCATTGCTTTAGTGGTTGTCATTGAGAGCTCCGTATTTTTGGCGAGCTTTACTGTAGATTAGCGCGTCGTGTCCACGGAGCGCCGGAGGTGCAGCAGCGGAAGAACGACGCCGCCGCCTGCGTCGTGGTGCCCCTACGCGGGCGTTCATGTCCCTCCCGAACCCCCCCCCCCCTGCACTCCCGTTTGCCTCCTAGAGGGCGGCAACCCCTTGCACTATCCCTCCCCCCTGAGGGAAACACCGAAAAGGGACAACGCCTCCATTTCACTGTTCTCTCACCGGCCGATACGAGCGCGAACCCCAAGGAGGAGGAGGAGGAGGGCGGGCCCCTCTTTCATGTGCCTCTCGCACTGTGCCTTCCTTTCAATACTACGTAGCATGACACTATACTACGATCTCTCTCTCTCTCTCTCTCTCTCGAGAGAGAGAGAGAGAGAGAGTTCGACGCGCGACTCGTTGGTTGGTTGGTTGGCAACTCCGTTTCCCCGGTGTTCTTCGTAGATCGGATGAGCTCGTGGAATCGGATTCTGCACGTTCCCGCACGGGAGCGGTGCCGGGGCTTACTCGCACCGTCCTACAGGCTGCAAGATACGTGTCGTCGCCGTTAAGTCAGTGGATTTGGAAATAAAGAAGCATACATTTTGAAAAAGTATTGAATACATGAAACTGCAACGTTCGTTTGTATTGTAATGATACATTTTGGGCACTCAATTGCGTTGGCCTGAGTGCATGACTCATTAAGTTTTCAATATGTCAGGTGGTCTGACCCAAATTAGACCAGCTCATCGAGAGCATACACATTTTATAGTTTTCTTCCGAAGACGTAGAGCAAATGCATTTCTGTCAAGTTATTTTGAGAAGTTGACTGTAATGACTATTTGCAGGAAGAAGTAAGGAGAACTGATAGAATAAACTTTAAACCAATCTCTCATAGCTCTCGAAACCGGATCGAACAGTGTTTCGTCCTCACGATGTTCTTTCACACGATCAACTCCTCTCGAAGCGATGCGGGTCCGTCCCCTGAAGCCACTCTCAAACCTTCCCTACTCCTTCTTTCTCACTCCAAAGAGCAACGACGAGTAATCGCTTTGGGAAGCAATCGATCTTTCAGGTGAATTGCATCTTTCGCTGCCATGGTCACGCTCACATGACGACGAGAGTCAAAACTCGTTCTTCACAATTCATTTTCTCGCCGGCTGGAATTCGCTGGTGCTCATTATTAGAGTCAGGGATTTCAAATGCCATAATTTGGATATGCCAAGCCTACAGTTACTTTGATGGCTCCTTTTTAGTTCTTTGGAGTTTTTGCTGACTCAAGTGCCTGTGAGTTCTACTTACAGTATTTTCACTGGCGTTGGTCGAAAAACTTTGTAAATGGAATAAAAAAATAAAGTTTTTACTTTCGAACAATGGACAGACAGATTAATAAAACTGTATTGTTTTCATTTGACTCATTTTTGCAGCGGCTTCGAGTGTTTTCGCGCGCCCTTATTCTTTTTGTTCTGTCGAAAATACTGAATTTATCTATAAATGTGAATTTTCATTTTTTTACTCCTCTTCGCTTTAGTTTCTGTTTAATGTATGTAAACCATATTTTTTGGCTTCGATTTATGGGATTATTTCGTAGAGGGGAGGAATAAGCCCCCCTGTGCTAAGTTTTTCGAAGTGAAGTAGAATTTTCGGCTGTCCGTAGTTTGGTTTCGTGATTTATGTATGTAATCATCAAGGTTTGTACTTATTGTAAATTGATAAAAAAACATTCATTAGATAAAATTTGTATCCGCTCGACTCATAGACGCAAGACAAGGCATTTTAAATTTTGTAAGCACATCTATGAACCTTCTATTTCTCATTGTCATTCTTCAAGAATTGGGTTCAATACTTTAGGGACCACAGTATTAAGAAATACCTACGTATCTTTATTTAGAATGCAAAGAATCATCATATTGCACTTAAAAATGCTTATTGCTCGACTAAAAAGCACTGCCATTCGTATTATTGATGCTTGAAGTAACTATTTTAAACTCTGATGTGCACATTTAATTTCCAACCCATATCGTCATTTTTTGGTCAAGTTGATTTTCCTGTTTTGAAAAATATTTCTTTTAATTTATTTTGAGTCAGTTACTTTCCTTTCACTCAAGAAAATGGGGAATCGAAGAAAAATTCCAAATGGATTCGTCATTAACAGAATAGATCTATTCCAGCGTTTAATGATTTTCATATACAGCGCATCACCAACCACGGCATTTGCCGAGGTTATATCTGTTTCTTCAAGAAATGCTGGCCCAAATTTGAGGTAATGTCAATTTTTGTGTTTTAATTAGGTTATATGATTGAATTTCAATGTAATGTTTTGAATAGACTCTCTTTTGTATGACTTTTGAATAAATTTTGGATGAACAATATGAAATATTTGAAAGCTTTCGGGATTTCCCCGTGAATGAACTGTGGGACGAGTTTTCCATTGGGTTTCCTTATCAATAACTGTCTATTGATAAAAACCAATGAGGCCCCTGGTGGGACACCTGGGAACTCTCCTCATATATGAATTACGACCTATCTGGAGCTATTTGAGCTTCAATTACTTATAGTAACGCATAAATAGAGTCCTAGGACAACGACTTACTTTAAATAAATAAATAAATAAATAAATAAATAAATAAATATATATATATATATATATATATATATATATATATATATATATATATATATATATATATATATATATATATATATATATATATATATATATATATATATATGCCAAAGGGAGGCCGACAAAAAAAAAACAGCAGCACGGGCGAAAAAACACAAAGAGGCTCCTTCCTTCTCCTCCTCTGAAAAATCTACTGCTGTCGAAATATTCGGAGCCTACTTGTAACTGTATTTCGCCTGTGTCGCTGTGTCTTTCGTTTGCCTCCCTTGGGCGTATTTTTATTTGTATGTCATCTTTCAAGTGATCCTTCATGAATTCCTATATATATGTTTTCTGTTTTATCTAACGGTTATGAAAAAACATAGTAAAAACTAGTTTTAACATTAAATTTTAATTGAAGGTAGCGGTTCCATTTAAATTTTATTTGAAGGTAGCGGTTCCATTTATTTCCTCAATACTACGTATATTGTATTTTAAATATTTTTGTCAATGTATACTGGAACAGCTGCATCAATATCTCTTCCTGTCTGCAAAAGTATTGACAACGCTTGGTTACTCCACGAACTTGTCCCCGTTTGCTCTCCACTACTTCAATCTCCCTGGGGGTGCATTGAAATTAATGCCATTTCAGTATTGAATATTTTGAGGAAAAATTTAGAACTTTAGATTGCGTCGGTGCCGCGAGAGGTCGAGGGCCAGGCGACTTGGGCGGCATGTGCTCGTTTTCATGGTTGTACATCTACATACTACCCCACGAGCCGCCGCTTGGGCGTGTGGCAGGGGGTGGTAGGTCACCAGCCGTGTAAAGATGTAAAAGTTTTGGAGGTGAAATGGTGACATATCCTATGAGAGTGTATTTGGAGGAGCTCAGTTTCTATTGTGGTCGCTTATTGTGCGCGGAAAGACGGACTATTTGTACCTATCTGTTCGGCAGATTCTGTCTCTTATTTTATCGCATCTGTCAGACCTAGAAATGTAGTGAAGCTTCCTGATAATATTCTCTGTGTCGCTCTGAAAAATATCAGTTCTGAATTTATCAAGCAGCCTAAGCCTAGCGTGCAGCCTCCGAGTCTCTAGGGGCTCCCACCTTAATCCCTCTAACAGTTGTGTAACTCTATATGTTCGTTCGTAGCAGTTTATAACGAAGCGCGCTGCTTTTCTTTGTGTATTGTTAATTTTTTTGGTTAAATCTTTATGACCACGGTCCCAAATGCTCGCGGCGTATTCGAGGTGTGGCCTAACCAGAGCGAAGTAGCATCAATCTTTGACTTTTTCATTCGAGGACCTTCCTATTATACGCTTAACGAAACCTAGTTTCTTAAATGCTGTTCCGAATATGCTTTGTATGTGTGTTCCCCACGATATATCAGATGTTAAGGTAATTCCAAGATATTTTACTGTCATAAAGAATGAAAGAAATGCACGTATCCACTTGGATAAAATTTTTACTCGACCTAGGTTTCGATGTACTACATCGTCATCAGGTGAGCCATCAGACCTGATGATGATGTAGTACATCGAAACCTAGGTCGAGTAAAAATTTTATCCAAGTGGATACGTGCATTACTTTCATTCTTTATGATGGATTCCTTCCACCACATCAAGCCTGAAACTTCTCTTTTTATATTTTACTGTGTTTGAAGATGTTATGTTTACTCCACCCACGGTGTAGGTATGGCTTTTGTGGGACGACTTTCACAGGAACTGAACTGTGGTACATTTACTAATATTTAGTTCTAACCCCCACTCCTGGCACCTCAAATGAACGTTGTTAAGGTCAGATGACAGAACTTCAAAGTCCGCGTCTTCGCTTATTTTACGGTAGATTACTGTATCGTCTGCAAAAAATCTTAATTTACTGATAATTCGAAAATATAGGTCATTAATATAAATAATGAGTAAAAGAGGGCCAATCACGCTACCTTGAGGAACACCGGATGTAACTTCAACCATATCAGAGCTAAAACCTTCTATAACTACTTTTTGTTTTTGATCACTGAGAAAGTCCCATATCCAGTTCACTATTTTTTTATTAACTCCGCATGAATAGAATTTATAAATGAATTTTTTGTGAGGAACCTTGTAGAATGCCTTCTTAAAATCAAGGACTATTGCGTCGATTTGCTTATTTGATTCACTTGATTTTAGGATATCATGAAGGAAGAGCGCAAACTGTGTTTCGCAAGACCTGCCCTTTCGGAAGCCAAGCTGACTGCTATGTAAGAGGTTACGATTATCCAGGAATGCCATAATATTGCTAACGACAATGTGTTCGTGGATCTTGCATAAAAGTGATGTTAACCAAACTGGCCGGTAATTTCCTGGGTCTTTTCTATTTCCTTTTTTAAATATCGGTGTGACATTGGCTATTTTCCAGTCTTGTGGTACCTTGCCTTCGGATAATGATTTGCTAAATATAATTTCCAAGAATGGTGCAATCTGTGGCGCTAATTCCTTGAGCACGCATGCAGGTAATCCTTCTGCACCTGGGGACTTGTTTATTTTAATCGAACGCAGTTGTTTAATTATTCCATCACGTTGAATTGTATGTCCGCCATCGGCTCGTTAACGTCCGGAATGTCTAAATTGTGTATTGTGTCGTCCTTAGTGAATACAATTTCGAAGTAGTGGTTTAATAAGTTGGCTTTATCGATCCTGTTGGTGAACATTTTGCTATTTGTATCCAATAAAGACTCACTGAGGACAGAAGGCGTAACTTTGTGGAAAATTTGAATATTCATTTTAAAGAATAGACCAATGGTAACTGTCTACTGTCGAAGATTCGCCCTGGAGCTCTCTCGCGTAAGACCAGAATGACTTGGGGTTTTCATATACTAATTCACCTAGGATTTTTTTCTTGAAGTTTCGTGAACTAGTGCGCATGATTTGCTTCGTTTTTGAGCGTTGGGCAACGTAAATTTCTCTCGCCGCAAGTTCCACAAGACTTAGTAGAATTTTTACATAGGTTGTGTAATTGCCTTTGTCTCCTGACCTCTCGCCTTATGGTTATACCAACGAGGTTCTTTACTATCTCGTTGTATATCGTGAACGTCTTGGCAGATATTGAAAATATTCGTGATGAAACATGTAAATTGAACGACGAGTCGTATGTAGTTGCAGAAAAGGTACTGAAAACGCCAAGTGCTCCGTAATGGCCTGAAAAAATCTGTAAGATAGCAAAAAATGGCAAAGTTCTAAACTTTAGGTTCGATGCAGCACGCCTTTCCCTATTCAATTTACATTTTACAAATATTTTACACACTTTAATTTCTTACCCAACGGCACAAATAATGGGGGTGTCCTGTAAGGAATTCACGAAAAGTAATTTTGATGTACAAAAAAGGACCACCCTAGTGTGTAAATGGAAGCCGATCGAAGTACCCAGAACCACCGACATTTATTAATATGCAACATTTAAGTTGTTCAAATTCTTGATCTTTAAAAAAAACTGACCATCGCATAAAACCTTTGGATGAACATGAAGCAGTTTTCTCTCTCTTACGGCACTTAAGCCCAAAGTTGTGCCTTCCACTTCTACTTGGCCATCCTTGAGATCGCCAGTGTCAGCCTCTACATCCCAGCGCTTACGTGGTCTTTCTAGAGGTCTTTTTCCATACCTTCGACTCTATTAAGCTCCCTTGTCAGCCACTTGCCATCAAATCTAACCACATGCCCGGTCCTTTCCAGTCGTTGTAATCGAATGAGTTTTGGCAGAGGGGATTCTAAAAAAAATTCAAATAAATTGTTAATAAATCGGAGTCTCCAGGAAATATTTTCTCTAAAACGTCCTAGAATTCTCCTGAGTAATTCCCTCTCAAAGCGGTCAAGTTTGACTTTTGTCCTCTGTCACTAACCAGGCCTCGGATGTAATTAATCTTATGATTGTTATGTGTGCTTTTAACTTGTTTGTGCGATGAATATCTTTCTACCTAGCTGCGTATGCAAAATTGGGAAAAAGGCTGTGCTGGCCGGGGATTTTCTTATGCGGACTTCTCCTCGCCTCCGTGCCATCTGATTTTAATTCCTCCTCTAAGTACCTATCGATGTATGAATCGATCAACTGACTCGACTGATATGGTCTTCTATAGCGTTGTATGAAGTTTTGACCCCTATTTTCTGTAACATAAATTTTGTGGGTTAATCTCAAGACCGAGTGGCAGTTATCGGATGGTCTTTCTATGTAATGGAGGCTGAGGCATGTGACGGTTTGTGTCGCGTTCTGCTTCTTTGTGAAGGAACTGTAAGGATACCGTGGCATGAACATGTTTGTAGCCAAGATTTGAAATGTATTGAAACTTTTTACTGTTTTTGTCTGGAAGATCATACCAATTCAAGTCACGACCTCTGATGAAATCAACTTTGTATTAGAGTTTTCAAAATGCCGCCTCCATGAATAAGTTTAAGAATATTGACATTGCAACCGTCTGGACGACGATAATTCTGCAGAAAAAGCTTTCAAGTCGAGCAGAAATGGAACTTAGGAATGTCGGTGTTACTAATGCCTTATACCTCACAAAAATACCAAGATCCTGAAAAGTTTAGCAACTGGAACGTGTAGCGATTGACTATCAAAATGAATGGTACTACATGCTATGATGTGCTTAACATGAAACCGAGCTGTTGGATCCCACAACTGCATTTTAATTTCTTTTTTATGCAAAACAAGAATAAATTAATGATTATACCGTATGAATAGCATGTCACAGGCCCCTTGGGAATAATAATTTACATCGCTGTGAAATATTTTGTTATTTATTCTTCAGTAAGGACACTAGCCTGTGGCTATAACTCTTGCGGTGCACGATTCGTCAGACCATCAAACTAAAGAATAAATATGACAGCTTACGTGTTATATTTTTAAAGGGGCCATACAAACTTAGTAGCATCTTCGTAGTCATTAATAATTTTGTACAGCTTTGCAAAAGTTTACAAAAGTAAAAATGATAAAAATAACCTGGAAAACTTTGACGAGATAGGCTCCTGAAATTCTCATGGCATAAAGACGCTGAATGCACAAAAGGATGTATTTATTTTTATTGTTTTACAGGTTAAATTATTTCATTTGATATGAAGAAGTGTATATGTGTTTTTTACTCTTGAGGAAGCCTATGGTGAAATATAACAATTACATTTATCTTTAACATAACATTCAATCGGCGCGTTTGCTCTTGATTTTCGTGTAAGGGCGAATGCGCAATCATAAAAATTCAACAATGACGATCTTCATGATTCTAATTTTGAAAAGAGAGGTGAAATCACTGAAGCAGAGTGTTCGATATTTATTAACGGAGAGCATGAGAGCGAAATATACGCTCATTTCCGTTGTCAAAACGAGTCCTGTCTCAATAAATGTATAATATCGTATATTATTCCGTAAAATAAATTCGGCTCAAACTCACGCTGCCAAAGTATTTTCCCACTGATTTGTCGAAACCCAAGGAGTTTCTATCATCCAGAACTCCATACAGATGATTCGTCACACGGTTGTGCTTTTGATTCCGGAAAATGGAATATACTAATTGCTATAACCTCTCGTGAAAATTTGAGGCTTTTGCCCGTGGGTTAATATTTTTGTTCAACTCCTAAATCACAAGAAATAAATACAAGGAAGAAATAAAAGCCCCTTTTTATCAAGATGGGAGGGGAAGTTTGAATAGCTCATTTTAAGTTAGTTGACCATCTCTTTTATGTCATTTGAACGAGGCAGCTGTATGTCGCGAGGAACCCACGAGAAAAATACCATTTGCTATTTATTTAAGGCAATCTACCGGTTTAGATCAGTTTAAATGGGCTTTAGTTGAAATTCTCGAAGATAAAACCTTATCTTCCAATAATATCTCTCTTTTCCTCTTAGAATATGCTCTCCCATTCTTCATCCCGTCCATAAAAACTATTCTCTTTCGTCACCGTCCTCGCTTATCGGACCTCCCTCTCGCCAATCTCTCGCCTACTTGAGCAAACCTCCTTTTTACCTCTTCCTAACAATACAGAACTTTACCTCTTCCTGTCAACCCTATTTTTCCGCCGTGCGGGAGTGAAATTAGGTACAATGGAATAGCAACTGCATCACATTAAGTGCACACACTTAGGCCGTGTTGAAGGCCGTGACTCATTAATTGGTGGAGAAATGCAATGTTTTTTGACATTAAAATACCGGAAATACTTGTCGAGCCTATTTTATTATAGATATTCGCGAATCCTCTCTCCATGCATTGGGATAGAGAAAAAAGGAATTGCAGAGGAGAATTGAAAATAATTAAATTACGGAGAGAAGGGGTATATGGGTGATGTGCTTTTTGAATTTAGATGCGAGTGTGGCCATACCATGGATTTGTTTCCCTGATTCATCCTCAAGTTTATCTGAAGGGTGTGTTTGCGTATTGCTATCAATACATTGATGTTGTTACATTTACCTTTAACTTTATAATTAATACGGAGCAATTTGGAAACATTGAATATTTGTTTGATTGAGTTTACCAATTAAAGATACAAAGCTTTCAGGGTTTTATATTAATGCTGTGATTAAATTTACTGGAGATACCACAGTCTCTTTTCCAACTGACACATGGCACTTGTGTCTCTCAAATCACATCCAAACACATAATAAGTTCTGTCTAACCTGTACGTCGGTACACTGTCTTCTTTGCCGACATCGATTCGTCTCTAGCTTCATCCAGATCTACAATGTGAATTTAAATGGGTGATGTTTGTCGTCAAAATGCAATGAATAATGTTTAGTAGTTGTGAATATGTACAACGAAGTGAACTCTGTCTTGTACGAAATTTACTGGGACCATGGTTTTTTTTCCAGTTTACACAATTTTCCGCGGGTGAGAATTTAGGGAAGGGGGAGGTAGGGGAAAAAGGGTGACGGGGGTGAAGGAGTGGGAATAGGAGTGAGCAACCTCAAGCCTCTAATCTGGGCTATCCCAAAAAAAAGTCGAAACTTTTACTTTCAAGGTAGATTAACTGTACGCTAGTTTCTTGCTCACACTCTTGTTGGTAAGAAACTAGCGTATTACTTCCATCTTCATGACTACGTTAGCCTTTTATCCTTATTGAGGTGTGAAAGCTTCAAGTTGCTTTTTGAGGGAAATCGACCTGAGCTGAGATAATCGTAATCCTAGAATTATATATGTGCAGTCCTAGCAATTAAATTGAATTATATTACTCTTTATAACTATTGCAATTACATTTTTCGAAGATGCAGATATGGCTGGAGTGATAACCATGAACACAATACAAATACACGCGCTTCTATTATAACACTTTCAGTAAAATTTTTCAGTGTGTCCAATGGTCAATATCCAATTTTGGCAAACTATAGAATTCATTCAATGTCTAACATTTCTTATTTCATAAGGCAATAATTGATAGATAAGTCCTTTGCCCCACGTAAACAAATGACCGTTTAAGCAATGTTGTATTTATTTTAATTAGAGGTTTAGAGCCGATTTCCACTCGTGACTTGGAATAATTTGGATACCTTAAATATGAAAACAATGGTTGTTACGGGAGCAATGTCAGTTTTACAAATATACGGTAGATATGTTCAAACCTGTTTTTCAAAGTAATATTTCTATTAATTCTTCCTCCCAGGATCAATGTGAAGTTTTAGTATTTTTTTACATGCACTCCCCAACATTGATCAATAGAGATTCAACAAGAGCACGAAGGATGATTTTTATCATTTTATCAATTGACATGAACTCGTTCACATTTCCCTGGTCACAAAGACGTTTCGCCCACCCACAAGTGGCGCCCTTTGCGGCTTCCTCACGGCGAGAATACGCATCCTCGTGTGCAGTCTCCCGTTTCTCTCTCTCGCAGGTCTTCTGACTTCTGAGTGAGTGCTCGTGGGTGTGAGGAGGGTGGAGGGAGTGGAGGGGAAGGGAGAGGAAGAGGCGCGGTATGTGGCCTCTCCGGGAATCGATTGTGGCACCTTTATCTCTCCCTCCCTCAATCCACTCCCCCCCACCCCCCTTGAAAAGGAAATGAAACGAGCGAGTTGGTGGTGCCCTCACCGCGCGCCATTGGGGGGTGCCACTATGCCAAAAAACACCAGAAACCCGCCTTCACCCCATCCAACCCCTCCAATCCCTCTACTCCCAGTCTCCAACTCTTCCTCCTTCGTAGAAGTTTGAAAGCTCATCTGTCTTCTCTGAATCGCTCTAATTATAATCTCTTACTTTTGACTGTCGCCGGCCAGCTTAGAGCTAATTTTTTGGAACATAATTGAGGCATTGACAATGAAAAGGAGGCAAGTGAAAAAATTCAAATTTTTTAGGAGAAGCAGAAAACAGGCATTTTAATCATGAAATTGATTATTACATTATTTACATGTTCAAATGATAATTATTGCATAAGCAAACTTTATTTACAAACTTCTTTGTAAAATTCATGATATTTAGCATCCATGAAGTTCAACATTTTTTGTAGATCCTTTTTAGTCTCTTCTTTAATCATAGGAATTTATGTAATATTTTCAAACTTCTCCATGAACCGGAATTCCATGTATTTTCTTTTCTTGAAAATGTTTTTATGTCCAATGCTTCCATCTCATTGAAGCTCATTTCAGTTTTTATTAATAGCAGATCTGTAGAGGTCACTTGGATCCAGGATTTGTGTGAAATCTGTAATGATCTTGTGTTCATGTATGTATCACTAGCGAGTGTGACATCTAAGGAATCATCTTTTTCCATCACCTCTACATTGTACGGAGTTTCTAATCTAGCCGTTCTGACCATGTTCTCTCTACCTCTTGTGGCACCATGCACTTCCATGAACCTTATTCCTTGTCTCGAATACTCCAAGATATCTATCGCAAGTTGGAGTGTCCAGATACAAGAAACTTCAAATCATTGGTTTCGTAAAAGCCTTTTTTAACAAGAAAAATGAGAAACATTAACACCATTCTATTTTTATTCTGTCCAGTAGGTACAATTGTCGCACAAGATTTCTAAATTTGTTTTTGTGTGAAGTGTGAGGTAAATATCTTGAATAAACGTGAATGCAGCTTCATTACCTCCACGCCTTGCGATACCTTCATGCCACATAATCATGAAACTTAAGCTGTCTCTCCCATGTGCAAACATAAGTTGTAGTTAGAAAGTTGTATCAAATAAACCACATTACTCTGCGTTAAAGGAGGGGTAAACAGAACTTGTTACATGACAATTTCTACTGTTTTCACTGAAATTGAGGGATATTGGCAATTTAGGATAGAAGACGGAAAAAGTTTTAATGCTTTCTCTGCCTTTCTGTGGTGTATGTCTCGTTTAGGTATTAATGGAAACATTGATCTCCCACATGATGCATTTATTTCAGACTTCAATTCATCACATTTTCGGCATGTATCAGTCCTTGGCCTTTAAAAACATAATTTGGAAACTCCCTTTTGAATATTCTGCGGTAAAACTGTTTATTAACTCGTTAAAAATTGATATCACAGTGTGGGTTTACTACGGTAATTGCTATAAAATGCTGCTGTAAAGAGCTTCAAAACAAGACCGTGATCTTGCTTCTACTACCTGTCATCACCGAGAAAAAGTTGTTTCATAAACTTGATAAGAATTTTTTTAAGGTGATACATATAGCTCTGAACGTTTAAATATAAATTTAAATAGATTTTTTCCACGTAATACTACAGATTCATTTAGATTTAACCTTAAGTTTCTTCACTATTGAATGTCAAAGAAAGCGTTCCGTTCGACAACGCCAAAAACCCGGCACTTATTTCGTTCTCACCACAATATCAAATCGAATCGAATATCGAAAAACAAAAGTGTATTGTAAAAATAATGTGCAACCACGGTTAAATGCAAAATAAAACAAGCTAAAGTTTGGTGTAACTTTTATATAAGTACCGTGGTTCATTTTCAGTCAGCGTTCAAACTCGAGTCTACATAATGTAAATCACTGAATGCGGAATCCCTGTGCGGATATAGACAGTTAGCACAACCTTGAGGTCGTGTAGAGCCAATTTCGATGCAAGAAAATGAAAAATATAAAATATGAACCAAGATGGGACGAAAAAATACTAGCTGAAGAAGTTAGCAGAGAATGAGTCGTCGCCCCAGCCGTCGACAAGAAACTAGAAAATGAGGCAGAATAAGAATGAGAAGAAAAATGGGATGAGCTAAAGAGGACAATCACAGAAGTAGCAGAGGAGCAACTGAGAAGCACGAGAGCCAACACGAAGACGCCATGGATAACGACGGAGATATGGAAACCAATAGGAGTAAGAAGAAAATACCAGAACCCCAGAAACGAAGGTGAGGCAACCCTCTTACAAGAAGGTAAGGAACTGGGCCAATCGAGAATGCAAGAACGCTGGAAGAGAATTGGTTCGAAAGCTGCCAGGAGGAAGTCAACGAAAACATGAATAAGAGGAATACCGAAACAGCACACAATCCAGTGAAAAAACATTTCGGAGAGGGGAAAACAAGAAGCAACAACAACAGGGATTCGAACGGAAATATATTGATAGAGGATGAAAATATTGGGAATTGATGGAGGCAATAGATCGAAGACCTCTACCAACGGCCGAAGCCGCAGGAGGAAAACCTAATGAAGGTCGAGAGCGAGGTTGACGAGGAAGATCGGGGCCCACTCATGCTGAGGAGTGAATTTGATAGAGCAGTAGAAGACCTAATGAAATACAAAACACCTTGAGCAGACAACATCAATGGAGAAATCATCAAAGCGCTCGAAAGTAAAGCCAATGATAATCTGTTCCAGATAATCAGAATATCTACCAAAGCGGAACACTTCCAGAGGACTTTCTAAGGATCGTAATGATTGCGATACCGAAGAAGAAACAGACTGAGAGATGCAAGGAGTGCCGAACCATGAGTCTAGTGTCAACTCGGAATGGATTACGACGACACTAGAATTATCTACCAACTATACAGGAAGCAAGTCGTCACAATGCGAATGAGAGACGGAAGCCAGATAGAAGTTAAAATGAACAAAGGAGTAAGACAAGTATGCGAATTCTCATACCAGCTCTATTCAACATGTACCAGGAGCAGGCCATCTAAGAAACACAAGTAATAATTGGACTGAGCAGAATAATGATAAACGGAGAAGAAATAAACATGCTCCGCTTCTCGGATGATATCGCAGCCATAGCTGGAAATTGCGATAATCTCCAAAGGTCACTAAACGCAATGGACAAAGTTCTCCAAGAATACAACATGATAATAAGTAAGACGGAGACTAACACCCTAGGATGTGGAAGAGAGAAGTTGAATGTAGAAGTCACCCTGAGAAGAGAGAAATTAGAGCAAGTGGATTCCTTCACCTATCTCGGAAGTGCTGTTACGTGGGACCGAAGAAGTACAACGGACATCAAGCGGAGAATAGCCCAAGCTAAGAAGGTGTTCACGGGAAAATGACAGCTGCTGTGAAGAACAAGATGTTAGAGAAGTCAAAGAAGTTAGAACTGCAAACCAGGGTACAGTAAGTGAAAACATTCGTGTGGGGCGTGGCACTCTATGGATCGGAAGAATGGACCATTGGAAATGCTTAGCCGAACACATTAGAAGCCTTCGAAACCAGGTGCTGGAGGAGGACGCTGAAAATATAATGGATGGACAAAATAACAAATGGTTTAGTGTACCGGAGAGTAGAAGAAGAAAGGATTATATGGAAAACCGTGCAGCAAAAAATAACAAGATGAAGAATGATCGAAGGCTCTCCCGGCGTAATAATAACAATAATAATAATGTCGTCTTTATTTCTGAGCGATATTAGGGCTATCAAGCCCTGTCTTACATATAACTCATTACCCAAACACCCATGTCCTGGGCAGATAATTTTCTACCCAGGTGGGACACGAACCCGCGACCCTCGGGTTAGTAGGCGGGGACTTTACCCCGCCGCCACCGGGGCCTACAAGCTTATGGTGTTGTTAAAAGGATACTCAGGTTTTCCACTGGGGGTCAGGTTCTCCATTTCCGCCGACGTTTCGTGCTCAAAGAAGATAGGACTACAATCCAGGAAACAATAAGTGAAAACATTTGTGTGGAGTGTGGTACTCAACGGATCGGAATAATGGATGGTTGGAATCGCTGAACAGAACAGTCAAAAAGCCTTGTAAATCTAATTTTGGAGGAGGATGCTGAAGATGAATTGGACGGACGAAATAAGAAATGAAGTGTGCAGAGGAGTAGACCATAGAGGGATAGGAGCATGTACAGAAAAGAAGAGCCAGGTGGATTGGACACACCTTGAGACACAATGGGTTTCCGAAGAACATAACCGAAGGAAAAATATTGGGAAAAGACGCAATTGGAGGAGGGGAGGGAGACCCAAGGAATAAGTTAATTGGACCAAATTGAAGTGGAAAGTAAAAAGGAAGAGAACTGTCATGGAGTAGGGATCTTAGCATCAGATAAGGAAGAGGGGAGGGCTGCCGTCGATTAATCATAGGATTGAACAACCAATGAATGAATTAAGAAGCCATTATTTTTCTGCTGTTAAAAGTCCTCTTCCTGTGTCATTGCCTTGCAGTCGTCCCCATTGAGTGTTTACACTCGAACGCATCAATTTGTTTCCCATTCATTGGTTCTCTCATCGAAGTCATCTCTTCCCGCGCTCCATTACTCTCATTACTAGACGCTGCCTCGTCACGTCTTGCCACGTCACGACTTGGCTTGACTGCTGTGTATTTACCCTGGAGAGAGCGGAGCTTCTGTCTGTTGGTGAAAGTTTTTATTTCTATCTTCGACCAATTTTTTTAAGAATGTTAAGGCATGTGCCGACTGTGGTTTGATATAGGTACGTGCCGGAGAAACCTTTCAGTAGTATTGGAAGCGCCATTCTAACTTTCTTTGTGAGGGATTGCGATGAAAATTTCCTGGCGTGACGAAAATGGAAGGTGGCTTTCACGAAGGTTGCGTATTTTTTATTTGTTGGAGTCAGTCACGATGGCCGAACGTCTGCGGTGTCGTCCGCGGACGATGAGCGAACTATGTCCAAGTGTAACTTATCTCTCACGCCTCGTCAAAGTCAACCAATCAGGGGAGAGGTGTTGTTCAATTTTCACTAATATTGTCTTTCTGGTTGTTCATCTTAATTTTTAACTTAACAATAATATATAATCGACCCTCATGAATTAGTAGTAGTGGGTGTTGTCAATTTTATTTATGCCTTGCTTTACAAATACAAAAACAACAGCTTATTTGTTACTGTTCTGAGCTCCGTTTATAGGAACTGTAAGAAATTTGGCCCTGAATACCTTCGTTGGTTACAATCCTCCTTAAAATGGTAGACTTCCGAATTCCGTCTTCATTTGCTGTCTCGTCAGAGATCGACGCACGGAATCCTATCCGGCGCACCGCTTTGCGTGGCGCAGTTTTTTACTTGCAAGGAGGAGGGCCATTCATTGCTTAATCATTAATATCGATCATTATCCCACTTCCGACGTTGTCGTGACACGAGGAGACTTGAATGATATGAGTGCGAAAAAACCACGAGGCGTTTGGTGTACCTATGATGGTCAGTGAAGAACGTCCACGTTTGCCAGTTTTTTGTGGCTCTTAAGTTAATATTGAATTGGATTAAAGGTAAGGTAGATCAGGCGAGATGTCATTCCCTCTAGACTACTATCACTTTACCCTCATTTTTAGGAAGGTCTCTCACCTTTCCAAAGATATGAAAATATCTTATAAAAGAACCACTTTACGAGATATTTTCCAACAAACACCGGCTATGTTACATGGTACATGGTACGGATATGTACTCGAAAGAAAGAGAGAGAGAGAGACGTTATTTATAAAATGAGGAATTTCTTACAGTAGATATTGTCAGCAATTTAGCAGTACCTACCTTGTATTTGTTCTCAACTATTGTAAAAAATGATTCAATTACTCACGGAAGAAAGTTCTACAGAATCGCAAAAAAGAGCTTTGCTATGCGAAGGCTTTTTCACATATGATGTGGAAAAAATGAGTCACATGAAAGACTTATGCGTGTATATTCAGTGAATTACTGGGAATTTCAATCGTATGCAAAACAATATTTTTTCTCCATTAATATTACAATATTTATTCCATGCTTCATTTAGCTGCTGAAATAAAAAACAAAACCTTTCCGTGGTGTCTTTTGAGAATCTGAAAAAATATTGCTCGAAGTAACATGATGAAGAAGCGCAAGGTCTATTGAATTAAAGAGAGCGAAGCAAAATCCTCTCTAACTCAGCAATGAACTGGAAACTCATCCTGAATACGCTCCAAAGTGGTGTTGGTGTCATACAGATCAGAGATCACCTACTTTATGGGAATCGGTACGTGTTGAACTGAAAATTTCCGATTTTCAGATATTGCCATTTTGCATGGCTCTGTTGAAATTACTAGAAAACGCCAGGGAAATAAATTTGATACATTCATTTACAAAACTAGCTGTTCAATGTGATCAAAAAATAGTTTCAACGTAAAGTACGTCTTTCGGAACCTTTACCAGCTTCCATGGGGAAGTTACTAAATTATCACCAAACATAATCGATTCCTGCTTTTGATATGTTTCCATGGAAACGTTTTTCTTTTGAAATTGTCAAGCTGCTCCCCAGACTATCTTCATTCGTTGATTTTTCATATTTTCCTAAGTTGAATTATCACTTTATAACCTCAGGTTCTCGTCTAGTTAAAAAATTAGAGATGTGTAACCTGTGTACTACACTGTTGACTAATGGACCAAGTGTCGTGCGTGGCACTTCTTTTGAAAGTTAAGATTACTACAAAGTAGTGAATGAACCACTGTAGTCTTCGGAGAAAACTACCCTTCAGCATCCATTTAGAATGAAGTCACATTTTGAAATAGTCCGCTATTTTTTTACTCTCAAATGACATCATAAATCAATGAATAAACTTGATTTTTCCACAATTTTTATTTTCCTTCCACTTCCTAGGTTTCGACACTCAGGTCATCATCAGGTGACTACTGACCTGAGTGTCGAAGACCTCAGTGATGATGACCTGAGTGTCGAAACCTAGGAAGTGGAAGGAAAATAAAAATTGTGGAAAAATCAAGTTTATTCATTGATATTATAACGAATCGTTTCCACAAAGTAACGCCCGACTATCTAGAATAATATTTTAGCACCTATCTCTGGCAACCGGGCATAGTTGGATTTATATTAAAAATGATATCGATCTGCTCTAACATATTCTTATCTTAGAGTCTAGTTGTATTTGTTTGTTATATCTCCAAAACGCTTGATTTAAGTATTATTGTTATCTTAGAGGTTGCTAGAGACAAATATTACGGATGACATTTCATATATTAGATTGATGGTTAGTGGGTACAAACACTAAAAATGTACTAAAAACGTAATGGTTAAATGTTTTAATCCCATGAAATGGCTAGAATATCTATATTAATGAGAAAATGAAAAGATTCATATTGGTAAGAACGTCTGGTAATCGTTTGAGAATGAATGCAGCTGAGTGTGGGTGCGACAAAGTTAAGTAGAAGCCACGAGAAGAGGCTTCCACAGATAATACTTGAAGTAATTTAGGATCATGGTGTGGAATTAATTGTCAGGCAATGGACCTCATGGCTATCTGAAAACATCTTTTGCTATCAGGGTCCATAAAAATATAAACTATTGTGAAGAAACGTATACAGAAGACTTTTACTTCCTCGGAAATTCTATATCGGTTGGGATTTCTTATAATAAGAGGTCCGTATTAATATTGATAGGAATGATTTGTTATGATTGTTTAGTTCTGTGTCCATTTGTGATGCTGCCAGTGCATGTATTAAGTGCTCCAGAGAACTTTTGAAAAAATTCGGTGAAAAAATGAGTGTCAAATAACCACGACATATTCTAAGAATCAATATTTTCAAATTCCTTATTTAAGGCCAAAATCAACGGAGAGTTGGTGTGAATTACCCTCGTAAGATGGAACGAAGGTCATTACCGCACGCGCGACCTCGCGCGAAGTATATTTTGGTGCCTACTACGGAGCGTATAACCAGGGATGTTAAACAAAACTACAGTTTTGGTTCCAGAACGGATCAGGATGGGCTCAGATAATGTTTCGGTTTATGGAACCAAACCAAATGTCGGAACAAAAGTCCCGGAACGTGAGTGGTTCCGGAACGAAAGTATTCTGAGCGAAAATCCAATGGAACGATAAAGGAACCGTTCCGATTTCGGCTCAGGCAAGGAATTTTTTCGTTCCAACCTTCCCCTCTATGATTCCGACGTTCGTTCCGAGGAATTTTAAAAGCGTATATTGATTATTCAAAATGACCCGCCGCCACGTATGCCACTGTGGTAATAGATTGGGGTGCTAGTGCTAGTTTCATCATGCTTGGTAATAATGGAAGACATTGGAAAGTTGCCGACAATTTAATGGAATTACTGGTGAAAAATATTAGCCTCAGGAAAAATTTGAGGTTAAATTGTATTATGTGCAGGGCAAAGTTCTAGTTTCAAATATTACTTTCATTATCATCTCTGAAATCATTTTGTTTTATATTTTTTCTAGTTTTTACGCGTTCCTTATGTTTAGGTTAGTAAGGGTGCGTTCCGTTTCACGTTCCAATCGCATTGATGCGGTCCCAGCCGTTCCGTTTCACACACCTGAGCGCTTTAATGCGCTCTCCATGGGGCCACGCAACGAGCATAATATGCGCTCCAAACGCTCCACGGAAAAGCTGGCGCAGTTGATGCGGTGGCGTAATTTTGGCGGTTTATTTGTTATGGTAAAGCAAGCGAAATGGAGAAAATGAATGGAGTGAGAGCCTTCACGGAGACTAAGGGCAGGGATTAAGCGGCATTAACCGCTAAAAAATAATAATTGTCTGTTTTCCATTCCGGTTTCCATTGTGGTTGTGTTTCTCTTCCGAAATATCTCGTCAACAATCCTTAGCATCGATCCGTCATCGCTATTCAAATTTTTCGCCCGCTCCGAAGACGTTCCGTTTCACTCTTCCACATCTAAAGCTTTAATGCGAGAATGAGAAACACCGATGCGGTGGTGCATCATGCGATTGGAGCGTGAAACGGAACGCACCCTAAGTTATCTGTTGTTGAGGCACGTAAAATTTGTGCTGTTATGATATTCCGAAAGTTCCATTGTTGAGCTATTTCCTAGCCAACTTTGTAGGTATACCATGAAGATTCCCATTTTTTACGCAGTTGTTCTGCGAGTACGTGAAGGGATATCCCTCGAAGATTCCCTGAGATGAGTCCCGATTGGGCCAATTCGGATCATGAGTGCGAACCAAAAGTCCTTCCGTCACTTCACTTGAACTGAAACTATTCAAAAGAAGGAACGGTTCCGTAACGTTATATTTCGTTCAAAATTCTGCTTTCGTTCTTTTAACGTCCCTGCCCATAGTATGAATTTCCTTCTCCTCCCAAGTCCACGTCCCCTAGCGAAACCTGATATCGCCGCAGCTTAGCTTCTCGTCAGTCGAGCAGGTAGTATCAGGTTTGAGCTGAAGAGCTATGTGAATGAATCTCACTTTTCAGTCATTGCCAAAGGGATATTTTCCCAGGAAATGTTGTCTTTTCCCTCCTAGCCATGTGAGTACATCTGCTTCACTGGTTCGACGTGGGTTGGAAATGAGTGAGTTATGAAAGAATGTGCCTTGGATACTGAAGTAATGGACTCATACGAAGGTATGTGATTTTTCAGTTTGACCATGCCGAGTTAATATGAGAGTTGAGTATTAAAGGCAATACGTGAGATTGGAGTGACTTACGTGAAAGGAAGGACTAATACATGACTAAGACATGCATGAATGGAAGAGAGGAGAATAATCAGGGGTCTTATCAGATTAGGAGTGCTGGTATGAGGGTAAATGCAGCAAAAGAGGTGTGCAATAATTGGGTAGAATGGAAGACCTTGTTTCAGTAGAGTCAGATTTACCTGTATGTCACCAAGATTTAAACTGCAAAAGATCTGCCTAAGGAAACGGCATATGTATGGCGGGTATGTTTGTATATACTGAAATCTTAAAGAGTGTGAATAATATTTTTTCAGCGGTGATAAGAAAATTAACGTATCTGAGGAAATATCTACAAGAATATCTACCAAAAATGAGATGAGGGTGTTTCCTGAGTGTTAACTCTATCCCATTATTTTATGGAACCACTGGCATGATAAGGGGAACACAATCTGCGGAAAGGACGACACTCTTGGTTCCATCAGGATGCATGTGGGTGACTTGGAAAGTTTTTGCTAAAAAAATCACCAATTCCCCCTCCGAATGGCATTTAGTTGTATTTCAGACGAGAAATAAGGTACAGCACAATATTGCGCAATAAAATGGCAACTTATCTCAGTACAGTTCTGGAACTATACCAGTCAGGAACATTGTTAATATTTTCCTTAGATCGTTCAGAAGTACTTAATTTTACGTACTCTTGCAAACGTTTTCATCCAAAAGCTATCTCATTGGTATAAAAAGACTTTGAGTGCCAATTACCTCGTCTGGCGAAGCAATACTGAAGCGCGCAGTCAACCGAGCGGAAATCTTAGGTTTTACATGTCTCTTGGTCGTTCTCTCCGATGTATTCCCTCGAATTCGTTGCCCCTTGCACGATGTAGTGCTGAATACGTAAATAAATATGCGAACTGCTGCAACTCTGATAGATTGGGTTGACTCGATGCATCAGGCGAGTGCGTTTGTAAGATACGACCCAACCAATACTTAAAAGACTCATCTCAAGAATTCGTGGTCTTACGCATAATTTTTGAGTGCTCACTTGATTGGGATTGACCGTGTCATATATACGGACCAAGGTCTCCTTAATCCTGCATTTCATGTTCCTTGCATTTGCGAGGGTAATTAGGGATCGCAGGATTGCTCTTTTGCGAGGTTTCGTGTAATTTTCCTCTAAACGCCTTCAATATAGATGACTCCCTTTAGTTTGCAATTTTAGTATGATGAAAATAATATCGTAATGGTCTCAATGATCTCTCTCTATTCGCAGCCTGACAGAGCAGAGTTAGCGTAGGTTTCGACGGTTCTTTTACGTTACTCAATGCTATTCACAGAAGTTACGTTCTTTATAGTGTAATCAAAATCCTTTGCGTGAGTATTTGCAATCGTTGTATGCAGAGGTCTCGGATTATTCGATCCATTTTGCCGACGTTTCGAGGTCCTACACGGCTCTCATCATTAGGGAACTGATGCTCACGCCTCGAATGGTCCGAAGTGTATAGCGGCGGTGCCGAGGTCCTGTGATTGGTCAGGGATTTTGGTGCCAATTTTTACTAGCGTTTTCCACTACCTTAAGGATGGTGAGCCACGTCTTACTCAGGGAGAAATCCTTGTAATGATTTAAGTTATTTTCTACCATCCGTATGTCTGAGGCTCCCTTTGTCGGTCGGCCCGAATGGCTGGAGGAAGTATTTGCTATCGTTTAGCAAGTATAAAAGTAACGCGTAATGCTGATTGGAATGTCGTGGTGATGACAAGTGTGATATTTTTCAAAATGATTTCAAAGAATTATTAGAAATATAGTTGAATGCATCAAAGGCAATTCTGGCATTGAGGCTTCTTATTGAAAAACAAATGCAGAGAAATAAAACTACTTATATTGCCTTTATTGACCTGGAAAAGGCATTTGACAATGTTATCTGGAAAGAGATGTTCAGAGTGCTGAAGAAAGCAGGCCTAAAATATAAAGACATGCGGGTAATACTCAGCTTATACATGAACGAAATGTTTGTGATAAGGAATTTTCATCAAAAGCAAGAAGCAAAAGTTAGAAAAGGCGTGAGACAAGGATGTGCTCTCTCTCCTCTTATATTCAATGCTTACATCCAGGAAGCTATAGACCAAGTTCGTGAAACTACTGAGGTGAGGATTAAAATTAATGGACAGAAGATAGATATGCTGCGTTATGCAGATGATATTGCTGTGATCACAGAGACCAAAGAAGATCTAGAAAGGATGCTCGACACAATGGGTAGGATTTTCTGTAAACAGTATGGCATGAGAATAAACAAACGCAAAACCAAGGTGATGGTTTGCAGTAATGAAGAACAATATGAACCTCCAATAATGAGAATTGGAGGAGAGAAGCTAGAAGTAGTAGAGGAATTTGCCTACTTGGGAAGCAGAATAACAAGAGATGGTAGATGCCAGAAAGAAATTGTAAGGAGAATACATCAGGCCAAAATTGCATTCTATCTTAGAAAAAACCTACTCACCAGCAAGAACATCACTTTGGAAATAAGGAAACGGATGATGAAAGCATTTGTTTGGAGTGTGGCCCTATACGGGAGCGAAACATGGGTGATAAGAAAACAAGAGAGAAGGCGGCTAGAAGCCCTGGAGATGTGGCTCTACAGAAGGATGTTGAAGCTCAGCTGGAAAGATAGAGCCACGAACGAAGAGGTACTGAAAAGAGTTCAAGAAACCAGATCCCTGTGGAGGCATATCCAAACAAGAAGAGACAAACTTGTAGGGCATATTCTAAGACATGACAACATCATTTTAACAATAGCAGAAGGAGCTATAGAGGGAAGAAATCGCCGGGGACGACCAAAGATGTCATTCATGCAGCAGATTGTGAATGATATGGGTATTGCACCACATACACGGAAATGAAGAGGAAAGCAGACAGAAGAGAGGAATGGCGTACTGCTGCAAACCAACCCCAGGGTTGAAAACTGTAGAAGAAGTTGAATGTACCTTGAAATACAAAACAGTCCATGGTATTCTTTCTTCAGGCATTCCTTCAGTTGTCTTCCTCGGGTATTCTCTCGAAATGGAATGATCCAATCGCTCCCTCATTTCTTATTGCATATCATAAAACCATTGCCTTTCTTTGCCTCGACTTCTCAGTATTTCTTAATTTCAACTCAAGCGACCTCCTCCCCACCCCTGCCATATCACTTACTTGCATATCATACAAATCCATTAACAATCCTACCAAGTGCCCATTTTATGGCCGTGGGCTTTGTCTTGTTCCTTGCGTAGTGGTCTTTGGCAATATGTACTTGTCTTAAACTTTGAGAATTTCTCACTCTATCCTTCTCTTATTATAAAGTCATCGTTTTGCAGTTGATGTTTTCATTCTCACTATTTCTGTATAATGCATATCTTTTGTGATGGCCTAAATATTAGAATCTTTTCACACTGATAAATGCTTTCACCTTTAGGGGCCATAATGACCTTTTCATCGTAACCTCTCAATGAATCCTTAACATGTCTTCCAATTTCGCTTTAAAACATGATACGAATATGTACTGGTTGCAGATAAGATAAGAGTGTTCTTCTAAAGTGTTCTCAATTGCCGAATTGATCGGTGAATGTATTTGCGCACCGCGTGTACGAACGATAGAATGCAATACAATGGTACACGTACTTACAACCGAAAAGAAAATTATGATCATTGAGTCGACGTCGAGTGGAATCGTAAATACTTGTTATTTTCCATACGACATTATCCAGGCTATGCTCCTTAGACAACAGGCTGTATACCCCACCAACTTCACTGCATGACACGTCAAATACGTGCGTTCTTAGCGACTTTTTTTCTGAGTCCATGGCTCATAAACTACTGTCGCAGTCGTTACGTTGATACAAGTATTTTAGGGAACGATGGAGTGTAAATTTCAAAATATTTCAATATGTCCCTTTTTAAATATTTTACCTTGAATATTGCCATTTATTCCGTGTGCCGTACTTGACGGACCTCATAAAATAAAAACACCATTATAATATTTAATGTTTATAGTATATGTTTTATCCTTTATTAGAAATCGGATGTAAGACACAACTGTCCGAGAAAAAATCATGAAAGCGAGGACACTTTCCTTCCATAGAAATTTTTAAGCAAAAAATATGGTTTAAAAAAATGACGAAGTGAAGCGCGGTTTTTGGTAATAATTTTAAACAATTTTGTCAATAGTTACCTGAATCATACCTTATACTGTAAGTCCGACCCCTTTTAGTTAAATCAAATGGTTATTAAAATATTTTGCTGTTTTCGTTAAAAAATAGGTTTGAGAGTTAGGTTCTCAAAAACATTACTTTGGTCAAAAATCACTCAACTAATAAAAAACGGCCGCCAAAAATTAAAGGTGCTTAAAATGTTGTCTTAACCAATTGTGAGGTCGAAAAATAAGGGCAAACTTTATAAGTAAATTCCGGGAAAATAAAAATTATCAGGCAAATGGTTACTGTGAAATTCTGGATGATTTCATTTCGATTGACCGATTGGATTGATTGTCTAGCGTCGGGTGTGAGACGAGAGATTAAGAAGATGGCGCACCCTTGAAGCGTGGAATGGGGCGAGCACGCCATTCGACGGGTCAAATGCCACGTCGCGAGGAAAAAAATGGGGGCTGAGGAGGAGGGGCAGGATGGAATGTGCGGGAGAGGCCGCGGAAATCGGCTAAGGACCGCGCCCTCGAAGATGCGAATTGACCTCGCAAGAATCGTCCTCCACAGGGAGTGCCAACTTAACGTTATATTTCTTTGATTGGGGTGCTAACTGCTTACCACAATAATAGATGGCGTTACTTGTCACCGCGAAATTCAAATCCGCGAGGTTCACTACTGTATATTTTAAGTTTTATATTTTTTTGACCATTTTAAATGTCCCTGATTAATCTCCATGACATTGAATAATGGTATAGCAAAAAATATTCTGAAAATAGCTTTATATACTGCATATTTAAGATAAAAATCCTTTTATCATCAAGAATTGGAAGAAATACCTGATAACTTGATCCCATATGAATGCCTGAAACACCTACAAATCCTAAATTCTCATGATTTCAATGATGAAGAAACGTAGGGTAAAGAAATTTAATTACTGTTATTATAAAAAATAAAATTTATTGCATAAAAAGTAAATTAATAGATAGTCAAATACACATAAATACATGAGGAAGTGATATAATGGCTGTAGCAATAAGCATTCAAAATTTTCCCCATCAAGGGTAAATCCTCGACTGCCTCTGAAAAAATAATTGCAGCATTAATTTAAGATATATGGCAAATTCAATCGAGAGGTATGAAATTAAATAGCCAAAATAGGTTTGTTCCTGGTACACAGACACCAGAGAAACTAGAAAGAATAGGTAGAATTTGAAATGAAAATTATTTTCTGCTGTAAAATTACCAACCACTGTTCCAAGGAGTGTGCTAAATTAAACTGTGGAAACCCAAAGATATGGAAAATAATACAAAACATTGCAGTAATAGAGGAATCCCATTAAAAGTTAAATATGGAAATTGAAATACACACATGTACTACACCTTAGTAACACAATATTAATGCCACTGGAACAATATAATAATGACATAAAGTACTTGAAGCATTTTTAATAAATTTTGACTCAGAAGACAGTTAATCTAAATGTCATTATGAAAGAATCACCATTGCCACAATTATATATTCCAATAGCTGAAGAAGATGAGGTTTTTTAATGTAAACAACCACCAAATTCTGACAGATTAATGAACTCCAATGAAAAATTTGAAACATTTAACCTAAAGCAACAATAGAAAAACATTACCACCTCAAATTCATGAGTGAAGCAACAACCAGTAATCAAATAAGTGAATAACTTAAATAGTCACGAATCTGGGAAACAAATTCTTAGGAGGAATATTTGGGGTCTCAGAAACAGGAGGGCATGTATGAAGCAGTGTTTGGTGGTAAAAGAAGCAAAAGAGGTTTGCGAGGGTAGGTCAGTATGGAGGAAATTATTGAAGCAGAGTTAAGTGTACAAATATGTATTTATGAGTGAAACTTGTGGACTCTACCTACCCCCGAAAGGAACGGTGTGATTGGAATGAATGTATGTATGTATCTGGGAAACAGACAATTGAAAATAATTTTTTGTAGTTGGCTTGCAAAATCATCATAACAAACACAATTATTGACAAATAAATATGACATACATCTACTCTGATGAGCAGAACAATTGATCAAAAGAAATAAGACATGCACAAATATTCATGCACAAATATGCATACACATGCAGATGGGTCATGCATAGGGGTCAAATTCCTGTTTGCAGCCAGCTCACTGAGGAGCAGACATTGTGGGCTACCTTTGGTCGGATTCATATCCTTAGAGATTCCCGGTTTTGCTGTTTACATAAGGAATTACTGTTAGCTCCAGCCAGTTCAGCACAGGAAGTCACAAACCCTTGCACCACGTAAAGGTTAGAACCAGGAAGGGAAAATAGGGAAAAATGACTGTTACAGGAAGAGGAAGAGTATCATAGAGGACAAGAAGGTGGAAGATAAGAGAGAAGCCTGGCACTGGCATTAGCCTGCTCTTAACGAATAATGCCTAGGGGACCCACAGGTTTACGTCCCCACCAAAAGACGTGCTCTTATTATGAAGGATCAAAGCATTCTAGGATGTCTACATGAATTCCTCAATCTGTTAAACAAAATTGCTTAATTGCAACTTGTGCAATGGAGAAGGCAACTTTTTCTTTTACATCTCTCCCATGCTCAGCATAAGCTAGCAAGTCAAAATTAATCACTTAGCGGGCAATGGGTATGCATAAGGAGGACACCTGACACTGGTGAGGAACAGTCTTCAAATGTAATTTCACAGCTTGCTAGCACCTGGCAAAGAAGCTAGAATTTGAGAAGTGGAAGTAGAAGCATCTTCATTCATTAGGGTAGACACATTCACAGAATAGGCTAGCTGAGAAGCACCAGACGGTATTGGTTTGCCAAGAGGCAAGAAAAGGGTTGGCAGTATATTAATATTGAAGCGAGTCAAGGTGCTGTTAATGAATTGACTCCATTCAGAATGCTGCTCACAAATGCAAAAATTATCAAATAGCTTTGCCACATCTCACTGATTCAATTTTGGATTGCCACAGAACTCTCACCATTGTTCAGCTCTGGTGTCATCCAACATATCATGCAAAAAAAGAATTAGTGCCATGAATCCCTGAAGTGGAGCCAATGCCACAGTGTACGTGCCAACACAACCATAGCAATAGCCAACATAAACTGCTCAATTCACTACATACACAAGAGTTTATGCACACAGCCAGAGTAAAACCATCACTTGCTTGTGCATGCAACTTCATTTGGGCAACCATGCTAGCAAATATTGAAACTGAACAACACTCACAATATACTTACCCTGGTGAAAATAAAATGTGAATGAAGCGACAAAAGTATGCATGAAGTGTACTAAAAGCATGGAAACAATGACAAAAGTGTGATTTGTAACACCTAAAGTGTGAAGTAAGTGTGCTGAAAGTGGGCAAATGGAGTGCATGTAAATGAGCAAAAAGTGTGAATAGCATTCCTAAAGTGTGACTCAAGTATGCATGTGAGGTATGGAACATTTAATGAAATTAAAGAAAACAAATAGGAAATAGAAAGTGTAACGAAGGTCTACCATTATGTACATAATTAATATTATTAAAACAAATGGTAAACTGTTTACCAAGAATTGTTGTCCCACTTACAAATGAAAATAAGGTGTGGTTTCTCAATAATCATCATAGGTTATTTTGAGTTAAACATCATTATTCACAATCGTATACAGACATATAGTGGCAATGAATAAAAGAGTTATTATACATAAACAGTGACAAAAGTGTGCCAGAGGTGTGCATGAAAAATGTGCAAGAAGTGTGTAAAGATTGTACATGGTAATATTCAGAAAAAGTGTACAAAAAGTGTGCAAAGACCAGCATGAACATTGTCTGCATATTTTTTTCACATTTTATTTTCACCATGGTATGACAATGAAAGGCCACATCTCCCCAACCATGAAAAGCACAAGCCACAGCCATTGGAAAATATACCACCCAACCAAAAACCTGGCATGCAATGTAAATAACTTCAGTCGCCAAAACTTGAGAAAACTCATTTCATATACTCCGAACAAAACATGCTTTGACCATAAAAATTACACTCATTAATATAAAGGTTCATTTAAAGTAAAAAGCGAATTATATGTATGAGTATGCAACTTATGTCATTGCTAAAGAAGCAAAGAAAAGATTAAATGAACAATGATCCGGACCACCAGAGCAAAATAATCTCCAGGAATATCAATATCGTAGCCAATAGGAAACTAAATCAAGACTCGACATCCAAAACCATCATACTATCAAAGCAATACATAAGTCTCCCGTAGTTAACCTTAACATCCACCATGATGCGACATAGATGAAAATAATGTGATAAAAGATAGAATATGTACATGTTGTTCTTGCACAACTTCCGTACGCCCTTTTCACGAATTTCCTCTCTTCCTGCTCCCATCATTTCCACTGTCACCGCTGAGTCTTTTCTTATTCCTCTAACACAAGGCACACTACCTGCAAAATTTCCGGCGAGTAATGAAATGTAAACAAATCAAAACCTCAATTCTCTATGGAAGGTTTTTGCTAAGGAAAACTATTTTTTTAAATCACGTTCTGCAATCATTCGAAGATGACAACAAGACAAAAGTATATCATACCACTGTGTTTGTATTTTCGACGGAGGAATCCTAAGATGAACACAAGGTTATTATTTAAACTTAAATCTGTGTTATATACTGCCACTGTAGTGTATCAATTTCGTAAGAGACTTACTATGTGGGGTAGAAAACTTGACAACACAAAATGATAGGATAATTTATAACAAACCAAATTTAACCACAAGCCACACCATACCTGGCGAATGTTCGCGGAAATCGGAAAAACCTACACCCTTTCGACTGACATCCAATAACGGCACAAGAATTGCGCATTTAGAAGGATTTCTTTTGATATCCTGTGAAGTTCAACTCCTTCTCACCATTCCAAGAATTTCTATCACGTTAAATATAACTTAGAAATTCGTTGTTTCAAACTAGTGCAAGTACAACGTCTGCTGCGTCTGACGTAGTCAACTGTTTCTCGTTATAATTGTAGTTAACTAATAGTTTTAGCAACAAAAGCACTCCTGAAAACGCAGAACCCTAAAATTAAATAATTAAGACGGCTTTTTTCAAAAATATTTATTAAAATATGTACATAGCGCCATAGTCAGATTTACCACATTTATAGGTGGAGTTACTGGCGCTCGGAGAGGGTTCTGCTATACCAGTCGGACAGTGCTGGTCCTCCAGCTCTGGCGGCAACCTCACCGACGGGGATTATTTGTGGCTCGGAGTCAATTCTATTCCACGTCCTCAAGCTCTGTGAGTGTTCGTATCTGAGCGGTGACGTCGATGCAAAGGGTTCCCTACCGAGGGTTTATTTCGCTGGCGTCATCCGATTCCAGGTTGTCTTGAACCTAGAGCTTGTAGGTTCTGCTGTTTGCGGTTTATTTCCATGAACTGTATCTCCTTCGGGCACTCGCCTTTCTGTTACCGTTGTTCTGTTATTTTCTTCCTTCTTATTCAGTTAGTGTTGAGAAGCATTTTTTGGACATGATAGTATAATTCAACTCACAAATTATCCTGTCACAATTTTCTCTTCGTCTGTGGTTCTTTGTGCTGGGTATTTTTGAGCCCGTAAAAGGGTTCTCAACATGAACATTTTCAAATATCTTACCTTAAAAATCAGTCTCCTAAAAAGCAAAATCATAGATGTTTATTTTCTACCATATTTCATGAAATGTACGTCAGAGGAGATTCTTGAACGTAAGAAAGGTAATTATCGAGCTTTACTTTTGTAGAATCCGTATGAAACTTCAAAGGACGGCTGGCATTTGTTTCCTATTGTTTGTGCTATTCTTGAAAATTCTTGTATTTCGAAGCGGCATTCCTAGTGGTATTAGGTATGGGCTCTCAATTGCTGGGCTGCACTTAGCAGTTGAAATTTATTTCCTGTGAAAGCTTTAGGTTATGAAACGCAGTGATCACTAGCCTTAATCTCAGTCTAAGTCACCTACGGTCACATGTTCTTTATGAATGAAGTATATACAATGCGAGGGAAAGAGTTTTGTTCGCTCGGAGATCCAATTCATTGTATAAAATATCGAATTTTATGTTTGATACGTTAGAGGTTAAAAACAAAAGCTCCTGATCCATTGAGATGACGTTCACCATTCTGCTGGTTATGATAGTCTTATGTCAATGTTCTGGAAGGGCGGAACAATCAAAGGGACAGCCACGCACCTGGATTTGTTATCGCGTAAAGTTCAGGTTGTGAACACAAGATATGAGTTATGAGGCCTTACTGTGAAAAAATTGATGTGAGCTTCTATTATATGGTAACCATTAGATTGTGGACTTGCATCCAATGATACTACCATTACTTTTCACCATGAATAGAGAATACGAGTGATTTTCCGTCAACTTTTCCTTCCCAAGTGGCCACAGACTGTGCTCGCGGAGTTCTACCATCTGCCGCTAAATTGACTAAAGTTTAACGTTAATACTTGGTTGACTAACAGACAGTTATGTACTCTGTCCATGTCTATCCATTTATGTCCATTATTATCCATTTATGTCCATTATTATCCATTTATATCTATTACTGACCATTTCAGCCCATTTCTATCCATTTCTAACCATTTCTGTCCATTATTATCCATTTGTGTCCATTTCTATCAATTTTTGTTCATTTCTAACCATTTTTGTCCATCTCTGTCCATGTATACCCATTTCTATCCATTACTAACCATTTCTGGCCATTTCTGTACATTTATAACCATTTCTGTCCAATTCTATCCATTTCTGTCCAATTCTGTCCATTTCTGTCCATTATTATCCATTATTATCCATTTCGGTCCATTTATATCTATAACTGTCCATTTCTGCCCATTTCTATCCATTTCTAACCATTCTGCCTATTTCCATTTCTGCCCATTTCTATCCATCTCTGTCCATTTCTAACCATTTCTGTTCAATTCTATCCATTTCTGTCCAATTCTGTACATTTCTACCCAATTTCTATCCATTTATAGCCATTATTATCCATTTCTGTCCAATTCTATCCATTTCTGACCATTATTATCCATTTCTGTCCATTTCGTAACCATTTCTCAACAAGCGTACACCATTAGTCAGTGTTGCATACCTCTCGGCAGAAACTAAAGAAAGTCGGCATTCCCATCCTTTTGTCACGCCAGGGATTATAGTTATGCTTCTTTATCGTCAATTTTTCCATCAATACCGCTCAAAATCACGAAATCCTACCCGATTGTGATTGAATCCATTTTCCAAATCGAATCTGGACAGCTAGGCCACTGCGCTAGCGGGCCTTCAAGAGGCTAATGATAGCCTGCCAAAAAGCCTTCGGAGGAATACGAAGTCACACTTATTCTAATTGATTCGAATTTTCCCCGATTTTCGGTGTTAATGGGTCGACTCACTTGGATCGCTGATTTTATCTACATCTACGAAATGCCGTGCTAGCCGCCATTAGGGCCTGTGGCACGGGGTGAATCCTCACGAGGCATGCAGCACTCGTCACATTCCAAATCAGAATATTGCTCGTTCCCTATTTGCAGCCAGGTGCAAGCAAACAAAAAGCAGTTGGGCGAGCAATACGTGGTTAAACCAGAAACTAGAATATTGCTTGCTTGGACTACTACTTGGACGAGCATGCAAACCCGTCGGGATACAAATTTTGTTGGTTAGTATTATTATATCTACAAATATATAAATACTACAAGATGCTAAATAATGCAGAAAATAAAAACGAATTCGTTTCACATATCTCAAGGGAGCTGAGTTCTCAATATTGCTAAATTTTAAGCTATCCGGGACTGGCCACGGAGTTCCACTTTTACGGAGTCACCCGCAATGCACTTGGTGGCCCGGTCAATCCCGGTCAAGGCGGATGATTTTTTCTCTATGGAAATTCGCACTCAATATTGATGACAGGTTACCAAACAAAATAATGGAGAATGTCTATTTTTCCTAGCAAGATTGAAACTGCATTATACTGATCTATAGCTACCATTTTGGTTGCTTAGTGTACGCGGAAAAAGTGACAATGGAGGTCTAGCATTTTTGCAACCCGTTTCCTTCATATTCCGCTTTTGGTCATTTCCACCGAAATAGGTAGGCACTTGTAAAATGTGTTGGACGCCTGGGATAAAGTCGTCTTCGAAAATGTGCCCAAGGTTTTATCTTTCGATCTGTTAGAGGTAGGTTCCCATCCAGATTCCTTTAGGACACAGCTATTTTTCAGGCGCAACTTTCCCAACATGTGTTCTGTTTCAAACGAGGAAATGACGAGGTGGCCAAGGGGGAATTATGGAAGCCAGTGCTTAGCACGGCGAAGTGGACGGGCGGATTAGTTCTTAGATCTGGGGGCGGAGTAAGATAATGCGGTCGCGCTCTGCCCCACCATTTGGGGTAGATGCGGACAGAAGGCGAGGGAGAGTACCTAAAGAGGGCGGTATTGGGAACGTCCCTTCCGCATCTCTTCTGCGAGGGATGGAAATTGGGGCGGGATTGTCGGGTGTGAAAGGGCGAAGGGGGGCGGATGGGTGGGTGGGGTCTCGACGGCGGCGGCGTGACGGTTCGAGAAAGTGAGGAGGAAGGGAGAGGGGGGGGGGGCAAGTCGCGGGCCGCCCCGCCCCCTCCTTTTCTCCCTCTGCACGGGGCGGTCGATTCCGACAGAAAGGGGGTTGGGCAGGCCTCTCTCCATCCCCCGTGGGAGGCCCCCCACCCCCAACCACCCCTCGCTATATTTACCCCTCCTCCCCCCTCTCCATCGAGTGTTCCCTCCGGGGCAGGGTTGCCTTCCGTATGCGCGAGAGGGGGTGGGTGGCAGTGGGTTTTGTGAAGGCCGCCTTCCTTCCTTTCCTTCTCTGGCATTGCCCTCGCTTTCGGGTGGTCGTGCCGTGGGGACAACCCGATGCATCCCGGGCGCTTGTAACGGGGCGGGGAGCGGTGTTTTGGGGGGGCGGTGCGGGTCGACCCGTCGGGAAGGCCCAAGCCTCCCTCGACTCCCCGACCCCCTCGTGTGGTGCATGAATGCATGCATTCCCTGCATCCGTTAGGATTTCTGGATTCCTGGGACATTGGAGGTGAGACGAGCCGGGGATGAATTGAATGCCGCCGCTCTGACGGAGAGAGCAGTAATGTCGAACGGGAGGCTCTTGCACGTTGGTGTTGCGCTCTTCTCTCCTTGGGTGGTGGTGCACTACAGTGGTGCTCTAGAGTGGTGCTTTCGTGGTGACCGAACCCAGCAGTCGGTCCGCCGCCCTCTGCAGTGCGTCGCTCGTTCGGCGACACTCAGAATTTGATTTCTAAGTGACGACTCGAGAAGAGCCTCCAAATGTTCTCACGCCTACTGTCTAATGTACATTCGTCTCAACGGTTCTGGGGTGCTCAGATCGCGGTGTGAATGCACGCTCGGACCTTGGTTACACGTAGTACTTAACGCTGCCGCCTAACGGTGGTGAAGTGCTGGTGTCGCTAGCAGAAACCGGAAGTGATGAACAGCGATTTAAAAAATCCAATCATTTAGGTAGTCGGAGCGAAATATCGTTTCACCTGGAATTCAGTAAAATTGGTCTCATTGTTAAGAAAAATTTCTTCCTTTTCCAAATGTACCAAAATAAATGCCACTCTCCACACTTCTTCCAAATGTGCCCACAAATACATGCCATTTTGCGCAGGATATGGTACGGGAATACACGCCGGGAAGACTTACTTCGAAAAATGATACATTGGTAACACTTTGACCTCGTCAGATATTTTTAGCCTTGGTCACCTTTAATGGCTTCTCGAATATTTAAAAAAATAAATCAATGACTTACTGCAGAAAATATATATAATTGAAACAACGTTCCGATGTTGATGCTTTACCCCCTTACGGGTTCAAAAATAAGGTGAAATTGAGTGTTATGCAAGCACATTTAGATAACGATATGCATATTTAGATTACAGGGAATTTCTGTGATATAAGTCAATATTTTTGCGCCATTGATGTGAAAAATATTTATTTGATCCTTCTTACAGCAGCTGAAATAAAATAATGCAACTCGGTAATGGTCTCTGTTTTGACGGACGGGAGATATCTCGCTCAAACTACCTTATACCAATGGATCAGATAGTGCTACTGTGATACATTTGCAAATAAAGGTGTCATTCGCTCGTAAAAACATTTTGAAAGGTTGAAAAGGGCGCAGGAAGTTCGGAATCGTAACTTCGTTTGCTTGCTCTTCACTTGTTCGTTGCGATGCTCTAGTGAGAGCAGGGATGAGTTTACGATGGCAGTTTGAATGCGTGCAGGTTGATGCGATGGTCCGTGTGTCAGAATATATAGAGAACTGGTTGGCATTGATTGGCCATCGGACGATCTCCGCGCGGACGCAAAGGCCGGCTTCATAGGTCGGCGGTGGCGGCGGCGGAAGTGGTGGTACTCAGCCAATGAGGACACTTCTTTAGAAATCATGACGTCCGACCGATGAGCTGTGCTATGATGGCTAGCGGGGGCCGCAAATATTCAGCCTGGCTGAATCGGGACTGAATTCTGTGGCGGCGGAAGTTGGCCGAGAAGCGGGAAAACCCACTGCCTTTCAAAAATGAATCCTCTTTGGGTGATTAGCGAGTCCTTCTGTTTCAGTAAAAGATTCTATAAGCGATGCGCATAATGTTTACGATATATTTAAGATGTTTAGACTTTTAATTTATAATGGCTTTAGACAATATGGTCTGGTATCCAACGAAAACAGCCTTCCTTAAGGTTATATAGCATCATTAATCTACTAGCGTTAACCAGAGAGTGGCTTAAATCAGCCAATTGGCAAATATTAAGGCACAATATTAGCTATCCATTCTTGATGCTGCAACCACGAGGAGAAAATTTTCAGGTTGTGGCTATTGCTTATTGCATATTCGGACAGTGGAGCTGATCACGCATAAATGCGGATATGGCATTGCCTAAGTTAAACAGCGACCGAATAATTTCACTCGCTCGAATGTAAGGATCAATGCATAATATAATTCTTGAATTGAGTGGCAAGGCTTTTTCTTGACTCATTTCAATAAACATGTGATTCAGACTGAGGCGTTGCACGTTAGCTTGACGGATATGGTTATAGTGAAACTACTGCCATCAAATAAGTATTAATAAATAATTACATACTAATCTTTAACCAATTCTATCATTAAATTTCACACATCATTCTCAGGAGTAAAAAAAATTCGCTTTTTCCGATGACATGCAAATACTGCAGTGTCAAAATTATTGTACGCCTACCACCTTTCATTTGTTTTCTCGCCGCCGACCTATGAAGGGTCCACCGCTACCGTCCGCGGCGAAATCCATCGTGATCCCCGCTACCGCCGACCTATGAAGCCGTCCAAAGTGCGAACTGCGGTGGGCGTGGCGACGAATAGGGACAGAGGGCACTCTGTCCCGACGACACTCGGAGGATGTGTTGACACTGGGGGTCAGTTGGTGGTTGGTGGTCAGATTGGTGGAACGAGTGAAAGAGAGAAAGGAGCCGGCGGATGGACCACGTTCACCGTCGGAGGCCGATGGCCGGATGGATGGGAATGGGTCCGCCTCCTCTTTGCGTATACGCATAACCACCCCCACCCCTCCCCCCCCCTCCGACGTAACTACGAGTGAGTGGCGCCACCATGTATTGCTTCACACGCATGTACTATGTACACTAGGGCTATGCTAGGCGTGCCAGTTGCATTTGGTAATTCGCAATAGGGTTTGAGGATATAGGGTCGAGAGAAACTCAAACGATCGTGCGAGGAAACTTTGATGCATGTATTTGTTTTTATTTTCAATTTTTGAGCTTCAAAACTCTCATGTTTCTTAACTAGTAGCTGCTTGGTAAATTTCTCTTTGTGTGTTTGTGTATCTATTCTTCGCGGTTTCACCAGACCAAATTGATGGCGTAAATGCGGTCGAACTCATTGATCCTGACGATCCTCCCGAAGCAGGGATTTTCGACGTCATGTAGCCCAGTATCGCAGTAACTCCACGGATCGACGATTGCGGAAAGTGAATAATTTGAAGATCCGCCATTTTGGTGGAATTTTATTGTGCGAATATTGAATACAACGGCTATTATTTAATAGAAGAGCATCTTCCGTTGGTACTAAGGTGATCCATTCATATCTTTTTTACGGATAAACATTTGTGAGACAAATTATGACTGGTTTCCCCAGTAACGTGTACCGAGATTTTCCCGTTGAGAAAAGTTGCAAAAAATTGAAAAAAATTCCTTTTAACCCAGTCCAAAAGGTTTTACTCAGATGTTTTAAAATATGAAATAACAAATCGATGAAAACATTTGGTTGAAAATAATCCGTTCTAAAGCATTGTGGAATGCTAAGTGAAATGGTTCCAGTTTAATTTTGATGGAATGTTTTGCTATTGATAGCCAAGAGAAAGAAATGTCACTGCACATATGCTATAACCAAATCGGAGCAGTTATAGATATTTACGGTAAAAATGTAATCTGAAATTCTCTTATAGTTTAGTAAAAATCGGTCTGATAAACATTAGTGATTGGTCTCTGAGGTACCTTTGCATTTTCTTCAGTTAGGTGAATCACTTCAAACATGTTATCATTATGCATTATCAAAAGAAGTTACGTGTGGACGTCACATTTATGCAGTTTTTTCTACGTGTCTTTCTATAATTCGCTTCAACTTATGAAGATAATGTTAAAAATAAGTTCGATGGTGAATTCCAAATACTTGAATGCATCATTCCCTGGCCGTTTACGATTTATTGGGTAAGGAGTAACACATACTTCATTGACGCAGTTATAACCTGCTTACCTCTTACCAATTTTTCACCACGTTTTTACTAGATTCTAAGTTTCAATTTATTAACGTCGATTTGTGTTTAGCCAGGGCACCTAAACTTACCCCTTAAGACATAAGGCTCTTTCCATGAAATATCAATATCACTTCTACATCTACATCTACGTCATACCCTGCGAGCCACCACGAGGGTGTGTGGCAGGGGGTGAAGATCACCAAACATGCACTATTGACATGCAAGTAGGATATTTAAGGGAGATATGCTAGATAATAGGGTCACATGCAGCTAATTGGTTAGTATCTACATAATAAGGAAGGGATTATTGGTTGTTATTAGGTACATGCATCAAGCACTACAGACTACTCTAACTATATTTCACCTACCTATCCCTTTGCTACGCTGCCTATTGTTCTCTCTTACAGTACGAGGGAAAAATGACATTTTAAATCTATCGGTACGACAATCTATCTCTCTAATCTTGTTAATATGATCAAACCTAGCATAATTCGTAGGGGTTCTCAATATATAGCTAACGTTCTTATATTCTACTTCTACATTTTTTCATTGTAATGGCGGCCAAGGAATGGTGACATTTCTTTCGCAACAGCAGCGCTCTTGATATGTCTGGTTATTGTTCACATTATCTCCAAGTGCGCTTGACGCATTTATATGTTTTTACATTTATATGTTCACATTATCTCCAAGTGCGTTTGACGCTTTTATATGTCACTTTTCGTTTTCTTAACGCACTCACCGCTCTCTTGTAGTACTTACTCTGCTTTGCATCTCTTCCGTTCTTCGGTGTGAGATTAATGGAATGAGATGATATTTTGTGGCATGTCACGTCGTTAAACATTATGTAAAGACAACGCTTTGTAAAGACCCGTAATTGTTTTTTATCGTTCTGATCCACGTTGATGACTCTGGAGGCAGTGTAGAGGTAACCGTCGACCAAAATTCACATCGAAGTATCGAAATATCAGCGGTACACATTTGAGCACCAATTTCCCCGGCGACCCTCGAGCAGTAAAACGCAACGCATACCACTCTTTTCAACCACAATTTTTCCTTCTCAACCTAACGAGGTCTCTTAACTTGATACTCAATTTTCTAAAATGTTTTCAGAAATCAGAAAAGTGGAAAATTTTCCTGGATAATCTATATAAATTATGCCAATTGTTACGGTGATCGCTGGTACCGTAAAATGAAAGTAAATGTAAAATACTCCTTTTCTCTTTGCTTAAGGAGGTTAAAGCGTTATACCATTTACCTCAAATTCGGAAATTCGGCTACAACTTCATAGACAAATATCTCACCTATCCAGGAATATCGAAATATCAGCCATTTTCCGCACTACTTGTCGAGACATGCCAATAAATACACACGGTCATTTTAAGTGGGAAATGGCGTGGGCGAATGCACTACAGAGAGACTTTATTTGAAAAATAAGGAATTCCCAACACCTATATCTCGACAGAAATTTAACAGTAGGTACTTTGTATATTTTTTAAAAACTATTTTTAAAATTAAATGAATTACTTACCCAAGAAAGAATTACAGAATCGCTAACGCACCTTCCGTCGTGAAGGCCTTTTGTCCTTTTACGGTGTAAAAAAGGGTGAACTCAAAGGCCGATGCGTTAATATATTTAGTTTAATTAACTACTGGGAGTATCAGTCGTATGCAAAAAAATATTTTCGCACCATGAGTCTGTAAACTTTCATTGCAAACTCATTACAGCTGCTGAAATAAAAAAAATAAAATTCGACTGTGATCTCCCTTGGGGTTGTGACTCAAATATGGCCTCTATGTCCTGGAAAAAATCTCGCTCAAACCTGATTGCGCTAGTTTTAAATCAGTGCTGCGTAGGTCACCATACAAGCGCTTAACCCGCGGCGCTCAGATCCCCAATGCTTGTGAATCAATGCCAACCGTTGTTGACGGTGTAAGGTGTGTGTAGCGGTCGAAAGTGTCCGAGCCGCAGATTCATTTTCCCTTGCGCCCTCCTCCACTTCATCTGTCGAATCCCTGGGGATGCGGTGTGATTTCACAACCTGTGCTTTTGTCACCGTGATCTTTTTGTCACGACTCGAGCCCTGCCTAAAGATTAAAATTAGACCAGCATTCTACAATAAGGCAAATTTGCAAAATCTGTTATCGAAGACGAAGGATAAAATCCCATTAACCGAAAAGAGTGGAGTGTACCAGCTTCAGTGTGAATGTTCTGCCATGTACATCGGCCAGACAGGTCGGCAGATCAGACAAAGGGTTAAAGAACATCACGCTTGTTTCACAAACTCTAACGACACATCCCATTTCTCAAAACATCTACGTGGAACAAGGACATTTGAGTGACTTCATCCCTAAAATTCTCCGCATTGAAAAGAAAGGCCTCCGCCTAGATGCTCTTGAGCAATTAGAGATTTTAAAAACTGTGGGCTTGAAGGACGAAATTGTCAACGACACTTTGTATGCCTCCTCAGGTAAATACTCTAGAACGTCCATCAAAATATATACACAACTCAGGTGTGGGCGGGAGGAGGGGTGAGGATAGAGGATGGAGGGTGGAGGTATATATTTGGGAGAGGATCAGAGGTAAGGTGTGAAGAAGGAGAGGGTAGAGGAGGGGAAGGGAATCCCATTGGATGATGAAGGAGGATAGGGTAGAGGAGGGGAAGGGATACACTCCACTCGAACATTAAGGGGGGAACATTGAGCTCTACGATGACAACCATGAACACTCGGAAGGTCGAGAGAGAGGGTGAAGGGAGGGAAGCTCAAAGAGAGGAATGGGAGGTTTGATGGGATGGGGGAGGAGGGGGAGTGGGAGGTGTACCAAAAGTCGTTAACAATGTTTTCTTTCCAGTGCACACTATTTAACATTTCCAAATGTTCAAAATCGTCCTGTCTGTAGCCCTTATTTTCCACAAGTAAAATTTCAAATGTAACGTCACTCTTGTGATCCTGTTCTAGTAAATGAGCTTATTGTCGCTTATAGAACTCGAGAAACAGATCAGGTCCATTAATTCCCACAGTAACGAACGACAGATAATTGTAGGTGGGGATTTCAATACATCATCGATAGATTGAAAAACATGCAGTCATAAGTCTGGAGGTAGGGACAAAGAAATCTGCGAGTCATTGCTTTACCTGTTCGCATCATACGCACTACATCAAATAGTAAATTTGCCTAATAGAGGGGAAAATGTTCTCGATTTACTTGCCACAAACATCCCTGAAAAAGTTATCAAAGTTGAGAATGTCGATGGAATAAGCGACCACAAGGTAGTATACGTAAAATTTTCCCTCAATACTGATTCAAATATTAAATTTAAAAGAAAAATTTTCCTTTTTAGTAAAGCAGATTTTAACGGATTTAGGCGTGACTTAAAGACATCTTTTGAAAAATTCTTGAACATCATCAAAAATAGTGATACAGACAATACATGGGAAGAGTTCCTCCAAATTACACGGTCACTTGTCAACAGATATATACCTCATAAGTATAAGAGTGAGAATAGGGAACCAAGGTGGTACAACGCGGAGGTTAGAAAATGATTAAAACGCCAACGAGTTAGCCACGCAAAACTAAGAAAAATGTAGCTAATAGCAACCTAAAAAATACTATCGAACATATAAAATTTGTAAAGCAGCCGCAAAAACAGCCCTTAGAAAAGCGTTTAGTGAATTCAAGAGAAAAGTACTTGGAGAAAAAATAGAGGGAAATCCGAAAGCATTTTGGTCATATGTGAGGGAAGTACAGGGAACTAAAAACTCAACGGTTGATTCCTTAAAAAACGATAGAGGCGAAATAGTAACTTCCAGTTTAGATAACGCTAATTTTTTTAATAACTTTTTTCAGAGTGTTTTTAATCAATCTATGCATAGTTTCCGCGAAACCATACCAGAACGATTTCAACAACCAATGCTCCCGATCGATATATCTTGTTGCAGATCGTATCCTTACTAAGTAACATCAGGCCGAACAAGACCTCAGGTCCTCATGAAATTCCAGCTCATGTTTATAAAGAATTAGCTCTCGAAATTGCTCCGTATCTTAAAGTAGTATTTACAAAATCTCTCGAAGAACACGCGGTTCCCAAAGACTGGAAGATAGCAAACGTGACCCCAATTTTTAAAAGCGGCGATAGGGAACAGCCATGTAATTATAGACCAATATCATTAACGTCACTGTCATGTAAAATTATAGAGCATATTATAGTTACATCAATAATGGGACACCTCGACAGCCAGGATTTATTGATAACAAACCAGCATGGGTTCAGAAAAGGACGGTCTTGCGAAACTCAATTAGGTCTTTTTGTTCACGATATTTTAGTTTCCGGAGAAGGTAACGTACAGGTAGAAGCAGCGTTTCTTGACTTTAGAAAAGCGTTTGACAAAGTTTCCCACTGTAAGTTACTCGCGAAGTTAGCATCATACGGGATAGACAGTAATATAGTAGGCTGGATAGGAGACTTCTTACATGAACACATTCAAAGGGTAGTATTAGATGGTGTCAGCTCCGGCGAAGTAAAAGTTACATCAGGTGTTCCCCAGGGAAGCGTGATAGGCCCAATTTTATTTCTTCTGTACGTAAATGACTTGAATACAGTAGTAAAAAATAGCAAGCTCCGTCTTATTGCCGATGATGGAGTAGTGTATAAGGAAATTAGAAATGAAGAGGACAGTCAGTGTTTAGCTAAGGATTTAGATGCGATTGATGATTGGTGTGATAGTTGGCAGCTAGAATTAAATTTAAAGAAATGCGCGATAATGAACTTTTGGAAAAAGAATGGCTTTCCCCGGAATAATTATAGCATCAAAGAAAATAAAATATCTAACGTAGAATCTATAAAATACTTAGGCGTCACAATCACTGAAGACATGTCATGGGGGAAACACATCAGGGAAATAACTAGTGTAGCAAACCGTTGATTAGGATTCGTAAAAGGGGTTCTAGGCAAATGCAATGAGAGAGTACGAGAAAGAAGCTATTTTACGCTTGTAAGACTTCATTTGGAATATGCCGCTAGTATATGGGATCCGTACGAGGAAGGTTTGATAAAATAATTAGAGCGCGTGCAACGGAGATCCGCTAGGTTTGTTAAAGGCCGTTATGATGATTGTATAATTGTTACGAGTTTAATAGAAGAACTAGGATGGGTATTACTATCAGAACGCAGGTTAAAATGTAGGTTTAAACTTTTAAGTAAATTCGAAACCGATTTGTTCACAGATGACGTTAGAAATATATTAAGAACCCCTGCGTATTATGCTAGGTTTGATCAGATTAACAAGATTAGAGAGATAGATTGTCGTACCGTTAGATTTAAAATGTCATTTTTCCCGCGTACTATAAGAGAGAACAATAAGCAGCGTAGCAGAGGGATAGGTAGGTGAAATGTAGTCAGAGTAGTCTGTAGTGCATGATGCATGTAATAACAACCAATAATCCCTGTCTTATTATGTAGATACTAACCATCTAGCTGCATGTGACTTTATTTTCTAGCATATCTCCCTTAAATACCCTACTTGCAAGGCAATAGTGCATGTTTGGTGATTTTCACCCCTTGCCACACACCCTCGTGGTGGCTCGCAGGGTATTACATAGATGTAGATGTAAGAAGATAGAGACAATTACACAACTTACAAAAATCTATGGAGTTAGGTAAGAGACGTGGAGCTTGCGGGAAGAGAAATTTACATGGCTCAACGCTCAAAATGGCTAATTGTGCGTACAGCTCTACAAAAAATTTCCTTGGCGAATTTCAAGATGAAAACCCAGAGTCATTCATCTACATTTACATCTACTTCATACCCTGCAAGCCACCCATGGCGTTGCAGGGTGTGCTTCCACACCAGGCGTGCATCAATGATACGGAAGAAGGCCTAAATTACATTGAAACCCGCATACCACACATGCAAAGCGCCAATTAAAAATCTAATAACCAAGAAACATTCTATCGCCAATCGTTCCCACATGCAAGGGATACAAAGACTACTACTACATAGTCAAAGTATCATGCATAAATAAGAACATCAATATTTACATCATGCATAAATAAGAACGTAGAGAATATAAAGAAAAAGATTTACTGTCTGCCTATTGTCACGATTCGAACTATTCATGACGACGATCACAGCTGTTATGGTCCCGAATGGTACGCGGAAAAAATGACATTTTATACCTATCGGTTCTACAATCTAGCTCTCTAATTTTATTGGCATGATCTAATATGCCGCAGTACGAGGGGGTTAATAGTATGTTTTTTACGTCGTCAGAGAAATGATTTTCCTGAAATTTAGTTTGGAAGTTAAGCCTATAATTTAATCTACGCTGTGGTAGCGATTCCCATCCTAATTCTTCTAACAGTCCTGACACACTAGCCAACTTATCGTAGCATCGTTTCACAAACTTAGCTCCTCTTCGCTGTACGCGATCTAACTCCGATATCAATCCCGCTTCATGTGGATCCCATACACTAACAGCATATTCCAGATGTGGCCTAACGATTGAAAAATAACAACGTTCTATCACTTCCTCATCACATTTTCCGAGTACTCTCTTGATAAAGCCCAGCTTCCTGTATGCTTGACCGCATATTTCCCGAATATGTTTTCCCCAAGATATGTCGTGAGTAATTGTGACCCCTAAGTACTTAACAGACTCGGCGTGATTAATTTACATACTGTTAATTCTGTAAGCCCTACCTGGCCTATTTTTCTTTTTCCAAAAGCTGACTGCTACGCACTTTTTTAAGTTTAGTTCCATCTGTCACTTTTCGCACCATGCATGAATAGCAAGTAGGTCGATTGTTAACGAGTCGCTATCTTCGGAATTGTTAATATCCCTATACACAACCGCGTCATCTGCGAAGAGTCTAAGCTTACTTTTAACGACGTTGCTAATATCATTTATGTACAAGAGAAATAAAAGTGGACCAATGACGCTTCCCTGAGGAACACCCGATGTAATGCTGTGTTTGACATGATACCGTCTATGACAACCTTTTGTTCCCACCCATGTAAGAATTGATTTATCCAACTAATAATGTTTTTATCTATTCCATATGCTTCTAGTTTTGAGAGTAACTTAACGTGAGGTACCTTATCGAAAGCTTTCTTAAAATCGAGGAATATCGCGTCAACTTGAACATTATTTTCACCCGAGAGTAAGATGTCATTGACGAAGATGGCCAATTGAGTTTCGCAAGATCTACCCTTTCGAAATTCGTGTTGGTTATATATCAATAATTCCTCCAAATCTAAATAACTCATAATGGAGCTTACGATTATGTGTTCAAATACCTTACAGGAAATGGATGTGAGAGAAATAGGTTAATAGTTACTAGGGTCTTCCCTGTCGCCGCTTTTGAATATAGGTGTGACATTTGCTACTCTCCAGTCCTTAGGCACTACGTGATCTACTAAAGATTTGGTAAATATTAATTCTAAGTAAGGCGCTATGTCTGATGCCAATGTTTTATATACGCGAGCATGTATTTGATCTGGACCGGGGGATTTGTTGGGGTTGATATTTTTTAGCTGATGTTCTATGCCGCGACAATTTATAATAATTTCAGGCATACATGTTTGGGAACGAACTGGCTGCGGATCGAAAAGATGTAGTGTACAAGTATTGAAAATGCTTTGGAAGAATGAGTTTAACGAATTGGCTTTTTGTAGACTGTTGGTTAGCTTTTCCCCTTTGATATTGTTAAGCGTGTGTACTGTTGATTAATTTCCTTGAGTGTCCCTAACATACGACCAAAATGCCTTGGGATTATCGTTCAATTGTTCTCGTAGTAATTTACTTTTGAAATCAGCTAACGCCCTTCGGCACGCTTTTTTTTGCTAAGAGTTTAGATATTTTGTAATTTTCATCCATAAGCTGTGCCACTTTCAGCTGCACTCTGATCGTCTTCCCTGTCCTCTCATCAAATGCTTCTGTCCTTCTGCGTATTTCAGTTGGCAAAAAGTGGAGCTTACAAACCTGAAAAATATCATAATAAGCCAAGTCAATTTTTATCGATTATCATTGCTTTACACGACCACTATTTAATTGATACAATTTTTTTCTGTGAAAATACTATGAATTGTAACACTCAAGTCATCCCATGCCAAATCATCCAAGTATATGCACTTCAAATCTAGGAAAGTTATTACTTCCATTTCTATTGTCAGGGCTTTCAATCAAAACAGGTACAGATCTATTTACATCAATCGAAGGAATAAAAACTGTACAACAACTTTTACTGCACCAAAGTACTCCGCAAAAATATTGAATCTGGGAGAAAATTTAGCTTTTAAAACTGCTTGCGAGTAAACAATCACGTATGCTTTACACCCGTTTGATGAAATGCATACCTATTACTTCTCAAACCACGACACTGACCTATGATAGCCTGGGTGGAGACTTTGACTAAACCAACTTGATGAAATGAGTCTACGATGGCTACATAAAGGTAAAATCAAGTTAAAAGAGCTCCATTGATTCTGAGAGGAAAATACCCATGGATATACATGTGAATGCCAAACAACAGAAGATAATCATGCTGGAATAAAGAGTTGGATTCATTTCACAGCTCAACTCAATATTTTAATCTAATTCATTGACTTTTACGAATAAACAAGCAATGAGTTCACAATAAAACCAATCCTGTGAAATGGCAGGGAAATAGCAAAAATATAAATGAAAGTTCTTTCACATTTTAACAGTTCATTTCCAGCCCGAACAAGATACGGAAAAATAGAGGCTGGTTCTAAATTCACTGTTACAAAATTTTCACCGTTATGTAAGTTTCTTCGGTTTTTGGTCTTCGACTTACTCGCTAGTAAATTCTTTGTTTACCTATGTTCCACATCATTGACAATTGTGAAAGAAGATCGCTAACATATGATACTCAATCGATAAACTCACTCAAATGTTTAACTGAATTGTGATTTAAAATCAATACTTCGAAAGTTAAATCAGCACGTACTGTGCACCTCTTCGAGAATTATCACTTTTAAGACACCAAAGTGAACAATTTACGTTACATACAATCAAGAAATACACAGCATAACAATAGTGCGACCATCTCGTAATTATAGCTTTCCGTTTGCAATTTACATTACATGAATCCTTCCGTTGGCAACTTACCTTGACGATTATGTTATCAGATAACTTTTATTTGATAATACATACCTTGCTATTTTTTGTTGGCGTGAAATTATCTCCTCTTATTGCTCGCAACCACTTTCGGTGTAACTCGGGATCCTTTGGGAAGCTGAAGACTTGGACTTTGGGTCCACTTCGGTAATTCCCTTTGCATCCCGGCACGACGCAGGTAAACGGCATATTGCGTCCACTACGCAATAAAACTATTTTTATTGAGTCACAGAATAAATATAAATTTATCTAAGTCAAATCTCGACCCTAGGAGAGAAAGTAGCACCAAAATCTCCACCAAAATAATATTCCACACGTGCAACCTTTTCCTATCCGCAATGGCGTCTCCGTAACCTCACTAAATTTCGGCATGGAAAACCTAGCACTACGGTGAGTGACGTCAAGATCACGTGACAGGGCAGTGAACAGGCCTTCTATTCTAGGTTGCTCTGGTGGAGGTCTCTTTGGGAGCTTGGAGGGAGAAGGAAGAGGCGCGACCGTGTGTAGCTCGGTAATCCGACACTTATGGAGGAGGACTAGGGTTTGACCCAACAGATTCCAGTTCGGGCTCTCGAGCATTTATGGGAAAACTGAAATTTCATTCCCATCTCTCTGATATGAATCCCCCTTGTCAAATATCTTTGAATTACATAAAATTCGGACCCATTGTGGGGAACGCACGTACAAAACGCGGCAAAGCATTAAAGAAACTTAGATTTATCAAGCGTATAATAAGAAGATCCTCGGGTGAAATAGTGAAAAAGAGGTACTACGTCGCTCAGGTTAGGCTAAAACTGGATCTATTGTGAGCATTTGGGACCCTGGACAGGAAGATCTAACAAAAATAAATGAATTAAGTACTGATGAAAGCTGCGCGCTACGTTAAAAAAAGCAACGAGCGAAGATATAGTGTTTCACAGCTATTAGAGGTTAGAGGTGATAAGTTTGAGAGTCGCCAGAGACTCGGAGGCTGCACACAAGGCTTAGTTTGCTTGAGCAATTCAGAACAGATGCTTCAGAATGTTGGAGTAATCATAAAGAGAGATTATCATTTTGACGCCACACTACATCTCTTGGTCTTGCAGAAGCGATAAAATAAGAGAGACACATTGCCGAATATACAATTACAAACATTCGTAATTTCCATGCACAATGAGTGGCCGTAATAAAAACTGAGCTCCACTAAAAATACACTCCCATTATGCATCTCACCATTTCACCTCCCAAAACCTTATTCTTTACAGCTTTACACGGCTGGTGTCCTAACACCCTCTGCCACGCCGATGCGGCAGCTCTTACGGTAGTATGTAGATCTATTTTCTGTCATGTAAACTGTTTTTCCTTACAAATGGTTGCTTAATATAATCCTTTGACAAGAAATACCGCCCCAGAATCAACCTCCTGAACTCGTCTCTCGCAATATGTAAAGGATATATAGTTTGTAACCAAAATCGCTCCTGTGACAATATTTAGAGGCTTATGGCGACGTGACTGCGTCGGAACTGTCATTCCTCTCCTGTGCAATCCACTCCTTCTCTGCCTTCACTACCCTTGGGGAAGAAGGTTCCGATGCTCCACTGAGGCGGGCGACGGCGTATTTAGAAAAATTGCGCTGCGTGTTCCAGTCTGCCAACGCTGATGAACCGTTCGGGCGCATCCTGTCCTGCATTAATGAGCCTTCCATTCCTTACCCACCCGCATTGCCAGTCCGATCGTACCACAGGAACAACATGTTCAAATTGCCGTCCATAAAAATGCGCGACGACCCAGAGGTAAATTAATATTTTGTTCGAGAAATGAACGGCGACCTTGCTTGTGCGACCATATCCTTAAAGACCACACAATAAGAAATGTTCCAGGAAAGGCGAGGAAAGATGTGGGAGCGAAGATAGGACCGCATCCTCCACGAAGACGATATTGCGACTGACATGCGGGCGGCGGCGTGTTTGAACCCGCCATTGTGTCAGGGATTCATATTCCACGCCTCGCTCCAAGTGGTCTCTGCTCAAGCACGTCTCGACTTGCTCGGACCCGCGCTCCGGAGAAGGCCAGGCGTTTGAAGCGACCCCGTGACCGCGAGGGAGGTCGCTGCAGCCCTGATGACCACCGCTCCCGCCGCTTCCAGAATGCCGTTCGTCGTGGGTACTGCACGGCCAAAAAACGTTAGCCGGACGTCCACAGGGTTTCCTTCTGTATTCTTGTCAATTTATCTCCGTCTACTTCAATCTACTTGTATTGAAGCTATAATTGAAGTTCGCACGAAATCATTCCACCCAAATGGCAGTTCTTCAGCTAGCTTACTTTCCGTAATGATCCACCCGTGGGTCTATGGGGGGGGCGTCCAAAATAAAGTCATTAGATGTTCAACTGACCAATCTACATCTACATCTACGAAATACCGTGCAAGTCACCACTAGGGTGTGTGGCACGGGGTGATTCCACACCAGGCAAGCAGCACTTATCCCAGTTCAATCAGAACCGCGCGCGTTCCCCCGAATGCCAGGCGCAGGGCAAAAGCAGTCAGGGACAACGGTACGCAGTCAGACCACTGACCAATGGCAAGGCTTAAATATTTTTTGAGTTTCGTTTGGTCAGTGCTTCGTTATAATTTGTCCGAGATAATTCTAGTGAGATCTTGCCTGCTAGTAGTCTCTACAGGATTGCTGGGTTAACATGGTTTGAATGTCATTTGGCAGTATCTTGTGCGATAGTGATGATTTTATATTCCAAGCCTCAGTTTGTATTCCTAAAATTTCAAACATCTAAATCCTGCATATTTTACCTTTCGCTGATTCGACGTAAAATTCGAAAAATTAGCGGATCTGCAAGATTACTCTAAGCCTTTTGGGCAATTTTTCAACCTGTAACTTATAACGATACACCTTCGTAAATAATAATATGCAATCTAAATGCTTGGTTTTTCAATTTAGCACGACTTTCGCGACAGCATTGGAATTTCTTGACGCGCAAACATATTTGCCTTTGACTATTTACCGTGCAGAAATTTTTAAAATAATGATGGTGACAAATACAGGCAGAGCGTTATATAAAAACAACACATTGTCTTATTGAACGACTTTTAAACAAAATAAATATAAAATCATGGAGAACAGATGTCATATTACAATTGTCGCGTTGAGGAGAGATTTACGAGGAATTATCGGGACACATTTAGATACGATGCGATTTTTGTCGTGGAGAATAAACGAATCTATTGCAGTGAAAGAACGAGGTTGCCTATCAGGTGATTGAAAATCGGGGCCAAAACTAGAAACTCCAAGTTTAGGGAATTGAGCTGGTCTAGGAATTGGAACGCTGAAATGATTTGATTTCCAATGCGAAGATCTCCGGAAAGTAGACGAGCGAAAGGTAAACAAAGGAAGGATGAGAGAGGCGGGTAAGGTAGGAAGGGAGAGCAAAGGTGGGGGGGGGTGTAAAGTGGGGTGAGTAGGAGGAGTTGGAGGGGTTGGAGGTTAAGGGGGGAAAGGGATTGATTAAGGAGGCGGGGTTGGCTTGGGAGGATCGGGGCTAGACGACGTGGTTATCGATGAAATGAAGAATGAGCAGACATCAGCGTTTCTTTCGTCAAATCAGCCAAATCGTATATGTGGCGATCGCGGGATTGGGTCAAAAGAGCAATCAGTTGGAGAGACCCAAGGATGGCTCTGCATGCGAGCGGCAAGTGATTTCACCTGAGTCACGCAGTGCGGAGTACGCTGTGTATTCTTTACATGCGAACTCTTTTGACTCCTCCGAGTAGCTCCGGCACTTTGATACGGATTACCAGTTTAAACGGTGTCCTGGGTACACTTTCCGAAACTCAAAAAGCAGGTCAGGGTACTTGGTCCGTTTTTCCAACTTCTTTGCGTCCATCCATGTACTACTGGAGCTGAAAACTCGATTAGAACGTGAAGCGTAAGAGGTAGTCGAGGAGAGCGACGCAAGAGCTTGGTTCCATCCTCAGGTCGCCTTGGTGGTGGATGAGGAGCAATTCCTCCAGATGGTGCATTTATCGTTCTCCATAACGGACTCAATAATTCCTGGGCACACAGGGCACAGGGCAGCACAGGTGTTCCGTCGATTTCATAATGGTGTCGGAGGTCAAAGTATAACAACCGCTGAGCCGCGTTGTGCCTAAGAAGGAATCATAAAGTAATAAAAATAACTTAATTTTTTAAATTGTTTTTTAAAATGGTAATATTCTATAAGTAAGGGTTTGATGGAGGAATGGGCAATAATTAACTTATCGTGGCAGAGGACGGATGACGGTAGTTATTTTTGGTTTAATCAGAGTGTAGTTGGAGATAGAGGTTGAGGATGCACCAGTAGGCTAGTGGAGGTTGGTCCAGCCCGAGGGAGTGGATTTGACGTCTCCTAGGCCTTTGGGATGGATAATCTATTGGGCGAGAGAGAGAGAGAGGGAGAGAGGGGGGGAGCAGGTGACAAAAGAGGGCGGGTGAATCGATGGAGGGACTCTTGAAGGGATATTTTTTCCCTCCGTGAAATTTCGCACCGAAGTGCACCCTCGCAGTTCACTCAGTAAGGGTAATAACGTGGGTAGTCGCGGTGTCCTCAAAATGTACGATTCAGAACCGCTCCTTTAGGCGCTCATGGTGACAGGATTGAGGAACAGAATGCGGGCGTGGGCTCCTCACGTGTACGAGGGCGACCGGAGTTTGACTTGGAATGCTCTTCTTTCCCATCATATGTTCATGGATAATTAAATCAGCAAAGTGAAATGAAAGATGGTTGAAGAAAGCGCAAGTGTCCGAGTGAGGTTAAGCCCTATTAATGAAACTCATAATTCTAATGAAACCCTTCCCGATCGTCCTTCGGCACTTTTAACGATCGAGGGCCCGAGATACCACCGTCCGCCCCCATATTGGGGTCGCACTGTTCTGCTTCCTCCTTAACAATCATATCTTCTCCTTGGAACTCAGCAGTTGTTGCTCGTCTTCATCTCCCTTGTCGCCTCAACTTCGATTAACTTAACACATTCGTAGGACGATTATGCCGATACGATAATAACCAGTCCGAAAGATTCTCCCGATTGCGACACTCATTTCAACAAGTCAGCAATCGGACCGATTTTTGTTCAGAGAGTTAATATGAGGGTTGTATGAGGGGGTGAAAGCAAGAACGGTGGTGGGGGGGAGGGCAGGATGGGAGGGGGGTTGGGGCGTTCCATTTGGCGCTCGCGTCGCGGTGTGCGCTCTCTCAAACAAAGGAGTGCAACGCTTTCCGTCGAGCGACCCCATTCCGGGACGACGCAAGGGGATGAGGGCGAGGTGGGGGGGATTGGAGAGGGGAGGGGAGGGGGGCGGTTTTGAAAAGCGAAAGGGAAATGCGGGGATGAAGGAGGGGATGAAGGAGGAGGAGAGGGTGTGAGAGGAGGAGGCGGTGCATACTGGGGATGAGCGCACGTGGGTTATGTGCATATGTGTTTTGAGAGATGGGGGTGTGTTTAAACAAATGCACACTCGATAGGTGGAGGAGGAGGAGGAGGAGAGGAGGGGATGTGGATATAGAGGAGGAGGCGGGGAGTGTGCCGTGTTGCCGAGGAGACGGAGGGAGAGAGGGAGAGAAGGATACGTTCTGATCGATCTCCCCGGCTTGGCCTTGGGGGGTGGGAAAGGGGTTTCGAAGGCTTCCACCCCCGCCGCATTATTTCGTGGTCATGAGATGGAGACTGTGGGGCAATTGGAAAGTGCCCCCGCACTCCTGTTAAGGATATATATATGAATTTGAAATTCCGCACACGATATCCACTTTCGCCGTTTCGTGTGCGTTAATCACACGCGATCTCTCTTCTTTTTCATTCTTTTTTTATCGCCGATCATGAGGTGGAAGCTTTGTGAATCTTTCTTCTTATTTTTTTGTCTTTCGTCCAACTCGCTCTGTGGATTTAGAGCGAGTGATTTATAATTTGAGAAAGATGGATCGATGACAGAACAAGTATCAGGATATTAATATATTGCCTGAAAAATAAATCTCAAATTGGAAAATTCAGTAGAAACCCACCTACTGAGAACAAATTATCAGGCGTGATTCCATTGTAATCACTGGCAGGAGATTGATATATCTATCCAGAAATCAGAGGATAAAATGTGTCGTTTCAACATTATCATAATTTTGGTCCCTATTTTGTATTGACCCCGCAGTAACTTCCGTTACAGATAATTTTTAAGGGATGCAAACGCACGACCTTCTCACATTTCTCAAATCTAATTATCGCTGAAACGCAGAAGAAATTTCTGATAAAATCTCAGGCGTATTTTTTCACCATTGCTTGTTAATTTTGGAATGAAAATCAATTCAAGACCCAATATTGGAATTTTATATATAGTGTCTCTGAAGGAACAATACGATCTTCATGTGCTGCTCTGAATCATAGGAAACTGATGCAATTTTGTTTTAGAAATGGAAAATTATGTAAGTGGCATCGAGTTTTCAATCAAGTAGTCACAAATGTTCATATTATCTCCAGCCCCCTTATGGAACTCAACATGTCCATTGTCGGGTCCTCTTCATACGTTGAGTTGCAATTCTGCCATCAAAGCATTGATCGATACTGGACAGTGCAGCCATTATAATTGTTTACTCTGATGGATATTATATTGCCTCAAGCGAATTCAAAGCTCTACTCCTGGTTAATGCTTTCGCAATTGCTATTAATGGTTATTGAGAGTGTTCTCAGGTTATCCTCTTTTGAGTTCTATGGAAGAAAAGTGACAATGCGTCCACACCTATCTTATACGTCAGGGTTATACGTCTCTTTAAGTTAGGGCGAGGGGAATCTTTGGTCTGGTATGTATATTTACGAGCGTCTAGTTCTCGAGTGTTTACTCGGTCGTGGTGGTCGAATGGCCAGCCCGTTAAAAGGGCCGTACGTCTGGTTCGTCCCCGAGGACTCCAGTGTCCTTTGGGAAATGGCGTGGCGTAGGACGAGGCTACATCCGCGAATTCGAATGAGAACGGCTAGACTGGCCTATTCATCGAGGCACTCGGCATTCACCGGCGCTTTCCAATTGCTCATTCGGGATTCCCTGGTATGTATTCATCCGTGAATTCATTCGGGTCTTCATCGCGGCGGCGACGCCATTCCGCATTCGTCTTCCGCTCACGCATTCGTCTTCATCGCGGCTGTTCATTCGGCAACTCGAATGCAATGGATGGATGAGGAAGTGTGCATTTGGCGCATCGCTGGATAATGGCCTCCCAGTGTGAGTGATATGGTTCGAAGTCCTTACTTGGCTGAGGAACGCCGATCCCAACTTATCACGTAATGTGGTCGATCACTTTTAGTGTAGGCTTATCTCTCAGATGGGTCAATGTGGTGCTCCCACGTCTCCTTGGTTTCATGGGGTTACTGCGGTAATCTTTTTTATTGTGAGCATACTTTGATAATTATTTAAGTAAGTCGAAGTAAATTCTCCCACCACACTTAATTTCAGTACATCTGTTTTGGCAGTTAAACACCACATTCATGAAGTAAAGGAGTTAATAGATAAACTATACTCTAATTTTTTTCCTTTATTGAAAACAGGTTATGACTTAATTATTCCGCACGGTTGCGAAGTTTAGACGTTACTTCTATTTAAACATGCTTTTAAAACTTGGTGTCTTCTCTTGTTAAATCTTTGTTAGTGACCATAGCATCGGTTTGGACTGAGTCACTTTGCTTTTTAAGTAGAAGCTGTATATAATTAATCACATTATTACGAACTATATGTCGTGAGCCATCAGAAGGCGTGTGTAAAATAGCCTTTGAGATTCCAGGAAACATAATCTGTGGAGTGCAGTTTTATCACTTTTATCGATAGATAACACCAATGAGGACATATATACGAAAAGAGTCACGATAATCTGTACATATAGATACATCGCACCATGCACTTTAAGAGTAGGAAAAACGCCGACACCAGGTTTCCTCCCTGCAAAGGGAAGGGAGGGGAGGGGGTCTGAACTAGAGGAGGGTCTGTAATTTGGATAATTCCACCTGATGAAATTTCCTTAATTTTGTTCCGCGAATCGTGCACGATTGCCATTTGGAACATTGCCAACATTGGATACCCATTTAGAACAAAGCCAATTAAAGAGATATATTAATTGTTGCGAGCTGCAAGCCATTGTGATTGGTTACTCGAGAATTATTGCAAAATACGATTCAGACAAGTGAACCTCCGAATATATGTATTAACAATAATCCGATACCATATTGCGGGGCATTTAAAAACTGAGAGACACTGATTGATCAGAAGTTATCGTTGTCCTCTCGCGTAGTAAAGGATTGTAAAACTGTCCATAAAGTCACCAATTCTCCGACTCAAATTGAAATATATGCCATCCTTCCCCTCTCCCCTAAGAAACATTTAGTATTGACGCTAATCATGATGGCGCCATTGATTACGCAGATGTGGTCGTGGATCGTGATTTTTCTTAAGAATTACCACTGAAATACGTATCATATTCAATCTACAGATATCGGATAATATCACATATTAACTGTCTTTGCTAAAGCTTAGCGCCAGTCATCAACTCAATGTGCTCTCTCTGCTGTATCAAATTCGGAAATACTCCCCGCTATCTGACGGACGATTTCAAAACACTCGGCGATGCTCACGAAACAAATAGGCGTGGGAATAAAAGAAAGTGGTTGTAACTCACCATCGAACGATCATCTACGATAAATCATTCACTGTCACTGCCAGCCCGGGGAGTGGAATAACCTCAGTCAGACTTACGGAAAGATCTTTCAATCGCGAAAGGGCGATAAATGTGAAGTCCTAAAAGCAAAGCATAATAATAGCCCCCGAGACACCTCAGAAACTAATGACCATAGCATATAAACACTTCCATCTTCCTCTCCACGTACACACTCGCCCAAAACTTACTCAGATTTTAATTCCTGTAATCTCATCTCTTGCAATCGATTGTAATTTATATTCTCCTGAGTATTGCATTTTTGACGTTTTGGTTGTTTTTTTTCTATCATGAAATATTCAATTATTCTAATGTGTTTGTTTTATTTTATTTTTAAAATGATATTTATTGCTGCTTTAACTTTTTTGCATCCATTTTACCATTTTTATTTTATTTCGATTTTGACTACTTTTTAATTAATGAGGTATTACTTAGTAATGATTCATTTGGAATTATTATCTTTATGTAATTTTATTTTTCAATTTTTCATTTATGTTTGTGTCAACCTTTCCTATTCTCATTTATATTTTATTCCTTTTTCTTTTTTTTAATCCATTGCCTTTGTCTGTAGATTTTCGTAGGTTATTCACTCTTTCCTTTCTGTGTGGGTTTTTCCCTGAAGAGGGTTTTTCGCCAACGATAACAATTTATTATGCATTACGTTTTCCGTACAAATATCTGCATCTTTCTATACCCTCATTTCCTCTATGTATTTGAAGTAGGGTTAGATGGAAGAAAGTGGGAATCATGGCGCCATTCTGTCTCGGACCAACAGAGACGTATTGTTATTATTCTGACGAAACGACATCACTTCATTGAAATGTCGTCCTCTCGCCACCCTCACGGACACACTTCGTCGCCGTCTGGCACTCCTTGTTCACTCGCACGCCTCCTTTTATAAATGCAAGTCCTTGTTTCGACGAACAGAGAGAAACAACACTCGATCGGAAACTAATTCGCACCCGTTGGCACTTATTGCAGTAAAGCGCTCTTCGCCGCGTGCTTGTTTGTTTGAAGGGCCTCTCGATGAACATCTCTTTTTTTCCCTTCCGTGACCACGAAGCGGGGATTAGGGGACCGCTGAAAATTTTCCGCAATCGCCAGAATTCTAATAAAGCCCCCGCCCGTGTGGGAATCCTACTCTGGTCACCCTAGTATAGTCAGCAGCTGATCAAAGTCTGCGCACTGTTGTACGCAGTATATATTTAGCATCTTATTCCCTTGGGAAAATTATAGTTATTTCGAGTATCTAATAGTTACTAGTAAAAATCCTTGTGGGTAATATTGAAAGCGGATCAGAAGATACACTTCGGACGTCTAATTTCATAATTAGAAATTATGCATTTTCAGCAGTAATTACTTTCATTTCAGTTGTTTTTGAATAATTATAAAAGTTTCCAATTACATTTGGAATTGTTAACTATTAAAAACCTCCGAATTTTCGGTCGTTACCTATTGAAAACAGCCGCATTTTTATGGTACTTGTCTTAATGGTTATTGTTAAAGGGGGAAATGGATTTCAATGGGATTTGGCACTGTCTATAATTGAAGCAAGCGCTCTAAATGTAAATGACGCTTGAGTGATATCCGATCGCATGCCCATATAATAGAAAAACATTCTGCCGCCAGCCTACCTTACCGCTAAACAACCGAAGTTAAAAGCGTAAATGGGAACACATAAAAATTAATTTATTTCTTCTAGCTAAAATTACCGTCGCATTCATTTCATGTTGAATACCCAAGGTGTTATCTACGACATATCAATAAATGATCCAAATCGACGGTGTAGTACACCTTCCGAGAAAAACGCGTCTGAATTTTCAAAGCAAACATATATTCATACTCGCAAATGCAAAATCTTGATATGACGTCACAGTATTTTGTGCGGTAAATTTCTCTTTCAAATGAGTATTTATTCTATCACACAAGTATTTAAAGTTTGAAGATATCGAGGAAACACCAAACACAAGTTTACAAACGGCTCACTTTTATACTGCCCTAACTGGGCAACGGGTAGATATTTTGCGAAAAAATTGGTCATGGTTGACAAAGTAGGAAAATGGAATACGTCCTATATATTTGGTCGTAATCAGAGAGGTTGGGGGCGTTTTCCGTATTTTTTGGTCGTTTTGTCATGGAATTACCCAGCAATATGTGCTTGTTGGAGCCTAAAGCGACTTTGATAGCAGCAACAACAATAGCGCTTTTCCACAGGATATTTTACTGTGTACGACGCGTTTCAGCACACACAACCTGAGCCAGGTACAAGACCTGATGATGCTCAACATATCACTCTTCTATGAGTCTTTCCTATGTCTTACGTTTCTTGTAGGTTAAGTCGGTCAATCACAAATGAAAAATAAAATATCATCAATAGAAAAAAATATAAATAAATGAATATATACTATACACATTTATTAAAAAATATTACAAAAAAAAGAGAAAATAGATAAAACAAAAAAAAAATATATGCTTAAACATGGAAAAAAGAGAAATGGAGAAAAAAATATATATGCTCCATTAAAAAAATGAACAAAAAAAATAATAATACTATAATATTATTTGTATTGTAATACTATAATAATAACACGCTGGCGCGACAGCAATAAGTATAATAATAATAATAGTAATAACTAACGACACTGCTGTACACCTTCGGATGCATGAAATGGAATGTCAACGAGTTGCAAAACCTCGACGGGGGAACGAGGAAGATGCTGACCATCTATAGAAGTCTTCATCCGAAATCTTCCGTCGCCAGATTGTATCTCCCGCGCAGTGTAGGCGGTAGAGGTCTGTTGAGCCTGGAGTGTCTACATAACAGAGTTGTTTTGGGTACAGCTTGCCGTGTGTTCAGCAGTGCGGACCCCCTGCTCACTCTCGTAAGGGAGCACGAAGGTGCCGGGGTGGGGGCGTTCCTCTTCCAGGCGGCGAAGAGGGCAGCGGACGAAATCGGTCTGGACTTTGACCTGTCATCCGACGGTAACGACAGTGGCACATCAATCGTGTCACTGAGGGCAGACGTCTTAAAGCTCGAGGTCAAAAAGGCTGAGCAGAAGACCTTGCTCAAGACGCACACCGATAAGCCCATGCATGGAGGTTTCTACCGAAACATGGAAAAACATGGGCTATCGAAGGAGCTAACGTTTGCCTTCCTTCGTTCCGCGGATCTCAGGTCCGAAACAGAGGGTTTCGTTCTCGCGTGCCAGGATGGTGTCATCAACACACTCGTGTACCGCCGAATGATATTCAAGGCGGAGGTGACGGACACGAGATGCAGAGCGTGCCGAGCCAAGCCGGAGACTTTGAGTCACCTTCTCTCCGGCTGCAGTTATTACGCGCAATCAGCGTATTTAACTAGGCACAACGCAGCTCTGCGGGTGTTGTATTTCCACCTTCGACATCATTACGGCATCGACGAAGTACATGTGCTGCCCTATGCCCCTCGAGATATTGAGTCCGTCGTGGAGAACGACAGAATAAAAATCTGGTGGAATTACTCATTCCCCACCACCAGGCAGTTGGAGGCGAACGAGCCAGACATCGTTCTCCTCGACCGCCTATCGCGTTCCATGTTCGTAATTGAGATTTCGGCTCCGGCCGATACGAACTTGGACGCGAAAGAGGCGGAAAAACGGACGAAATAGCGAGATCTGCTGTTCGAACTTTGGCAGATGTACCCGGGACACTCTGTAAAAATGGTAGTTCTAGTCATAGGTGTGCCCGGTGGAATTAAGGGCTCGCTGATTCAGAGCATCAAGTGTATTCCTTCTTGTGTGGCACAGACGGAATCACTTGCAGCCCGCATGCAGAAGGCCGTCCTCTTGGGGTCGCTCCGTCTGCATCGTGCACACGACCCGAACGCAGCGTAGCCACTGATCCGATGGGTTAATCGGAAGTGGCTACGAACTCTGCACCGCCTCTCTCAAGTTCTCGGCCATTATGACGGCAACGAAACCCGAGGTTTGCCGGGGACTCGGAGGGGAAAGTTACAGAAGTAACAAAAATTACTATAGTAAATCTTTGTACATAAAATTATTTCATCATTGCCCCCATTTGTATACCCTTCCTTAGGTTAGTTTATTAATTATGACAAAAAGAGTCTTTTTCAAATTTCACACAAACCACACATCACATCCCAAATTAAAATCCCCAGCTATGCACCATTTTGCTAACAAACCGGCTGTGGTGAGTTCCTCTCACCGGAACGGTCTAGCTGCCGCGCCTCCGGCTTATGTGGCATATAATATGACGAACTTCCACGATATCTCGTCTTAATCTTTATAAATCATTCCTAAAGCGACTGGAACACTGCCATTTTATTTCTCTTTGTTACTTATCTTTGAATTTAAAAACTTATTATTGGAGACTTCATGTGATTGAATGGCTGCCAGAATACGCGAGTCGACCTCAGAATACAATTTTCAGTCTTCACTTATCAGTACGCCGAAGCATTTGAAGGATTTATGGTGTATATCTGAGATAATGACTTGGTTTTCTCGTGAGAATTACGGACCTACTTCGTTTATAACATGTTCCCCGTCACTAAGGGATCGGCTCAGTGGGAAATGTCGGTCCACTGTGGCCGTCACTTTATATTGCGTGCTACATGGGCAACATTTAAATATTTTTGCCCGCTGGAAATATATTTTTGTCGCAAATTATACAATTCTGCCCGCAATTTCAAACATGCGTAAGCCACCTGTTATTTATTGGATAAAATTGATCAATGATGTGGAACTAGAAAATTTTGAAGTGACATATAGATGCGGAACTGTAAATGGACGAAACAGAGAATCAATGCTTATCAGTTGATCGCCTACTTAAACCGGCAATTTTACCAGTGTGAACTGATAAAACAAGTCGGTGGGTCCTGTAGAGAGGCCACTTTTGTTGTCTTATCAAGGACATGTTTATTTCCTGCATTTGCTCCTTTTTGTGGTGCAGTTTGTGAGTCACGAAGTGATCGGGAGAAGCGACTTTCCGGTTCGTTGGGCTCGACTGAGAATAAGAGCGTTTATGAAAGAAGAGGAGGAGTGCCACTCATCGCAATGAAAACGTGAGGAAAGTTGCGGAGGAGGACAGGAGGAGATTAATGGGATTCCCCGTCTTCGAGTGGGCCAATGTCGAAACCTGTTTTTAGCATTTGTCTCTTCTTCTAATTGTTGCATGGGAAAAGTTGTGAAGTTATTGAAATAATATCACCCACAACGCGACTCGGCTGCCATGTTTCTAGCACCACCCCTGGACCAGGCGAAAACGTTTTGGCTCAAGCTGCAGTTGATTCTAGCGGAGCAGAACAAAACCACGCAAGTTCAGAGGAAAGTTTTTTGACCTGCGACTTAATTCGTGTAAACCACATTTCAGACATTCTTCTGTCTTATCCCTCATTCCGATTACGCTGCGAATGACGTGAAAACGAGTAAGTTTGAAAATGGGGAAAGTAAGTTCGTGTAATTCCTGTCTTCGTGCGCAAGTCGACATTCGCCTGCCTCGCGTCTGTGTGCGTTAGCTCCCGTTTTCACATTCAGGGGAGGCGATGGATGATGGGTAGGAGGGAGTGGGGGCGATGGAGGGCGGTCGTGCCAGGAGCGGTGGGGAGGGATGTCAGTAGTGTGTGTGGGGGTGGGAGTCCTCTGTGTGACGAATGTGTCGCTTTTAGTGTTTTTTTTAAGTGGAGACTTCTTGTGCGGCATGAGAGCAATTTTTTTTGGATCCGGGGAAATCCTGCGAATCGCGTTGTGCCGAACCATCTGGAGTGTATGGAATCATTTCAATATTAATTTGCTGGCGTTTCTAATTGAGCTTGAGGCTGAAATTTCTAGGAAATATTCCTAATCGCCGAGAGAGTCGGGGAAAAATTGAAAGCCCTGAGAAAGTATTCGATGCTAGATGCCAGCTTCATTTCGATGCCAGACATGAATTTCATTTTTCATTAGAATTTTAACGGGGAAGCGAAAATTTTCGCGCCGTGCAATTTTCATTCACTCATTAAAATATGAAGAAAAATTCACCTAAGGTTGCGAGACTTTGGCTGAAATGTGCCTAAAAGATTAAATGTTTTCTTTTGTCGTCCGATGGTTACTTAGAGCACTAGAGATCGCAGCCATTTAGTTTAAGCGTGCAAAATTAACCCTCCCTCTTTCATGAAAATAACTATTACAGCTACTATCATTTTAAATTGATTTGTATTGATTTTATGGCATTGCAGAGAAGTTTGATTGCAGAGACTTGTTATGTGGTGTCAAGCACACTCGATGTATTTCAATTCGAAAAAACGAGAAAGTTGGGAAGCATTGATGTCGACACGTTCCATAGAGGAAGGGAGGATGAATGGGAGGGTGAATGGAAGGGCGGTAGGGAAGGGGAGAGATACAGAGAGAGAGAGAATGGAATCTTCATCTTGCGAGAGGACCGGCGGCTTCCCTTTTGTCTCACCTCCCTCCCTTACTTCTCCCTCACCCCTTTATCCCTTCCACTCTGCGGATGGGCCAATGGGCATATCCTGCTCTTCCCACTTCGTCATTATGGGTCTCGTCTCCTCCCTGGGAAACTCTCTGCGTAAATTCCACGAGAGATGAGCACAGGATGTCGTGGCATTCATCTTTTTATCCGACGAACACGCCATCGCCACTCCTCACTTTGGAGCCATGGCAACGCATATACACGTTGGGCAAGCACTGCGAAGACGACGTATTACGTCGAAGAAGTATTACGATTGTAGAGGATAACTGGAAGAGGATGACTGGACTGTAGCCTGAAATGCCGTTTGGCCAACCTGAGAAGTCCGCCGTGGCCGACCACAGCCCATCTCCCACGACCATGTCATCTGCTGGGAGAAGACGAAGGTTCTCTACCGCATTGACAAGTTTTGGGAAAGGCTGACGAGGGAGGTGATTGAAATTCGAATGAAGAAGACTATGAAACAAGATGCTGGATACTCACTCAATAACTCTTGGAAACCAGTGCTGAGGAGCATCCGTGAAGCCCGGGAAAAAATTTCGATCAATCACGTGACACCTGCCCTGGTCGACCCGCCCGCCAAACAATATATAATGAGGATCACCTCATCCGAGACACGACGTGCCCTGAGGACGATGGACGACTCTACGTTCGTCGAAACGTCTGCGGAAATGGAGAACCTGAACCCCAGTGGAAAACCCGAGTAACCTTCTGACGATTATATGTTCTGATACTATGCATGAGATGGACGTGACGGAGATAGGTCTATAATTAATGGGATCTTCCTTATCGCCGCTCTTAAGAGGGCGCATCATACCCTTCGGTAAGGAAAAGTTCTGTCGAAAATCCACAAGATGGCGTCACTTGCACCCAATCGAGGCGTTTTAGCGTCAGGAGTTTCTTACTCCAGGATAACTCTCGCACAAGGCAACCGTCGTCGGTAAGTTTTAGCCAAGTCTCCGGCGCATAAGTACAGGCAGCGCTTACAGATCTGTGAAAGAAAACTAATTGCATCACCGTCCGAGCACATCATGGCCGAAAACCATTCAGGTAGCTTGTCGAAATATACCAATTACAGATTCTATCTTACAACCGTGACGACTGTTACTTAGCATTCCGATAGAGGAGGGATTGATACATCTCTATTAGTTTTAGATATGTCAATAATAATAATAGTTTTAATAAAAATATACCCTACATCTTGCCGTTTTCCCGATTATTTAATTATGCTGCGGGATAAAATTTTCTTGTTTCAGATACGAGCCTCCCTTGGCAAAGGTCTATTATACGTACTATAAAAATTTCAAGTTGATGACTTAAGACTTAAACAAAAAATCTGGGGTCGGAATTCATCACAAATCCGACCTGTCGAGCGGGTGTGATGGGTCGCCTTAAAGATAGGAGTAACGTTCGCAATTTTCCAATCATAAGGGACCCGATGTTCTGCTAGAGATTTTTCATATATTATTTTCAAGTACGGTGCTATTTCTGACGCTTTTCTGGAGCTTTTCCCCGTTTTTGAAGTTTCAAGGATTCTGAAAATTCATTCTCGTTGAAAGGAGCCATTCAAAGAAGTCCACTTTATGCTGCCCAAGTTTTCTTAATGGGGAAAGCATCCTCTCATTTACAGGCCGATGATCTGAGTTATTTTTGTATAAATTTCTAAAATGCTGAGATGTAAAATCCATTAAATCATCTCTTCCTTGGAGGATTCTATCTCCCACTTTGAGGTGCAGCAAGGGTTTGGGTATACACCTTTGTGCCAACTGAGCGAGCTGTTTGGTAGCGGGTGCATCTTCAATGAGTAGTTTTTCCCATCCTATTCTCGTCATCATTGCCTCGACTCCTCTGGTGCAGAATTCAAGGGACTCTTTTCGTCGGCTTACTGAGTTTTTAATTCTTTTATATCTAATACAGTGAAGCTGGAGCTCTTCTTTTAAATTTTCCCATCAGACTGTCCCACTTTCAGTAGTTTTCCCAGCGTATTCCTCATCATTAGTCCCAAGTAGTTCCTTGGTGATGAAAATAAATTCTTTATGTTGGAGGAAGGATACATTAAACCGCCGATAAGTTTGTTTAGCTGCTTCTTTATTTGCATGGAGCTCAAGGGCTACGGTTGCATGGTCTGAGAAACTGCATAAAAAATTGATCTGGCTGATATACTTCTTATATTGCCCTGAGATAAAAATCCTGTCGATGCGAGATCCCGTTTGTTCTGATTGGTTGGTAATGAAGGTGAAACCGGTTTTCGAAGGGTACTGATGACCATCAGCGAAGCAAGGGAATCTCTCATATTGCCTAGATCTGTCAGCTCTAGGGTTCAGGGAAACGTTCAAGTCTCCGGCGACAATTATACAGGTTTTCCTGCCTTATTATGATTCCGTTAGAATTTTTAAGGTGGCTTCCAGATTGGGTGGCATTTACAGCAGTGGCCTGATCTAAAGGCAATGAGAAAGGGGAGAATCGAGTGTCAGTTCGGGTATACGGTCACTCAATGAGGATTCTGAAGGTAAACGAAGGGTAAGAGACTGAATTTATCCGGAAAAGATGATTTGTAAGTAGACAACGGAAGAATTTAAGGGACCTCTTTACAGCTATCACCGTACCATTCGGTCTATCTGTTGGACTGTTAAAGTAGAAGTCATGTGAACGGAGATTAGGAAGTATCTCCTCAGCAACGTTTGACTCTTGTAACAAGAAGAGATCCGGGTCATTATGCCGCATGTAAAAAGTGAGGTTTGCCTATTATTGAGGACATCTTACGGATTTGACATTTAGTGTTAAAATTTTCAACTTAGTCATTTACGAGCCATCGCATTTGTTACAACCCTGACTTCCTTGACCTCTTCCTTTCGAATCTCCACCAATCTCCTTCGCAGAGGCATTCCTGAACAACATTCAGAGAAAAATCCTTAAAGAACCCTCTTCTTTCAACTCGTCCCCTCATAATAAATGCTTTCGAGACCAAATCTCCCTCTGTACCACCTATTTCCCAGGAGTTCAATCCCTCCGACGCATTATCAAAAACCTCTTACCTATCCTCTCCGACAACCTCATGACCTCCCAAATTTTCCCTCGCAGTCCTTCTCTCACTTTCAGACGCCCCACAACTTTCCGCTTTCTTGAAAATCACCAAACCCCTCTCCAAATCCATTATCACCACTAAATCCCTTCCGACCCCATGCAATCGCCCGCGTTGCAAAACTTGTGGCATCCTAATCACCCAACCTCTGTCAGACAAATTTCGTGATTTTCCTCTTCCTTCCGTCCCCTCGCCCTCATGCATCACAAACATATTGCCTACATTCTCCTATGCCAACTATGTCCTAGTTTATACATCGGCCTGAGTTCCTGTCCTCTGAATATACGTATGAATGGCCACCGCTCCGGGTGCAACGATCCGCCCTCACTCTCCGTGGCGTTAAAAGTATGTTTGAAATTGGATTTGTGTGAAGAAACGTGGGTGGCGTATATATATATAAATGTTTATACAGAAAGGTAAAAAGAAAAAAGTACAGAAGTACTGAAATGTTATATATATATATATATATATATATATATACATATATATATATATATATATATATATATATATAAATATATTACAGAGAAAGGAAATAAATTTAGAAATATAAGCTAGCAACAAGGCGTTGAGGTTGGGTATGGATAGATAGGTATATCAGTGGACACTCACAGAAAGGCGATCCATTGCGACGCCGGTGTCCACTGCTCTCGGAACCTTTCGGGTGAGAACCCTTCCTCAGCGGGAGAAAATCACAACTGAAGAGTGTCACACTGGAGTTGAGGGTAGAGGGTCTGCTTAGGAGGGTGGTTGGTTTTTGAGGGAAGTTCTTGCGAAGATTCCACGAACGTGGCAAACAATATAAAGCTTCGTCACAGGGTGACACTAAACATAAAACATATAAAATGGAAACTCACGAGTTTAAAATTTTCGGTGGGTCGCCCGCACCTTCATCAGTGATAGAAAGGCACCATTCTATCACTGATGAAGGTGCGGGCGACCCACCGAAAATTTTAAACTCGTGAGTTTCCATTTTATATGTTTTATGTTTAGTGTCACCCTGTGACGAAGCTTTATATTATATATATATATATATATATATATATATATATATATATATATATATATATATATATATATATATATATATATATATATATATATATATATATATATATATATATATACTTATATATATATACACGATGTGGATAGGATGGAGGAGATAGACACACAAAAAAAGAGACGATCACACTTACATAGGTAGCTTTCGGAACTAGTCCGTCTTCAAGGCGTATCACGGAACAAATGTCGTGTGCGCTGGTGAGGATAGGGGTAGGAGGGGCGGTAGGTTAGGGGAGGGGGTAGGGGAAGGGTTTTTTCCCAGCGGTTGACGAACGGTTCTTGAAAAGGGGAAATTTTTACCAGCTCGTGTCTTGGCCGGAGAGAGCGGAAGGGGTCGAAGTGAGGGCGGGGGGGGGGGAGGGGGAGAGAAGCGGGTAAGTGGAGAAGAACGGGAAGCGTTCCATTAATGTATTTTATTTAATCCGGGCGCGGCGTACGATTTTAGCAACCAGATTATGGCTTGCTCCTTCTGGCGCACTTCAATTAACGGGGCGTCCGGGGGAAGGGAGAGCAATATTGCCACCTCAAAGTACTTGTCAAAGGACAAGCCATGTTTCCGCACATGTGTAGGGACGGGGAAAGTGGAAGATGGGTCTTTACAGGTGCACCGATGGTTATTCATTCTAATATTAAGGGGTGTAATACATTCGCCCACATAAAAACCGGGACATAGTTTACATTGTAACACATAAACTAAGTTGTGGGAGTCGCAAGAGCCGGAGGCTTTGATGTCGAACGGCGTCTCTGTGTTGGGACTCTGAAACGAGGATAGGGGGCGAAACATGTTGCACGTTTTGCACCGTGGTTTGTTGCATCTCTGTGTGGTGGGACGGGGAGTGTCATTCGATGTACCCTCTCGCGAAGAATTGGAGCGAAGAAGATTGGCTAAGTTAGGTGGACGTCTGAAGCATACTGTGGGGCATTTGGGTAGGAGATTGGCTGTCGATCTGTTAGTATCTAAAATTGGGAATAAGTCTTTGAGGATGGTCTTGAGTTTTTGGACGCCAGGAAAGTATGTGTGTGTGTGTGTGTGTGTGTGTGTGTGTGTGATATGTGGTTGAAAATCCTGGAGGCGATGGAACTTCCTCTTCGCGCGCGCCACGTGTCTCTTCCATATTTCCTCGTCCTTATCTCTTATCCCCCTCTCTCCATTCGCCCTCTCCCCGTCGTCGCCGATTCTTCATACCTCTCTCGACCATTGCAGTTCACTGGATGTCATGTACTCGCCGCCGTAGACGTCGAAGCGTAGGAATCGGAGAGCGCGGCGCCCCCTTCCGTCGCGTTGGGCTCCACACACTCACACATTCGCTCCGTTCCTCTTTCGGAATTTGCCACTAGGCGTCGTTCTCTTCCCTCCCCCTCCCCTGCCTGCAAGCCCCTGGCCATCTCCACTACCCCCTCGCGCCCCTCCGCCCAGCCCCCCTCCCACCAATCCACCTGCAGTGGCAATGAATGTGCCTGCAGTCATACATGGCCTGATTCCCCGCTAAGTATCTCGTGATCCGCCTGCTGCAGAAGACAAAAGAAGGTTTCGAAGGAGGGGGATTCGATCGATGTGGATGGGTTGCGGAGCATGGGAGGCGGGTGGGGGCCCCTAGGCGACGACCTTCCCACCCCCCCCTTGGTTTGCCACCTCGAGGGATCTGCCGAGGGGGAGGAGGAGGACTCGTGAAAACAATCGAAGCGAGATGTGAGTGGGGGGATGGAGAGAGAGATTAAGAGAGAAAGAGATGGAGGAGAAAGAAAAAACGAGGAATAAAATAATTTAGAGAGAGGGAGAGAGAGACATGGGTTGAGTCGGGAATTGAAAAGGAGGGATGTGAAATGCGGTCGCCTATTTCTTCTCCCTTGTGCTGTTGTTTTTTCATTTTTAAATATATTTTCGCGCGAGGGGTATGATTCAGGGAGAATTGGCGCCGCTCCGAGCTCGTCAGCGGGACTCGGAGGGGGAAGGGAAAGTGGCACATGTAAAGTATGATTCGCCGATTCCAGGGGTTTCTTAGTAGACTGGATAGCTTAGTGGTCTGAGCAAGTGACGCGAAATCGGGAGGTCCAGGTTCCATTCCAGTTGAATATATTCCATTTGGAATCGGCCATCTTAACACCTTCACACCGCCATTGTGTCCGTATATTATGTGTTCCTATCCACTTTCTTTCTACCTTTCTGTTTGAACATTTTACGTGATTTTGCCTCAGCGGGAGAGAATCACGATTCTCTCCCGCTAAGGAAGGGTCTCACTCGAAAGCCTCCCGATAGCAGTGGACACCGGTGTCGCCATGGATCGCCTTTCTGTGAGTGTCCACTGATACACCTATATATCCCTCCCCAACCTCGACGCCTTGTTGCTAGCTTATATTTCTAAATTTATTTCCTTTTCTTTAATTTTCCTTTTCCTTTCTTATAATTATATATACCGCTCAGCGGCAAATTCACGTAAAATGTTCAAACAGAACGGTAGAAAGAAAGTGGATAGGAACACATATATACGGACACAATGGCGGTGTGAAGGTGTAAAGATGGCCGATTCCAAATGGAATATGTTCAACTGGAATGGAACCTGGACCTCCAGTCCATCCTAAAGTCCAGGGGGGGAAAAAGCTTTGCAGAACCAGATTATTGAAATCTCAGTAGTTCTTAGTTCTGTATTGGACGTATCAGCGGGGAGGGCGTGGAGGATGGTGAGGTGGAAACAGGAGTCGAAGTGAAGATTGTGAGTAGAGGCATGTTTTCCAACAGGAAAGTTGGGAGGAGAGGATCTATGGCCGTTCATACGGATGGATAAGAGATTGCTAGTTTCTCCGACGTAAAAAGAGGGGCATAATTTTCATTGAAGGAGATAAACTAAATTAGAAGAGGTGCAGCTGCCATGGCAAGAGATAAGAAATGGGGTCGGGTTATTAGGGCTTTGGAGTTGAGTTAAGCGGCGTACTGACCGAGTACAAGCCGGGTGAGTTCAACAGAAATTTTTGACGAATGTTGTAGAAAGAAGAATGAAGGGTGGAGGGAATGGCAAACAAGGGAAGGTGTATAGTGAGACCGTTTGGTAAAACTCCCATCGAAAGGCATTTGGTTAAAAATTCAACATGAGCGGTGCATTGAACGGTCTTTCTAGCGTAAAGGCGGATATTTCTCAGCCAGGCTTCAACATATGGAGACATATTGGGAATAGATGTAGGAAATCAATGGACAAGGCAGGGCAAGAGTGAATAAGAAACGAGGAGAGAAGGAGAGGAGAGTAAGGAAAACTGGTGGTAAAGAAACAGAGCAGTACACTCACGGATGCACACGTCGATGATGAGAAGTTCTCCGACGGAGGCACGAAGATGAGAAGAAAAGCAGCAATGCAGCAGAATACACAATAGAAAATTTCGCCAAATGGCCACAAACACAATAATAGATGTAACTTACAGGGGGTGAAAACAGGAGAGTAAAATGAAAGCCTTACTGGAAACGTTTCGGGCGTTAGCCCTTCCTCAGTCACAGAGAGAATGCACTGCGCCAATGAGGGTAGGAGAGGGGAGGTTATGAGAGGGGGGCTGTTCAAAAATTCAGACAACTATCCGATTATGAACCGAAATCCCTCCACAAAACCCACCCAGTTGAAATATTCATTAAGCAATTCCTTAGCAAAATTTCTGATCACCAGTTTCTCAACACCATAAAACCCAAAATAAATCTGTCCCACAGTGAACTTGCCGCCCTCCGTATACTCAGTTCAGAACCGAGCCTCATTATCTCGCCTGCAGACAAAGGCTCATGTGTGGTAATCATGGACGTCGATGACTACAACGCGGAAGCCTATCGGCAACTCAACTACCCCACGTTTTATGTACCTCTCCCCGATGACCCGAACCCCAAATTTCAAAATGTAATTTCGTCCTTTCTCAAAACTCATGGCCCCAAGGCATTCTCCTCCCTCCAATCCCAGCACACCTAGATTTTACCTCCTCCCAACAATTCATAAGCCCAACAATCCCGGCCGACCCATAGTCAGCAATATCAACTCCCCCACTGAAAGAATATCTGCCTTCGTCGACTCCGCCCTTCAGCCCATAGTATCTTCACTCCCTTCCTTTCTTCGTGAGACACATACCACTGTTCAGAATGCCTTCACAGCCTCCAAACTCCCCCAGAGTAGTATTTTAATGGCCACTGTTGATGTCACCTCCCTCTACACCTCAATACCCCACAGTGAAGGCCTCTATGCCTTAAAACACTTTCTTTCCCTCCGCCCCGCCCCTCAAGTCCCCTCGACTGACTTCCTTCTGAAGCTTTCAGAACATGTCCTAAACAAAAATGCCTTCTCCTTCAATGATAAAATTTTCCTCCAAATCAAAGGTACTCCTATGGGCACAAGAATGGCTCCATCATACGCCAATCTCTTCATGGGTGCACTAAAAGAGAAGTTTTTATCTCTGCGGTCCCACCAATTTTCTGGGTCCGATTTATCGACGACATCTTCCTCGTCTGGACGCACGGTCCTCAATCGTTGTTCACCTTCCTTTCTGACCTAAATTCCTCGTCTTCTGTCTCATTCACCTCCACCATCCTTCCCATCCCACTTTTCCCATCCTTCTCCACGCCCACATTTCATAAGCTTCTATTTTATTCCTTTCCCTTTTACCTAATGTCCACGCTTCACATCCATACATGAAAACGCTCCATGAATAACACTTAGCTAGTCTCTTTCTCAGCTCCAGATCCAGGCTTTTATTGCATAGCAAGTCATCATCATCATCTCGCATAGCGAGTCATCATCAGGTGAAGATGACTGAACCAGAAGATGACACGAAAGACGATAAGTGTTCATTTCGACACGTGTCGAAACCCGGGTCGTGTTAATAAACCTCTAGTGGAGTATACAAAGTTAGTTTTATTTAATCTACTATGAATAACTTCCACAAAGTCAAGCCTGGAACCATTTCCTTTGTAAAATATCTAAATGCTATCTTATTTACTTGCTGAATGTAAGGTCTCTAAAGAAACATTGGGATGAACTTCATGTGCTGCATAATCAGCTCAACAAAATTTGCAATGTCCTTGGCGTTACCCTAACTGAGGTTTATATAAAATTGTCAGAAAAGCATCCCTTTTTCATTTACTTGGATTCACCTCCTACCATATGTTAAGACAAAATCAAAGAGGAGAGGGGACTATGTTCTACCTAAAGGAAAATTTATCTGGTCAGGTGATTGATACTGGAATTAAAGAGTGTGAATCTCTAATATTGACAACTAACCTGGGCTCTCAAACGGTGTTAATAATAAACATCTTTAGACCACCACACACAAGCAAAAGGGATTTTCTAACTAGTCTAGAAACTTTCATTGAGAACAGAAAAGAAAAACAAATAAGATTATTTGGGGACTACAACTTAAACTTAAAATGTGACAGGGTTATCAATATCAGCATATAAAAACATCCTTACTAACAGTGGTTTCCTGACCTACACAAATAAAACCTCCAGGTTAGACATAAAAGACAACAAATTGATAAGATATTGCATTGACCATATTAGCGTTACAGGTTTTCATAAAAAGATGAATAGCTTCATTATAAAAACAAAACTCTCTGATCATTTTCCGGATAGCATCTTCACCCACACGAATGGCGACATACCTGATACCAACTCCAACCATTCTTCCTCCTACCTTTGTAGTAAAGTAGGATAGTAAGGCAGACGATGAATAACATAAACTAGTTGATACTGCTAACATTTAAAGACCCGGACTGCATATATCAGCAAATGCGCGAACAACTGAGTCACATACAGTAAAGCTACCGTCAAAATAACAAACATAACCATAGTTAAATCGCATAAGCAGCCTTGGATCAATGACATAATTTATTTGGAAATACAGAGAAGAGGTACCTTTTATAGAAAGTGGAAATCTAATCCATCAAACGATTTGCATAGACAGAATTACAAAATACAGAGAAATAAAGTCACTGCCTTACTAAGAAAGTCCAAAAATGACTTCTACAACTCAAAATTTATAAAACATAAGAATTACATTCACAAAATTGGCAACTAATGAACAATCTCAGAGGAGTTCCAAACAAAATAAATGTTGACGCAAGAATAAAAAGTAACTTTAGGAAAGAGTGAACATTTTTTGTGAAGCTTTTACTTCACAGTTCACCAACAACATAAAAAACATACTGCAAAACTGCTTACACCCCCTCCTCAGAGATTGTGATAGTAATACTAGCCCCTATACATTCTCACTAATGCCAATAACGCCAATTGACGTACGCAATATTTTAAACAGCACGAAGAAATAAAACCCTAAATGTGATAGAATTAGATTGGTTGACCCCACTCATAGAAAGGAATTAACCACAATAATATCACAGTGGATAGATCTAAATATCGAACAAGAAAAGTTGCAATTTAATTTTAAACTAGCAATAATTAGGCCAATTTATTAACAAGGCAAAAGGAATGATACTAATGACTATCGTCCCGTCTCTATTCTTCCCTCACTTGATAAAATCATGGAAGGCTGTTGCCCACCAGTTGAAAGGTATTCTTGCTAAGAACTTTTTATGGAAAGAATTTTTTACTTCGAACGCAGAAGAAATTTAATATCATCAATCGACACTAGTATGGATATTAACAACAAAAAAGTACAAAATTCTCCTTGAAGACTTAAGCAAAGACGTTCGTACATGTTTAAACAAGAACCATTCCGCAATAGCCATGTTTATTGATTTCCAACAAACGCTCAATACAATCGATATAAACATCCTTCTGAAAAAACTGGAACGCTCAGGAATACGTGGAATTCCGCTTTCCTGGGTTATATCTTACTTCAGCGAATGGAAATTAGTTTCCAGGTTGTTCGATCATCATAGCACAATGAAATCCATAGAAACTGCAGTACCACAGGGAATCATTTTAGGACCTTCAATATCGATGTGTGTCATAAATGAGCCTAAATTATGTTCAAGGACTTTGCTTGAGATATGTGTTAGGGATATCGTCTGTAATTCGTTTGTAAAAATCTGTCAGTAAAAGAAGGCCGTTCCTCATCACCACTTTAAAAGATGTGCATTGCAATTCTCCAGTCCTTGGGCACTACGCGTTTCTTGACGGATTAACTAATTATTATTGTCAGCAAGGTCATTCTCTACAAACGCGGCAAGGGATTTCTTCAGGGTCTGGTGACTTATATGGACTGAGCGATTTTTTAAATTTCTATTCAATAAGCACAAATATCAATAGGCGGCCTCGTTCACCGGCAATGATATTCTACCCGCACTGATGTACTCTCTGAAGATTTGGGGAACGTGCTAAGGAAGCAGGAATTTAATTCAAAAGCTTCGCCCAACCAGTTTGTCAGTGCTTCGCCATCATCGTTTCTCAGTGGATTAACTGTCGATATTTTGCCTTGAACCTCCCTTTGGTAAGACTAAAATATTTTTAGGTTATCCTGTAACTGTTCCACCACTGTCCTTTTTCTAAAGTCCACGAATATATTTCGAAACGCTCCCCTGTTAGCGGCTTTAGATAATTTATATTTTTCAATTACATACCTACGATCATCAGTCAACTAATCCATTCGGAGTTCTTTCGTCTTGGCGTGGCATGCACTCTGTCGCCTTAAAAGTTTTCTCGCTTCCGCATCGTACCATCTTGGTTCGCTGCTATCGTTTTTACTTTGCTTAGGATATATTTTCTAATTCCTAAATGCGCGATCGAAAGCAAAGCTTTCAAAGAACAATTCATATATTCAATAGGCGGCCAACTTCTCTTTCTCTGTCCCCACACATGCTGCCTCCCTCAATGTAAAGTTTGATGACTGCCACAATGTAGCCATTCTGGCATACCCTACCGCCTTCAGCTACTATAATTGGTTTAAAGTCCAGGGGGGGGAAAAGCTTTGCAGAACCAGATTATTGACATCTCAGTAGTTCTTAGTTCTGTATTGGACGTATCAGCGGGGAGGGCGTGGAGGATGGTGAGGTGGAAACAGGAGTCGAAGTGAAGATTGTGAGTAGAGGCATGTTTTCCAACAGGAAAGTTGGGAGGAGAGGATCTATGGCCGTTCATACGGATGGATAAGAGATTGCTAGTTTCTCCGACGTAAAAAGAGGGGCATAATTTTCATTGAAGGAGATAAACTAAATTAGAAGAGGTGCAGCTGCCATGGCAAGAGATGGAAAATGGGGTCGGGTTGTTAGGGCTTTGGGAAGTAGAGAGGTTACGTATTATGGGGCAGGTTTTACAGCGAGGTCTACGACAGGAAAAGGTACCAGGGACTTGAGGAGGAGAAATGGTGGGAGGGGATTGGCGGGGGCGTAGAATATTGCGCAGGTTGGCTGGTCTTTTGAAGGTGATGGTAGGACATTTGAGAATTAAATCTGCGGTGAGTGGGCTGTCTCGCAATTTAGGGAACAGTGATTTGAGGGTGAGGTTAACTCGATGAATTCCCGGAATGAATTTGGTACAAAGGTTTCAAGGCTATTCGGAGGTGGGTCTGGGATGAGGAGAATAAGGTGTGGTGGAGAGTAGGATGCGACTATCAAGGAGAGGGGAGGGGTAGCCGTGTTTAAGGAGAGCATTTTTAAAATTTTGAAGGTGGTGGTCGAGAGAATTCTCACCATTCTCTCCGGGCTGTAGCGGTGATAAGGATCCTGGCTGGCGACGGGAGACCTACTGGTCCGACACTGCTGCTAACACACGAGGAAAAAACTCCACCCCGTACCCATATTCCATACTGCCCCGGTCAGGAACTCGTTTCCAGTCAGCCCGGGTCGGTGAGGGGGGTGAGGAAAGCGGGATAGGCGGGAATATTAAAAAAAGCCAGCGCGCGAACAACCACTTTTACACCATACAAACCTAAAATTTAGTTCATGTGCTTCAGTCTTAACTTGCCAAAAGATCTGCAGATAAAAATAAGTCAGACTTTCATTTATATACATTTTTGAATTAGGATATTTTTTGCTTATTTTAGAATCGTTTCAATTCCTTTATGACCAAGAATAGATTGTTTCATGGCTTTATTGGTAAACTCAGCAATAACATTTCTTGGTTTAATGTTAAATTTAGGGAAGACATGCAGCTCAGAGATGCTGTTCTTATCAACAAGAACTGTGACGGGTTAATTCACAACCGGACTGACTTTTTCCGCATCCACCGACAAACTAAAAATCCCAAATATCGAATCTCTTGGCAACACCATTCGCATTTATCCCTATTTATCTGCAATCCCGCGCTCCTTAATTTCCGAAAAACTTCGCTTAATGGTCTTAGGTGATGTTCAAACGTTTTCCAGAACTTCAATGTCATTAACAAGGCCAATAAATTTTTTGGCCCACACTTCACGGTCATCACCATCGATATAGATTCCTGTTATTTCTAATTGTTTTTCTTATTGCTTTTGTTCCAGAGTGATGACTTTTTTGTAGGCCATCAATTCGAGAGTCCTTCAACTGAAGCTGACTTCCAAGATCACTTACTGTATTCGCTAGATAATTTACGGTGTCTTTCAGCTCTGTAATACTACTAGCAAACATATCTTACTTATCGAACAAGAAGTATAGGCTGTTATTAATCTGATTAATGTCCTCTCTGGTGATAACGACATCGGTCACTTCCTCCGGTTGCGCATCACATGTGGAGAAGCTATCTCTTGCGTCCGAATCATTCTTCTCATTGAATCGGCAGGCTACACATTTCTAGGCATCTTTCTTCTTTGCCGACATAGACCACAGGATGTTTCCTTTAGTCCCGAACAGTTGTAGTGCATAGTTGATGCGAAGACTTCCGCGGTGCTCCGATGGTATAGGCAGCATTTTTGGGGTTTTCAACGCGTTCTCGACCTGAAGACGCCTGCTGGAACGCAGGCGAAACTGCTGTCACTAAAAACAACAACGCGGTGAAAACCTCAAAAATGCTGCCTATATCAGTTGTAGTGCATATAAGAAGTGCATCCAAAACACTTTACATATTATTCTTGAATAATAGTTTCCTAGCACTTATTACACTTCATGTGAGAAAAACCACTTCTGTTCTGAGTGGACAACTTCAATATATTACAATGGTCGAGAGAGAGTACTCTAAAGTAGAGCGTGTTTGTGAAACAGCTTGGCGCTTGTAGCCAGCCATTTTTGGACATCGTTTCTTTTGATGGGCGAGCTACTGTAAGCATGGCAATCACATAATACAGAGGTAAGCACAAGTTCACCTCTTATTTAGAAAGACACGAAGTTTTGTACTTCAATTCACGAGAGATCGCTGTTGAACAAAAATTATATGTTGGCTCACCCATATTTTAGTGTAACCAGGGGAACCAAATCTTTAACGGAACAATAGGAACAGTTTTGACAGCAGAAGGAGTGTAGGTTCTATCTGCATGACACCTATGCTTATTCTTCTATTTAATCTCTTTAAGTTCATAAACTGTCAACAATAAGACTTTCCTATTAAGTACAGTTTTCTCGATTCGAAAACATTTTTTGTAGAAAAAAAGTTCGAATTAAAAAAGTGAATTGGGAAAGGAAGATAGAAAAATAAAAGGTGATGTTTTATTATTATCAGTGAAAAAAATAAAAGGAAATGTTTTTTTATTATCAGTTAAATAGTATTTTACAGTATTTCTCCCACGTCATAATCAGTAATTGGGTCATTTAAGATGGATTAAATATAAAAATTGTCAAGCACGTGTATTCGCCAATTTGGAAGAAAATGCTACGGCGAGAAAACAAGGAGGGATAAACCTTGAGATTAATTGCATTAAACGACCAATGCCTGTAAGTGCGTAGGTGCAACAAAAAATGAACCTACAACCAATCAATTTTTCATTGGAACATTTCACATGGAACGACCCCTTCCTTACGTAGGTTCTTGGTTTTGATTGCTCGACGTGTATTGCGTGATTGCATTTGCTTGGCGCGTTCATTCGTTATTTTGAGGGTATTTTGAGTGACGTCACCGATGGGAAAATGCTAACAGCCAGAGAGTCACCCGCTCCTTTGTCGAGATCAGGATATTGGTCTATTGTCTCTCTCTCTATCTCTCTCTCTGCGCGCGAATCGAAGATATCGCGTCTCTCTCTTGCTTTCTCGACACATCTACGTCACACTCCGCTAGCCACCTCGAGGGTGTGTGGCTGACAGTTAAAATTCACCAACATGTTTTACACAATACAACATTAGCAAAGCTAATAAATCATTAGCAAAAACCAACTAAAACTACAAAAATGCTCAGATTTCAACTACACAAAGGCTCAGAGGTACGATGGTGACACCGCAAACATGAGCAGTGTGATACTAGTGCCTGGTAGCTGATGTGGATGCGGGCATAAGGGATGAAGTCAACTAAGTAGAGCTAATATATCTATCACAAAACCTAATTTCTTGATTGATAGTTTAGTTGCATAGTATTATATGATAAGGTAAGCTGTTTTTAGAAAGGGTCTCACTGGTCGTTTATATGGTCACTTAATCGTTCGCGAGAATAGTGAAATTTTGACCTCTCTTCTGCAGCCCATGTCCCTAATTTTATTATCATGATCTGATCTACCGTAGTATGCTGGAGTTCGTAATTTATTGATAACTTTGTTGGAAGATAAATTGGCTGTGGATTTACATAAAATATTGTGTATAATTTTCAATCAACGGCCTGAAAGAGATTCCTTACCCAGTTGTTGCAAAATATCAGTAACACTATCCATACCATCATAACGGCTTATCTTGCGATTATAAAGTATACTGCCGATTTATCCGCACTTGTCCAAATGAATTTTTAAGCCCACATCGTCATGATCCCGAACACATGCATCGCATTCCAAGTGAAGCTCAACAGGGGAGAAGTTGCTGATTTCTCTGACTTAATCGTCGATCTAAACAAGTACTCTTTAAACAAATCCAAATTTACGATTAGATTGACCATTTATTTCCTGAATATTTTACGCGATGCGAGATCTTTTCACATCTACGGTCACGCAGAATATCTATTATTCCTATGGTGGTGATTCAGTAGACGGTTCCAGAACACCCGGAGCCATTGTTGCTGTTTTGACCCTAGCGAGAGTGTTATTCCGGAGGAGTCGACCCCCGTGGCTCATTCCTCGCGTAACATTCCATGGTATCTCGCCAGCCACCGTCTGTTGTTTGGGTGATTGTGTCCTTCATTAGATCACGCTATCTACGCCTTGTATCCTTAATTCCTCAGTTATATCTTCTCCGAGGAATTAAAATATTTTTCAAGATATGAAATCATACGGACACCAATATTTATCATCCCCTCAAGGAGTCTTATTATGCCACTTGGAACATCCCGAGGACGAACGAGACGATCTCGGGTGCGATCCAGTATTGAAGGGGTACTTGGCGATTCGAGGGATCAGCGTAGAGGCAAATGGCATGATAATAAGCGGTTCTCAAATAAGTGCCGATATGCTGAAGAGAGCGCTGGTGTCATTCGTTCTCTTGGAATTTTCTCTGTAACCACTGGAGAGCGAATCGAATCGATTTCACGGTCGATAGATAGTCTGTCGCTTTACTCTTTCTAGCCAGCTGATTGAATCTGACCCACTTATCGATCACTATTGTGAGCATGAGTCAACTATGACCACAGCTCCCGAAGTCGAGGAGTTGCGTGAGCGACCCTTCTGCGGCGTTTGGTCGCTCGGTCAGTCGCTTTAGAGAGATCGGATCGGTATTAGGAAAAGGCGGGATTCACATTCGGGGGATGTTATTGGTTGGATGAGGGACAGACAGAGGACGCTTTGTCCGACATGAGTCGAGAATAATTGTGGAAATATCACGAATGAAAACTCGCCGATTACTCGATGACCGTAAAGAATAACAAAGGCGGTGACTTGGATGTAAAAATCGAAGGCATTTTGGAGGCCTGGTTTGATTTCATTCATTTCAGTATTTTTCTTCGCGGTGGAAATGAAAGTCTTGATTGATTGACTATTTGCTATTGGATGTATAATAGAATACCGGCTGTCCTAAACTTGCTATAAACATTCAGCGTGCAGTGTCATGTGACATTCTTCTGCTTTGCTGCTATAATGAACGTGATAAAAGTGTAATTTTCTCTTTGATAGAGATATTATTCTACATCAGCAACTATTCTATCTCTTCATAAATAAAACTAGTGGTACAATCTGGTATAATGTACATTTCACCTGATAATGACCGGGTGACAGTTGAAACACGTGGAGTACAAATGTGGTTCAATTAAATGGACAGTACAACATCGGTATTCATTTCAAGAAGCTGTTCAACTATAATTCCACTACTGAATTTATTCAAGAATATAACATATGAATAAATGATCAGAAGACCAAGAATCCTTGTTTAACCCTGAGTCATACAAAGAGGAGAGAAGTTAGAGCAGATAGATATCCCTTCACGTATCTCCGGTGCACTTTAACGACGGACGTGAGACTTAAGACGTACGTCTTGTGTCGAATGAGGAAAAATTATGGAAGTGGTAGGTGGGGAAGGGCTTTGGACTTAGGACACAGTCCTTTTAGGACTGACTGGTGGCCGGCGACGGCGCGGTCTCTCCAGCTGAACCAAAGAGCGGCTGAACCGGAGGAGAAGAATTGCTCCTTATAAAAAATTTGCTTAAGATCTAAAAGAGGTGAGACAATCACGTGTTTCCCATTCATCAACCCTTGCTTAATTGGTGGACGTCGTTCCTTTTTTCATGTGCGTTTCAGGAGGTGCAACCCTCCGCTTGAAAGGTATTTATTGATAGGAAGAGTGCTAGATTTATCTTGCCTTCACCTGGATCGAGTCATGAGAAGGCGAGTGGTTTTAACTTACCTTTCTCCAAGTGCCATGGCAGCTTAGCTCTTCCATAAATCTTTGCGATGTTAAACGACATGTTAAGTCTTTTTGAAGCTTCAGAATTTTAAACACGCTCTGTGCTAAAGGAAAAGAACAAATGCTGCAACGCGTTCGGTTCGATCGTCGGTGCCTCTCCCCATAAGTAAGTCACGCCCACTAATCCCACGCGCGACGGATGTTCCCTCTCTCCCGAGTTCAGACGTCGGCTCTCATCGTGTGTGCTCCATGAACCACCATTTTTAGAACCACCCCATATCCTGACCAGAAGTCTACACTTCGTCCGAAACAATGGCGTAGTTGAAGTATACTGATGTTGCTTGGAAACAAATAAAAAGTAAATCTTTTTTTAACGACTGAACATGCAAATTTAAACATGGAAGCTGACTTCTACGGAGTAGTGGCGTGTGCAGCGATATCTCGATTTGTATCGCTACTCGTAGGGAATGGTTATGTTAGGTCATGGCGATATGGATGAAAGCATTTATGGTGGTGTACTCCCAAAACAGAAGACGATATAATGCAAACAAAACACCCGACCCGGACTGAGGTAGACGAGTTTATGTGAAGCTCACGATCGGAATATTTAGAACAACATTCCTTGAAAATACTCGTGGAATAGGAGTGCTCTCAGGATTTATATCTTTTGGATAAAAATGAGTTGTGAAAAGAACAGGAAGCCCATGCTTGCGTGAACATAATTAGGATATTAAAAATCATTACTGCGTGTATACAATATTTCCAATTTCTTCTTCTTTATTCTGCTTAATGCTTTATCCAGTTATGTGTGATTGATATTTATTTTCAGCCTAAGAAAGCAATGATTTATCAAGTTTTTAAAATTACTCTCGGAAACCATTGATACGTTTTCTAGTTCTAGTTCTTACTATCGCTCACAACAATCCATGCAACTCTCCTCTTCATATTTTTTGACAAGAGTTTAAGGCGAAAAACGACGGAAGTTTGTGTCAATCTCCCTCGAAAGATGGAACGACGGTCGCTACCGCGAGAGCGACATCCTAACCTTATTTCGGGAACTACCACGGAGCGTTGAACGTGAATTTTTCGGCGTGTCAAAATTGGTAAGGAAAAATCTAGCTTAACTTGAGTGACGTGTCACACCCAGAAATATCTTAAATTTAGTGATACTTGTAGCTTTATTGAAACAAGAGTTATACGTTTGACATATGTATTTATTAAAAAAGGAAAAAAATCTTCTCATTAGTTACTTCCTTGTTTCTGAATTTAATTTACAAAATCTTCAATTGAAGGTTGGTATTACGATGAAAGCCAAAGCAAGCGCTCCTAACTTGGTGTTTCAACCGGTTTTTATTCGTTTAAATATTAATCAACGCTGATAATGAGGCCCAGCAAAAGTATGTGAAGGGTTATATTTGACTTTGATTCTCTTTTGATGAGAGATACCTGCCTTGAAGTGTATTTCTTCAATTCATCCTCACGTTTTTTCTAGAGCTGGCAGTGATAAGTTTCAAAATGTGTATTTATATTCCTCGTCCTGCATACTAAAGTTTCATTGTATAGTATGCAAGATGTACTGTTGTTTATGTCTATTAGACCATTTATCTCGGTCTATATGTATATCTTGAAAGGGTTTCGCTATTACTACAATCAATTTGGTCATCTTTTAATTTAGCTTTTTTGTCCTTCAAGCAGAATGTCTCGTCGAGCAGTGTCTCCGTATCTGCTACCCCTTACACTCCTCTCCCCTAATAGAAACGGAAGGTGATCGAAAATAAAGTTTCCAGATCGGGCGGAATATATATAAGATGGTAGTTTGCTACTTTAAAACAAAATTTTACTTTATAATGCTCAAAATTTAATTTTTATTTTAAAATTACATGGCAGCATGTATTGACTGTTCTGAGGCGATGACCATTCGAAACATTTAATGCCACCCAAAATGTCTCGGCATGCCACTTTTGACACGCGTGTCATAGGTTTGCCATCACTGACTTAGATGTTAAATTTCCATTGCCGGATTTGCCACTGTCAACTATGTGGCTCAAAAATACCGTAGTAAATACTGTCAGTAAAAACTTGCCCTTAAAATATTATAAAACTTCTAAAACTAAGGACCGAAGTTAATTGACATTTGTTTAAGTGTTAATATGAAGCATGAAAATGAAATAGGAGTTGAGGATAATCATAAATTTAAAGCTCTCTCTAAAGATTTATTATCTTTCAAAATAATTGATTTTTCCATCAACGCAAATAGCACTCGTATGACAGTGACATGAGTGTGACAGACTAGCGGGAAGGCCTCGCCAGGCGAAGCAATACCTACTGGTAAGTCTTCCGAGCGTAAAACCTGAATCTTTCACGTCCCTTGGTCGTTCTCTTCGATGTTGGACCTCGAATTCGTTGTCCCTCGCACGAAGAGGAGCAGTTGCAGAGCTCTTGCAATCGGTATCTGCCCTCTTGCCTCCCCTTTCATTCCCCCGTCGGCTTCTCAAGCAGCTTCACGTGCTTCCCTATTTTGCCACTAGAGCCGCTCTTCATCGGAGCGTTTTAAATTTCTCCTAATTTCACTAATAAATGAATAAGAGTGAAGCACTTTTCAATTTTGTGAGCGGATTTTTAATAAAGAAACAATACTGTTCTTGATAGTATTCTTTTTATGTGAATATCTAGTGAATCGTTCACTTTTAACCAACTTTACTAAGCCTCCATCGTAATAAATTACAAGTTAACTCTGGGAGAAGATTTTGACTGTTAATCAAGTCATCCAATGGAAGTTTCCTTTTATATATTTCACAAATCCGCTATCTTTTGGACGTAAACCGTCGTCAGGGAAATCGTATATCACTTAAATAACTTTCTATTCTTTTGTATTTTCTACTTTTTCATTTGGTAACCAAAATAGTGAGATCTATGCTTCGCAATTAAAGAAGCAAAGGAAACAGTTTGAATGAATTTTACCTCTCAGATAATTTAAGAATATTTCCTCGTATAACTCGCCCTATCGAATACCTACATAATGGTTAAACTCATTAATTAAGACTTGTAATTTTAACAGAGAATTTACCGAACGCAATTCACAAGAAAGTAGTAGAAGTCACTCGTCCTTGGAACTCAACTCAATTTTCACTCAAAAAACACATCACACGGAGATCTATAGTGAGAGGACCACTCATCGGTTGATATATTTTTCAGATCTATTGGAGAAGTCTATCGGATGGCACGAAAGAGGTGGTCAAAACGAAATTCATACACTCTCTCTGTCTCGCATAGGAAATTGCTTTAAAATACGCTGATTGGCTTGGAACTAATAATCTCAGAAAGGTTCAACTGTGTTCACATTTGATTCCCGCTCTGGTTGGCAATTTGAAAGTCTCAAACCATGGTACATATTTTGTTTTCATGCCGAAAATAGAATATGTAGTATAAGTTTGGAAGGTCTCTTTCTTGCGAGAGTCATAACATAAGGCAAGTGTATATATATATATATATAATTGTTCCTTCTCTGCCGGTGGGTGATAAGCAGCCCGCGCGCCATCTATTGGCCGTTCTCGTGGGTCATACCCTGGGGAGTGTTTGTTCATATAAACCCCCCGCCGATTCCAGTGGTTTCTTAGTAGACTGGGTAGCTTGGTGGTCTGACCATTGGACGCGAAATCCAATGGTCCGTGGTTCGACTCCCGGTCCAGTCGAATTTTTTCTGCTTGGAATTGGCCATCTTTACATCTTCACAACACCATTGTGTCTGTTGATTTTATGTGTTCCTATCCACTTTCTTTCTACCTTTCTGTATTATACAGATACATGTTACACAGATACATAATATACAGATAAATGTTTATACAGATGTTTATAAAGATATATATATATATATATATATATATATATATATATATATATATATATATATCTTTATAAATGTCGTGTATATATATATATATATATATATATATATATATATATATATACACGATGGATAGGATGGAGGAGATAGACACACAAAAAAAGAGACGATCACACTTACATAGGTAGCTTTCGGAACTAGTCCGTCTTCAAGGCGTATCACGGAACAAATGATATGGACCGAAGTCTCAAAGGTGTTATTAACGTTCGTTCCGCTTCCCAACCGCTGGGAAAAACCCCTTCCCCTTCCCCCATCCCCACTCCCCTAACCTACCGCCCCTCCTACCCCTATCCTCACCAGCGCACACGACATTTGTTCCGTGATACGCCTTGAAGACGGACTAGTTCCGAAAGCTAGCTATGTAAGTGTGATCGTCTCTTTTTTTGTGTGTCTATCTCCTCCATCCTATCCACATCGTGTGTTCATCGCCGCATGGCTGACTCCAATCCATCAACGTATTTATATATATATATATATATATATATATATATTTCTACTATTGCTACAACTTGGAATCAGCCAAATAATCAGATGCCTGCACTTGTGTGTGAAGCGTGGTTCAAGAATTTTTTTAACGACTTATTAGAAAAAGTCATATAAATGAGCACTCGACGTGTCACCATAGTCACACCGACCTCCATGGCGTGTCTCTCTCTCTCTCTCTTTTTAAGCAGACGATATTCCGGCTCAGTCTTTAGAAACACTCTCCACCCTCTTTTTCCCTTTCCCTTCCCCCCTCCCTTCCTTCCCCCTCCCATCGAATCTAATCACCCATCCCCTCCCTCCCCCCCCTTTCGGTCAACCCAAAAAATCCTAGCTTTGCGCGGCGGTGATTGCAAAATTTCGCGGTGACTTCATCTCGGGCGATATTCCCTTTTGCTTTTTGGAGAGAGGAGAGCCTTTGAAAGAGGGTGGAAGGGTGGAAGATGGTAAAAGCCGGGAAATTCGACGGCTCTGCGCTCCGCTCCGTTGACCCCTTTAACCCCGGTGTCGATTCGCCGCGTCGATTCTCCGGAAAGGGAGGGTGAGAGGGTGAGAGATGGACATCCCCGGACCAACACACACACACCTCCCTGCCTATATTACCATTTAGCATCGATATCTGAAATGAGTAATGGGTCTTAGAGTCTCAAATCGTGACATTTGATGAGAAAATGAAATGTGCGCAAAATTTTCTGAAATTGGATTATATTAAGAGGTCGCGCACGCAGCTTTTCGTTTAACATAGTGGGGTTTCCTTTAAGCGCGCGCCACCCGTTTGAAAAGCCCGCGCTCCCGGATTTATACGCGCCTCCCCCCCACCACTTCTTCCCCACCCCCACCTGTCGAAGGTTCCGATATGTAGGCTTAAACCAGTTATCACTTTGGAGGGGAGGTGAGACTGTTATGTAAAATACAAAGCCTTGTATTTAGAACATTCACTAATATATGTTATAATGGAAAGAAGAAGCTCCATGGTCGGGACGAGAACTAAATTCTAATTTCACTCTTTTTTAGAATTTTTATTATATTTTGCTCAAAAAAATATTTGAATTGAAGACTGTTAGTGCCTTTCTGGACATCTTTGGCATAACTTTTCGGTGCCTGAGGACTATTTGTAGCAGATGCTGTAGCATGATTTGTAGCAGATTTGCTCCTCATTCTTGGTCAATCCAGCCTAAGAATACTCTTTGATGAGAGCAACGCCACGCTCGGCGAGGTCATTAACGACCCCCCTCCCAAAGGGGAAACCAATTTAAGCCTACGTATCAGAGCCTTCGATGGGTGGGGGAATGGCGCGTAAACCCGGGAGCGCGGGCTTTTCAAACGGGCGGCGCGCGCTTATGTGTGCCCCACTATGTTAAACGAAAAGCTGAGTGCGCGACCCCTTAATCTTATCCGATTTGCCAAATTTTTTGCACGCATTTCATTTTCTCATCAAATGTCACCATTTGAGACCCTAAGATCCATGACTTTCAGACATCGATGCAAAACGGGACGCCCTAACCTCATAATTTGGCATTCGGAATGGAGCGCTGATAACATGATTATGTATTTCAATTTCATCGAACGATAATTATACCGACGTTTTTGACCGAAGTTTGGAGGACCCTTTTCTACCTCGTCACATCCACTCACAGCCGTTTTCCTTTTACGCTGAGCCACTGAAAATTATTCAACGGTTCAGACATAACCTGTTGATTGCCAATGGAATTATGTAAAAAAAACTGTAATTGGATTCCAGGAGAACCGATGGAAGGTCTTTCGGCTCCTCTTTTCCCGATTTCGGGTTCTAAACCCGAATGGAGCTGACTATCAACTAGCCGAATTTCGTGTCGCATCCCACACCCATGTGACCCGACCAAGCACTTTGCATGGGAGGCGACGACTTACGCTTTTACCTGTCAAAAAACACGTGACTATGAAACTTCGACACTACCCTGTAGTATTGGCGGCTCTAAAAGAAAACAACTGCTTACTTGCAACTGTTTTGCAACAAAACAGTTTCAAAACGAAACAATAGCGTGAAGCACTCTTTTGTGGGCTATAGCCAGAGCCACACCAAACATCAGGCGATCCATTCGCGCTGTTAAAACAATGCTGGTAGTTTTGTATTTCTGTTTTAAGAAATATTTTTCGTGAACAAAATAACAATTGATTCATGTTATATGCTTCACAGTTCTATTTTTATCTATGACGATGGGCGAATATGTGTTGGCTAAATAAGCAACCGCCAGAAACAGATTCCAATCCAATATTTTTCTTTTGTAACCACTACTGACAACCTCAAGGCCACTACACGTGAAATCGCAACTGGAGTAGAAGAGGAACTGGAGAAACAGTCGGCTTCTGTAGTCAATCAGTTGCCGCTCTGCACAGCGCAACGGCGAGGCTGCGGCGCGGTCGAGAAACTAACGAATCGTTTGAAACAGTTGTCTTACCGAAACAGTCGCCGTGGCTACAGTCGTTTCGCTCCGACGAAACTCAATTCCACCTCTACGGTGTCCTACTCTGCACGTCAAATTGAAAGCAAAACTATGGACTTTCCTATTTGTACATTTTGTTACGGCCGAGCCAATGAGTCCTAGCTTTCTCTTCATCTAATACACATTCCCTCTCACCATAAAATTACAACGCCTCCAAACCGACCACATTTTGCTGCACTCATGACTTTGATTGCCCTGACTCTCCCCTCTTTCGATAATAACCTCGACGCCTGCAATCGATTGCCACGAATTCGATTCTTTTTAGTAAGGCTGTGGAGTAGGGTGTATCGAAAAACAGTTTTTTCGAAATCGGTCTGCGGCTAGTGCTTACATTTTGTGTTTGGTAGTCCTTATAACCCATAAAGAATTCCAACTCGATCGGATTATATCTTCAGGCTGCGCTTATTAGTCAAAATTTTACATTTTTTTTGAAAAAAGTCAAAAATGTACAAATTTTCCTGGTAGTTTCTAGACGTTCCCGGAATGATTTTATTGTAAATAATTATATATATTGCTTGTATGTTGCTTAACATTAGCGATTGAGTGTGCTTGAATCAGTCAAAATGGTTTAATAGTTCGTCAAAAAACGCCAAATATACAGAAATGTTACGGATGTTAGGTAGGCAATAGTTCGCTATAATAAGTCGACCCCACCGACTTAAATTTGCCAAGAACGATAAGGTAATAGGATAGGAAGTAAAATGCAGATCTTAGTTGATTGACTAATCGACTATCCAAGACTCACCATGATAGGGTAGATGCAAATACATTTATAACTCCAAAGCGTGCGTTGCTTATATCCTGCACTGGTAGGACTTAACTTCCACCACCCTAGTGCTCCCATCACCCGTGTGTCATCGCCTGCACCACTTACTTGTCAAGAAGGGCATATTCCTCTCATTGAGAAACCTGGTTTATTCTACCTTACCCACGTTACGCCCAAAACTGCCGATGCAGAAGGATCAACTGCCACAATTGGAACTTTCTCTGCGAAGAATGCATAGATTTGACGGAATTGTCGTGCATAGGATCCGACGGAGAGAGGAAGTACACAGGGAAGCACACCGCCATCATCCGGCGTTTAGAAGAATATGTCCAGCGTCCTCTCCAATGGATTGTGTGTCGATTGCATTCTAATGAACTGCCTCTTCTAAGACACATTTTTGAGAAAATTGATGGCAAGACATCTGGCTCGAAGGGATTTCATGGCGACATAGGAAAGAGCTTGTCTACCTGCCAAGACCGACCCATCGTCCAGTTCGAAAATTTGAAGCTGTTATTGCTGATGTTTACGTTGATGTTCTCAGCAAAGACCAGGTTAACCTCTTAAAAAAGTATAAGGCTGCAAACAGTGGAGTGTGTCCAAATGATCTTGCGATATGTTTTCCTGGGCCCATTCACCATGCTCTATGTCTGACTCTTGCAGGGTGCATCCTTGGACTGTATGTAGCAACCTTAAATCCATCATCTGCTCATAAGACATTGACAGAATTTGTCGTTAAAGTTTACGCCCCCATGTGGTTTCACATCAAATAGAATGGAGCTATCAAGGACGCATCAAAATACCCGTAGCTGACAATACAGAAAATGGAGTATTTACCAAGAGACTTAAAGACTTTTCTATATGAACGTCTTCAAAATAATGCTTTATTGGGGCATCCAGAAAACATACTTGTTGGTATGTTGGGAGACAGTCGGCCAAATGTGCGTCAAAACGCGGTGAAGAAAATCCTGTAAGAATTAAAAAGCCAAAGCCAACCAAACAACACCATTACAAAATTTGGACGCCCAGTGATCAACTTTAATGCCAAAGATTACACAGATTTAGTGCACTGGGTAAAAGAAGAAATAAGATTACCTCTAGAAGCACACTTACTTACCAATGAAGACTTAGAAGAGATCACAGCAAGAAGAGACGATTCCTTAGGAAAACTGCAGACATAGTTTCACCTGCTGTGACATGATCAGGCAGTGGAGGAGTGGCAGGTCAAGAATGTAAATGCTACATCAATTGCTGTATGTGGTTATGACTCCCTATATGGTAACATTAGAGCTCGATTGGGGAATAGGAAAATATTACCAAAGTTTGATACCAAAGCGGATTTTAAAACCTAAATAGGCCAGTCTACCAGGGTGGGTGGGCGGGCGGCACTCGACTGCAGCCACCCTCTTGTGGTGAGTGTTGGATAGTCGATTAGTCAATCAACTGAGATCTGCATTTTACTTCCTATCCTATTACCTTATCGTTCTTGGCAAATTTAAGTCGGTGGGGTCGACTTATTATAGCGAACTATTGCCTACCTAACATCCGTAACATTTCTGTATATTTGGCGTTTTTTGACGAACTATTAAACCATTTTGACTGATTCAAGCACACTCAATCGCTAATGTTAAGCAACATACAAGCAATATATATAATTATTTACAATAAAATCATTCCGGGAACGTCTAGAAACTACCAGGAAAATTTGTACATTTTTGACTTTTTTCAAAAAAAATGTAAAATTTTGACTAATAAGCGCAGCCTGAAGATATAATCCGATCGAGTTGGAATTCTTTATGGGTTATAAGGACTACCAAACACAAAATGTAAGCACTAGCCGCAGACCGATTTCGAAAAAACTGTTTTTCGATACACCCTACTGTGGAGAGACGCAGGCCGACTGATTTATTTCCTCTAACAGTTGTCGTTTCCCCGTTCCCCTCTTTTGTCAAGCACACCATGGTGTTTGTGTGGTGCGACCCACGTACCCCTACTTTCCCGATCATTTGGAGTGCTGCACCTGCTGACTGCTAGCAGTTTGCTTGCGCTGAGAACTCCTCCCTCCAAGTCTCTCTTTTCAGTCCACCTAAGGTTTATGAGAACTAGAACACATGATTGGGAATTTGTCGATTTAGTCGTTATATAAACAACCATGTTGGGTTAATCCGCCGCGACAATGGTTTGGTAAGCACGACTGTCGCCTCATTATGCCGCAATGTGGACTTGAGTCATGAGCATCGCAGTTCGCATTAAAACCCCCTCGGAATTCGTCTTGAAGGGATATGGCTTGGTAGTGTAACTGGCTTGTTGATATAAAATAAAAACATTGGAACAACACACCTGACCGGCTATTGGGAGATCCGGGTTTGAATCCCGGTCATGTCAAATGATTTTTTCATTGCAAATTTCAACCCTTGGTGCATTTGCACCCGTGCAAGTGACTTCGTACCACATCATTTGTCAAATGCAATGATTGGAGAATCTCTTTTCAGTGTCTTTGATGCAGAGAAATAAAAGTATTTCACCATCCCATTGCATTTTGTCGTTTGTGAAGAAGATGCCGGAATAAACTAGTCCCACTCTCCTCCGTAGAATTTCAGTGATGCTCTTCGCAGATTAACTTAAGGAAATTTGACTCGCAGCTCCAAGTACCATGGTAGTTTTGTTTTCGCTCAGATTCGTACCATTCCACGCTCCTAGATGGTGAACTGTGATGGATTTTAGTGATCGCCTTTTTTTTCTTCGAAGAGGTTAAGGTGGATACCGTGATGAGAGCCAGGTGTGACGGGATTTCAGGTTTGTGCCTCTAGAGGGACGACGAGGGGTTCTTGAGGGAGTTTGAATGATGCACTCTGGGAAGGCGTGGGAAGAAGGGTATCTTCGCCACGCACGCGTGCTGCGGGGGCGTTGAGCAAAGCACGTAGGTAACCCGTCTGTGGGACACGATGAAGATACTTCGATCGAGATTTGAAGAGGCTATGAAAATTGAAAGCAAACGTAACATTTTTTTTCGTTGCGTTGGATTTTATTATTGCTTGAGAGAGAATTTTCCCGTCATAACGGGAACCGGGGTCGAAATTAATTTTCTTAGTTCAGCTTAGTAAGGAGCATGAATTAAATATTGTGATACTAATGGAGAAAAATGTTTGAATCGCGAATCAGTGTGACGAATGTTGACAGGGTAAGACGGTAGTCCGTAGACCAGAGCTGCAGCACAGAGCACACACTCACACACAGACAGCATAATTCAACCTCGTTTTTTGTGGTGAGGCAGGGCCTGGGAAAAGGGTTGGGTGGGGTTGGAGGGGTGGGTAGGAAGGGAGAAAGACCGCGTCTCTCGGTCGAGAGGAGGTCGAGCGGCCGGCATCCACGTCTCCCCGCTCGCGTAACCAACAGAGGAGAGGGGAAGGTGGGGAGAGTGGAGAGGGGTGTGTGTAAAACTCACCCCTCCTCTAGCGTTCCATCTCTCGACCTAAATATTCCACCAGAGAGCAGAGTAGAGTAGAAGGGGGTGGGTGGGAGGGATGGCCTTCCCCTCCTCAGACAATGTGGGACAGGGAATCATCGATACGTGTGCCCCTTAGTAACGACGCCGCTACCTCCAATTTCCTTCGTCTCATCTGAGTTGTCCCTGACGACCGCGAAGGATTCATTGTCACACCGTCGCGATCTCCCTTAGGGATGGGCATAAGATACCGGTATTCAGTACAAACGGTTAATATTCTTTTTTACTTCTGTATTACTTAACAGGCCCTATTTGAAATCGGTACAGCCGGAGGTACCGATACTAGAACAGCACTGCCATCTGGTGTGCAAGCTTTCGACTGCGAAGGGAAAATAATTGAATGATGGTAATACGTGTTACGGGAATATATGGAAATCAACAGACATTTACAGGGAATGTAAAACCGAAATTTCCCTTGATTATTTGATATTTAATTTTTATAAAGCACACATTATTTAAATATTTCTCCGAGAATTCGCGTTCAAAGCAAGGAAAAAGGGTCCATTGTTCATGGGAAAAATGTTGCAAAATGCTCGATGTTAAAGAACAAGAATCGGCATTCAACTTCATTTTCCTGAATTAATTTATGTGATTGACAGATTACATACCTCTAAATTTTAGTTAAAATAATTTTTGATGGTTATTATGCATTAATCTACTGTACTGGATTCTACTTACACCACATTACCGAAACGCTCGACTAGTTAAGTTAGATTAACGATAATATACAACTAATTATTATATTTAAACATTAAAAATCCCGTTTTACCGATAATATTGCGTCGATAATACCTCTCTTTCCGTGAAGGCTTCCGCGGAGTTTTTTTGATGAAGAGAATGGTTTTCCGGTTCGCCAGCGTTCCAGCTGGTGAAATATTGTCCATCAAATATGGATAAGCGCGGAGGGAGACCCGGAAAACCATTCTCTTCATCAAATACCTCTCCTTTACTAGTACTTGCCTTTAAAATTCTCGTTGGTTAAAAAGCGGTACTTCTGCTGGGAAATGTCCTGATGCCACCACTAGGGAATGGAAATCCCGGATAGCTCACATTTATGGAAAATACGCCCTCTTTTGTGAGGATTGGCTATTTGTTCGATGGCGTTAATCCTGGCACCTGGCGATTGACGCTGTCTCTCTGATCGGCAGTGGGGTCCCTGGGCTTTCGAGACTTGCCGCACTAATTGATTCCTTCGTCATCGATCGTTCGGCTGACATTGCCGCGCCCGTGTTTCTCGATGAGTCGGCCGCCTTTTCTCGACTCCCTCCCGGCCTCAACTCCGTCCGGTGCCCTTTCTTCTTCGTACGGCACGATGTGAGTACAGTACTATATGTAAGGCATTTTCTGCAGATTCCACTCCACGGGCACCACTTACTGGTACGGTTAGAGCACACTGCAGGATATGTATGGCAAAACTTCGCCTACATTTCAGAAAATAAACCGATGACTAGCAATGCTTTTCAATGCATTCTCTGGCAATAATAAGTGCGTCACGTCGAAAAAGTTGGACAAATTGCCAATCCGCTCGCATGAAGCGCTGCCTGTCGCTTCTTTTTGTTTTAGACACTCTTGTGGCGGCGCGCAAGTTTAATTGACCCTGCATGTTGCTCTCAGAAGCCAAAGATTACCATTCATACGCTCTAATGTTAACACAAAATAGGAAGGTTAGCTCCTTGAACGTACCCGACGAGAGATAACTTGTAATATTAGACAATATGAAAGAGAATGGATTCTCTTTTCAAATAAAATTACGGCACCTTTGGCGGTCATTTACAAGATATTAATATCCATGCCAAAGGTCTACTCCCTGTCTGAAAAAATCCATTTGTACTATTTTGGCCAGATTTTTTTGCCAGTAGGATCGTTCTCCGTCCTTCCTGACGTAGTTAATCGGGAGTGAAGAGCTCTCTCTCCGATCAATATGGGTCATGTGGTGGGCCGAGGATGTGCGCTCTAGGGATGATTATTTGTGTCGCCGCATAGTATTTTACTGGTCGCCTCACGTTTTATCGCCTTTGAAACTTGTGGGAGAGCACCTTGGTACGCGAATGAAAGATGACCTCGTGAACTTCAACTCACGGGATGAAGCCTCGCGTGAACCAAGACTGTGGCTGGCTGGCGCAAGACTGGCTGGCTAATCATTCGGGTCACACTATAGCCATGGATTATTAACACAATGGAAATAGCTAGATAGCGAAAAGTCGCCATGGACTCCGAAATATGCTCTACTTGGATTTTAACGTCCCCAATTCCCTGGACTAGTCTCAGGGTTTTGCGTCTCTATGCCACTGCGCAGAGGGGCATTCGGCCCCTGCAGGTTTGACACGGCCCGTTTTCCAAAGCCCAAATTCTGCCTCCCAAATGCCTCATCCACAAAACAATTTTCTTATTCATCTTAGTCGATCCTCTTTTACCCGTTGAGTGAAAATTTTTTGCAAAAAAAATTGCCAGTCAGTCTTGTTAAGAGCCATCGGCCGGCATTCGGACTTACATAACTCTTCTATATTCCACATTTGCCCCCTCTCCTATGTTCTCTACCCGCCTCAATCTAGTAGGTCCTCTGCTCTGCTTTTCTCTGGTCTTACTTCCCAAGCTATTTTAGGGTATCGTTGTTTTCCAATTCGATATGCGGACGACAATTTTTCTCGGAGATAATTAATGGCGACCCTCCACACTCGATGGGGCATACGCAGGAAGGATGCGCTGAAGTCAGCGAGAACTCAAAATAGACGCGTGTGATCGTGCATTGGGGCATTCTGGTAGAAGATGAAGGCCGCTCCACCTTCACATGTTTAACGAAGTAGTGGTTTAATGTTGAATGTGAGTTTTTCTGGACGCAAAATTTAAGAAAATATAAGTGTACTGCCCGTAGCCTTTTCGGCAACCTGTCTGAGATGTGCGTTTGTTACTGCAGTGAAATAATGCTGCGTTCGGTCTCGTCATAGAGAGCGTATTCCGGTGATGGGCACACGAGGTGCAGGCTGTGGACCGCTAAAGAGGCTAAACTCCAAATCTGGCAGTGCAGTGGGACGCAGTGATGTAGCTTCTGAGATGTGCTTGCCTTGATAAAACGACTCTCACTTCAATGAAATTATTCAATGAAAAAAGTGCGGTAGTAAGTGCGCACGCTCTCATATTCCGGCTCGAAAAAGGTGAGAAAAGTATTTTTATTCACACGTCACATCGAATGACTATTCTATGATTAGTAAAAGTATTTAGGCACTTAAGAAGAAAGTATTTGCATTATTTTAGTTAGGCTTTTAAGAAAATTATATGGAAGAAATTTTGGTAAACTTATCTCAATAGCATTATTGAGCCAAAAAAACACCTGAAACAATATTGCTTGGAATAAGGAGGTAATTCGACTTGTAGCACTAATAGAAATAATGGTAATTTACGTTGGCCCCTTGGGAACATTGATCTTAAAGCTGAAGTGGATGTAGATGTTTTAAATTGGACATTTTACGAGTCGGCTCCTTAAAAAAACGCTGTATTCTTCGCATATTTCTCTGGAATACACCAAAAACCGCTTTCATGTTGAGGATAAAACTAAATTAATATCACCGGAAACAGACATGACCCAGGTAATAACGGGCCTATATCGTAAACATAGTCTTTATGCCAGATTCTTGAACACATTGTTGTTACCACTATCATGACCTTCCTGGATTGGGCCCTTTTATATGGCAGTCAGCCTGACTTCCAGAAGATAGATACAGCGAAACACAGCTGGCGCTCTTCCTTCATGATATCCTAAAATCAAATGAATCGAATGAGCAAGTTGACGCGATATTTCTTGAATTAAAGAAAGCGTGCGATAAGGATCCTCACTTAAAAACTGAAATACAAATTGCAATCATGCGAAGCAAATGAAAAATAGTGGCATTGGATAATGGACTATCTCAGTAAACAATAATTATTGATGGTATTAGCTTTGATATGCCAATAATCACATCTGGTGTTCTACAAGGAGGCGCCATGGCCCAGTTTTTGTCATTATTTATATAAATGATATAAGTTCTCGAGTTGGCAGTGAACTTAGATTATTTGCCCACGATATGGTCATCTACCGCGAAATCAGCGAAGACGCAGACTTGGAAGTTCTATCATCGGACCTAAATAACGTTCATACGTGGTGCCAGGAGTGGAGGCTAGAACTAAATATTAGTAAATGCACCACAGTACACTTCTTGTGGAAGTCATCACACCGACGGCATGTCTGCTTTGTGGGTGGATTAAATGTAAATCTTCAGATAAAGTCAAATATCTTTGAATTGCCTGAACTGCAGACATGTCGTGGGGAACTCACACCTTTAATACACTAGGGTTTATTCGATGGTCTCTAGATGAGAAAGTTAAATGAAGGTGCTACTTCGCTCTGGTTAGCTCTTGCGTCAAATACGCCGCCAGAATTTTGGACCGTGGACGGAAAGATTCAGCCCAAAATATAAATAATAAAAGAAGGAATGCTGCGCACTTCGTTAAGAACTGCTGCGAGCAAACGTTAAGTGTTCCTCACCTTTTGAAGGGATTAGATTGGGAGCCGTTTGAGAATCGGAGGCTAAACGCTAGGCATAGTTTGCTTGAGAAATTCAGAACAGGCGTGTTTCAGAGCGACAATGAGAATATCATTTTGATGTCACACTACATTTCTAGGTCCAAAGGAAGCGTTAAAGTAAGAGAGATAGATACATAACTGAACAGATATGTACAAGAAGTCGTTATTTTCATGCACAGTTAGTGACCATAATAAAAGTATCTCCACTCCAAACACACCCACTATACATTTCACCTACCTAATCATTTACACGGGTAGGTATCCTAACACCCCCTGCCACACGCTTATTAGACGGCTTGCTGGGTGGTATCTAGATGTACTTTAAGACTAAAAACTATAATGAATAGTGATGGGCAAATTGGTAGGCTTTGAACTTAGTGTAATGGCTGAGGGGAGAAATAGATTATACAGCACATTTTTTGTTTCGATTGAGCGCATTTGTACAGAATTTAGTAAAATACACGTATTTTATCTTTTTTAATGTATATTTTTTTATTTTACTTTACTGCCAAATTATTTTTTTAATCCCTAAATTGTTACTATAACTCCGTATCGGCCATTAACCAATCGCAGGGCTGCTAATTAAGAAATAGATGACGAACACAATCCGAGTGTCATTTCCTCTCTACCTCGAAGGCTAAAGAATTCATTATTTACGAATTCGGTCTCATTAATTACAGTCTCGGCGGGTGAGACGGGGCCCTGCAAAATTATTGCGGGCTTTCGGGGAGGGTGGTGCTTCCGTCCCCTCCCCACAGATGTCAGGGGGTGGGGTCACATGTGATGCGGAGAGGGGAAGGGGAAGGAGGTCACGGGAAATGGAGGAGTGGAAAATGAGATGGGGAATACGTGTGTGGTGGGGCTGTTTGGGAGGGCCAATGGGGAGGTGGTGATGATGCCTATGCCTCCTACCCCTCCCTCACTTCCCCATGAGACGACTTAAATGCCATTTATGAATACGAGTCTTTTATTTGAGATAAATAAACAGGAAAATCGCGGCTCTATTCACTTTTATTTTTCTGCGCATTGAATTTTTAATCACGTGTCATCAAATGCGAGAATGGAGGCGACTGTCTGCTATGAATTCGATTTCTACGAGAAACTGTTTACTCGAAGTGGAATCTTCGTAGGTATTGAATTGTCATTGAATGAAAGATAGTTGCTCATCTTCCATTTTCAAGTATTAATAAACGACCGCAAGATTGATGCAAAAATTTAATAATCGATGTAGTTACCGCTGCAGTCCGCTTCAATGCATGGAAGTGCCAATAAACCAACATAGTCTTCGGAAAATATACATATTTTGCATATGGCACTCCTTATAACAAAAGTTATGTGATTTGATCCTCTTGTAGCTAAGGAATTAAGTTATTAAAATTATTGTTTTTGAAACAATAAGAGGGAAATATTTGTTTTGAATCACATGAGGCTCTCCATCGGGGATGGTTTACTTCAAGAGGTACGTAAAGTCCTAACGGATACGAAAAAGTTTTCCATTTTGATAGCAGACCCTCATATATTCGTCGTATATGTCTGGGTGATAGAGGGAGGAAGATGTCTTTTGCAATGTTTGTATTAGCCACGGTAAATGCTGGACCAAGAAATTCACTTACTCTGCCATAAATTATATAATTGTTAGGAATTATAGACTTTCAGTCATATTTACTGATGGAAATTAGCCATGAAACTTGAGATGAAATATTATTCACCGTATTTTCGCTTCTTTTACACGACTTTGGACTTATTTTCCATAGCACAGCTTGATCCACCATAATTCTGTTTTATGACCCTGCCGCAGGAAGTCCAATTTGAATGCATTCTATTAAAATGCCATTCTGGGGCAAATAGCGTTATGCCAGTATTTTGCATGAAATCCTCGCCCCCAATTTGAAACTTTATCACATCTATTGCTCTTCACTGCTATTCCACATCACTCCGCTATTGCATCCATAAGGAAATGGAAGGGGAGATGAGCTGAACACCTTACTCTGAGACTACCAGTGATCATGGAGTTAATAAAACATTACGTTAAATGGTCCCGAAATAACAATTATCGATTCAATCTTTCTAGCATGGGATTGGCCTTCAGGTGCTGTGGCCGGAACATACGGGAATCGTAATCGAGTTTATTCAAAATGCCAATGAGAGGGCCGGGGCTCCAGTCTCGGGAGAATTTTCTGTCAAATCCTGATCCCGACTCGGGCGTTTCGTGGAGGTTTCACCACTGGATGCGCGCGGTCGGCCGTTCGCAGTTTTGGTCGTTTGACTTAGCCCCTTCGGACCCCACAAATGCTTTTCGGTGACAAGTAGGCCAATGCCGACTGCGGATTTCAATCGCCCTCTTTTCTCGTCAAGTTTATTCCTGCCCAACCCCGTATCTCTCAAACGATTGGCGGTCCGTCGCATTCACAACTGATCACCGAACCCTCCTCCCGACCCCTCTCCCTCCCACTCACCCCACACACACATCCAATGTGAATATTATTTCGGAAGGGGGTAGGTGGAGTGGGGGCGAGTGGGGGTGGGGAGACGGGAACGGGGTGGGCGAGAGAGAGAGAATGTGTCCCTGAAAAGGCGAATATGCCCATCCCCTTTCCTCTCTAATCTCCCGTTATCAAGCCCTTCACCGCCTCATGGGCGTTGGGCATTGGGCGTCCATTCACGGGACTAGGGGGCGAAATTAAGACCCCGAAGGAATATCCCTTCCGTATGGACCGAGTGCCTTAGAATCTATCAGTGCGTCGTGAGGATGCACAGTGGGCTGGGTACTTTGAGAAGTACTGCTGATCTTTGCACACAGCTATTATCCATGCACAGGCTTCCATCAGGTCATAACATTTGAAATCACAGGGCTGTTGCCGGGCGTGAAACAATATTGCCTACAGACTAGCTGACTGAACAAAGCCTCGAAAAAAAAGGAACCTCAAAAGGAGCACAATTATCGGGAGAGAAGGAAAAAGTAATCGCCAGGGCTTTTCTTCCTTATATTTCACCCATAACAAACTTGATAGCATGTATATGAAGTCGGCACAAAGTGGCAACCGTTCGAAAACCACTCGGTGAACACCGAACGCTCCTTGTCATTGTGAAGGGCAGCCTGGGCTTGAAAAATAACCGGGGTATACTGCATATCATGCGAGTGTGGAAGGGTGTGTATTGAGGAGACAAAGCGGACCATCGAGAAAATAATGAAGGAGCATGATAGGTATTAAAAGCCATGCCAACCGAAAAAGTCATCATTAGCAGAGCATAGCCTCGCCCTTGGTCATCGAGTTGAATTTCTTAATTCCTTGCTACTTTCCCGAACGTCCGGATATTGGGAGTGTAGTCTTAAAATATACGAATTGATAATGATAATGGCCTAACCTAACGTAAGACTTGAAGACTGGTAAGAAACATAATTCAGAAGATTCATAGCGGCTGCCACAACAATGGAGAATTCTCGGATATAAATAACCGCCAACAATTCTGCTCTGACTCTTAACTATCCTGCTGATGATGGCGGAGTCTGCCGTCGGTACGCTGATAGTACTCAACGACATAACCCGGTGTGGAAATCGAGAAATGTTCACTCAATCATTAGTGAATCATTAATTGATGTAGATGGATAATGCATACAGATTGGTGGTGAAATTGTGATCAAATTACTCAAATGACACGCCGTTCTCATATCGCGCCTCATTTTTTTTCCTCCGAATGACTCTCCTCCTCCCTTTCGTCGAAGGAAACAGTCACCATCCATCCCCTCAACCACCCCTTACACCTCGACGCCCTGTAGCACATTCTCCACCCCCTTCCTTTACCTCCACCCACCACCACCACCAACCCTCTATACACCACCAACGAGTTCTCTCCCACCAGGGGACGGAACTTTCGTGTAACTCGTGTGAGGTAAAGAGAGTGAGTGTGTCAGTCTGTCCTCGTGCGCCCGTCAATATTCGCTTCCACTCGTTCGACCATGAAGATTTCCGCTGGTGTCGTCGGATATGGTCCGGTTTCTGGACCGTGAATATTATGCATTCGTCAAATACACTTCTTTTCTGGCATTTTCCCGGTTTCCTTTATAACCTTGACTTTACATCCGCAATATGCTCCCCAAACAGTGATTGCTGAAGAACTTAATGTATGAGTGTACCTTTGGGTGTTTAAGTCTCGTGCATTCTTGCCTAGTCATCACTGTATTTAACATATTTTTAAGCGATGGATGAGTGCGTTTTTCAAGATCGAATCAGTTTCACTTTTTTATGGCTCACATTAATCATTTAATATTTAGCGGCGTAAGTTATAACTATCCCTTTGCATATACAGTCGTACTTGGAAATAACTTCGACTGAAAACTATTCATTTCAAACAAGTTTTCTCTTATTCATTTTCCCCCAAGCATATGAAGGCAATAATTCACAACACACTTTTTCAAAACTCGTAAAAATAAGTCACTTCAGCGCGCAAGGTTTTTGATTTTTTATTATATATTCCAAGTGCTTTGCAGCCTACAGTGTGAAAATATCTCAAAGAAAGTCTGTTACTCATTCTTCACCATATTAAATAATTTCTGATGCTATGAAAAACTTAATTTCAGCAGTTTTTCAGTGTAAATAATTATGTAGCTAAATAGAGAGGGAGTAAGAGTCCAAACGCGCCGAAATGATATTTTCTGTTAAATCAAGGGTAATTGAGCTCTACGGCCTCTCCAGATAGCAAAAATAAATGAGTCTCCAACGGCCGTAAAAAATGGCACCACTCGTCAAACATGCAACCACACAACACTTACTGTGTTGGTTTACGGGAAAGGGGATTCCACAGCAGGGACCAACCACAGCCTCTCTACCAGAATACCCTCCTGTGATGGTTTACGGGAATGTTACTTCCTCGCCAGTGACCGCCACAGACACACACACACTCAACACAGGCTGTCCTCCCCTTTTGTTCACTTACAACCTCGTGCTGCAAGTGCTTTTCCCTTCAGCTTGCTGAAGAGGGCCACCTTGTGGCCGAAATACGCGTATCCGACGCTCACCCTCGTTTGTCTTTGTGTTTATATTTTGACCACGCTCTTTTTGAGCGATTTCTCCCAGAAGTTGGGCCCGTCTGTGTGTGTGAGTGAGTGATTTAAGTGCTTGTGAGTGTGATTGTGGTAATAACCAGGCATTCTTAGTAGGGTCCCATTAACCCTATGAAGGATATCAGGTTATAACCCAGGCATCCTTATCAGGATCCCATTAGTCCTCGAAAAGGATCCCAACTGGGTTGAGTGTGTGTGTGTCTGTGGTGGTCACTGGCGAGGAAGTAATATTCCCGTAAACCATCACAGGAGGGTATTCTGGTGGAGAGGCTGTGGTTGGTTTCTGCAGTGGAATCCCCATTCCCGCAAACCAACACAGTAAGTGTTATGTGGTTGCATGTTTGACGAGTGGTGCCATTTTTTACGGCCATTGGAGACTCATTTATTTTTGCGATATTTTCTGTGTAGAAATAAACAGTTTCACAAGATCACAAGGTGCACTGACAATAGTTCCTAGCCTATGCCATTCAATAGGCCTATGCTATATGCTACATACAATACGCCTATATAAAATACGCCCATGCTACCGTCATTTTTTGTGGCATATATTTTTAGAATACAGCGAGTTATCGCTCTTTTTTTCATTATCTTGCCATTTGTCGTATGTTTTCAACTTCCCCCCTTTCAGCTCAGTGGCGCCGGTAACTTTGTGCTGCAAAAGCACAATTTGCCTTTCCATAGTGGGGAACGTGAAATAATCAAACCAGAGTTATCGTACGAGTAGTGCTTTAATGAAATGAACTGCAAAGCCTCACTGTGCAAATTAATTCTGCTTAAACATATATTTATAATAGATTAGCGGCATATAATAGCACAAGTTGGGAAATAATGTCGTTTTAAGTGTTTACTTTTGACCTTCAATCTGATGAACACAAATTCATATTCCTTCATCATACATTGAAGGTCATTCATCGATGAAGCATTCATCAATGACTCGTTATGACTTGCGCCATTTTGGTTACTACTCTGGATGTTCAGCGACACGGCATTGTAGAGAGTCGTCGAGGAGCCATCAATAAATATCCTACTTGCATGTCAATAGTGCATGTTTGGTGATCTTCACCCCCTGCCACACACCCTCGTGGTGGCTCGCAGGGTATCACGTATATGTAGATGTAGAACAGAAAATAACCTCTGAGCGGCCTACAGCAGAGCACTCGTGACGAGGGACAGTGGAGTCAAACAATTGCAAAAGACCCGGTACTTCTAAGACCAGGGTAGATGGAAGCAATAAAAAATCAAAGGAAGACAGATGGCAACGGATAAACGGATTTACATTACTCTTTATTTGGCCCATGAAATGAATCCTCGGTCTTCTTCTGGGAACTTTTCCCTCTATTTTTTCTCCAGTTATGTTCTTCGCGAACGCATTGTGTCGCAGGGTGAGTCCAATCCATCTTGTTATTGTGGATGGTTACTCGGGCATTCATGCCCTGAGGACGATGGACGACTTGTTCGTCGAAACGTTGGCGGAAATGGAGAACATGACCCCCAGTGGAAAACCCGAGTAACCTTTTAACAATACCATACGCCGGGAAAGCCTTCGATCATTCTTCATCTTGTTATTTTTTGCTGCACGGTTTTCCATATAATCCTTTCTTCTTCTACTCTCCGGTACACTAAACCATTTGTTATTTTGTCCATCCATTATATTTTCAGCGTCCTCCTCCAGCACCTGGTTTCGAAGGCTTCTAATGTGTTCGGCTAAGCATTTCCAATGGTCCATTCTTCCGATCCATAGAGTGCCACGCCCCACACGAATGTTTTCACTTACTGTACCCTGGTTTGCAGTTCTAACTTCTTTGACTTCTCTAACATCTTGTTCTTCACAGCAGCTGTCATTTTCCCGTGAACACCTTATTAGCTTGGGCACTTTTCCGCTTGATGTCCGTTGTACTTCTTCGGTCCCACGTAACAGCACTTCCGAGATAGGTGAAGGAATCCACTTGCTCTAATTTCTCTCTTCTCAGGGTGACTTCTACATTCAACTTCTCTCTTCCACATCCTAGGGTGTTAGTCTCCGTCTTACTTATTATCATGTTGTATTCTTGGAGAACTTTGTCCATTGCGTTTAGTGACCTTTGGAGATTATCGCAATTTCCAGCTATGGCTGCGATATCATCCGAGAAGCGGAGCATGTTTATTTCTTCTCCGTTTATCATTATTCTGCTCAGTCCAATTATTACTTGTGTTTCTTAGATGGCCTGCTCCTGGTACATGTTGAATAGAGCTGGTATGAGAATTCGCATACTTGTCTTACTCCTTTGTTCATTTTAACTTCTATCTGGCTTCCGTCTCTCATTCGCATTGTGACGACTTGCTTCCTGTATAGTTGGTAGATAATTCTAGTGTCGTCGTAATCCATTCCGAGTTGACACTAGACTCATGGTTCGGCACTCCTTGCATCTCTCAGTCTGTTTCTTCTTCGGTATCGCAATCATTACGATCCTTAGAAAGTCCTCTGGAAGTGTTCCGCTTTGGTAGATATTCTGATTATCTGGAACAGATTATCATTGGCTTTACTTTCGAGCGCTTTGATGATTTCTCCATTGATGTTGTCTGCTCAAGGTGTTTTGTATTTCATTAGGTCTTCTACTGCTCTATCAAATTCACTCCTCAGCATGAGTTGGCCCCGATCTTCCTCGTCAACCTCGCTCTCGACCTTCATTAGGTTTTCCTCCTGCGGCTTCGGCCGTTGGTAGAGGTCTTCGATCTATTGCCTCCATCAATTCCCAATATTTTCATCCTCTATCAATATATTTCCGTTCGAATCCCTGTTGTTGTTGCTTCTTGTTTTCCCCTCTCCGAAATGTTTTTTCACTGGATTGTGTGCTGTTTCGGTATTCCTCTTATTCATGTTTTCGTTGACTTCCTCCTGGCAGCTTTCGAACCAATTCTCTTCCAGCGTTCTTGCATTCTCGATTGGCCCAGTTCCTTACCTTCTTGTAAGAGGGTTGCCTCACCTTCGTTTCTGGGGTTCTGGTATTTTCTTCTTACTCCTATTGGTTTCCATATCTCCGTCGTTATCCATGGCGTCTTCGTGTTGGCTCTCGTGCTTCTCAGTTGCTCCTCTGCTACTTCTGTGATTGTCCTCTTTAGCTCATCCCATTTTTCTTCTCATTCTTATTCTGCCTCATTTTCTAGTTTCTTGTCGACGGCTGGGGCGACGACTCATTCTCTGCTAACTTCTTCAGCTAGTATTTTTTCGTCCCATCTTGGTTCATATTTTATATTTTTCATTTTCTTGCATCGAAATTGGCTCTACACGACCTCAAGGTTGTGCTAACTGTCTATATCCGCACAGGGATAGCTCATTGAGTGCTTTACCTAGTTCTCATATAAGAATCTGATATTGTTGTATTCTATTTGGTACCTTGCTGTAATACCGTGTATCTTCCATGTAATCCGCCCATGCGAATGGTGTTTGAAGAGTGTTAGCAACCACCATATTCTTCTCATTGCAGAACTTGACCAGCTTTCTCCCTTGGCATTTATTTTGCCCAGTCCGAAATATCCTACATTATTTCCTTCTTTTCCCTTTCGTGCCTCTATATTCCACTCTTCCATGACAATAAGGTTTTTTTTCCCTTCATAACTCCGAGGTCTTCTTCAATTTGGTCGTACACTTCTTCTGTTTCTCCTCCTGTATGAGTAGATGTTGACATGTACACCTGCAGAATCACCGTGTCCGTCAACTCTCCTTCCAGCTTCACCATCAGAATCCTTTCGTTGATCTGCCAGGCTCACTTCACTCTTATTCCCCATTCTTTCTTCAGTGTGATGCCTAATACACCTGCAGTCCTGTGGTCGTCTCCTGAATATATCACACGGTATGCGTCGCTCAAGTTGTCATCTGCCTTGATCTCGCTGACTCCCAGTATATCTACCTCTAGCCTCTCCATCTCTATCTTCACGTGCTCTAGCTAAAGATCTCACGTTCCATGTCTCTATCCTGCACTTTTCCTTCCTTACTGATGTGCCCCTCCCAGTAGTCCCCACCCGGAGATCCGATTGTGGGACTATTTTACCTTCGGCTGTTTTTTTTTACCGAGAGGAATAGCATCACACATATGTGTATAGTTAGAATGCAGGGCTGCATCTTCTTGGGAGACTAATGCGTTGGTTTCCCATTTGCCTTCCTTATTGCAGTATCCCGGCCGATTCCATTCACTTCACTCTCCTCTGAAACTATGGCTGTTAACGTCGGTCCGATCTCTTTGGCCTGCGTATAAATACATTCTGCTCTGACTGCTGCCTCTCAGTAGTGGAGTCAAACTCGGGTAGCGCGCAAAAGTTGGATGGCCCTCCAGGAATACATTTTTTCCTGGAACCGAACACGCTACCACTGGTCCAACTAAAACCCAGTATACGGTTTGCCTGTCCACAAATTTTGCGTATATGCTTCCCCCAGGACAAGTCCTGAGTAAAGGTCATGACTGACTGAGTCATTAACTGACTCTACGTTGATGGTTCTGCTTGACTTATTGGGTACGTCTCGTTTGACAAGATTTTCTTTCTCCAAAATTTATAACAACGCACTTTTAAAAATGTTTTACTAAGAATAGAATCTCTATAAACAAATGGTGAGCAATTCTATCAGATACGGTGTTTTTATCCCTGAGTAATACTGCGTTGTCCGCGAAAAGATGAGATTTGCTAGTAACGACGGTGGTGTTATCATTAATACACAGATGAAATAAGAAGGGATCAATAACACTTCCGTGGGGCATACCTTGAACTAAAGCCATCTGGAACTATCCTCTGTTCGCGGTTGTCTAAGGAACTTTCGATCCAGAATATCATATTGTTATATATTTCATAGTCATTTCTTAAGAAATAATTTCGAATGCGGAACTTTATCGAAATCTTTTTTGAATACTAAAAATATCGCATCTACCTGGTTTAGCCTTTCTCCAGAGGAAAGAATATCGTAAAGAAAGAGGGCTAACTGGGTTTCGCAGGACCTGTCTTTTTGGAATCCATACTGGTTTCGAATTACCAAATGTTGACTATCTAAGTATTCCATAGTTGAACTGATGATTATATGTTCCAATATTTTGCAGGAAATAGACGTGAGGGAGATAGGTCTATAGTTACAAGGGTCTTCCTTATCGTCGCTCTTAAAGATATGTGTAACGTTCGCGATTTGCCTATCGCAAGGGGCACGATGTTCTGCAAGAGATTTTTTAAGCATTATTTTCAAGTACGGTGCTATTTATGGCGCTAATTCTTTACAAACTCCGGCGGAAATTTTATTGGGACCAGGTGATATCTTGGGGTTATTGGATTTCAGGTGACTTCCTATGTCGCGACAAGAAATATTTATAGACTGTATTGGATTTTCATATAGGCTTGGCAGTATAGCGGTGTTTTTCTGAGGGCATTGAGTATAGGCTCTTTGAAGAAAGGTGTTAAGGATATTCGCTTTTCCTCAATTGTCGCTAGCTCTCTCTCTCTCTCTCTCTCACTCTCCCCCCCTCTCTCTCTCTCCCCCACACACTCTCTCTCTCCCTCTCTCTTGAATTCCTTGATTTCTTTCCGTACGACGCTTTTGCTTTTGTTTTAACACTCTTATATTTATTGCAAATTTTCTAAAGTTCCACGTCTGGTAGTTGCTGAAGGGTGTTCTTCATTTCTCTGTGTGTAAGACTTGTTGCTGTTTGAGAGATTTTCGAACGTCCGCATTACCGCCTGAGCTCAGAATTGATTTTTTTCAGTTTACTTGGTATTGCGTTATTAAGGCTAGACGTGTGGTTCTACGAAAAGTATTCCATGTGTCGTTAGAAGTATGGTTTTGGCTTACATCACCTAACTTTTTATAAGAGGTCTATAATTTCTGTGTAAAACATTTGAAATTTACCTCGTGGTATAAGTACACTTTTCTTTTTGGGGCTACCCATTCGTCAGTATTAATATGAAATTTAGCACACTGCTTTTTGGTCACTAATTCCTTTCTTTGTTACAACATTTAGGACGTTTCCAGGTATGTTTGTTGCCAACTGATTGAGAACGTTCTTTCCTGTCGTTGGTGTTGCTATTAATTGATGCTAAGAGTTTGATACACAACTATACCGAAGAGTGTCGCACGACTTTTTATCTTTTCCACCATTTTTGAAACTATACGTCTTCCAGTCCATCGAGGGAACGTTGAAATCACCACCGATAGTAATATAGCATTCGTTTTTTGATTCATGAAATGCTTCACCTGCCTTTATAACAGCACTGTGTTTAAACTTGAGACGGGTGATCTGTAATATGCACATATAAAAATTTTGGCAATATTTCGGCAGTACTCACGATCTCATCTTTTACAGCTATAAACGCAACACCTGTTCTCGCTATTCGGTCTTTTCCATGCATTTCATATGAATTTTGGAAAGAATGAAGAATTATTTTCGTTCCGTGGGATATTTGCCATTTTAGAATTGAAATTTGATAATATTTTGGAAAGATCTCGGTATCCGCAATTCCACTCGACAAGCAGCTTTCTGCTCCTATCACTTCATCAGCGTCCGTGCTTAAGATGACATGGTGAAAGTCGGGGACTTCGTTTTTTACACTATGGCAGCTGACGGCCGCTATAGAAATTGATTCCCTTGGATACAACTTACGGTTCCCTTGTTTAGAGTAGCTTAAGACATTAATAGAAGTCGTCTTCGATGCACCTGAGCCGCTTCTATTTCGTCGGATACTAAGCTATTCTGATTTTTAAATGAGCTCCCATTATTTACAGCGACCCTTATGTTTAAGAACTCTCAATTTGACCTACTCACTGTCCTACTATCTACCCTAAAAAAGGCCTGCAGTGCTAGGATATGCTACTCGTTACACTGCTTCCTCGACCATGCAATGGACACCTAAACGGTCCAGAGGGTTCCGACACGATCAGATTGCCGGCCGAAGGTCAACAATGGAGGCTCCGATGTCTCTACAGAAGCGACGCTGCCTCTGGTTTATGTCTTCCTCTCGGCTCCAAACCAGGGAATTTATTGGGATTTTAAACAAGGTATTCTTCGAATGTAAAGCTCTAGGGTCTTTGAACGGGTAATGGTAGTTTGTGGTGCCGACGTTTCGATGCTGTAGTCTGCCATCGTCCTCATTCACCCTGAAGACGATAGCAGACCACGCTAATAAAACGTCGGTACCACAAACTACCATCTCTCGGTAGAGGTGTGTGAAGAATGATCGATGGTTTTCCCGGAAAGCTATGTCGTTGAAGATTATTCGGGATTTCCACCGGGTCAGGTTCTCCATTTCTTGCTTGCCCTGAGGATGATTGAACGACTCGTTCATCGAAACGTCGGCAGAAAAGGAGAAGCCAGTGGAAATCTCGAATAATCTTCAATACCATCTCTCAGTTCGAAACTCGAGAGCTTTACATTCTAAGCATTCGCCGGGAAAGCCTTAATACTTACAATGGTATTCTTCACTCCACCATGTCAATATATGGTTTATGAAGAATTATTTTCGTTCCGTGGGATATTTGTCATTTTTTAATTGAAAACTTCTTCTCCGGCACATGATCAATTTTTTTGCGTGCGAAGTGCAGCACCATCTCAGGTGTACACTTATTAAAATACAAATTAATTGGCATTAATAATTAAGCTAGTGGGTTGAAATTTTCAGGAAACGTTCCAAATCACTGAGTGCGTCGAGAAAAAAAGCTCTGAGATAGTGTGTTTATTTCAAAGTCAGCTATAAATTTCGTTTTCCAATGAGATCTAAAGGGGGAGGCAAAATATTTCCCTACAGAGCAATCATCATTCACTCATTCTAATATGAAGACAATGCACCAGGAACGGAGAGCCTCGGACTGAAATTTGGCTGAGAGGTTAAATGTTAAATACTTCGCCAGATGGTACCGTAACAATCTTAAACCTTCAAACTTTTGGTTTAAGCATGCAGCATTAGCGTGGTTTCTCTCTTTTTTATGAAAATAATTATAGAAATATTAATATTAATTAAAGCTTCGGCGGAGTGGTGGAGTAGGCGTGGCTAATTTCCCGAAATGTCCTCCGCGTGGGTTCATCTACGCACGATAGTTTCACCGGTGTTTCAACAGGGTTTCTTTCCGTCTTATATAGGCCTTGGTTTTTCCCACACTGCGCTCTGATTGGATGGTCGGTGAAAGAGTCGCTTCCAGGCCTTTGAGAGCGGATAGCCATCTTCTTGTTTAATTAATCAATCGTACGAAGATGAATCGACGCAGAGAATATCCCGGAAATATCGGGACGATAAGTTAAGTATTATCAGGTTTCTCAAGACAAACAAAAGGTTTTACACTGGGTTTAACATTTGGATGAAGCCAAACTTTTGACGAAGTACTCTTCCGTTGTCTTCAGAGCGATGATGCCTGGGTCTCTTCTGTCCTTCATTGCATAGGGTCGTGGTCCGTTACGTTATTGAATTTTTCCTCTTCCCTTCCGTAATTATTATAAACAATAGCGGTTTCCAACTTGAATAATCGTGTAGCATAAGTCACGATTCATTTTTTTGGGGTGAACATGGAGTTCAATAGCTATCTTAATCAAACTCTTCTAAAAATGCAAAGCGAATTTGCCGATACTTGGAGAGTTTGATTTAGAAAGTCATTGAAACCCATGTTAACCCAAGCGATAGAAATCCTGAGTTCACACTTTTTATTCGCCGGGAATGGACCACATCTTTTATAACTACTATCATTATTTGTCTCCGTTGTTCTGGTTTATTTTAAACTGATATCTTATAAGCGTACGATTAATTTGCTTGAGGATAAGATATTAGAACACTTTTATTAGCCTAATTAAGATTATTTGTAATAATATGGAAACTAGAAGCTTTCACTTGTTGGAAGGACGTCATTACAAACAATATGAAATTTGTGACTTCCACAAGTAATTTTAAACTAACGACCGGCTTCGGCTGTCACGCCGTCTTCAGGGGAAGTCATCAATTTCATCTTGTTCATTAAGATTATATGTATTATATTTTGATAAAATTATTCTTTTGCGCCTTAAATTCGGTCCCGATGAAGTTTCTTTCAAATGCATGAATATTTTTAATTGGTTTTTTGAGACACCCGAGTTGTTTTAGTGATTGTTTTTGAAAGTATCTTAGTTAATTTATAAATTAATAGCGGAAGGTACCCGTTGAAATTCAAAGGGTGTGAATAACGTTGGAATTTATTTTATGAGAAAACCACAAAGCCTGAAGAATACTGTCAGCGTGGTCATTTGAGGAGCTCGTAGCCTACCTGGTACTTTGTGTTCGTTATAGTGGAGACGCTGACTCCAGGGTATTTATGTGTATCGTTTACTACGAAAGTAGTAAATATTCTCTCATATACATGCAGTGCCCCTGTGAGAGCTAATTTGAGAACAGATATTGAAGAGTATACTCGGTGTAAATGTGTATTGAATTTCTCGATTACCCGCCGAAGCAATCTACCATGGGCCTTGGGACAAGATTATTAAAGTAACATTGTATCACAAAACATTAATCACCGAACTGAAGGAGAAAGCGGCATTGGTTATTAATATCGTAATCAAGAACAATCCAGTATACGGCCTAGATTTCCACTGCAATACCTATCTCAAGATATAAAACCCAGCCGCCATTGTAAAGACCCCATTTCCCTTCTAAAGCTAATGCTAATTCCATGGTTACCAAGGAAATATTCTATTGTTGACAGAAATAAAATTCATGATTTTGTCATTAAAAACGCGATTTCTAGAGAAATGTTATTCGTATAAAAAATTGAATGAAAAAATAAGAAACTGCAATATTTTACCCATCTAATGGCGAAAAATATAGCCTTCAATCTTTAGTAGAACTAATTAAAATGTGCAAAAAGAGAAACCTCGGCACTTGAACCAATATCTTTAGACTTGAGTTTTTCAAACACATAAGACACCAGACGGCCCAATACGCTGTCCTTGGGGCCTAGGTGCTCGAAACTATACGAGCTCGCATGCGTAACAATTCCGTTTCGTATGGTTGATACGTATGGGGCGAGTTCGTATGGGAATTTGGTATGCTCGAGGCGTGTGCGGGTTCGACCGTGCGAGTGGAATCGATCTACGTATAGAAAATGTGGCAACAATGGTGTACGAATCCGCATGTGATACCTAAACCAATCACAGCCTTTCTTCGACGCGGTTTCAATAATCCCGGCGGGAATTTAACAATGGCTACTATAATTAATAATGGCGAATATAATTCTTTGCTAGCAAAAAGCGCTGTTCGCCGCGGTTCCAATAACCTCAGAAACTTAACTATTGTCCCTTTTGGCGAAGCCAATTCTTTGCTAGCAAAAAGTGCTTTGGTAATTAAGAAGAACACAGTGAGAACTGATTCAGAGCGCCGAAATCAATCAAAGCTAAATATCAATGCTAAATTAAAGAATTACAAATAACATCTTAAAGTCACACACAACTTGAAAGGGTTTTTAACCAGTTACTGCCATACTCCTTACATTAAAAGATCACTTTGGATACATAAGAATAAATGTATTTGAACCCATACAAATAATTGGACACTAAACAACATCAATGGTAAAAGAAATTTGATATTTAATTAATGAAGAAATAATTTCAAAATGAAACAAGAGGAAAATTCTGGTAACATAACCATATACAATCAATGAATTGCATACAATAAAATTCTACAAAAAGTTGTCAGTGCTTCAAGATATGATGTCATCACACAACACTGTCCTTAATACATATATCCACAGAGTAACAGTAGATTAACCAGTATGCTGAAAAAAAGTTGAATATTTAGCAAAATTTTAAAAATACAATAAGTAAGCAGTGGTCTCAAGACAATAGCAAAGAAATATACACGTCACAAGATAGATAATATTTCACTTAAGAAAAACACCATCTTAACGAAACACCTTCCCACAACTTATATTATTATATTGATAAATTGTTATGATTTAATATTTCAATGCAGGTCTAGGTAATAAATAAGAAATGCCTTGCTCACATAACAAGCTTGCTACGCATGTAATTTGCAAAGTTTGTGATGTAAACACGGGTACCTGCTAACCGCTGTAATTATTTTTTATATCAGTTAAGTTACGCTCGTTACTTCGCGGAGGTTACATGCGTTAAAATGCTTGTTTTGTGGACAATGCAAACCTTGAATAATAACTGAAATGATAACAGTTGTTCTAACTCACTACATTTACCTTAGTTTTGATTGTCAAAGCTGACGATCGTGTTGGTGCTCGGAGGAAAGGGCTCAGTTCCCATATTAGATCGCCAACTAGGTCTTTCGAACAATTTTACGAACTTCCTCTCCTCCAAATGAAAAGTCGAAATGCGCTCCCGAAGTAACCTTTGGGGCTTTTCCGCTTCCATTTCCTCTTCAACGTTGTTTAATAACAGCAAACGAAATATCGCCGCCGCCATCTTATCAACAATATCCTCCGAAAGTATACGAACTCGAGCGGTCGCGAGCGTACGAGCAACAAAACCCTTCGAATCGCCCGCCCCCACATTTCGAGCATACCAAATCCGTCCGCCGTACGAGTTGGTACCACGTGACTCGTATGAAATCGCCTATTCGTATACAAATCCAAATTCGGGCATAGCCCCCCCAGCAGGGGCTTTCCTTACAGTCCCAATTTCCTCCAAAAAGCTTTACTGGATCAGTAAGGTAACCATATGTGAAAATTTCACTAAAATCGGTTCACTCGTTATGAGGCTTTTAAGAAAGCATTATTTTGGAACCTTGGGCCCTCTGGGGCCCCAGCGTGACTTACGACCCCATGATTCAGTATAGGTATATTTTACTTGTTTCTAATACAGGCAAGAATTATCTTCCAGGGCCAATTTTTGGCGATAAAAGGGCCGACTTGAGGGTCTTCTAGGGCCCCATGGACCTTGTTCTATAGCCTATGCGTGAACCACATATATCAAGTATCTTCCTGCCAAATTTTGTTTCAATGGATTCTGTGGTTTATGAGTGATTGATTTACAGACAGACATCACTAGATTTTTATATATTAGTAAGATTAAGATAAAAAGACTCCCAAAAAACTGTTACCACGGATATAATGAATTGGAACAGATATTTTGTGTAAGATTGAAAAATATGGTGCAATCGAGATGATTTACTTCTCTCGGAGGAATAAGGCTACAGAGTTAAAGAACATGGAAATTCTAATGTGGGCAGCGAAGATTGTTGCAAAAGAATGTTTTTTAATTTTGATTGCGAATTAAACTCTAAGAGAGAGAGAGAGTTGTCTGTGCCGACTCCGTTAGAGGAGACCGCGCGCATTGATACGCCGCGGGAGTTTCAGAACCGATTGCAAAATGCAAAGATGTCTTGTGCATATAAACCCTGATCTTTGGGGTTTTATTAAATGGGCCTAAATTTTAGCAGCACTTTTGCATATTTTGGGCTCCTGACTCGAAATATTTGTTGAACCAGCAGCAAGGGTCGCCGGGAAAAACCAAATCCTTCATGAAGTATCGTATATTCTCGGTTGTAAAATGTCAAAAGAAAAACAGCACGCGGTCTCGGTCGCTACAAAAATTATTCTAGATTCTTGAGTAAAATTTTATATTTTGGTGGGAAGTAGTGCATTAAGTATTTAAGGAATGCCACGCAATCACATTAGGAGAAACATTTGATACATAATGTTGTCGAGTAAATTATGGAAATAAACTGAAGAAGCGATCGGACGACAGCTCAAGATGCTGCCCACTTGACCCATTCGGGCAAGGCGCAGTGTCATATATTTTGTGGTGAGTTCCATCTCGCATCAGCGCTCAACTGTTTTAATCTGTTTACCGCAGAGTGTGTTCCGATGACATTTGTGCCGTCATCTGTACTTAGCATATTAAAACTTCTTCCCTGGAATTACTAGCATTGCACTTATCGGGACCATTGGTGACATATAGCCGTCGACCCCTCTAGATAAATCTCTCAAAAGATCTACAGTTGTTGCGGAACTCGTAATAAAGAATAGCTCTTTCCTAAGAAATTTCACATTTCCAGTAGTTTCACTCAGACAACCGTGAAATGTTTGTCACATGGTCAGTATTCTTCACCAGTTCCTCTCCTGCATATCCTTTGTATATAATCCTCTCTGGAACATGACTTTTCTTACTCCGTTTAACCAAGACCCACTTCGTCTTTCTCTACTTCCATTTGTGTGCAATACAACCCAGTTTTACTGATTCTTTCAACGCGTATTTTTTGCACTTTCATTACCGTACGCAAGACCTCAACATTTGATCATACACCCTTCTCCGCACTTATGACTTTTCTTTAAATTGAGTTACTGGCTATCTCTTCTTATGTTGTGTTGATCACCGAACTCTTTCAAAAGTCCATGTCTGTGGCTCTGTTATCATCTGATTGTTTCCCTCTCGAAGAATTAACCTCGACCTTAAACCTCGAAAACGGGGTGATTTTTCCCGATGAAGTACGTACTCACCTTCTTAACCGTCTTATGGTTCGTATATGTGTTCTTTCTGTTTTCTTCCCCGCCCACGTGTTCTACTCTTATTGTTATCTATTTGACAGCCTCCGACCTCGAGAGGAAGGACACTCGAAGACATTGAAAGGGTAAATCACGGCTAGACTGCAATTGAAAATGTTTTCTTTTTATTAGATTGGGATACGTTTTTGAGATGTTGTTCACTGGATGAGAAACTTCGTTCTCATCCTTAGTATTGTACCACCCGCATTGATGGATTGCTCTTATTGTTACCTATAATTAATGCGTTATCGGGGTTCGAGACATGATTCAACCGGTTCGGAAATGATATGGGCTGCTCAAGGTAATTCGCAGTACCTTCGAAATTTATCAGTGTCCGGGAAATCGCTCCAATATGGTGAAGTTAACTGAAAACACCGAAGTTGAAATGGAAAAATTATACTTTTTCAGGCTTGACCTCCTGGAAGTTGTCGATTTGTATGGTGAAAGAAACTCCTTTTAACCTACCACAGACTTAGTGGCACGGCTTGTTTCACCGCTCTGTAGCATAATCATTATCCTAAAGAGGGTGAAATACGCCATGATCTGCAAATAAATCTGTAGCATATTAAAAACGTTTTATTTTTCATGAAGAAGAGATTGTTTCCTCCCTTTTTCGTTAATATCACTGCTGTGAAAATGGAAGTGGAAAAGTTGTTACGGAGTAACAGCTTTTGTTTTAGATGAGAACGTCAAACCCTGCGCAGAGATTATTTTTTAGGTTATAATTTTATTATTACGTAAACTATTACATAAACAAAAATAAAGAGAAGTCATTACATAAACTAATTGGTCCTTCGATTACACCTAATGAATATCAGCAGTGGTGACGGAGAAATAACAGGGCAGGATTTGAATCTGGCGGAATGGATATAGTAGATTTTGGTAGACTAGTGCTGCCTATACGCATTTGTCATGGCCATTAGCCTTCTTATTAAACGGTTATGGATGGCTTACAATTAGAGTTTGAGCCTGTGATTTCATCACCAGCAAAAATGTATTGGAAAGTTACATTTTTAAGCTAAAGTCTTTTGATCTTTGAGAAAAATCTTTTGATGCAATTGGGGAGCATTAATAGGAGGAAATTGTTACGAAAGCATTATTCAGCTCCTCAATTAGACTAAATGTAACCTCTTTTTCGAGGCGCCTGAAAAAGATGGAAGATTCTTTGTGATGGAGACATCGCTACGACTGTATTTTTCCATTTATACCTTGGTTCTAACTCTTTCATTTTAGCTCTAATTATGTCTTATGAATTTAAATTACACGTGAGTGGCATTGAATTTCACGTTGATATCAAATTGCCGTCCCCAATGTATAAGATGCCGCGAAATTTCGATTTAATAGGCGAACATTTTGAGACAGAAAAATTAATTCTGTCCCAAAAATTCAAGATTAGATACAAAAGGTATTAGACAATGTTGAATAAAAATGAGCAAAGTTGAAGGTTAAGGTGTTTATCGAAAAACGAGTTTGATTTGTCGCTAACAATAGATTAAATGAGAAAAGGACATTATAACACTAAGAAATGGTATTTTGTCTTTCAAAAGGATATTTGTGTTATGACATAAGAATCATACATCCGTGGATATTGAGGAAAAATCTAGCGTAAATTTATGTTAACTCACTTTTCATCCTGATGTTACCAAGTCAACGGTTTTTGTATTAGTATTTCTACAGATTTTGAAAAACAATTGAGCATGACCAACAGCGTAGTAAAACGAAATACAACCTGAGATTTATTCAAAATGAGTGAGGTCAAGGGTAGCTTCAGACTTTTTTTTGATAGTTTGGACATGAAATTACACGAAAGGTAGGAAATGAAATCGCCGAGAAAGAATTAACTACGTAGCATTTTACTAAATCGGCGTACTTTTCGTGAATATAGCGGTTTGTGAATGGCATTTACGCAGCTCAAATTGCAATACGCAATGCAAATCAAATCCATTGATTGAAGTCTATGCGATTTTTGAAAATATCACCGTCTATCGGTGGGCAGTAGTAGCTTAGGAAACGATTAAGTGGAAACGAGGCGTTTCCCTTTGGCTTGAGGACGGGATTCTCTTTGACGTGTCAACCAGTAAATAATTTTCTTGAATCTTGTCGATGTTTCTGCAACACGGGTACCCAAGCGAAGTTACTAGTAAAAGTCTGGCCAAGGTTCAGAACTGAATGGACAATATATTTACATTAACTTTGTTGTCGATGGCTTTACAGGCATATAAAAAGCAACATTATTTGCTATTTTTTTATGAAAAGGACCATTGATTGCATCTTAATGGGATTGCTCTGAGCACGACGGAAGGGTGCAGCGCGGTAGTCGAGTGCGGATATGTCGTCGTCGGATGGAATGAGAAATCGAAAGTGCGGAACCTCGCCTTTTCCCTTCTCGCTCTCCCCCATCCCTCCCTCCCTCCCTCACTCACTCCTTCCAACCCCCTCTCCCTTGGACTATCCAGTTGGAAATATTGCTTCCCTTCTCCTTCCTGCGCGCACCAAATGAGTGGCCGAAACTCGCCCCCCTAATTCACAATGCTACTCCCGGCTTGGCGCCTTTATTCCGTCTGGGGTGCGGCGAAGAGTCGCGCCTTTTGAACCGTCCATCCACGTCGTCCAAACCCTCTGGTGATGCGGTTTGCTCCTCGTGCCATGCTATGTCTTTAGTTAGCTCCTCATGGCTTAAGCCATGGTCCGAAAATGAAAAAAATTCGAAGGGAAATAACTTTCGATAATCGTACATGACTTCGTGACCAAACGCACTTTAGGTCGCGTTCTGATGTCGACACTTACCAAACTATAAAAAATTGGTAGTTAACCATGTCACGTAGAAAAGGTGCTTGTAACTGTAATATGGAAAATTATCTCTTTAAATTTATATATTATATTATTTGGTTGACTTCTAGATCAAAAAGTGTAAGTCGACACTACAGGAAAGCAAAAATGCAGTTCCTCTTCTAAATTTTGGTGACAAATAAATGTATTTAATGCCTCTCGATCCAACTTTCTATTGTAAAAAAGTAATATTAGCAACTAGAGAGTTTGTGCGCACTCTGATCAATGGAAAAAAAACTCGTCTGGGCTCAAATTGCAATAGAATGCAATGCAATGTACTAAGAACCCTTCATTTTTTGACATTATGCTTTGGCAATTGATTCACATTCACATTCGGATACATTATTGACAGCCATTATTTTTTCTTCTTTTGCTCTTCCACGGGATTGAATATTTTTCTAAATGGACATCAAAGTGAATGAACAATCTGGAATTGCTCTGAGGACGACGGAAGGGTGCGGCGCGGTAGTCGAGTGCGGATATGTGCGTTGGAGATCAAGATGTTGAAGAGAACCTAAATTGGAGAAGTCCGCATTCATCACCTTCTGTTTATTGCTCTTGAAGCCTATAAAAATTCATTTAAACTCCAGACAATCTTTATTCGATGCCTATCAACAGCTTGAGTTGTCTTGTCGACACGAAAACATTTAATCCCATTTTTTGCTGGAATTTGACGGTTGAACTCATCTAATAAGGTGTTAGCTTACATACACCATATATTTAACTGCAAATAATTTAAATTAAATGATTTTTGAATATTTTTATATTTAAGTCTTGGAACACTTTGAAGTGGTTAGAGGTTATTTGCGAGTGCTTGAAAAAATTTTATCGATGATTCATCCTGAATTCCTGTTCTTGAGTCAAAGAAAGCTTCTGCTGGTGGAATTAATTCTAGAAAATCTAATTTACTCGGATGCTGATGGAGATATTAAAGCTTCCTTCTTTCGGGGGCTGTTTTTTATTTGGCTTGAAGATATTTCGTCTTGTTGAGATACCCTTACCAGCCACCTCTCCGGAATAAGACGACATTTGTCATCGTGGTGTTTTCTCCGTGGATACTTAGACGCAAAACAGTCAAGTATTTTCATTCAAAAAACTTTTACACTTACTCGAAAGCGAGTCTTTAATACTTCTTCATTCTGAGACCGAAGCTGTAGGAGCTCATTATTCGGCCCCTGAAACGCAAAAAGTTTATGGAAGAAGAATTTATGAGTAACTATTTTCTCCGTGAGGTTTACTAACTACAGTGGACCACTATATGTTTCTTGGAGAGCGTGGGTTCTTGAGGGTGCTGGCTGGTGGTATTCTTTTTATTAGTCATTATAGTCCGTTGTGGCAAAGGACAACCTCTCAAAAGGGACTTCACTTTTAATTATATGATGATCCGTCCGGGTGCGTCCGTCGAGTGGCTCAAATTGCCTTTCAGAAGCGGTTCTCATTTTACTCTTGGCAAAGAAGAGTAAAATGGGAAATAGATTTCTTTTTGTTCAACTTATGGACAACTACATATTTAGTTTGATGATGCCTAATCATGTAAATAAAAATATTTTTATAAATAAAATAGTTGAATATTTAGCTTAAAATATTTTCTAAATCCTTAACGACATTATTTTGCATTATGATGTCCTAGTATGGTAGACACATTCCTGGAACTATATATCATGATACATTTGAATAACGTAAAGTTTCGCGGTCCATATTCCAATGGTAATATTTCGTCTTGTGAGGTTTCCGATGACTGGATTTTAAAACGCTGCTGCCTCTTCTCCTATACCGCAGACTCTATCAGGAATAACGAATTCATTTGGAGATGAAGAAACGCTCTGTCTTTGAAATCCCAAAAGAAAGAAAAGTCCTTCATCATATTATATATTCCTTAAAATATGCCTAGCACTAGAGAAAGTAGAGAAGCAGAGTTTATTTAGAATGCTCCTTTGGCTCTCGAAATGTAGCCACGACGATTTCTTAGAAATGCTAAGCAATCAGTAATGCGGCCTCGAAGCTACTCGTTCGATGTTAAATACTAATTGCTATTTCAATCCACGCCATCGTTGCGTCTCCAGAAAAATACGCTTTCAAAATTTGAGGCTGGCCATTGAATATGTATCTGTACGATTTAGCAGAAATAAGAAAATAATTTCTGACGGAAGTGGTTCCAACTAGATGAAGGTGAACTCCCTCTGGGTCCCACATCAATATTCTAAAGCATGATTATGAACAAATTTCAATTAGGTGCCTGCTCATTTTTTATTCATCCACCCACAAAACACTTCAAAAGCGGACATAGAGGTTGTGTCAATGGATCTTAAAACAGTTATTCAAGATAACTTCAGTGGAGGCACGAGCTAATCCTTCCAGTGCACGACAGAAAACAATTTTTTTAAAACGGAAAATTTCAAAAGGGATGTGTGTGTGTGTGTGGATATATATTTATGCTGAAAGAGCCATATGATATGGAATTACCATAATTTAAGATTCGTAGAAAAACTAATTTGGAACATTGTCGGTGTTGTATCAATTGGGTTTGTATTCATTATAAAACTGGTTGGATTGTCCTCGGATCATAAATTTAAAGATGCTACTTGTAAGCACCCAATGGGTTGCTTCTTTAGTGCACCTCAGGCACTTCGCTCTGATACCAGAATGATTTAGTTCTCGACTCGAGATGCAGAGGAAAGAAGCGTGTTTCGATACTGAGTTCTCCTAGCGAGCGTAAGTCGCTGCTAAAACATTATTTAGACTGGGATGGAAGCTAATAGGTACTCGGAAGTTACCTTTCAGGCTTAAAATACTAGAAAGGTTCATATTAAACGCGTTCTAAACAGACTAAGAGGATATTTTTTACCCATCCTCTACGCGGAGAGGCGAATGCTACATTAAAGAGAGTTGTACTGTCGAAAACAAAAGCTCGAGTATTCATGTCTTCCACGCGCCACTTCAAAGATCAAAACCAAAGCAGACATGGATGCTGATTCGCCATATCGCACGTGACTAGGCGGGTATTCACAAGCATTATTCCGTTTCTCCGTTCTGTCCGTCTGTTGTGGTTCTGTGCTATCCTATATCGTACCGTACGTTGAGGACATATAAGAGAGACACAATGAGTAATTAATACTTTCAGGCTGATATAAATCCTTTTTCCTGCGGTGCGCAGTCCGTGGTCACTCCTTCGACGTAGGACGCTTATATCTCTCTCTCCGTGAGCAAAGCGTGTTCCCTCTCCCAAGTTCCTTTTCTCTTCACTCGAAGAGGAGAAATCTTGTGCTGCGCATCATCGTTCGTCTCTTTGAATATATGCAACTGTGGAAACAGATGTATGGCAGGGCAGAAAAGTGACGGTTCGAATATTTGGTATCAAGGGTTAGTGGCAACGATAAAAGATAATCTGGAACATCTGCACCGCAGCTTCTTGTATTCCAGTTATCTCAAATTTCCAAAAAAATTTAATTCTTGGTGGTTCTTGGTGCTTTTCGTATTGCGAAGTGGACGGGGAGCGATTGGCGAGAGAAGCGCATTGATGCGACGAAAAGCGGGGAGCAAAGGGCAGGATGGGACACAAAGAAAACTCATTATTCCCTTTATAATAAAAGTTACAAATAATCAAACAATTTTTACTATCACTTGATGGATTTCTCTCTCAGGTACTCTCCTACTGAATAATATAGTTTTGATGACAGAAACTCTTTCAGCTCGGCTTTAAATACGTTGGTTATAATTACTCTTTTAAAATTCGTTCGGTCGTTTATTAGTTATTCTTATGCCTAAATCATTCATGGGGCCTAACTCATTTTTCCTCTCTCCGTTCTTATGGTAAAGCAATAAAAGGTCGCTGTGTGTCGGTCCTTTCCAAGAGTTCCGTCGTAATGTGGTTCCCTCTCCAGAACTCGCCTCCACTCGCCCTCCTCAGCAGTCGGACATCTCCTGACAAATATATTCCACCCACCACTCCACTATAAACGGGTCAGTTTCACCCTCAGCGGGCGTGTTATATCTTCTCAACGTCTTTCGGTCGCCGCCCATCGCTGGCCCCACCCGATAGGAGCGCCGATTGTCTCCTCCCTTCGGCACATTCCGCGGTTATTGCTGTCAAATTTAATGCTGCATGAAACTCGTTCTTGGGCAGAAACCAAGTATGTATGTGAATATTTTTGCATTTTGAGTTTTGTGCAACAGTTTATATTTCCAAGCACTTATAGAACCATGTGATAGGGGCCGAGCCTTAGGGTGGGCCATTTTTTCAGAGAATAGGACTTTTCAGTAAAAATCTCCGAAAAATCATGCGAAAACTTATCATTTACGTATTGGAGTTAACTATTTTAGAATAAAGTTATCTCACAAATTTATTTGAATTTTAATGTTTTGTTAAAATTGCTTTTTTGGAAATATACAAACATCAAAATCCAATATTTGTTTTTAATTAAAATGTACTAATTCTTATAACCCACAATGAAGAATTAAGCTCAGTTTTAAAGTTCGCCTTTCTGTGTTTACAATAATATTTACACTATCATCATTTCGAGGAACAGAGAAGAATATCAATATTTTATCAAACAACTCCGTTCCAATGTATCAGATAGCTGGAACAAAAATCAATCCTGCCCGAAACATATTCTTCAATGTGTCAATGCATGCGTCATCACTTATCCGCTGTCACAGTATCCTCAATTAGGCTTGTCTTATTTCACGAATGCTTCCTGCAAAATTTTACTCCTCATCTTTCACCTCTGTTACTTATTCAATCTCATAGCAACATAATGACTGATACTTTATCAGGTACTGGAACCGTCTCACTCGAACAAAGATTAAGTCTCTCCATTTATGCAATGAAGACAATTCGTAATGAGAATTCCCCTAGATCTACTGTTGCACTCTTGTTCTCCAACTGGAGACAGCTTTCAATGTTCTTGTCCTCTGCACTAATCGTGACATAAATCAACTCCACATGAATAAGCAGCAGCGGATTAAATTCCCTTGTCAAGTCATTGACAACATCCAAATTAGAAGCTGGCGCCTTGGTAGTTTATCCGCATGGAGCATTCTGCGCGAAGGATTCGGGTTCGAACACAGGTCGAATGATTTTTCTCTCTTCTTCGCTCTTATTCTTCGTTTGTTTTTCATTTCATTTGATTTTAATCATTCTTCGATAACAATTACCCTTATTAAGGTAGTTTGAGCGAAATATCATTTTACCTAGAAATCAATGAATTTGGTCTCATTTTTAAGAAAACTTTCTCACACTAATGACTCCAAAAATGCAACCCTTTGCTACGTTGCTATTGGAGATATTTGCCAAAATATACCAGCCCTTTTACATGGGAAATGGTGCGTGTATACACTCCTGAGAGAAATTGTTTACAAAATGGGGAATTTCTAACACTGAGATGTCGTTAAAAAACTGACGTGTAGTTTGTATGTTTTCTCAACTATTTTTTAAAATTAACCTTATTGTCACCGCAATAGGTTCTTGGGTATCACAAAAAACCTTCCGTTTTGAAGGAGTTTCAAACGCACCGCGCGAAAAAAATGAGTCAAGTGAAAGATTTATTTAGATATTTTAATTTAAATACTTACAATTTCTGTCGTGTAAAACTATATTATTGCACCATTAATAATGCAATATTTAATTCGTGTGCCCCACATCTGGTGAAATTAAAACGTATAATTCGAATATGGTTTCTATTATGACTAATGGGAACTATCTCGCTCGGACTACTTTAATTACTTGCAATCTCTTTTGTTCTTCATCCACTACTCTTTCGGCCTCGCTGCATTATAAGAGTCTAAAAGTTATTATTTAATAAAGTGCTCCCCCACGGAGAGAATTTTCTGTTATTCATTCAAATACTCTGTATTTGCTGTGAAAACAAAATTTTTTCCATCTTGCAAAGGAACCGTTGCCATGACGAGACTTCGTCTGCAGATGGTGCAAGTTTTATTGACAGGCTTTACTTCGCCGCGCCCACGAATGCTATAGCGCAATGAGCTCCCGAAACAAAAGCTTTGCCCGCAATTATCCCACGAGGGCGACGCTGCAATCGGCACCTCTGTTGAAAATGACCAGTGTAGAAGGGAGACGCGTGAGCTTGAGAGACTAATTTCCTAATCGTGGAAGAACTTTGTGTTGGTTATCGTGATACTGGTTATTTTAGGCAACATCATGCTATTTTGTGGCTGTTAGCGCTAGAATATCTGCGACAGGAAGTGAGCAGTCGTTAAATTATACTTTGGGGTTATCATGCCTTGTTCTGTAGTGCCAATGAGAGTCTATACTGTGATATACTTAACGAGAAAATTTGCCATAGGTAGTGAGTTTCACGTGTATAGTGAACCGTTAACGAGCAAAGGATTCGACGTTATTTGATGCCGTGGGCTTGATGGGTATTGTAGATATTATTTCCTCTTAAAGGATAGTATTTACCCTTCCCTCGATTGAAACTCTCCTTTCTGCGTTTTAATAACTCATTGCAAGTAATACATAGTTGTAGTACAGTATGTGAAACGATCAGGGAAATCAAGAGAACATAAATAGAATTTCATTTAAATGCCTGTGTTTATTTCTTGTTGTCTTCCAAGTTGGCACATGCCTATTTTTATAGATTTGAGGTTAATGACAAACCATTTCTTGTTGCTATGTGTTTCTTAAATAGTTTGTTTTGGATTAGAAAAATCTCATCACAAGAAGATGTATGGCATAATGGATGTATTTTTCATAAAAACTGGCTTTTAACTTTCCTACTGGTATAAACTAGGTGTTTCATATTCAGTATAGTGTAATAGAGTTTGAGAAGATATTTTATTGTTGCTAGGAAGTAGTTGGGACTCGTTATATTCATTCCCTAGAAATCCTGTGGTGCTTTGAAAATATAAATACGTTACAAGCAAAACTCAACAAGAATTGAATTATAATATTCTTAAGTTCTGTTGACACTAGCTATTGTTTAAAAAAAATCAATTAACCCGCCTAATGAGATATTCGTAAATATCTAGTTAAATTCAGCGGAAATTTTGTGACCACAACTGACAATTTGTAGAAATTCCATACACCGGTCCTGCTAATATTCTTGTTAAGGCTATAAATCACTCAACTGAACTAACAACTGAATGCCAATGTAAGAAATATCTTAGTTATCGCAACAAATCGTACCTCTGGCGGAGAAAATCGTGTTTTTTGGCGGAGAAAAATATGGTCGCACTTTGCTTAATTTATTTTGCTCGCTCAACAGGGCAAAGGTAGCTAACGCAATTTGCTGCAGTGACAGAGAACTCTGCTGTCTCTATGTGGGCAGACGAAGTTTGTTGAAACAGCATAGGGTTGGTAGCTTCAACAAAGTTTTTCTTCTTGTAGGCTTGTGATAAAAACTGTCAAGAGGTGACTTTGCTCTGCGTATTCTGGTCAATCTATCTTGCCAATTCCTTTTGCTGGTGATCCTTCTCTTGGCTGCATACTTTTTCCACTTGCGCAAGCGTTTTTTGCTCAAGCTTTACAGTGATTCAGTCTCCTTTAATCCCTCAACAAGCCATAACTTTGAATTTATGAACATTAATCTTAAAGTTGTATTTCTTCCGAGCTTTTTCTATGCGGTTTAGCGTTCTCATGAGTCCTTACTTCTTCTTACCGAGAATTGTTATGTCATCAGCAAAACTTAGCACACTGTTTTTTCCTCGATTCAAAATAAGTCCTTTTTTTTATTTGTCCATTATTTCAATAAAGGATTTATCTATATATCAATAGACTTATCGAAAGCCATAAGCAGCGACGCGCGTCATTAAATGACATTCCAATGCTTTTCGGTACAATCAGCATTGCTTTAATCCAAATCGTCAAATTATATAAGCTCATTAATTTCCAGAAACTAATTTATCCTCTTTCCAGAAATTTCGAGAAAATAAACTCTTTGTTTCCACTTCTAACATAAAATAGCCCAAGCACTTTATAAATATTTAAATGTCTCCATGTTTACAATTTTGATGAAAAAATGGAAACGAGTGACAGAACTGAGATTTATTTGCAGTATTTCTTAAAATTCCTTTTTGCATAACTACGAATGGTTTTACTGCATTTCAATAAGTTCCACTCCGGCACAATATTTATTCCAGAGTTCAATTTAGATTGCACTAGAGCATAATAAAGAGTTTCACAGAAATCGAGCGAGCACTTTTTTCTATATAAAATAGAATTTTGATAGACAGTATCGTAATTCACTTGATATCTGTAATATGCGTTGATCCAATTTTATCTGTTGGACTTTGGTTGTGCCAAGATACTTTCTTTCACCAACTCGTATAGCTACGTGGCAGTCACATGATAATTTAGAGCAATGAATTTGGTTGATATACTAATTTCTATTCATAAGTTTGCCTGGATCATAGCGTAAATATTTCTTTTTTCACTCAACTGGAGGCCATTAAATTCAAACCTATTTCTTAAAAATTTAAGTCTTCATTGGTGCTATTTTCTATCACATCCCATTTTGTTGATGCGTAATTTAAAGGCATTATCATCTCCAAAAGCAGTGACATTTCCTACCTCTTGTAACTTTCCTACCACTAATATGCCTGCCACTCCATTTCTGCCCCTTGTCCAGTTCGACCTTTTCCTACTGGTGTATAGGTGTTATGGTGAGGTAAAGTTATGGTCATCCATCTTCCCTTAACTTTAGGGCGTACTATTCTGGTGATAGCTGTTGGCTTTAGTTTCTGAGTCATCAGACGCATGTGAGTTGACCTTATTTGAAGCAAATTCCTAACGTTAGAATCCACTTAATATGTGGTCGGATAAATACCAGAACGAAAATTCGCAAAAGAGAAAATAACCCCGATTCATCTACATCTACAGAACACCCTGCGAACCGCCTCTTGGACGTGTGGCAGGGGGTGTTAGAATACCAGTTGTATAAAAGTGTAAAGGATACTGTTTTTGGAGATAACACGATGAAATAATAATAGGAGTGTTGTTAGTGGAGCTCCGGTTCTATGATGGCCACTTAGTATGCGTGGAAAGATCAGATTCTTGTACGTATCTGTTCAGCAGTGCATCTCTCTTATTTTATCGCTTCTTTCAGACATATGAATGCAGCGTGGCGTCAAAATGATATTCTCAGTGTTGCTGTGAAACACACCTGTTCTGAATTTCTTAAGCAAACTAAGCCTAGCGTGTAGCCTTAGAGTCTCTATTCGCTCCAAACCTTATCCCTCTCAATGCTTTGGAATATTATTTGTTCGCTCGCAGCAAGTTTCAACGAAGCGCGCTGCTTCCCCTCGTGTTTTATGTCTATTCTACGTTGAAACTTTCTCTTCACGGTTCAAAATTCTCGCGGTGCATTCGAGGTGTGGCCAAACTAGAGCGGAGTACCGCCTCTCTTTCACTTTTCATCCGAGGTGGAATGGCTGCACCGAAGACGCAAAGGGAATCACCGTCCCGATGAGCGGAGCGACCGGTATGTTGGCGAAAATAGTTCATAGCGGGAGATGAATATTAATGTGTGAAGTGTTGTTTGCGTGAAATTTGAAATGAAATAATTTTTATCGGAGAAATGTCTAATTCTAAACGGGAGAGAATTCAATTGGGAAGTAGACAACAAACGCCGAGGACCTTCATATTATACGCATGATAAATCCTAGTTTTCTTAAAGCTGTACCGCATTTGTTTGGTGTGTGTGGATTTTTGTATAAATTATATTAGAATTGAATGCGAAAAAATATTCTATTAAAATTTATGTCATAATTAACACTTTTCAATGAGAATATCTTTACCCGTCACCAAAACCATCTAATGGAAACTTGACTCAACCAATTTCACGCCCATCCGTGTGTAATAATAATAATAATAATAAACCTTAAGGGGCGACCTCCTCGCCTGCTATGCTGCCAGCGAGCCCGAACGCAGGTGTTACATGGCCAGGATGCACTCTTTGTGGTGTGAGATGCATCCGGAACACGACCACCTGTCGCAGCAGAACCTGCGCGACCAGGCCAACCATCTGCGAAAAAAGGAAAATATCCACCAACCGCAGGTTCAGAGTAACGCACCACCAGCCGAACCACCCTCTCCGTCACAGGCAGCGCCTCCACCTGCTGACGTGAGTACCGCACGTTTGTCGGTATCTCCTACTAAGAGGGAGGATGTAGGTCAGACTGACTCTGAACTATTACGATCGCGGTTAAGAAGCACAATTAGCTATGACGAAGGACATACTAGGCAGAGAAGCATCCATCGAAAGATCTCTCTGCGGGGTAACCACCTGCCCCAAATGAATGGACTCATCGACGAGATCCTGACAGAGACGTCAGATCTCTGGACGGTGAATTGCGTGGTCTACGCTGCGGCCAAGGTTTTGGCAACCCCCCGAAAGGACTCCTCTCGGGAGGATAAAGCAGCAGCAAGGCTGAAAAAGCTGGATGCCAAGATCACGCTGGCGCGACAGCAGGCGTCGAAGATTCAGTGTGTGATTGAGTACATCACTGCCGGGCGAACCTTTACATCCAAAGTTCGGCGCATTGCGCGCAGCCTCAGGTTCAACCATCACACACTGAACAAAAACGTGTTGCTTACTATTAAGCAGCACGAGGTCGATAGGGTACCTCGGCCAAGAAAAAACTCCTGAAAAGGAGTAGAGCCGTAAGGGAGAATTCCACCTTTCTCCTTCAGCCGTCCCGTCTCTTTCGGCCTCCTCCGCCTGTTGTTGAATCCCCGCCACCCGTTCATGAGGTCGAGCGTTTCTGGAAGGATATCTACGAAACGTCGAGGCCATTCAATGGAGACACTCCGGCCATCGCACTCTTTAAAGAGTTCTGCGACCGCCACCTACACAATGTGGATGGACCCCTTTCAGTCACGGAAAGTGACGTGAAGCACGCTTTCTCTGGCAAGAAGAATTTCGCGGCTCCAGGAATGGATGCCGTGAATAGCTTCTGGTGGAAGAAGTTTACTTCTACCCACAGACATCTGGCCAGAATCTTCACGTCCCTCATCACAGGTAGAGAACCATTTCCACCTTGGCTGACTGAGGGACGCACGGTTCTCATTCCGAAAAAGGGAGACTTGTCCAATCCGAAGAACTATCGCCCTATAACCTGTCTAAACACTGTATACAAGGCGTTCACCACGATCTTGAGCGACCTTATCCTCCGGCAGATCCAGCCTGTGTGGAAGGAGGTGTACGAGCAAAGGGGGTGCAAACGAGGAGTCGCGGGATGCAAGGACAACCTGCTCATTGACAGGTGCATATGTCAGGATGCCGCCCGACATAAGCGAAACCTATCAATGGCATGGGTGGACTATCGCAAGGCTTTCGACACCACTTCGCATGAGCTTCTCATCGCCGTGCTGAAGTTGATGAAAGTCCACCCAGAGGTGGTGTCCTGCATCCAACGCCTGTTACCACTCTGGAGAACGCGCTTCGTCTTGACATCGGGCAAACGGACCGTCTCCACTGAGTTGGTAACATACCACCGTGGCGTTTTTCAAGGCGACAGCTTGAGCCCCCTCCTGTTCTGTATTTCCCTCCTCCCCCTCTCCTTCAAGCTGAGACGAGGCCGAGGATACATGTGCGGTGTTCCTGGTGACAGGAAGCACAAGGTCACCCATTTGTTTTACATGGATGACCTAAAACTGTATGCTTCCAACGCCAAAGAACTGCGCGTTGCACTGGACACCGTACATCAATACAGTGAGGATATAGGGATGGAATTCGGATTGGACAAGTGTGCATCCATCCACCTGGCGAAAGGAAGAATATCGGAGGACAAGGAAGACTCGCAACTCGTTGACGGGAACGTCGTTCGTCATCTGCAAGATGACGAATGCTACGAATACCTCGGCGTCCCCCAGCGTCGAATGCAGGAGGTAGCAGCAGTGAAGGAAAGACTCACCGCCAATTACAGACAGACTCTCAGAAAAATCTGGAGTTCTGAGCTGTCTAGCAAGAACAAGGTTCTTGCCACGAACATGTTCGCGGTTCCGACACTGCTGTACACCTTCGGATGCATGAAATGGAATGTCAACGAGTTGCAAAACCTCGACCGGGGAACGAGGAAGATGCTGACCATCTATAGAAGTCTTCATCCGAAATCTTCCGTCGCCAGATTGTATCTCCCTCGCAGTGTAGGCGGTAGAGGTCTGTTGAGCCTGGAGTGTCTACATAACAGAGTTGTTTTGGGTACAGTTTGCCGTGTGTTCAACAGCACGGACCCCTGCTCACTCTCGTAAGGGAGCACGAAGGTGCCGGGGTGGGGGCGTTCCTCTTCCAGGCGGCGAAGAGGGCAGCGGACGAAATCGGTCTGGACTTTGACCTGTCATCCGACGGTAACGACAGTGGCACGTCAATCGTGTCACTGAGGGCAGACGTCTTAAAGCTCGAGGTCAAAAAGGCTGAGCAGAAGACCTTGCTCAAGACGCACACCGATAAGCCCATGCATGGAGGTTTCTACCGAAACATGGAAAAACATGGGCTATCGAAGGAGCTGACGTTTGCCTTCCTTCGTTCCGCGGGTCTCAGGTCCGAAACAGGGTTTCGTTCTCGCGTGCCAGGATGGTGTCATCAACACTCTCGTGTACCGCCGAATGATATTCAAGGCGGAGGTGACGGACACGAGATGCAGAGCGTGCCGAGCCAAGCCGGAGACTTTGAGTCACCTTCTCTCCGGCTGCAGTTATTACGCGCAATCAGCGTATTTAACTAGGCACAATGCAGCTCTGCGAGTGTTGTATTTCCACCTTCGACATCATTACGGCATCGACGAAGTCCATGTGCTGCCCTATGCCCCTGGAGATATTGAGTCCGTCGTGGAGAACGACAAAATAAAAATCTGGTGGAATTACTCATTCCCCACCACCAGGCAGTTGGAGGCGAACAAGCCTGACATCGTTCTCCTCGACCGCCAATCTCGTTCCATGTTCGTAATCGAGTTTTCGGCTCCGGCCGAAACGAACTTGGACGCGAAAGAGGCGGAAAAACGGACGAAATATCAAGACCTGCTGTTCGAACTTCGGCAGATGTACCCGGGACACTCTGTAAAACTAGTAGTCCTAGTCATAGGTGTGCTCGGTGGAATCAAGGGCTCGCTGATACAGAGCATCAAGTGTATTCCTGCTTGCGTGGCACAGGCGGAATCACTTGCAGCCCGCATGCAGAAGGCCGTCCTCTTAGGGTCGCTCCGTCTGCTCCGTGCGCACGACCCGAACGCAGCGTAGCCACTGATCCGATGGGTTAATCGGAAGCGGCTACGAACTCTGCACCTCCCCTCTCGAGTTCTAGGCCATTATGACGGCAACGAAACCCGATGTTAGCCGGGGACTCGGAGGGGAAAGTTACAGAAATAATAATAATAATAATAATAGTGCATATATTGATTACCAAAAAGCTTTTGATAGTGTCCCTCATCCTTGGTTAATTGAAGTACTTAAAATATATAAGGTGGACCCTACCTTAATCGAATTCCTTACAAGAACTATGAACACATGGACAACTAGGCTCCAACTCAAAACCCCTAGTAAGATTTACCTAAGTCGAAATATACAAATAAGGAATGGTATTTTTCAAGGTGACTGTTTAAGTGCCCTATGGTTCTGTATGAGCCTAAACCCTCTTTCAAACATGTTAAACAGGTCTGGTAATGGATATACGATAATGAAAGACGGATGCCGCTATAGAATCAATCACCTTTTTTATATGGATGACTTAAAATTATATGCAGATTCAAAAGTAGGATTGGAAAATGCTCTTAAGATCACAGAAATCTTCAGCAATGATATCCGCATGAGTTTTGGAGTGGAAAAATGCAAAACATGTTGTATCATAAGAGGAAAGGTAAAAGAACATGAAGGATATGCTACTGAGAGTGAAAAGGTAATAGACCCTATGAAGGTAGATGAATACTACAGATACCTCGGGTTCATTCAAAATCCAATAACTGCTCACAAGAAGATAAAAGAAGAAATAAAATGTGAATTCAAAACCAGATTAACAAAAGTCTTAAAAACAGAGCTCAATGGACGTAATACAACAATGGCTATAAACACATTTGCAGTACCACTTCTAACCTACTCATTTGGCATTATTAAATGGACGGATACGGAACTCAACTATCTCAATACACTAATGAGAACAGTAGCCTCTAAATATAGGAAGCACCATCAACACTCTGCAATAGAAAGGTTTATGCTGTCCAGAAAAGAAGGAGGAAGAGGTTTTATCGACATAAAAAACTCACACCAATCGCAAATAGAAAATTTAAGAAATTACTTCTACTCGAGAGAAAAAGAATCCCAAATGCATAAAGTATTAATACAAATAGATAACTCTCCCTTACAACTAAGCAAAAGAAATACAGTGATACAAAAAGATTCTGACAGTTCGAAGCTTGAGAGGTGGAGAGCCAAAACGCTACATGGGACGCATGCTAACCATCTTCTGCAACCACACATTGACAAAAAGGCATCAAATAAATGGTTAACATCAGATATCTTTGCAGAAACAGAAGGATTTATGATTGCCATACAAGATAGAATAATTAAAACAAAAAACTACAGTAAATTCATAATTAAAGAACCCAACGTGAATGACAAATGCCGAAAATGCAATAGCAAGTCAGAAACAATAGAACACATCACAAGTGGATGCAGTGTACTAGCAAGCGTGGAATACACGCAACGACATGATAATATATGCAAACAAATATATCTTGCATTAGTTAATAAGTACAATGTATCCCATGAAACTAAACCATGGTACCTAATGACTCCACTGCCTGTAATAGAAAATGAAGCTGTCAAAATATATTACAATAGAAGTATTATAACGGACCGCCCTCGCCCAAACAATAGACCGGATATAACTCTTCAATTAAAACAAGACCCAAGAACATACTTAATAGATGTATCCATTCCAAATACAGAAAATTTAGAGGCTAAATACAATGAAAAAATACAGAAATATATTCCTCTGGCTGAAGAAATAAAAGAAATATGGAACCAAAAAACAGTTAAAATTGTACCAATAATAATATCCGCGACTGGTGTAATACCAAAAAGCTTGCACAAAAGCTTGGAAATAATAGGAATAGAAAATCATTTGTACATGAAAATTCAAAAAACCGCAATAATTAACACGTGCTCCATAGTACGAAGATTTTTAAATGAACATTAAAATAGTACTTGAGCCTAATCCCTTTGGTGCCTTGCACCCGGGATAGGTGAATGTTTCCCAGCCCTTAAAAAGGCTGAGAAGTGAAGAATTCAAATAATAATAATAAAACGTCTTTATTAGGCGAGATTGGGACTAGAAAGTCCCATCTGCCATCTAACCCCTACTGTGTGTACTGAGAGACCGTAGCAGAATGGAAATGACCTACGCGGTCAAATGGAATCCGCCCGCTCATTTCGAATGCTTTGGAACTATTTTACTCTTGGGTCCGTTTCCTCCACCCGTCGCACGCGCCTCCTCCGCCTGGTGGCGCCAGCCGTCGAGCAGCGGGAAGTCTGCGAGTCTGTCCTGCAACTCTGCCCTTGGGAGCAAATCCTTGAAAGAAGCCGGAGCAAGCTCCTTTCGGAGAGTGGCGGAGCGTTTTAAACCTAATTTAGACCCTCAGTTGCACTCACTCGCACACACAGACACAGACATATGTAGAGAATGCCGCGCGCCTCTCTGTTTATCTTCCGCCACAGATGACAATTAATCCTTTGACCTGATTTGCAAGCATTGTGGGAGGCTGACTGACGCGTTGGTTTTACGGGAGGAAGGGGGAGTGGTTGGTTGGTTGGTTGGGAAAGGAGTGGAAACCACAGAAATGTGTCTCTCCCGTCAGGCGAGAGAAAGAGAGGGAGAGAGAGAGAGAGAGAGAGAGAGAGAGAGAGAGAGAGAGAGAGAGAGACATGCAGAGAACTTCTTTCTCTCTCTCTCTCGCAAAATTCTCCCATGATCTATGCGCAGTTTCTCAATTCGCCGCGGCGCACGGTGGCGTAGCGAGCAGTGTCCGTGCATCTTGGCACGTAGTATCTAGGTATCTGGACTCTATTTCACAGGCAAAAGTGGTTTCTTTGCACATTTTCTAAACCAGTCATCCTAATTTCTATGTTCTGCCATAATTTCATAGAACTATTGGTTTACAAACGTTTTTCTAAATTTCTGCTATTAACAATTCTGGAACTGCTGAAAGTGAAGGTAACAGAAATGGACGATTGGTTACGTATTCTGTGACTTATAATATGTCAATTTTCTTTGTGACTAAATATTGACTGTCAGCTGTGAATTGGGGTTCATTGAGTCTGTAGGACTCTATTTATTCCACCCAGCTCTTCGTGTATTTCATCTCGTCAATGATCACCCTGGAGACGTGATTTTAAATAATTTCCCTGGAAAGACCATCTCCTCCAAGTAGGCAGTTAAATGCAATTTCGATGTTACTCCAAAAAGGGTTTCCTCAGGGGTTTTCGTTTCCGTCCCTCGCCAATGCCGCGAAGCAATAGCAGGCTTATTTAGCCAAGTTTATTTAGCAGGCCAATTGCTGGTATTTTAAACAATGAAGTTAGTGAGCATTTGTGGTCCACACGTGTTGTTTAAGTGTATCAGGAATTAAGTTGTATTAGGAATGGAGCCATATTAATGGTAACGCCTCTCGCCATGTTTGGAGGACTGAAAATGGATTGCATATTACGAACGGAATGACGAGAGTTGTGACTTGCATCGATTACCACTCGCGCCAATATCCTCCAGGGCAAACGGAGAAGAAATGACCCTGGGAAAAGGATATAATTTAAAAGGGTAAATACTTATCTATTTTTCAGCTAATAGTGAAACTATTCGCTTCGGTTACATTGCTCGTGATATTCCTCGCCATCGTGGCCATCGTAATCACTGTGCACAGCGTTAGTTTTTGCTATAATTTTAAGTGTGCTAATGGTATTCGAGACAATATAATAAGTTGAAAACGACAAAATGTGAGTACCTATGTCAAATCCATGATGCAGTCATATTTCTTCTAATATTTAATTGAATTTTTTATTCTGCCAACCAATTCTTTGAAATGAAATGGTGAAGGAAATATTGTATTCAAATGTGTTTCTATTGCTCTCTCCGTTAGGATTTCAGACCCTCTCTTTAAAATTCGATATGTTAATATAAAAAGTCAAGTTTTTCTGTCTGTGTACAAACTATCTTATATAAATACACATAATGTGTTCAATTTATTCACTCGAAGTCTATTTTATAAATGTGTACGAGTTATTTCCCGGTGGATATGATATGAGTTGTGAATACTCCGAGTCCACGTTTCTAAACGGAAACGGTGAAGAGCAAACAACATGGTTGATGCCGTGTCATTTTTCTGTTCTAAGTTCACAGAGAAATCTTATAACGCTAAACAGCCATTGGGAAAATTATAATCTAACACTTATCGCAATGCCTCCCTCCATAAAGCTCTCTTATATCTCAAATCAGTATTATCGCTTATGGAAGCCCATTCTTTGAGCCGTGAAGAAGGCTCGAGCAGAAGATGGCAGGCGAAAATCAATCAATCAGCGGTTACCTGACCGCCCGGCGTGGTATATAAACCGGCTTACCTCGGAATATGAGGCGGCGAATTTCGTGACATTTTTACAGCCCTCATGATGGTGAGCGAGACGCTTGCTGAAACGTTGGCAAACGTGGAAACGTTGACCCGTAGTGTAACCCGAGAAGAATTCAGTCATGTCTTTTTAAAATTTGCATTAATAAATGAGAAATGCCTGTTGGACATTCAAAGTCAAGACGGACGAAAGGAAATATAAATTAGACACTCATTACTTAATTCAAATTTTGCTCTCATTTCGGATTCGTGAAATATTGGAAAAATATTCGTAAAATTGCTCATAACTGAGTGTTTTTTACCATCAGCAACAGTGGGTTGCTCGGCATTTCGTTTACCAAAGAACAATTAGCTTGCGGATCCCTGCTACTACCGCCCGAGCAAAATAGATGTGCTCCTTGGTGCTGAGCTATTTTGGCGTCTTATGTGTGTTGGCCAAATCTGAATTTCTAATAATTTACCTGTCCTCCAGAAGACTATTCTAGGATGGGTAGTATCAGGAAAAACTCCAACCAAAACCTACTCACGCCACGCTTCTCTACCAACGCATTGTAACCTTAGTACACAAGGGGACTACTTAGAAGACACTGTGAAAGGATTTTGGGAAATAGAAGAAATAAGTAAAGGAGCAACTATTCTCTCGGAAGAAGAAAGGGTTTGCGAAGAACATTTTAAACTTCATTTTCGTCGTAGCTTAGGCGGAAGATACTCAGACTTCCATTTCGTCATGATCCAAGCCTGTTAGGCAACTCTAAACCAATGCACTCCTTCGATTAAAAAAATTAGAAAGACGATTTACTGCAGATCAGCAACTGAAGGATGAATACAGCAACTTTATAAATGAATATTTAGAATTAGATCACATGGAATTGTTAGATGAAGATGAGATCAATGCATCTAAGTCAGTGTTTTATTTGCCTCATCATCCAGTCATGAAGCAAACCAGCCGCACTACCAAACTTCGAGTGGTATTCGATGGTTCAGCGAAAAGCTCAACTGGCATTTCCTTAAACGACATCATGATGGTCGGTCCAGTCGTCCAGAAGGATTTGTACTCAATTCTCCCCTTCTTCAGGTAATACGCCTTTGTCTTCACCACAGACATCCAACAAATGTGTCGTCAAATCAAACTGCAGTCACCTGACACCGATATGCAACTAAAATTTTGGAAAGATTCGCCGAAAGAGGAGTTGAAGACCTATCGCTTAAACACCGTTACTTATGGGTTATTTGCCTCTTCCTTTTTAGCCACCCGATGCCTCTTGCAACTAGCCATCGATGAAGGAGCAAAATTTCCTCTGGCAGCATCAGCCTTAGAAAATAACTGCTACATGGATGACATCATGTCCGGGGCTAATACACTCGAAGAGACCTTAATATTGCAAAAGGAATTAATGGACTTGCTCGAATCGGCTAAATTGAAACTTCACAAATGGTGCGCCAACCATCCTACTCTCCTTAAAAAGATCCAGATTGAAGGTCGAGAAGCATCGTACCAACTTCCGAACGAACCTGGAAATGCCGTCAAGACTCTAGGGATGCTGTGGCAACCAGTGATGGATCATTTTTGCTTCATTGTTCCCCCCACCGCTAATCAAGGTCAACTCACAAAACGCACCATTTTGTCTGATATATCCAGACTATTCGATCCATTGGGGCTCCTCGGACCAATAATCGTTAAGGCCAAAATATTAATGCAGAAACTTTGGCAACTCAAGTTAGACTGGGACGAATCCATTCCTGCGGACGGAATGGGTAGAATTTTGAAGGCAACTGGGGGAAATCCAGAAGGTACAAATACCAAGAAGCATTCAGGATGAAAACTCCACCAAATTGCTGCTGTAAGGGTTCTGTGATGCGTCCGAAGCTGCGCGCGGTGCCTTCATTTACGTCCGTTCTACTAACGACGAAGGAAGAATCAAGGTTACATTATTGTGCGCCAAATCCCGAGTCACTCCCTTGAAGAAAATAACTATTCCTCGATTGGAACTTTGCGCCGCATTATTATTAGTACAATTAGTTTCAAAGGTCCAGTCATATCAATTTTCAGCGATATCTTTTGTGGACTTATTCAAAAATTGTGTTGGCTTGGCTTTCATCTCGCTCTAACACTTGTAAAGCATTTATTGCTAACAGGGTTGCAGAAATTCAGGAGCTCACTGACAATATGGAGTGGGGCCATGTTTCTTATTCTGAGAACCCTGCGGATATATTATTCCGAGGTTCTTTTCCACTGCAGCTACTTCACTCCAACTTCTGGTGGTCCGGTCCGAAGTGGATAAGTGATCTCTACTCAATCCCTCCAACTGAAGAAGATGCAGATGATTATCCCTCCTCGCAGTTTGAGAGGGAATCTGATTCCACCCAGAGCCATGAGGCTGTTGAAGTTAGCAGCGACTTCTTTAAGAGATTTTCCTCATTTTCCAAATTGAAGAGAGTCACTGCATATTGCCTCCGATTTGTAAACAACAGTAGGATACCTCATTGTAAACGTCAAATTGGAGTACTAACCTTTGGCGAAATTCAAAACGCTCTTACTCATTTGATTAAAGTTATTCAATTTCAGCATTTTGGAGCCGAAGTAGAGGCGATAGGGAGGAAAAGGAGGTGCCACCTAATAGCAGCCTGAGATCCTTGAATCCTTTTCTGGACGACAAAGGTATCATTAGAGTGGGTGGCCGACTGAAAAATTCGCAGTTGAATTATGACCGAAAGCATCCGATCGTTCTGCCCAAGAACGAGCATCTAACTGAATTAATAATTTCTGAATTTCATATCTTATCCTTGCATTCCGGATCTCAAGCTCTCTTATGTGAGGTTCGACAATTCTTTTGGCCTATTCATGGCAAAAAACTGGCCCGTAAAGTAGTCAGCAAGTGTTTAAATTGCTTTAAAGTGAACCCTCCCGCTTCCAAACAACTCATGGGACAACTACCACCACCAAGAGTGTTCCCCAGCAGAGCCTTTGACAACACTGGCATCGATTATTTCGGCCCTGTGTGGTATCGACGCGTGCGGCAGAGGCGCAGTCCCCCGCCCGTCAAAGCCTACGTTGCCCTTTTCGTATGCCTTTCCACCAAAGGCTATCCACCAGGAGCTCGTCACCGGTCTAACCACTGCTGCCTTCCTGGCAGCTTTGAGACGTTTTATGGCACACCGTGGGAGACCGCACAACCTTTACAATGACAACGCCACCAACTTTGTGGGAGCTAGAAACGAGATGGCCGAACTACGCGGATTGTTCCTGTCCCAATAGCATCAAACCGAGGTCTCTCGAATCTTGTCAGAATACAACGTTACATGGCATTTCATACCCCCCAGATCTCCGCATTTCGGGGGCCTCTGGGAAGCAGGCGTCAAATCCGCAAAACGCCATCTTTTACGAGTGATTGGTACTGCTATCCTAACTTATGAAGAATTAAATACGCTAATTACACAAATTGAAGCCTGCATCAACTCACGCCCTATCATCCCGATGTCTGACGATCCCAATGACCTAATGACTCCCGGCCACTTCTTAATCGGCCAGCCCTTAACCTTAATGCCGGAATCAGATTTGATTCCTCTCCAGGTCAACAGACTGTCGCGGTGGCAGCTCTTCCAGACCTTTTGGAAGAGATGGTCTTCGGAGTATTTATCCAGTCTTTAACAGCGGATTAAGTGGAGAGTCAAGTCTGGAAATCTGAAAGTAGGAACTTTAGTGCTGCTCTCCGAGGAAAATCAGCCCCCGCTCCAGTGGAAAACGGGAAGAGTGGTATAGTGCGTTCCACATTTAGTTGACAGTACAGGCCTTATGGAGTACAGTGTTGCCAAACCTACGCTCCGTCATCCGGCATCCTGATGGTGTGGGCCACCACTCATAACACCGCGCCAAAATGTCAAATTTAAAAAGAAATAATGGAGGCCCTCGATTCACGTCGTTCCGATATATGTTTGATTCGATATTATGCGTCGTAAATAGCGATTATTAAATTCTAAAATTCAATACCACAGCGCGCAATCATAATTTTTGTATGTTTATACTGTAAACATGCATTAATCCCATCATAAAAGGCCATTTAAATATATTTTTTTCTGAGTGAAGGAGTAAGAATGAACGTAGGAATCGACCACTGGTATATAATTAAATTTAAGTGGTCACGAACATCTTGTTGTTTTACGTCCATTGGATTTTCGTCGCACATCGTCAGCACGCATCTCCGACTCGGGAATCGGGTACGAAAAAAGATTGATAGAAATGGAATTATGAAGAGAAAAGACATACTATTTATTAGAATATGAATGGAAAATTTTATAAGTTTTAATGGAAATTTTTATTGATGGAAGTATTTATCCAGAGAATGTCCCAGGAATTTGGGGAAAATTCAATTCTGAAGAAGGAGAATTCTTTGGTTAATTCAATTTGGTTAAATCAAGGGATTTGTACATGAGAAACAACTAACCCAAAGGTGAAAAGTAGGGCCTACTCTTACCGTTTCAGTAATTTTTAAACGGAACACTTCATGGGCTAGTGTCTTCGGGGCATCGAGTAAATAATATTAAAAAATAGTGACAGTCGTTGTTTACAATATTTTGTGGATTATTTTCTAGCACCAATCGATGCAATCATTCTCCTCAATGAGGTTAATGATCCTGCATATTTTTTGCATGCAACAGCTATTTCTACTTCCTTGACGCGCTGACGAAGACTGAGGAGCGTTTCTTATTTCTTTCTTACTCCAACTCATGTCTGCAAATGGCTTAATATTGATCCATATGTCGTCTGTGAGCGCAAAAACTTTTTTCACGATAACTTTTAGCTGTCTACATTAATTGTATAGCAATTGTATAAAAATCGTCCCTTTTAATAAGAATGATTCGTTTCCCTCTGCAGTCGCATACGCAGGGCCGCCCAGAGGTAGGGCAAGGGGGGCAGTTTGCCCCAGCTCAGCGCCTTTTGAGCCTTGAAGCCGCTAAAATAAAAAAAGAGCACTCAATATTTACCATATTCTGTGGAGTAATTTCTATTTTCCATTGAGACAATAAGCAGATAATACACAACACTCCTAAAGCCTCGTTTCCCCTTACCTTACCACAATCGTAACAAACGAACCATCCCCAATTCCATCCATCCATTTCCAATCTGGTTGCCGTATTTTCCTCCTTTTGAGGATTCGCGAGTCTACCGGATTCCCTTCTACTTGCGACCCTTCTTAAGCCCCCTGCCCATTTCTGCACGTAAGTTGTCCCTAGAGTACCCAGGCCTGAGGTCTTACGTCCAGGTTCTTTTGTACATACATTTTTCTTTAGGCGGGTCCCTCCCACTCCGGGCGGGTCCTCGCACAATGGAGCCCACAGGGCCCCACAGGCGGAAACCAACAGGAAGGACACCGCGGGTGACTTGACACAGAAGCTATCCATTTCGTTGAAACCCTATCCAGCTCCCAAGCATTTAATGCAACCTATTGAAGGGGAAGACGCCAGGCGAAATCCTTGAAAGAACAACCAATTGCTGCTGCTTCCTACTGCCCTTCTCCGGTATTCCAACGATTAATTTTGGAACAACAACGTCCCTTGTGAAAATGTATCGCATATCCTCAATTACCTGTTCGAAATTTGCTTTTTTTATATTTTACCAAAACACTTTCCACTTATGCTAGGAGATGAAAAACATCGCCTACAACTAAATGATAGTGTAAGTATACGTAAAAATGTTAGCAAAATGATTCACTACCGCCGAAGAATTATTTTCCCCTTGTTTTAAGCAAGCTAAGGTATTTAGATTTACTTTTATTTTTTACTTTTAAAATTCTAAGACCGATCAAGTGAGAACCTCTCTGGCAAAGTTTAAGGAAAATAATATGACGCGATGCCAATACACGCATGCTCTAGGAACTATACTCGAGTTTTTTTTTAAGAGCTGTCCTCTTCATGAGTTTGACTTTTTCAATGAACTTATGTGTCGCTTATACAGCAATGATGATAATATTTTTATGTTTCGGCTGATTACAGTGCTATTATACAATCTGCTTTAGACAAGAATTATTTATGGAGACTTGGAAGCGTAGAGTTTAACTATTATCAAAACAAAATGTCACCATACCTTCTTGTTCATGAGTCCGACAGATATTCCACTCCCTCCATGTAGCGCGATGTGCTCGGCTGCGGCTCGTCCTCCATTGAGGGAGATGTCGACTGAGAGGATGAAGACGTTGTCAGACAAATAATTAACTCTTTGATGTCATCTTGCAAATTGTCTGCATGCCACATGTCTTCTTCCACTTTCTTCACGTGCTCGACATAGTTTTTCCAATTTTCGGAAGTGATGGCATCAAAGCTTTCTGCAATGAGTTTTTCTACCTCTTTCTTCTTAAAAGTGGTGTTCTTCATCCCAACGTAATGTTTTACTTGAGCCCAAACCATTTCAATTGGATTCAATTCGCAATGTTATGGTGGTAGTCTTAGCACTCTACAGCCACAACTCTTCGCTAGTTCATCTATCTTAAACTTTTCATATTTTTCCCGTACTTGATTCACCACAAATAAAAGATCTCTTTTCAAGCTGTCCTCATCAAAGCTAATTCCTTTGCTAACCAACCACTCTTTAATGGAATTTTTCCTCCAGCATGTGGTAGGTAAGGATTCCAACTTCCTCGAATGGTATGATGCATTATCTACAACTATAATTGTGCCTTCGGGTATGTTTGAGAGAAGTGAGTGCTCAAAACAGCTCTCATAACACTCGCCATCAACTTCGTCACGCTCATCCATGGTGTTTTTCTTCCATAAAAAACACGTGCTGCTCCCTCTATGAACCCTTTCTCCGTCCCTGCATGTATAATTGCAAAGCGTCCACCTCGGGAGGTGGGGGCCTTCAGCCCGGTTGTAAGTCCAGAAAGGTAAGCCTGACGAGGAGTTTCTATTTTTTTGTCGCGCCCAGTCATGTTCACTGTTTGTCCGACATTGATCCAAGTTTCGTCTGTGAAAATAATAACCCTTCGTTCACAACGATATTTTTTTAGCTGCCTTAAATAATTATGTCACCAACGAATAATATCATCCCTTTCAATTAAAATGCTTCTTTTTCCCCTGCGTTCGTACACGAAACCTATGTCTACAAGAAGGCGATATAATGTAGTCCTCTTGAAATTTGGAAGATCTTTGTCCATGTTGACTGAGCTTAAAATAGATTTAAAATTCGGAGTCGGAGGAATATTTTCATGAAAAATTCATGTTCTTTTCTTCGAACTCCCGATCTCACAAAATCATCGTGAATCAACGCTCTCAAAGTCTGTCTAACTTTTTTAGTCTTTGAAGCTGTCACCAATGGATCACGGGACGCTTCCTTTCTCACTCTTTAAATAGTGGACTGAGACCAGCCTTCGAAGTTTCACGGCAGGCTTCAGTTATACTGAGGGATTTGCTGAAGTAAGAGAAGACGTTGAACACCAGCTCTCTTTCACTGCTTCTCAGCTTCCCCCTTTTCTCCTCCTCTTCGCATCGGACATGGTGATAGGGCACCTTACAGCAGATATTGATGAAAAATACTCCACAGCTCTGATAAACACAGCAGACTACACACCACTTGTTCACTCAAAAAATCCTACCAGAAACTGAACATCTTCGCTAATTCTTTTCCGAGCCCCTTCCGCTGGGGTTGCTTCCCGTGCAGATGTTTTATGGCACCCTACTAACGGAACTTCTGAAAAACCTAGAGTGCCCTTTTCCTTAAGGGCTTACACCGAAGAGGAATGCCCCTCGTGCGGATTATGGAATAATTTCTTTCATGTTTCCTACGGCAAGACTCGTAAAGGCGAAATTTGCGTCTTATTTCAAAGCCGTCAAAAGGTTCATGGGATAGGCTTACGTATGTCATTGTCTTGAAATATAAATATTTCTAATACAACGTATGAGTACTCTCCTTAAAAAACATCTAACGAAGAATTACATGCATTTTAGTAAGCATTTATATAAAGATATAAATCCCGGTTTCCACCGAAGAATCTCCCGTCTGCGCTGTCTTGCGTAGCGCTGTAATAATTTTTCTTAAGATCAAAACGTTGTAGCCTTCTTCACAATTGAGATAACTAAATGATTATTGGACTAAAAACAAATTAATAGTTTTCTTCAAATTTTATACGCAGGATATACGGACCTAAAACTTAAGGAACGTAAGTTAGCAGGCGATTACTTTTTACCTTACAAAAACCTAACTTTTTAGCCCTTACGATATTTACATCAGTATAACAAAATTTCAGCTCAATTAACTTCTAATTGATGTACATCTTTATTGAAATAAAAAGAATACGGAACGTTTTGCATAAGTTTCAACCCAGTATGAAGAACGGTTTTCCCACAATTGAGTGAAGAAGACTAAGTCGAAAGAGCCGCGTTTGTTGCGTAAATTAATGAAAATGTTTTTTATAACTTTTATTATAAATTTTAGGGAAAAACTATTACGACCAGTAAATGTAGTGTCTCCCTTTGCATTAAAAGAGATGATGATAAATTGGATAGTGCAATATTAATTTTTCTGCTGCTGTTGGCAACAGCGCATCTCCAGCCTTATGGGGATTAACATGGGAAACGAATCTCCATAAGAGCCCATACTGTCAACAAAATGTGGAACGCACTTTAGAACTTCATCCGGAACAAGATGGCTTATGCAGGGTCGCCACCGTGAAGACATCCAGGGGGCTTCTTAAAAGATCAATTAACAAACTGTGCATGTTACGTATTGATCATTGAGGCATATTTATTTTCTGATTTGTTTTTTCTCTATTTATTTCTGTGCATTTTGTTGAAAACAGAACCTTTCAAGGGGGGCGGTATGTCTGAGCGTGTCGCAAACTCTTGCGTCGTCTGCTGCGGCCCATCGCGCATGCGCGGCAAACCAGCTGTTTTCGCCCGTCCTCGCCGCACGGAGTGCTTGCTCTCTCTCCCTCTCTCTGCTGACGGTCGTCCCTGCACTTCGCCTCGTAGCAGCTTTTCTAGCAGTCCTCTCCGTCTCCTCAACTCCGGTGAAGGACATACTCCTAGGACGTCAGCCAAGGATCGCAGCCATCTTATCTCATTCTCATTGTTTGAAATATTCTATTGAATAAATTGTTCTATTATTAGCATAACTAAGCCAGGAATCTTTTTTGATTATTACTACACGAAACATAGCATTTTTCAACATTGCACGCTTGTTTGATGGTGACATGGAATTTAATTGGAAGAAAGCAGTGTGAGGGTGGAAGTTTTTTGGTTTAGAATGTCCTGTGCGGGATTGCAGGCGACTCGGGATTGTGTTGTAGATTTAAAGTTATGAAAAATTTCACTCAACTGAATTATAGGAGATTCTTGTCATCAGGTTTTCGACTCACGTATGAGTTGTAGACAAGTCTAGGATCACCGCATTCCATAGGGCACTACTTTTACTCCGTCTGTGATGCAGCGAAGCATTCTTCTCTCCCTATTCTTTGACATCTTTTATTTATCTTTACTACCCCGAATACAACACAATGGGCCAGTTTACGTCGGGTGAATAACAGTAACAACGTACGAGACACAAACATCCATGTCCTGGGCAGAAAATATTTTACCCAGGCGGGACTCGAACCCGCGACCCTCGGGTTGTCTGGCGAGGACTTTACCCCGCCGCCACCGGGGCCGACATCTTCTCACCTTCGCTAGCTCCATTTCTGAGGGTAAGTTATGTTTCTGAGAGTGATTTCTGAGTGAGTGAGAGGGTGGGTATTGGGTATTAAACGATAAAAAATATCATTCTCTTCGACAAAAAATATCTAACAAGAGGCATAGTCCTCGAAATGAGATGGTAATCTCTTCCTCTAAACATCAAGATCCGTTGGGTTTACATCGCCGCTTCCTTCACACTCTGCACGGGCTGCAGTATGGTTACGTTTTAAAAAACATTAGCCAACCACTGGTGGCGATATAGTTCCCCTCCAACATTTTATTTGCTGTCTGACGAACCACATTTTGTTTCACCTGACGAGCAGTCGCGTATGTAAGCCACTCTTATTCAATATTGATTACTTTTCCTCCGCATTTGTCTCTCTCTCCCTCTCTTCCTTTTCATTCCGTAGTCCACATTTTCCTGCCATTTAAAGCACCTCGATTGTCGATGTCGTGAGACAGCGACATGTTCCCGACAGTCACGTTTTATGGATTGTGAAAATTAGCTCGCATATGGTATGTGGGATCCCCCGCAAAACTTTAATAATGTGCCAAAAGAATGACAGCGGATTCCCGAACGAATTATGTGACGGCTAATGCCATAACTCCCTCACCGTGTCACAGTCACCAAGAAGTCTTTCCTCTTTAGTCAACTCCTTAAGAGTGCTTAAAGAAGCAATTAAGTCGACCCGTGGGCCTTGGGCTCATGCTGCGCACCGGAGGAGTATCCTACTCGCAGGTGACCGCCGACGAGGCCGGTTCGAAGCATGAGGGAATATTTATGACCTGACAGATATAGGGAACGTGTTAAGAAGAAACAGCGAATGCTAAAAAAAAGATATCCCCAATCACAACGAATCTAGTTGCTGGCTTCGGTAGTAATGGTCGCTGGCCTGAAATAGGGTGGACGGTGGCCTCTGAAGGAGGTGACAGCTACACGTCGGTTTAAAGTCTTATCCGATAGACGGAGTACTTGAAGTGCCCTCCACAAGACACTCAAGTAGGGATCGGGTTCCCTCTGAAAAACATCTGCCTCTGCAGGGATCTGAACCCTGACCGCCCGTGTGGTAGGCGAGTACTCTAGCCACCACACCAACCCGATCCCCCTAAGACATTTGGAGTCAGTGGAATCGTCCAGTGGATATTGTGTTGGTTCATGTCGGCCACATTCATTCCATTTACTGTCTCCGCACTCTCATGCACTGTTTCGGAATGATTTAGAGGGAGGGTGATGAGCAGAGAGAGAGATAGATAAAGAGGGGAGTCCTGCTTCTTCCCTCCGTTCGGATATCCTGAAATCGTTGCCACACCAACAATGAATCAATGAATTTATTTCCATTGATAAATATGGCTACATCATTTATTTGGTTTGGAAATTTACTGACCAACGTTATCCAGTAAATGCGGTCAGTGTATATACCAAAAAACTTTTGTTATACAGAAAAAACACTGCCCGCCACTCATCTTGTTCCGAAATCCCAAGGATAGCACGGCAAGGGGAATGGTGGACTGTTGTTAAATTTAGTGTTTGATCTTTTAGCCGAGTGATGTGATGGGCTGTCATTCCTCGGCAAATTGAGATTTTGAGATATCGTATCTCACGAAGTCACGCGGGACTCTCGTCTCTCTCTCTCTCTTTGTCGGCTTTAGGTTTTGATGGTCGTCGCCAATGATAGTGTCTGATGTCGTCGCTCGCCTCTGGACGACCGCAATTTCTCCTTCAGTGGGTAATTTTGGCTCTAATCTATGAGCTGCACCAATGGAATTAGAGCGTTGAAATATACTGCTAAGAAGGGAAAGTTGTTAGGGTTTGCCTTTTTATCGGCGTTTATTTTTATATTGGGAAATTTTCAAGGTTTTCAAAGAGGTTTTGCTAACAGTAATGCCTATAGTCCAGTAAATTTAAGTATTGACCACTCCCAGGCGATGTGTATTCCCTCTATGGTAGTATCCGCCTCCAATCGCAGATTCGCGTTTTATTCCACTCTAGTATTTTGAAAAATAATATTTTCTCGGTATTTCAATAAAAACTACGGTCTAAATCAAATGTACTAGTATCTCCAAAATGTTATTTTCATTAATCCTTTGATTTTCATAAATAATAATAAATTTTCAACGTTCGTATATTCTATTTTTGTTCGTATAATAAAGAGTTGCCCTGGAACTGACTTTGAGTTTGATGAAATAATTTAATAAAAACATCGACCAGGAATACATTGACATAGGGAGCCTAGTATGAAAGCGTCAATGATGCACTATCTGTCACATTTTTTTCATCCTGATTTGATAACTATTTAATCTTTGAATTCTCAAATCGGCTACTCATATTGCTCGCGGTGGTTGAACGAGTGGAATTATCAAAGTCTGGGGATGCCTGACCTTTCTCGAGGAAATTGTTGCAGAGGATAAGTGCCTTCGTGTCGATCTCCCACGACCGCCATCACCCTTTGTCGCTTGGCGACCTCATAGGGCGCTCATTCAACCACCACCCGCCCTCCGTCTGTCTGTGTCATACTACTATGCGCAGCGGGCGGGGAGAGAGGATTGCGGAAGGGGTCCACGGAAAATTGCTTCTAACCTTTTTTGGCACCCAAATAGAAAGGTATAGAGGGCCAATTTAACGTCAACAGAAAGCGGCGGCTCGCGGTTGTTTCTTTCTACCTGACTCATATCTATCAGTGACTTAAGCTAATGGAGGAGGGCGCGTTAATTACGGCACAGGGTCAATTCGATATATTGTGTATTTCTATCGATATGGCTCTTGGCAACCAATTCCATCCCATGACGGCCGCCATTAAGTGTGCTTACTCTGATCATTTACTACAGCTATAGAACACCGACGAAAATCCGCGGATATGCGGCGCAAGTTGTCATTTCGAATAAAAATACAATGCCGAATCAACTACAACGTTGAACAACTTATGCCATGGTTATGAAGAATACAGCAAAATACAAATTTTATGGCGATCCTGCATTCGATATTGATCGATCTTGATTACGACATTATTCATAATTCCATGTATAAGGTAGAGTTTGTTTAAAGCATGAGATTTTCCCTCACAAATTTCAAAAATGTGGTATTGAATGGTAAAATTACCTCTATCGAACCACGGAATGGCATTTATTCTAATTAAGAATTACTTCAGCGAGGTCATTTTTCATTTTTCCTCTCGATTTTTTCGTCATTTTTGAACGTTCCCTCCCCACGTGGGAGACCGAGAGAAAGGAGGCCGAATCGGGTGGTGGTCGTGTTGGTGGGCAGGAGCGGGGATAGGAGCGGGATTTGGTGAGTGGGGAATTCGGAAAGGGGGGTGGGCTGGGGAATGGGGTTGGGGGGGGGGGGGGTGGAACGGGGAACTCCATTGGTGGGGATGAAGGGAAAAATCCTCCTCTTTGTCATTTATTGCGGCACTGCATGCGGATTAAATGAGAAAAGTTTCCATCTTTTATTTGTCTTCACGCTTTTTAGAGTTTCGGATTGATTTTCTCAATGGGATCCACCGTGGTGAAGGCGGCGGCCACAACACACCGCTCACCACTTCATTCGTTCCCCCTCCGCTTTCATTCACCCCCCCCCCCCCCCCCGCCCTCCTCTTTCATTCACTCGTTCCCCCTCATTTTCTTTCATTAATTTCCCCTTCTCATTCATCCATTCACCCCCCGTTTTATTATCGCTTGCGCGTGCGGCATCACGTTCGCGCTCTCTCTGGAACGTATTTCCCGGAACGGCGCCGCATGCCCTTTGAGCAAGAGAACATCATCGCTCACTCGTGGTCGCCGCAAAAGTTCCTGGTGCGGTTTTGAGGCAATGAGGGTGTGGAATGGCGGACAGAGGACTGACGGAGGCAACGATGAAGATTGAGGCAGGGTAAGCGAACTACTTCGCGAAAAAGACATGGGGCACGCGTGAGCGAAATCCAAATGTGACGGCAGGCAGTGGTTAGTTGTCTCACTTCTCGAAGCACTTGTGCCGACAGCAATGGGGAAGGTCACTCCGCGGCATTCCTCCTCCCTCGTTTTGCAGGATTTCTCAAGTATCGCAGCCCATATCACAACATCGTCCCGTGCGGAGCACCAGGAACACCCGAGGGGACGCGTGTGACGCTGCGACAAGAAAAAGATAAGAAATGCGAATGGGCGAGAGTGAAGTCCTCGATGAAATCTCTCTCTCGAGACGAGACTGGGAACTTAATACGTTACATATAATGGGAGGACGTCTGTTTCGCCTGGGTGTAGAAGACGTGGCCCTCGGATTCTTGTTCCCTTATCTTGAGTAATGAAACTTTTCATTGCTAACAAAAACTTACTAACGCATGCATTATTTCACTCTTGTCACGAAGCGCATTGAGAATTCCTTTGTGTCCGAATGAAATAAGTTTTTGCCAAGCTGACAGTTAAATACCTATAGACTAAAGTAGTAGTTATTGATAAGGGGAATGGGGAGAATAACTGTGTGATGAGGGCGAATGTAATTGAACAGGTGGATGATTTTGTGTCCTTAGGTAAGATGTATGCGAAAGATGGAAGAATAGATGAGGAGGTAAAGAGACGTGCGAATGCTAGAAGGAAAGTGGTAGGTAGCAAGCATGTGGAGCATATCAAGGAATGAGTGCTTGTTTAAGGAAGCGAAAATTGCCGAGTACAAAAGTGTACTTCTTCCCACTTTGCTATATGGTAGTGAAACATGGGTATGTCAGGATAGACATAAGAGTAGATTAAACGCCGTGGGTATGAGTTATCTGAGGAGTATTTGCGGCAAAAGTAGGATGAGTCAGGAATGAGTGGATAATAAATCAATGAGGGTTAGATGCTCCAGTAATGGACATATATGAGAGAAGTGTGCTTCGTTGGTTTGGCCATGTTGAGAGAATGGATGAGAGTCGAATAACGAAACAGATATATGAGAGTACAATGAATGGTGAGAGAGGTAGAGGTAGGTCGAGAAAGTTGTGGTTGAATGTGGTTGAGAAAATTCTTAGGAGTAGGAATATTAGGAGTCTTAAAAACAGGAGGGCTTGTATGAAGCAGTGTATGGGGGTAAATGATGCAAGAGAGGTTTGCAAGGATAGGTCAGTATGGAGGAAATTATTGAAGCAGAGTTAGGTATGCAAATATGTATTTATGAGTGAAACTTTGTGACTCTGCCTACCCCGGAAGGGAACGGCGTGATTGGTATGGATGAAATTAATAGACTATTTCGACAGTCTTTATTGAATTGTTGTTGTGGTGTATGAGTCCTATAACTTTATGAAGTGCATATGTGACTTTCCTACAACTTGCCATAAGTATTGCAGAAGCATTTGATTAATTTAGTGGATTCATTAATGGTCTCATAACTTACGGAATGGAGATACTACTCCCAAGTAACCAAGTATCCAAGATTGCAGATGCACCTTGAACCACTTGAATACTTAATTACTCAATGAAAGTGTTATTATTTGACGAATGACGATTGGGTTCACTTTTATTGACGAATCATCTTGTGTTTTAGCAACTATACATGTGATTCACCTTCATGTAATTTATTCCAAGGTAGAAAGTCAGGAGGAACATTAAAGTAATTAACAATTTGTGTATAAGTTATGGAACTGGTTGATGTATTGTGGCAACCCGAATATTATTGTGAAGGCCTTGAACCTTGTGTCTTAACTATTGATTACATGGCAAAGTGTTCTTGTAACCGGCCATTAGTATTGAAATCATTAAGAAAAATAACCCCTCGAGTCCGGCCGACATTATTAGCTCCCTCTAATCTGTACCCCCACACCCCTTCACATGAAAACAGTTGAGGCGTCGAAGCGAAGAGACGCGAGACCTGAAAGGGAGGGCGAGAGTGTGAGAGAGGGCCTTGCATGTGCCCTACTTCGACCACGGTCGTCTCTTATTGATTCCCCTCTCCGATTCTATTCCTCCCTCCTTCCTTCCCTCCATCCCTCCCTCCCCTCTCTCTTTAGATCTCTTCTCACACTCTCCTCCTTGCCCCTTCGGAATGCATTGTCTCGTGTGTGTGTGTGTGTGATGTCCTTCTCCCATCTTCCTCCCTCCCATCCTCCCCCCTCCACGGTGGGCGTGGAGAACAAAAGGCAATCTCCCTTCCCTCCTCTCTTCACCCCCTCCCTCCTTTTGAAGCCCTCTTGTCCTCCCCCTCCCACTCCGTAGAATGTAACAACCCCCAATGGCGCCCCAAAATCGGGATTTTGCTTTTGAATCCCGCACCGGGGAAATGTTGACGCCTTGGGCGTCTCCCCGGAAGCTTGAGTGAGGTTTTGGAAGACTTCTCTTATAGTTTGCGCTCGATAAAGTCAAAGCTTTGCTTGGAATGCCATTCTGCGAAATCTCTGAAAAATGTCTATTTTGTAATGCTCGGGTTGTCTCCCATGTGTTCTCTTTTAGTGACAACAGTTTCCTCGGCCATTCTGCTATTCTCTTACGGTTTCTTGTCAGATTGCACCCGTCCTCCCGTTTGTGATTGCTCGGTGAGTGCTTTACAATTTCAGTGGGCTCCCGAATTAAGCTTCTCGTTACATAAAATTGTTGAGTTATTGGTCGGCCAATGAGGATGACCCATTCCACAGGTCTTGAGTGCAAAAGACGGACTATGGTCTGCAATTTAGACCTGCAGGATGGCTGGAGAAACCGTCCTCATGAAAACGACGCGTGGAAGGATACGTGAGAACTCTATACGTGAACGCCACGGAGACTCCGGATCAACTTCACGGAATAAATGCATACACATTTCTGTTTTTGCGTAAAAATATCACATTTTTTACCCAAAAAAATTTAGTCACAGAAATCTTTATAATGAGCAAAAACGGCATTTCATTCAATTTGCTCCCGCACTGAGCATTTCCTCGGCTGGTGAGAATAAGGAAGTAATGAAATTTCCCTCTCCGGAATCGACAAAGGCTTAGCCCTCTTGGCCCCCACCTTCAAAGCTCTTGGAACAAGACATTGCTTTATCCGATAACGGCTGTCACGAGATACGCTTCGTATGAAAGTGTAAAATACAAAACATGCCGAAATAACGAGTTAAATTCATTGTTGATGTAATTGAGGTAGATGGAAAAGGCATTACGTCAACTGTAGACTGACTACCATAATAACCTCCATATTAGTCATCCCTGCTCTTTCCTTACTTTTCTTTCGATAGAACAGCTGAATGGACGAATTTAAGGACGTATAACGAAAACATTCCATCGTCGGTTCGAAAAAAGCTCGCGAAACATATACTTATTGCTTACTTAGATGCAATTGATTTTACCCGATTTTACCGCAGTTTTCTTCGAGAATACAGACTATTATTAATTTAAATAAAGAAAAAGGTATATGTAAGGAGAGAGAATATATTAGAAAAGCAAATGTGAGTGGTCGGCAGAGATTTGCACTTCCTTTTCCTGCCCGCCTTTCCTGTCTCCTGTGATGAGTTGCATCCTCACACATTCCTCCCTTGTCACCCTTGAGGCTACTCAAGTTCAACTCTTGACCTCATGGCCTTCCCTTCCTCCGGCCCCCTCAGGCGAACCGAAAGAGAGTCAACGCAAATGTGCTCTGATTCTTCTAGCAGGTTGACCATGGAAAGCGTCGTAATGTTGCAAAATGTGTACGTTGTTAATCCCTGAATGCGCTGACAAAAAAGGGAGCGGGCAGGCCGCGCTCACGCTACAGCTTCTAATATTAGCCGCAATGGAGAGCGCCCCCTCTCTCCGTAAGTTGTTTATTTGGAATAATGTCACGTTTGGAATTAGCCACATTTATATCGGTCGTTATAGCGGCTCTAAAAAGTAAATGGAAAATATAGAATATAAAATACGCATATGGATGAATGATATGGTTTTAGTGTCTATGCACACAACAGACAATCATTAGGATTCACATAAATCTTAATACTAAGAGCCTTTAATCACTGATATATTCTGTCTCCTCCATTGGGTGAAATTCGCTTTTGGTGTCTCACCTATTTAATCGGTCGACATAACTCAAATGTCAAGTATTTAGTGTTCAAAATGGAAAGAAATCTGTTATGTCAATCGCGAAGTTGGAATCCCTCAACTGCTCTTTGTAAGGTTTCGCCAACGAAAACATTTGCCGATGAATGTACTCAAAGGGCTTCACGCACGACAAGGAAAGAGAAAGCAACTCTCCTTCCTCTTCATCCAAATGCAATTACCCTAATATGCTATACTCTGCCACTGTGTGTGTGGGTGTTTGGACGAAATTGGGAAACCAGGGGACGCTTTTTTAAGTGAAGGATTTGAACTGAGCGCCCTCCACACGGTAGTGACCGTATCGCTCACGGAGAAAGAAAGAGGTTGTTGTGTTGTGTTGCTGTCCTACGGCGGAGGACACATGACGGGAGCGAGAGAGTTGAAGACAGAGAGGCGCGTCCGAAACGAAATATGAATATGGGAAACCAATCTTAGTCCGATCTCCAAAACGATATAGCTCCCGTCAACTGATCAACAGTCTGATGCAGTCCAAAAAATTCTAATTCGTTTTACTGATATACAACAACAACCATGTAACAAATTTACAGCTCAATACCGCAAAGTTAACTTAAATAAATGGAGTAAATGGAAGATCAATGCCATTTTGCTGTTTAAGTAAACCAGCAGTACAAAATACCGGACCTTTATAATTATAATAATTACTTTTTTACTCATAATAATAGTTTAATTCATTTCAGGAATTATAGAGTAGTATACAATCCCTAAGGATGAGGACCTGTGTTGGGGCTGCTACTAACAGATAATCAGTACATAAAAGCAATATGGAAAAACAAAAATGGTTTAAAATTTGTAATCAAATATTCAACAAAACAGTCAAGAATTATAAACTAATACAAAAAAATGACTCGGAGGTAAATAGTGGTTACAAAAATGAGACACATACATGATCAGGTATACCAATTATAATACATATAATAAAATGGTATAACGATAACGCTTCGTTGTTTTACATTTAATTCAATAAATATTACATGCAAATTACAGAACAAAATCATAATGTTTTTTATAAGTAAAAACCAATTTTTTATTTCCTTATGAAATTTTCGTATGTTTTTTTCTTCCTTGATGTGTGTCGGAAGGACATTAAATATTTTTCGTGATATATATACAAAACCTCTTTGGAATAAAGGTAGATTAGGCTTAGGTAAAGAATCAATATTTCTTCCACGCAAGCTAAGGGCTTGTGTCCTGGGTAGTAAAAAATCTTTGTCGCCACTTCTTAAGTAAAAATTCTTTAAGACTTTGTAAAAATTCATATATCTGAGAGGCAATATGCTCAGTTCTTAGAACAGTGGGAATGAATGAAAGAAACGGCTTTTGTGCATTATCATATGTACTATCCTCTGTTGCTGAAATAGTATGGGGTTTATTATATTTCTGTAGGCTCCTCAATAGCAATTTAAGCCATAATTTAATTTTGACTGAACCAGTGCCAAATAGATAACTTTTAGAAAATTCAATGGAAATTTGTTTCGTAAGAAGTGTTCCTTTGAGATACAATGCCGAAGTGTTTAGTTTGGCAATAAACATGGTGTTTCCATTTTAATGTATTTTCTAGGATTACCCCCAAATATTTAAATTCAGTTAGATTTCCAACCGAGATGCAATTTGAACAGTCTCCTACTGAACAGTCCGGAGAATGATATATTACTTCCCAGTCAATTTTATAATTTTTGAATAAACCATCCATCATGTATTTGGTCTTGGAACTTAGAGAAAGTTTGTTAAGGAGAAACCATTGCCTAAGAACTACTAAATCTTCTTCCATCTTTCTTTTTACCATGTCCCAGGATGCACTTACATAGTTTAGTGCAACATCATCAGCGTAAGCTGTGACATGTCCATTAAAACTATGATTAAAAAGATCGTTTATATTAATCAGAAAAAGTATAGGTTCCAGTACTGAGCCTTTATTTTTTTAAATGACTACAACAGTTATTCACTCGAACACACTGTGAGCGTATAGATAGATAGCTATTGAACCACTGAAGGGCATTTCCTCTGACTTCGTCTTGATGAAATTCTTCATATAGAATGTCTTGGTCAAGGGTGTCAAAAGCCTTTTGGATATCGATGAACAAGGTTGCTGTGAGTTTATTATGATTAAGTGCATTGTAAACATTTTGCAAATGATGAATTAAAGCATCTTCGGTTCCCAATTTACTTAGAAAACTTAATTGCTTCGGGCTGAAAAATTGAGTTTTATCAAGGAAATTCAGTAACCTTTTCTTAACAAGTTTTTCAATCATTTTGAGAATGTCGAAAGGATAGATATCGGTCTATAATTTTCCATTTTATTGGATCACCTTTCTTGAAAGGCGGAATGATGACTGCCTATTTTAGAGCCGAAGGAAATTCTCCGGTTGAAATGCTCAGATTGAACACGTATTCCAAGACGGGCGCTATATTTGATATTGAACTCTTTAGAGCATTGATGCTAATGCCATCAAAGCCTTATGATTTGTTTGAGGGGAAACTTTTTACCAGTGCAATGAATTTACCACTGCAATTTCGTTGCGAAATACTGGCTCCAAATACAACGACTGAAAGGAATCGATCATGGAGCATGGATTTTTCAATGGGTAGGGTGTAGTTCCATTAATTTTAGATTCAAAAGCTGAGATAAAATACTGATTTAATTCAGGTGCCTATATCATACGATCAGTAATGACCGTCTTCTCCCTTTCAATACATAGATTAAGGGTTTTTGAGCTAGTTTTTCCAGTTATTTCTTTCACTAGGTTTCATTGAGCTTTAGGATTACCGTGACTATTTTCGAATTTCCTCTACTAAAAATCATCGCAGGCCTTCCTCAGCCTAACCCTTAGATTGTTTCTAAATTTTAAGAATTCTTCCTTTAAGATGTCGATTTTGGGATTACACCTATACATTTTAGGATGTCATTTTTTGGTTTTATCTCTGTGAGCAGAGAAGTGGTCATCCAAGGTTTTAATTTTATTGTCTTTTTATCCTGTTTTATTGTTAGTTTTTCCCGGTCAATCACAGATTGCATCAAATCAATGTAATAAAAAAGGCCCTCGAGGCGTTTGGCTCATTAATTACTGGAGCCCAGTCTAATTTGCTCATTAAATCATGCAACATATCATAGTTTACATACATTGTATTTCGAGGTTTTTCCCGTTCATCTTTAGAGTTAATTTTTATTTCTTTTGAAACAACGAGAGTAATCATTAATTATCAGTAATCCCCTAGTATCGGACGTCTGCCAACACTTCTAGTTGAAATGCATTATAGAACCCTACTAATAAATGGTCAATACGGGTTGAAGATTGCTGGCTAATCCTGGTAACCTCATTTACTAGACATGAGAATCCATACATACACATCAAGTTAGTATAGTGATCGAAGTCATAATTTTTATTCATTAAATTAGTATTTAGATCACTAACAATAACCATATTTTTTCCTGCATTGTTCAGAGTGAGTTCCAACTCCTATAAAAATCAGTTACAGGAATATTTTCATCCCTGTAAATATTTAACAGATCAAATTCCACCACGTGAGTATGTATGTACCTTAAGATGTACACAGTCTGCTGTATAACATTCGAGTGACATTTCTTCACACTGAATATTATCACTTACATAAACTATCACACCTCCTGCTCGATTATTTTCACAGCATTTAACAAATGTATTATAACTAAATATTTCATATAAATTCACTTCATGTATATTAATCCGTAGCTCTGAGAGAACAATAAAATTAGGTTTATTTTTCATTTGACTCAAATGAAACAATGAGAGTTCTAAGTTGCTGCGTAGGCTGCGAATATTTTGATTAATTAAAAGAAATAGAATCACTATGAGTAAATTCGCTATTTTGCGTGAGAATAATTTTTTTGTTTGTCTAAGTCTTCAAAACTATTTATGACAACAACATGTTCCTTTTCCGCTTTTTTCTTAAGAATCTTCCCTCCCCCTATCCAGAGGAAGGCATACTTTTTTTGCCTTTTTAAGCTCTCTCGCAGCATTTAAAAGTCTACGTCAGCCAGGACAAAGGGCCTCGTTAATGTAAATGGGATCATCTGACGGGGAATCAGGGTATAGATGAGGTGTTGAAAAATGTCTCTTGACCCGTCACTTTGTCAACAAGTTTTCTTTGGTTGACTGGGTCGTAAATCTCTCTAGTATCCCGCCCCCCCCCCCCCCGGGTCTCATTAAGATTAGACCTTGTGCGGTAACAATGGTCAATGAATAGCAATGGTCAACTCCCAGATGGTGCCCTATCTGACTTATAACAGCAGGTAAATTTTCATTATTTTGAAAGGGGACGCCGTGAATTTCTATGTTTTTGGATAGAGGAAGCTGTTCCAAAACATCAGTACAATTTGACAAAGATATCAAATCTTTCCTCAGTTATACATTGTCACTTTTTAATACCCATATTTGTTCACTACATTCATCCAACCTTTAGCTCGGCGCTTCAATAAGTTTATAACTTTCATCCAGCCCCTTAAAAAGCTGTTCGATTGAGTCTTCAAGGTGTTTTTTGGTTTGTTTTAGCTCAGTTATCATCTCCTCCATTAAGGAATATACACCATCAATAGATTTACCTTTTTTGTAACTTGATTCAGTGCCCTGAGGTGGCACGGGTAAGTTAAGACTAAATCTTCGAGAGCTTTGACAATCCGAGCATCTTCACCTCTGCTTGCTTGCGCGGATCCCATCAATGTCGTCCTTCTTCAGCTGCTCAGGAAGGCAATGGCCGTGGAACAATTTGCTGCACTCGGTGCACGGTATGAAGATCGTGTTCCTTGTCGTGTATTTTTGGCACTAGTTGCAACTACCACTCATTTTCGCAGAGCACATACTTCACAACACAATCACTATCAATAAGTTATGCTTCAAACTTAAGTGAAGACACTTGAGGAAGCGCTTCGATTTTCACCAGTTTTAAAGCTAGACTATCGGCAGTTTTGCATGGCCTTGAGCGTGGCAAGGAGAGCGGAAAAAGTCGTCCGTACCCACCAAAATTCGAACAGAGAATCATTTAAATTTCCGGAATCCGGAATTTAAGTGCTTTTAATTTCCATTTTGGCGATGCGTGTGCTTTCTGAAATAAAAATATTACGCGGGGTCTGGCTCGGGCCCTGCCCCGGGAGTTAGTGTTGGTTCAACTGGGATGTAATATGTTTTGTGAGTTTGCAAATTTAATACGTGACTGATCGTGGTAAAAACTGATACAAAAACCCACGATCCTGAAGAAACCGACTCGGGATGAAAACTAAGCCAGACAGACGTCTATGTAGCTTGCTCAGGTTGGGGCGGATTATTGTCGTCGCGTTGTTGTTCCTCGTTGGCGTTTGATGGGCGTGTTCGGAGGGGGGGGGGTGGCAAAATTGCTCGCCCGAAGAAGCGTTTGACGGCGTCGATTCGAGCGACCGCTTCCACACTCCTTTCGGTCCATCCCCATCCGGGGGACGCGTACGCGGCATTAGTTTACTCCACGGAGGCGACTTTGCGTTTCCTAGGCACCCGTAACGCCTCTTCTGGGGAAGACGGCAAGATGCGATACTATGGCTCTGAAAGGCTCAGGGTCCCAGCAGGCAATTACAACAACAGAAACCTCTCAGAACCGATGTTCATGTCGAATGATTTTTTCATGGCGAATTTCAACCCTTGGTGTGTAAGCACCCGTGCGAGTGGCTTCGTACAACATAATTTGTCAATGAAATCATCGGAAATTCGTCGTTATATAATGACAACGATGGGTTCATCGACCGCGTCAGTGACTTTGTAAGCACGCTATCGTCTCATTGTGCTACAATGTGAAATTGAGGAGTGAACATCTAGAATCCTTTTTCAAATATCCAGCCGAGTCTCTCCCGCTCCTTCGCAATTGAGCCGCGTGTAGAATGAATGCAAAGAGGCGGTCTTTCGTTTCCATTCGCATAAAAAGTAGTCTCAAGGGAAAACATAATGGCAACGTCTACCTCTCCACACACACTCCACCTCACCCCCCTTTTGTGTCAAATGATGCCAACCCCACATATCACATCACATCCTCCTCCTGCTGCTGCCGCGACCCGTCACCCAATGAAATCGTCCAAACAGCGTGACGTATCAAATGGACGGACACGGCCCCTTATTCTTTAAATTGAAGATCCTCTCAGAAAAAGTGAGGATTTTACACACCTAACTTGAATTGTAAGAGAAGACACTCTTAAATCCAGGTTAATGAACTTTAATTTACTATTAAAATTTATTTTGGCACTTTGTGGTCGTATGTATGTCTACCAGAAAGACTGCAGCCATACCATTACGTCCAGCTGCCGCTCAATAATGTTATTCCATGGACATCCTAGTACGTCCATCGTCCTCAGAATGTATAGGAGGACATACCATTACGTCCATAGCACTCAAAGTGTTAATATAATTGATACATTGTTAATTGTGTAACACTAAGAGCAAATATTCATAAAATATTTATTAGTGAGTGATTGTAGAATTTAAAAATGAAAGCCATGTCGAATTTTGAGCACGAGGGATCGCAGTAGAAATGGACTCGATCACAGCCACACACACACACACCAGGGCGAACGGCGAACGATCCAGCGAACAACACACACCAATGCGAACCCCTGTCGCGCGAACTCCGAGCGAACGGTTGACGACGAGGCAGTGTTGTACCATGTGAGGTACATCTACGAGATTATTTCAGCACAACTGGCTATAACTATCATGTTGTCTATTCGACTGTTAGTCACGTAACAAATGAGGTGTGTTCAGCTGTATGGCGGAGACTTCTGCCTATATAACTTCCCCAGCCCTCGAGAGAAATTTGGGCCGAAAATATTGTAGGATGTTATGAAAAATGGCAGTTTCGAAACTGCATCAGATTCATTGACGGCAAACATGTGCGGCTAAAATTCCCGAAACACTGGCTCTATTTACTGCAAATATTTACGTATATTCTCCATTGTACTTCTAGCGATTACTGATCATGATTGTAAATTCACACGCATGGATGTTGGCGGATATGGAAAAAAAGAGTAACGCAATTCCAGAAGCTTCATCTATGGGTAAAATGGATTTTTGTTACCCTGGGATATTCCGAATCCATTCTCTACCGTACGTATGGCTCGGTGAACGGTAGAAAATGCATTTAGTATTCTAGTGCAAGTGGAGAATTTTCTTAAGACCACTGGAAGTTAAGGTGGAGACAGAAAAACTAGTTTTACCGGCAACATGTGTTCTCCAAAACTATCTAAGGCCCATTAATCGTGACCAAGACTTTGAATATTGACTCGTACAAGCGATCCTTTCAAGGATAGGAGCCTTTCAGAATCAGAATTTGCATCCTCGAAGACTGCATACCGCTGCTTTTCACAATTCGTGAGCCCAAAAGGGCTTGATCATGCGATGGCACTTTGAACGTTCCAAATAGCAGACCTCTACCAGGACGGAATACACGAACACCGAGTACACGCCTTGGTTGGTGACTAGGCTTTCCCATTTCGAATATATTTAATGAGGCCATTCTCTTTCAGAGACGTAAGAAATGATGTGCCACAAGAAAATTTTAACAATAGGTTGTACCTTACCAGACATAGGTAGAGAATGCATTTGGTATTCTAGTGCAAGTGGAGAATTTTCTTAAGAGCAATGGAAGTTAATGTATTGACAGCATAACTAATTGTACAGGCAAATTTTGTTCTTCAAACTGTCTAAGGTCCATTAATGGTGACACCTACTCGCACCAGCAAGTCATTAAATATAGGAGCCTTTTAGAATCATAATTTGTACCCTCGAAGACCTCCTAAAGCTGCTTTTCACGTCCGTGAAGACATCGCTGCTATCTTTAGCAGTTGATTTTTATTATAGCAATAGAAACATCTTGTCAAAATATTTTAGACGCAACTAATATGTAACAAAGTAATTTTTAAGTTCAATTTCAATATTATAGACTAGAGTTCTGAAGAATGTAATCTGAGTTGTACAATGATGTTCATAATAAAAACTGACTACGTTAATACTTCCTTTGAAAGTACATAATCTCTTGAGACGGTAATAAATACTTTCAATAAACCCAATACATTAACAGAGTGGACGCCATCAATAATTCTCATTACACAGGAATTTAACATTTTAAGTAGCATCCTCCAAAATCTCATTTCCATATCCATGACAACAATTTCTTAAAGCTGAAGTAAAGTAATGATTTTCACGAGGGAAAATATTGAATCGGAAGAGCAGTGCAAATCGAAATGTATTACAATCTATTCTTTCATTTTCGTTCCACCTACTTCGAGATATCTTAGTTAAAGCTCCAAATGTTTCAAAGAGTAAACTGTAGATGGGGTGAAAACATTTCACACCTTCTTGTTGTCGTTTATACAAGGTTTCATTTCGTGTATTAGGTCACTTTCGGTGAACGGGAAAATGCCGGAGATTCGTTTTGTTCAGCCATATCATAGCATCACAATTTCGCTATATTGTAACCGCACTCTTGTGGACTCGCAGGTGACTAACAAGTCAATATCAAATCAAGTTATGTAAATAAGTGTTATTGTTATCTAATTACTCATAATATGATTGAACAAACTGAATCTTCGCCAGTCGTCCGCCAAAGTAACTTCCCTGGAGAATGAAGGTGTAACATATAGTATGGAGGCATGGAAATCACTTTGTCTAGATGACGCACCTTGTTTTAGCTCCAAACCTGTTCCAATATTTGCTCTTCAAGAAATTATTAGACGCCATAATTTACAGGAAACAGGATTGTTAAATAAATTATGGAATATCACAAAAACTTTATGACCTACGCCGTTGTTTCATATATGTAGTAAAGTTTCAGAATATCACTGTGTACCATGCCATAGACAGGAGTGTGATAACAGAAGCTAGAAGGGGTCCATCATATAATCGTAATCGTTAAATATATGTCTATTGTTAAATAATCATAATAACGTTCTTCGACAGATTCAACACGATTTATTTGACCGATGAATAAGAAAGATATACTATATTTCAGCGCTAAAGGGTAATGCTTAGTAAAAAAGGGTTTCATGTTTCATGTTAAACAGGCTTCCATCGACCCAATGACGAAATTATTCCCTTTGTAAATTTATGAGTCAAACCTGACTTTACATTTTCGTTAACCCGCTCATATTCCCTTCTCTCTCATCGCGAGCTAGCGTCGCGTGTAAAATCTCATCCATGCTCGCGAAATTACGAGACGTCAGTTATGGAAAGCTCTGAGTTCATGTGCGTAGTTCGCTAAATCTAAAAATAACATTTATAGATTAATCCCAGACATATCATAACTATTGGAAGGTTAGTTTACAATCTTTGAGGATATTCCGTCCCATTTTCTTCTGCGCGAGTCAAAAAATTTTATACCCATTAAACTTCATGTTATAGAGTACTTCATACTCTCTCGCCATTTCTATAAGCTTCTTCATTGTTTCTGATTCCATTTTTAGCCAATAAGTTCATACCGACCAGTAATGACAAAATGAAGTCCAAATCTGCCCGTTAAGAAGGGCCCTGTTCGCTCGCGACCCGCGCGAACAACCCGTCGTGAGCAATCAGTTCCCCTGCATCCCCGCATCTGATCGCTCACGTCCCCCCGTTTCCCGCGCAAACTGATCGCCAGTCGGTGTGTGTGTCACTGCTATGTCTTCCTTGTTTGTCCGGTAGTTCGCGTTCGCCTTGGTGTGCGGAGGCCTGTCGCACTTTGAAGCCCATCACGAAGGCACCATTCTCAAAACGAAGTCCTTGCTTCCTAGCCACAAGATGGCTTAGAGCGCAACGTGAAGGATTCGATAGCGTTCATAGCTCACACCGCCCTTCGCTGCGACCCCTTCCCTTTCGGAGGGCCCTTCACGCGGCCCATACGTTTCCCACACCCTTCGCAAGGTGGCCGATGTGCTCTTCAAGGGCCCTGAGGCAAACCACCGACAGCTGCCTTCCCCGTCCACCTTCCACCTTCGGGTCGTCTCGACCGGCCCCATTTGATGCCATGGACAAATCATCGCTGTAACTACCCCGAAAGTTGCGTAGCAACGGATAGGCATTCAATATTGCGGCTTCTCTGCTAAATATCTTCTTGACAATCGAGACCCGCTGGTTTAGCAATCGGTTATTATCGATCGTGCTGTGACCGAGAACATCGACGGACAGAAAGGATGATATTAACTATTGTTTTTCCTACCCATCATGGAAAATTTAAAATATCTGTCAACCCCAAATGTATAATTATTTCAACCAGACGCGACTTTGTGAGGGACCTAATGATAACTTAAAAAGTCGAAGTCCGGGTAGTGTTTATAAAATCTCAAAAGAACAAAGCGAACAAAGTTATATTAAGTTTTCCGTTATCAACAGACTTATCTACATCTATGAAATACCGTGTAACCACCACTAGGGTGTGTAGCACGGGGTGATTACTCACCCAGGTATTCGGTGGGGTATCGACCTCACGATGATCCGAGGATGAGGGACTTGAGGAGAAATGGGCCGAAACTCTTCGCTGTCTAAAAAAGGCCAATAGGCCAGTTCATTGGTCGTTCAATCCTAAGATTGGTTGACTGCAGTCCTCAGCCATTCCCTATCCAATTCTGGCTCCCTTACCTCCTGGTGTCTCTTCCTACGTACTATTCTCTTTATTTGATCTATGAACTTATTCTGGATCTTCCTGGGAAGAACTTTTCCCTCTTTTTTAACTTCGATTATGTTCCTCACAAACCCTTTCTGTCTCGAGGGGTGTTCAAGCCATTTTGTTTCTTCGTTTCTGAACGGTGTTCAATATGGCATTTTGCTCGCCTATTCTTCTGTACACTTTATCATTTCTTATTTTTCCGTCCGTTTTATCTTCAGATTTCTCCTCCAGCGCCAGATTTCAAAGGCTTCTAGTCTGATCTGGTCAGCTTTTCCAATGGTCAATGCTTCCGATCTATAGAGGGCTACGCTCCACAAGAATGTTTTTACATACTATTTCCTGGTTTGTAGTTCTTTCTTCTTTGAACATAGTAGTTGTCTTTTTCCCATGAAATATTTCTTAGCTTGGGCTATTTTCCGCTTGATGTCCGTTGTACTTCTTCCGTCCCGCGTGATGGTACTTCCGAGATAGGTGAAGGAATCCACGTGCTCTAATTTCTCTCCTCTCAGGGTGACTTCTGCATTCTTCATCTGTCTTCCACGTACTAGAATTTAAGTCTCCGTCTTACTTATTTTCATGTTTTATTCTTGTTGAACTTGGTCCATTAAGTTTGGTGATCTTTGAAGGTCATCGAGATTTCCCCAGCTATGACTGCGATATCATCTGCTAAGCGGATCATGTTTACTTCTCCTCCGTTTATCTTTATTCTGCTCAGTCCAGTTTCTTGTGCTTCTCGTATGGCCGCCTCAAAGTACATGTTTAACAGTGCTGGTGAGAGGTTGCATCCTTGTCTCACTCCTTTGTTAACTTTAGCTTCTATCTTACTTCCGTCTCTCATTCACATTGTGACGACCTATTTCCTGTATAGTTCATAGATAATTCTTCAGTCGTCGTAATCCATTCCGAGTTTTTCCATCAGTCTGAATATCTTGTTCTTCTCAGCGTTTTCGAAGGCGCTCTCCAGGTCCACGACTGCGACATAAAATGGTTTATTCACATGTATTGTTTTCTCCACGATTACTCTCAGGCAGATAATGGCCTCCCCTGTACCCCTGTTCTTACTAAATCCAAGCTGATTTCCGAGAGTTTTTCTTCAGTGTTTCTTTCCACTCTTTGGCTTATTATTCGTGTGAGTATTTTTGATGCATGCAACAGTAGACTCAAGGTTCGGTGCTCCTCACATCTCTCAATCTATTTCTTCTTCGGTATCGCAATCACTACGTTCCTTTGAAAGTCCTTTGGAAGTGTTCCGATTTGGGGGTCTATTCTGTATATCCTCGGAATTCCCGAGTCTCGACAGTGACGAAATTTTGACGTCAGAGCCACGTAAAATTCAAAGGGAAGCATTCAAAAGTTGGGATTTGTCGGGGAATTTGACGTCACATCAACGGATTTACCGAGGTTCGACCGCGTCGATTCCTTACTGAATGAGGCTCTTGGTAGCTATTTCTGATTATCTCGTACAGGTTATCCTCGGCTTTACTTCCGAGCGCTCTGATGATTTCTCCGTTGATGTTGTCCCCTCTATGTGCTTTGTTTTTCTAGAGGTCTTCTACTGCTCTATCAAATTCACTCCTCAGTATGAGTGTGCTCCAATCTTCCTCATCAACTTCGCTCTCGTCATTCACCAGGTTTTCTTCCAGCGGCGTCGGCCATCGTTAGAGCTCTTCTATGTATTGCTTCCATCTATTCCCAATGTTTTCATCCTTCATCAGTATATTCCCATTCGCATATCTGATGTTGTTGCTTCTCGTTTTACTCTCTCCGAAGTGTTTCTTCACTAGCTTATATGCTGTTTCGGTGTTTCCCTTCTTCATGTTCTAGTTGACTTCATCGCAACAGCTTTCCATCCAATTCTCCCTAGCTTTCTTGCATCCTTATTGACTTAGTTCCTTAGCCTCTTGTAGAGGGTTGCCTCACCTTCGTTTCTGGGGTTCTTGTATTTTCTTCTTTCTTCTATTAGTTTCCGTATCTCCGTCGTTATCCATGGCTTCTTCGTGTTGGCCGTCATAATCACTAGTTACTCCTCTGCTACTTCTGCGATTGTTATCTTCAGCTCACCCCATTTTTCTTCGATGCCCATTTCTGCTTCATTTTCTAGTTTCCTGTCGACGTCTGCGGCGAATCTCTCTCTATTTCCTTCTTTGGCCAGTATTTTCGTGCCCCATCTGAGCCGTACCTCACCCAGAGGGTGTCGGTAGAGCAGCTAGCCGGGTGATGTAATCCTCCGCCACAGTACCAGTCAATGGGGGCCTATGACACCTAGGGGAGAATGGGCCCACGACATATATAGCGGTGTCCACCCGCGAGCGGGAGGCATTTTTTTGGTGAGGCTCTCGTCGAGTGTTCGACGCTAACGGAGCTGCTCCCGAGAGACGGACCCACGGCGCACAGTGGGCGGAAATAAAAAAAAACTTGCCAAAACCCTGCATTTTTACTATTTTTTTGGAAAGCAAAAATGGTAGTCTGATAATATAATGTCTAAGGATTAAGGAACTATGGCTATTTAAATATTTGGTTTATCCATAAAACCATCAGAAGCCGTTAAAAATGAGAAAAAATAATAAAAAATTTCATATCGGAATTTCCGCAAAAATCGAGTTTTTACTTTCGCTCGTGAGTCGTTAAGCTGGTTTTCCATAAATTTCAAAGCATATTTTCTGAAAGGGTAAACATTTCCTAAGAATTATACGGAAAAATTTATTTGTTTTTATTAATTTTTCATATAATAATTAAACATTCAAAAGTTTACTATTTTTGGACTATTTTTTTCATAAAGTGGAAAAAATCTTCGCCGCGGCGCCTCTTGACGACCACCGCTATCTCCACAGCCCAGGTAGCAACATACGAAACCTCCTATCCTCCCCGTACTCTTGAGTCTTCTTTGCTATTTTGCTTTCCTTTGAGCCGGTCACAATGCGGGGGACTATTATTGACGGTTTATTTTAATTGAATTAAATTTCTTTGAACCGGTTCTTCTTTCTACCTTTTACCACCATCGCACTCCCTGGCCCGTACGTACGGTTCACATCTTGGTTTGCATTTTTTCTTTTTGATTTTCTTGAATCTAAGGTGGCTGTCCATGGCTACTAGGTTCTGATCACTGTTTATTCCCGCACCGGGATTGCTCTTGCACTGCTTGACTTGGTTCTTGTATCTGACTCTGACAAGTATGTAAAGTATTTGGTATCTGGCAATATCACCTGGCATCTTCCATGTGTACCTCCCACGCAGATGGTGCGCAAAGAGAGTTACGTAGAAGATACGTAGAAGAACATGCTACCATGCAGCACACTACTCAAGATACAAGTACTGGTTGGTATCATTGATGCGACGGACAAATAGCACTACAAGGTACTAAAATGTGCAAGAGTATATCATGCCGGAGATTACATGCGAGGTTAGTAGCTAATAATCATGTTAAGGTATATAGCACTAGTGAAAAAAACCTATTTAAACCCTTCAGCATTCTAGAACTGATCTATCGCAACTATTATGGTCCCTTATTGTACGAGGAAAAAATATAATTTTAAATCTATCGGTTCTGCAGTCTATTTCCTTAATCTTATTCCTGTGATCGTTCCTACCATAATAGTTTGGCTCTAGAAAAATATGTTGAGCGTCCAGAAAAAAATAGTCTAAATCAAACTTTCGTAATAGATATAACCTCTATTTCTACCTTCGATCGGATAGAGGTTCCCACCCTAATTCCTTCAACAATATTGTAACACTACTACGTTTATCATAACAATTTTTAACAAATCTTGCTGCCCTCCGCCACTTCCGGCGCAATCAATCAATTTATACTGAGACTAAATAATCAATTATACGTTCTTATAATGAGAGGTGGACTGTCAATGACGGCGCCCTTAAGATTCCACGAGGAAGACGTTATCCTCAATTGTTGCTCTCGCTCACGGACTGATCCGTTCTCATATCCGCTCTTTCATTTGATAGAGAGGTGTTGCGATGCAAACAGTCTCGCGAACAAATGAATAATGACTACTGCGCGGCGACTTTGCAAGAATTAGGAAAGATCGTTCGTCCGTTGAAAAATGAAATGTCAACAAAATATAGCACACCGGACTGGAGCAGTGGCAACGAGTAATGGGTGAGCATCGTTATGCGTGACTTCATTTTGTATTACCATGGAGTTATTCAGTACTGTATGGTATTACCTAACATTCGTCATTGAAAACAAGGGCAGTATAAATCCCAAACACCGCATACATAATTTTTAGTGTCAGTATATTATTTGAAAATGATTATTTACTAGATTACTTAAAATATAATACAGCAAAGCTCTAAATTTTTTAAGGAAAACGAATCAATTTTTACTAAAACCTATAAAAAGTAAAAAAATATATATTTCAGAAAACACCCGATTCTGTCTTCACTTAAAAATGAAACCTTTGGGCGCTGCATTTAAACGCCACAATGTATCATAACGCATTATAATTTCATCTATTAATTTATGTCATGCATGTGAGATTGTCTAGCACAATGCCTCAATGAATACCAAAATGTTTCCGTCAAAACTTAATTCTACAGCTCTTAAAAACCTATTTGAACCAGTAACTTGAACACTGGCCTTGATCTTAATGCTCACTCAGATTATAATATTATTATAGTTCAAACGGAGCGCCCAAAGGTTTCATTTTCAGCTGTACGCAGAGCCACGGGTGGCATATGAGAAAAATTACTGTCTATCATTTTATATTTTATACATTTTTGCTTTTTGCATTTTACTGAACAATCAAACCTCTTCACTTAAATGTTTATTTCTTAACTGTATTATTCATTTTCAAAGTTTTCTCGGGCTTCCGCCCTCCGGGTGAGTTGGTCATTATTGGACGACGTTTCGGTGCTCTCGACTCGATCACCGTCCTCTCAGGGCGAAAGAGGTTAGTGTCGAAACGTCGGTCAACATGGGCCAATAACTCACTCACCCGGAGTAGGACAGAAGGAAAGAGAAAACTTTGAGAATCTCATACGCCATGGGGAAGCATCAAATCTTACTTCGTGTCATTAATTTGGTAATATTTCATCTAAATTAAACTTAGATTTTCATCTAGTATCTCAAACACTGACATTGACAAATGTGATAGACGCGTATCATGCATAGCACTGTTGCAGGCACTGAGAATGAAGAGACGGAGCATGCGGTCAACACCTGTCATCCTCGCTCGAGGGGTGAATTCTCCGTTGTCGGAGGAGCGGATGGGAGGTCGACCTCTCTTTCGTCACGGAATATGGATTTTAAAATTAAAATGTGAATATTCTGCTGTCTATATTGGGAAAATGGGACGGAAGTTTTATGAACGTGTTAAAGAGCATGTAACGTCTGCCAAGAAAAAACTCGACGTCTCTTTTTACAAAACATTTTCAAGGAGAAAACCGTGAGAGCGACTTCGAGTCGAAGATATTACTACTCTTGGAATAGAAAGAAGAAAGAGAAATTCGTTACTTTCGGGCTGGACTATGAGAAAATCCATTATGATAATAATGGGGGTCCACGCTCTCCACGCCTCTATACCAAACATTACTAGCCCGGCCCCCCTTAAAAGTGTTTTTGTGCACATTCCGTGTTGTCACGTGCGAACTGGAGTTTCGCACGTGACTCCTCTTCACCGCTCGAGACGTTTTCTTCCCCAAAAGTGCGTGGGTCCTCGTCCCACCGCCGTCACGGCCTCCGTCGACCCTTTGCCCCGCCCCACTCCTCCCCACTTTTTTGTGACCGTTTGTCATTCTTCCTCTGTGACAATTGATGATGACATACTACGTCGAAACCTAGGTCCCATCCAATTCATCTACGTATTGCCCAGTAAACCACCACAAGAATGTGTGGCAGGCGGTGAGTTATCACCGATATGTAATAAAATATACCTTAGTAAAGTTAAGGAAACGACGACCAATAGCGCTTTAGAGAGAATCTGCAAAATTATGCCAAAAGAGGAACTTTTTCCTTCATGAACTACACTTAAGGTATGCGACGATAAATATGTATAAATGCATTTAACAATTTCATAAACGAGATACATGAGTCAAGTAGAAATCATGCGAAACACTTGGCTAGTACTGCCTATATCCCAACCTTACCGCTCGGAAGAAACGGAGGCGAGTTTGGTCGGTTTCGCCGCCAATATTGCGATTCAACGCCTGTGTCTCAACTCGTGAGAGAGCGCGCATATCATTCGTCCATCTCCCTCTCGTCGCATTGACCTCTTCCTCTCCTTCTCACAGCGGATTATTCCTCCGACGAACGAGACGACCACAATTAAGGTTTTATTCAGCGTCTCGACTTCTTCCACGGAATTAATTAATCGGAATGGATGCAGGAGCAGTTTCTCTTCCTCGAGGAGATGATTATGAGAGGAAGGACAAGGATTCTTTTCGAGCATTCTCCCTTTGTAATTCAGGCATGCCATTTTTTTAAAATAAACAGAGGTAAGGATTTATTACCAGCCTCGCTTTCATTACACGGTTCGCCGAAATGAAAGTTTTTCGATTTTCCTCGCTCTAGGGCTTAAGTTGGGTGTCGGGTGGGGAGATGACGGAGGGGAGAAACGCACTTGATTTGCCTGCATTATCTTTCTCTTCACTGCTGTCATAGCGCTCCGTGGACGCATCCGCGGTTCGTCCACTGGCCATCCGTAAACAAATCAGAGTTGCTCTCATTCGAATCAGGGCGAAGGAATATCCAAACCTGTGGTTTTAAATTAACATCACGAATGCTGTTGGTATTCGCAGTGTGAGTGCAGAGTAACAAATTCACGGACAACTTTCATATTTTTAAAGAAAACGCCAATTGTATGTTGAGAAGTGCACTTATTGTATTAAATTATTCTTGTATGCTATCAAACTAATGTTGTATGGTAGTATTTACGAGGTGCTTCCGCATGAAACTCGTTTTCCATGTAGATCATTTTACGCCTTGTATGCCGAAGTCCTTGGGTCGGTACGCTTCAACAACATTCGAGATTCAAGAGGAATTGGAAATGATTGGCCCGTACAATTTTGTTGACTGCCGCACGAAGTACTCCGAATTCGCGCTCCCCTTCCCTACCGTCTCATTAAAATGGGTCTATTCGAAGACACCGGCTCGTTTTTTGGCTTTTGTCTCTCCCGGAAATTTTCCATCTCTCAAGCGACTGAGATCGCGCACGTATAGGGTTTTGCATTTGACTGCTGTCCCTCTCTCTATCTCTCGAATGGATCTCGCGCACGTGAGAGAGAGACAAGGGTTGCTCCGTTGCCCGCAGACGCCGATTTCCCTCCCTCTCTCCCCCGCCACTTCAGCACCCAAGTGGAGTTCTGCTCCCTTCCCCCGCCCCCATCACACGCACCTTGCAAATAAAACAGCTCGTTGTGGAAAATTCCGAGAGGATCTATGCCTTTATGATCAATGGCAGCTGATTTCACCCTTCGCATATATGATGTTTAACCAAATGCCGTTTTCGGATGAAATTTAGTATGAAAATATCATTAGACTTGATCAGGTTTCGAACCCGGATCTCCAAATTGGCTGTCAGGTATGTCGTCAGTTCGACTCAGCGATAAAGCGACAATGTAGGGTTTACCCGCCGCGACTTGGCTTGGGTTTTCCCCACCGTGCCGGTTTATTAAGCGCGGTGTGATGCAACGTTTCCTCGTTCGCATTTACCCGACTCGGAAGAATTCACCTTCATTTAAGATGGCATGGTGATGAAACAGGCAGACACACGTGAGCGGCAGTGGAAGATTGAATCTCGGTCAAGTCAAAGGATGTCTCCAATGAGGATTTCATCCTATTGGTGTAAATCTTTCTTTGCACCCGTGCTCGTGACTGCGAACACCACATCGTTCGTTATTGCAACAATTGGGAAACTTCCGTATTTTGGAAGAGGCAGAATTACTGCGATGAGACCCTCGAGTGAGTTAATTAATGCGAAAAAAATTGCTACAAAGGCTCCTGCCGTAGTCACATGACTCGAGCGTTTTCGCCATCTTCCAGCGTTCGTTCATCCTCGAGAATAATGGGAATGTTCCATGAAATCCTACGGCGCTTACGATCCTTAATTTAACCGTTGGAATGTATTTTTCTCTTCGAAAACTCACTGGGATTTGGAATCTCTTTTCTTGTGCTGAACCCATGCCTATGATTGGTGGATATTGAACGCTGTAGAAGGCTTCGTTGCTGGACGAGGTTGACGCTCATCTTTCAACATGTTTAAGCTTTAGATTGAATTACATTGAGTGAATTTATCGATGGCAGCCCTGGATGTGGAGATCCTCACAATCGATGTGGGCTATTAAGTTTGATATCTTGGTTTCCGTGGCAACAGAGTGGCTAAATCAGCATGAGATATCAAGCTACTTGAGAGGATATCAGAAATTTGACCTTTAATATGAAACTGATACCGCGGGCGTTTCAAGGACACTGATTGTGTCTAGAGTGAAAATGTTGCTTTTTCGAAAAAAATCGATTAATTATATATTTTTAGTATTTTTTATATCAGGATAGAAAAAACCGCCGTGAAACATATTGGAACCGGAGACACTGACAATGATCATTAGATAATGGCCAAAAAGATCGTATAAGCTGGGAAGAGGAAAGGCGAAAGGAGAGTTGAGGGGGCGCGAGGTAGGAGAAGGGAGGAAGGGAGGGAGGTTTGGGGGGAGGGGTTTGGGGAGAGGGGAGGGAGGCGAATATGGGGATGGGGTGGGGGGGGGGGTAAGGGGGAAAAGGGAAGTCAATGACCACGGGCCACGCGCCGTTCTGGGATTGGTTGAGATTGGAGTGTTTGGTGGGGATGAAATTGGAATTTGGTTACCATGGCAACAGCAATAACAACAAATCTGATTTCGTATTTATCGCCTATTACACACTTTTACACGGAAGAAAGTTTCAAGCAGTCCCAGTTGTCGCTGTAATATCTCCTCTTCCCGATACTGGTAATTCAGGACGCTTTACTGACAATGAAAGACAAAGAAATTGTTTTTTTTTTTGAAATTCTGATGTCAGTTAACGCTTCGTGAATTTAGTACAGCGAGGGCATCTTTTTTTGTGCCTGTCTATGTACGAAGATCGCATTCGAAGCACGTGGTGGCTAAGCGACACACACTTAGGGCGAATCACGAGCTCACCATGAAGATATGATCGTTCATAAGACGTTGTGACGCAAATTACCAAATGATATTTCTCAGAGTGACACAGAGAATATTGTCATGATTCCTCACTGTATTTCTAGGTCTGACAGATCCGTAAAAATAAGAGAGAAACACTGCCGAAAATATAAGTACAAAAACTCGTTCTTTCCGCGCACAATAAGTGACCTCAATAAAAACTGAGCTCCACTAAATACACTCCCAAAATACATGTCACCATTACACCTCTCAAAAACTTACATCTTTACACGGCTGGTGACCTAACACCCCCTGCCACATGCCCATGCGGCGGCTCGAAGGGCATTATGTAGATATAGATGTGGCATAATGCTATGAATGAAACTCTTAGAGTCGATTTCCACTCTTATTTTCCACAAAGTGCGAACATCTACATCTAACTTTTACCCTGGGTTCCGCCGCATGGGCGTATGGCCGGGGGTGTTAGGGTACCAGCCGTGTAAAATTAATAGGATATGGTTTTGCGAAGTGAAATGGTGACGTGAATTATGTGAGTGTATTTAGAGGAGCTTAGTTTTTATTTTGGGCTGAAACAATAAGTTTTTGTACCGATCTGTTCGGCAATGCACCTCTCTTATCTTATCGAATCTGTCAGACCTAGAAATGTAGTGAGGCGTCATGATAATATTCTCTGTGTCGCTCTGAAACACACCAGTTCTGAATTTCTCAAGCAAGCTAAGCCTAGCGTGTTGCCTCCGAGTCTCTAGGGGCTCCCACCTTAATCTCTCTTAAAGTTGTGTACCACTATATGTTCACTCGTAGCAGTTTTTAACGAAGCGTGCTGCTTTTCTTTTTATTATTTTTATTATTTTTTTGGTAAATCTTTATGGCCAGGGTCCCAAATGCTCGCGGCGTATTCGAGGTGTGGCCTAACCAGAGCGAAGTAGCATCTCTCTTTCACTTTTTCATCCGAGGACTCTCCTATTATACGCTTAACAAAACCTAGTTTCTTTAATGCTGTGCCGCATATGTTTTGTATGTGTGTTCCCCACGATATATCGAAATTTAAGGTAATTCCAAGATATTTTACCGAATTTGAAGATTTTATGTTTACTCCACCCACAGTATAGGCATGGCATTTTTGTGATGACTTTCGCATGAAGTGAACTGTGGTGAATTTTCTGTTATTTAATTATAACCCCCAATCCTGCCACTATGAATGAACATTGTTTAGGTACGATGACAGAACTTCAAAATCCGCGTCTTCGCTTATTTCACGGTAGATAACTATACATACATACATACCCATCACGCCGTTCCCTTCCTGGGTAGGCACAGTCAAAATGTTTCACTCATTAATACATAATTGTACACCTAACTCTGCTTCAATAATTCCCTCCATACTGACCTATCCTTGAAAACATCCTTTGCCTCATTTACCCCCATACACTGCTTCATACAAGCCCTCCTGTTTTTAAGACTCCTAATATTCCTACTCCTAAGAATTTTCTCAACCACAACTTTCTCGACCTACCTCTACCTCTCTCACCATTCATTCTACTCTCATATATCTGTTTCGTTATTCGACTCTCATCCATTCTCTCAACATGGCCAAACCAACGAAGCACACTTCTCTCATATATGTCCATTACTGGAGCATCTAACCCTCATTGATTTATTATCCACTCATTCCTGACTCATCCTACTTTTGCCGCAAATACTCCTCAGATAACTCATACCCACGGCGTTTAATCTACTCTTATGTCTATCCTGACATACCCATGTTTCACTACCATATAACAAAGTGGGAAGAAGTACACTTTTGTATACGGCAATTTTCGCTTCCTTAGACAAGCACTCATTCCTTGATATGCTCCACATGCTACCTACCCCTTTCCTTCCAGCATTCGCACGTCTCTTTACCTCCTCATCTATTCTTCCATCTTTTGCATACATCTTACCTAAGTACACAAAATAATCCACCTGTTCAATTACTTCACCATTCGCCCACATCATACAGTTATTCTCCCCATTCTCCTTATCAAAAACTACTACTTTAGTCTTGCACGTATTTACCTTCAATTCCATTCTTTCCGTTGATTCACAAAACTTATCTAGGAGCTTCTGTTATCCCTGTTGACTGTCTGAGATCAAAACAGCATCATCCGCATATAGAAGGACTCGCACGTTTACATTCCCAATCAAAACACCGTCGTCTTCACTACATCTACATCTACGTAATACCCTGCGAGCCACCACGAGGGTGTGTGGCAGGGGGTGAAGATCACCAAACATGCACTATTGCCATGCAAGTAGGATATATAAGGTAGACATGCTAGAAAATAGGGTCACAGTTTATTAGTTACTACAGTAGATTATTAGTTATTACAAGTAATTGCAGTAGTTATTACAATAAAATATTAGTTACTACAGTATAGTACAGGTTAAAATCTACATAATAAGGAAGGGATTATTGGTAGTTATTACATGCATCATGCACTACAGACTATTCTAACTATATTACACCTACCTATCCCTTTTGCTACGTTGCCTATTGTTCTCTCTTATGGTACGCGGGAAAAATGACATTTTAAATCTATCGGTACGACAATCTATCTCTCTAATCTTGTGAATATGGTCAAACCTAGCATAATACGCAGGGGTTCTTAATATATATCTAACGTCATCTGTGAACAAATCGGTTTCGAATTTACTTAAAAGGTTTAACCTAAATTTTAACCTGCGTTCTGATAGTGATTCCTATTCTAGTTCTTCTATTAAACTCGTAACACTTATACAATTATCATAACGGCCTTTAACAAACCTAGCAGATCTCCTTTGCACGCGCTCTAATTCTTTTATCATACCTTTCTCGTACGGATCCCATATACTAGCGGCATATTCTAAATGAGGCCTGACAAGTGTAAAATAGCTTCTTTCTCGGCTTTACTACATGCGTCTCTAACACATTTATCCATAAATACATTAAACAGCCATGGAGACATTACGCATCCTTGCTTTACACCCCGATTTATTACAAAACCAATCACTCAGAACCCCGTTAACTCTTACGCTTGCTTTACAATTGTCATACATCGCCACCATAACATTCAATAACTGCCCATTCACTCCATAGTCTCTCAAAACCTTCCACAACTTCTTTCTATTTACTCTGTCAGACGCCTTCTCTAAACCGACAAACGCACAGTACACTATCTTTCGGACACTCATACATTTTTCTATCACTTGCTTAAGTGCAAAAAGCTGGTCACTACATCCTCTCCCAGGCATAAACCCACACTGCACACCCCATATTTTGTTGGAAGTAATATTCCTCACTCTTTAGATTAATATTTTACTGAATACTCTCCCCGGTATACTCAATAAACTAATGGCCCAATAATTATTACATTCGATCTTTCCTCTCTTCCCTTTGTACAACGGAACGATGATAGCATTCTTCCAATCCGCTGGAACAACAGAAACCTGTAAGCATAAATTGTATAGTTCACGCAGCCTACAAATTAGTAATTTACACCCACACTTCAACATTTCACTGGATATCCCATCTATGCCTGCAGCCTTCCCATTTTTCAATATTCTCACAGCCGTTGTGACCTCCTTCTCACTGATATCCTTTTCCATCATCACATTCTCACATAACTCTTCACTAGGCTCATCCTCAACGCCTGCAATATTATTGTACAATTCTTCAAAATACTCCCTCCAGCAGTCCCTGATATTGCTCTCGTCCCCCATGATCTCTCCACTTCTGTTCTTTACCGCATTCATTCCCCTACCTTCACCAATCTTAGCCCTTTTTACCCACTTCCAAAACAGCTTTTTATTACCTTCAAAATCACTCTGCAATTTGTTAGCTTCATCCGCACGCATTCTTTCTTTGCTCTCTTTCACTACGATTTTGCATTCATTCTTTTTCTTTCTGTGAATCTCACATGCCTTAGTACGCTCTTCCTCAGATTTGGCAGCAATCACATCCTTGTACACCTCTTTCTTTTCTCTGACTGCAATTTTCACTTCTTCATTCCACCAAGCTCACCTTTCATTCTTCCTACCACTCCTTTTCCATATTGACTTTCAGAACATTCCACAATCACTCCTTTTAAACACTCCCACGCATCATTCACATTCTCGATTCTGATATGCTCGTCTCATTCTCTCTGCTTCAACGATAGAGCATCCTCTTGCATGCAACCATACCGCATTATTACCTTGCTGTCTAGCAACCTTTCCACTTGTACTCTCAACTGCTTACGCGCAACATTCTTCCTTGGTATCCTCTTTCTGCCCAGATTCACGTGGGAGAGTACCAAATAGTGGTCTGTTCCACATTCAGCACCCCTCATCACTCGCGTGTCCCACACTAACTCTCTCAATCTCTCATCATACACAATAAAATCAATCATGCTTTTACAATCACCCCTTTGCCAAGTATACATATGTATTCTCTTATGTTTAAACCATGTATTTGAAACAAACAATCCTTTTTCCAAGCACATACTCACCAAGTTTTCACCATTATCATTCACTCGCGGGTCACCAAAAGGCCCAACCACTCTCTCAGATGCCTCACACCAACCCACCTATTCATGTCAACTAGTAAAATTATTCTCTCTCCAGGATCACATTCATTCAAAACCTCACTCAGTTATTCCCAAAACTCATCTTTCACACTGTCACTCTCTCCATCCACTGGTGCATAGCACGCCACAATCACAACTCTCCTAATGCCTACTTTCATGCGAACCTAGAGCAATCTAAGGGATACTACTAAATATGATACAAAAGAATTCCTCCCCATCCGCCCCTCGATTCGCACACCCTTCACGGTGACACGGGCATTGCATCAAAAATATATTCTCTGAAGAATCTTGTGCGCCCCGGATGATTAAATAACAATGATGAAACATATACGTTTGCGTGGCGTGAAAGGCAAAGTAATGTCCCTGGCTTCGTAGGAAAATCGCTAGATCACTGACCATATCAGTGGAGCGAGATAAGCTTTGTGACGTCATTCACACGTATCAAATGCGGCAGGCCTCGCGTACTTGACCGATGAAGGATTTCACTGTTGTATTGGTGGTGGTGGAGTCCACGCCACGATCTGCCCACTGTGCCAAACTTCCTCCTTAAAGGCATATTATGTGACCGGTTACCAATGAGACTCGAGCTAAAATTAATTCCAAAAATAGTGTCTCTCGGATTTGAAAAATGTCTCTTATCCTCTGTCGCCTGCATGGATATAAATTACTACTTAGACGACTTGCAATGAATCGCTTATGCTGTGATTATACCATCTTAAAAAATATTTTGATTGTAGGCCAAAAATTCAGCTTTTACCGCGAGGAATGTCCTGGGATTCGAGCAAATGACGTGACGATCTGTTCGAGGACGGCCATAATGACAGATATCTTTAAGCAGCGATAAATAACGCAATGGCGCCCGAATGAAATTCTAATGCTGATTTTTGTGTCTTGGATATCATAAAGTTTGAGCTAATTATCTCAGGAAAAATCACAAAAAATCCCATTTCTACTTTAATTAGTTTCTCGACCACTAATCGCTAAATGCTTGTTGATGTACTATTGAGACTTTGATTGATTGTATTCCGATTAAACAATTTTTACCGCCGTCGACGTTTCGTTTTATTTTGTAATTTAATATTGTGGTTTCTGTTGTTTTTTTCGTGGTATTCTGAATTTTTTCGCAGGAATAATCAATGCCGTTTTAAACTTGCATTTAATGTGATTCTTCTAAGGCCCCGGAGAAGGATTTTAATGAACCGAAACGTGGGCTGCAAAGAATTTTTGTTGAAAACTAATTGACCAAAAACCTCGATTATATATTAGCAAATATACCCCATTCCCTAGTTTAACTAAAAGAAGAGACTGCATCCAGAGGACCACTGGTGCTTTCTGTGGGAGGCGAGTGTGGTTTCCGTGGCAACGGAAGAATCGCTTCGAGCGTCGTCACCGTTAGTTGCCGAAGCGAGGCCTTGGTTGTTGAATATGAGGGACGGTGGTCATGCACTCGTTATCGCTCGTGGAATCGGCTCAATTAATGATTCAAAGAAGAGATTTCCTTTTTGCTGCTTCACATGCGCCGTTACAAATGGCACGATTATTCCACCAGATGATTTGACGGAAAATCATTTCAAAAGCGTATGCCATTGCTATGTAAAACAAACAGGCGGTTCGTGACTTCTAGTAGTTTTACTAGAAGAGACTTCTAGTATTTTTAACGGCAATGGTTCATCCAATAGGTATTAGTTCGACCGGTCATTATTGCTAGCATATTTCTTTAACGGGAAAGAATCAATTTAAAGCAATAGCGTACATCAATTGAAGCATGATCGGTTTCATAGCTTGATCGGAACATAAAGATTTGGAAATCAGTAAATATTGACCCAGAAAAGAATAGAGCTAATCTGTATAAGGAAAGTTTTCAATGCATCATAAATATTAGCTTTTACATCTTATTCATAAAAAATTTCATTTTTAGTATTTCACGATTAGTTAAGTTTCACATTATGAAAGATCATCCTGCAGGCGCATGGAGAAAAAGCTATCAAAACCACGGCAGAATATTGTAATGTTTTATTATTTTATAGGTTTGGCGCTGCGCATGGAGTATTCAAATACACCCCTAGGGTTAAATGAGAGCGGGGCCTCATGTCTAGGGTTGCACAAGGTTCTGCTTGGAGGGCTCAAGTCCCCTACCCTCCCTCCTTTCTTCCCTCTCTCCCCCTCTCTCCCCACGACACATCGGAGAAAAGCATTAATGATAAATAATACGTAGTGGATATGTAAATTTATTCTCTGCTTTCACCTCCACGAGAATCTTTGATTCGCGTGCGTCCGATTCTTCGCCCTGTGGCGCATTACGAGGAGCGAATTTGGACACGCGAGGACCGAAAATCAATTCCGGCCAACGGTTGGTAGGGAGGGGGAAGTCCCATCCACCCCCTCTCAACCCCTTAACACCACCTCCCCTTTCCCAAGCACCCTCCCCCCTCCACCCGCCATCTCTCAGCTTAGCCCGGTGTCGATTGGTGTCGGACTGAGGTCGCGCGTCGCTGGGCTACATGACTACACTTCCCATCCGTATGCATAGGATGCTACAATCATAAGTACTTAGAAAATGTGTAGTCCCTTTCAAATATTTTTACGTCTCTTTGAAGAGCTGAAATTGACTGTAAGGGGTTTTCTGAGTGAGTATCGCTAGTGTGCTTTGTTTGAAGTTATAATGGCACGGTCCTCAATAATAATGTTGACGGATGTCACACGATTCTTAATATGCCATTGTTAGCGCAGTGCAAGCAACTACACCTCTGTTCCTCATAGACACATCTATTAAGGAAGTGAAAACTATATATCTATCTACTCTACAGTACTATGTAACATAAATGTTATTTTCATTCAATGAATGTAATCGATGTCATGAGAAGGTTATCTGAAAATTTAAATTTAGTATTTTTACCCTGATTTTGTAACGGATGTAGCCATATTTATATCTTTTATCTAAAATCCTATCTTCAATAATGTATATAATTTTTTATTGATGCACGCATAAGTATCATGCATAATAGTATGTAATGCATATTGTTCATCTATTAAATATTTTAAAGTTTTTCTATTTTTTGTTTTTTCATTGTGTATTCTGCCTACTGAGCCCTCGTAGTGGTAAGATTCAAAAAGTAATGTAATATATAAAATCATAGGTAATTCATGTACAGTAAATGTTTAACATATCTAATGAATGTATCGTGATTACCTTTAAACGAGATCTTAATAATCATATTATTTTTGACGATGTTTTATTATTTTTCCTAGAATCCTTTTTCATACGGGTTGGCTGTAGAGCTGTGTATGGGGAAGTCCCAATACCCCAGTCGCGTTCTAGCCGTTGGGGCGCGATTTATTATCTTTTTAATATTTATATTTAGAACATTATTATCTTGAATAACTAATTGAAACTTTCGCGGACCCGGACCGCGAAACATGGAGACCGTTAATTTCAAAATGTAAACCCCTACAGAACCATTCCCCGTAACTACAGAAATTAGTTATAACCGTCATAAATTGATACTCTGATGAAGCCTCCAGCAGGGGAGGGGAAACGTTAGGATTATTTAAAAAAATACGCGGAAATATACCAAAAAAAGAATTTTTCACGTATTATTATCTTGGATATTTTAATATGTTACACCATTCTTGCGCTGTTTAATTAGCCAGTTTTCACTGGCCAGCCGTCCGTTTCTACTTGCTGTTGATGTGTCCGCGGCCATTGGCAGAGAACATTTCTTTCCCGTTCGATCTGATTCTCCTCCTTCAGAATTTCCACAGTCGTGCTTTTGATTTACTTCCAAGCTTGCTCCCCCATGATATTATGTCTAGTCCAATCGAGGCATTGCAGCTTATTATCTGTAATTTTTCCAAAGGCAGGGCACTCCTTAACTATATGCTATGCATCATGCATTGCGTCGGTGCATGGTTGGCGGTTGCCTTGGTCTCTTCGCGGCCCGAAAGATTTAGTTTGTTGGCAAAGTTCCCGTGCTCAGCGAGAATTTGGGTTGTCTAATTATGCAGTTTTATGTATTATATGTATTGTATGTATTATAATTTGTTTTATGTATTTATGCATTGTCATTCGCAATCTCTCACTTAGGGAATGAGCTCATTTAGTTTACCTTCCTTTGTCGTTCGCAGGCGGTCATTCTAGGGCGATATGCCCGCGGAGAGAATTTCTCTACTTTGGCGATCCCTTTCGCGCTGCCATGCCATTTCCCATCGCTCCTCGAGGCCGTGACGAAGGCACTGCCTTCAAGCAAATGGATGATGCGGGAGATGTGTTTAACTCGCAGTCTTACGGCAAATGACGTATATTTAGTTGTTGTTAGACTGTCTAGGTTTTCGTCTATATGTGGAGTTATACATTTATAGTCAACGTTTTATTTTGCTTACAAATATCAAGTATCGCCCGGTCCAAAATTCGAAAATTATATTTCAAAACATTTTCGTTTACCTCCCCATAAAATCTTGCCTAAAGATGCCTCAATTAAGAAAAAAATCTAAAATATTGTTCTTGTGCCATTTCTGTTTCCACCGGTTTAGTGACTGAGCTGCGCATAAGCAAAGAATTTTGAAGAAGAGCAAGAAATGAAATGAAGTCCGAGAATTATTTTGAACTTCCTCAAGGTAGTTTAAGCGAGAAATCTTTTCACCAAAAATTCGAGTAATTTGATCTCATTAAAAATGTCACCTTTCCCGCGAAATTCCGAAATTTCTGTATCTAACCGCTCCACATTTCCAGTTATTTCGTTATAAATAGAAGTAGTTTTCTTCGGGAAATATTATGGGTATTCACTTCATAGGGAATTTATTAAAAAAATGAGGAATTACTAATACCTAGAGATGATTATAAATTTATCAGAGATTAGCCTCTTATATTTTCTCAACTATCTAAAAAATAAATCAATACGTCATTACAGTAACATTTACGGAATTGCAAACACGCCTTCTGATGTGAACGCTTTTTCACGTATGGCATGAAGAAATATATCAAATTAAACACTATTACCTGCATATTAAACTTGTTGCTGGGAACTACATTCATATGAAATATTATCTTTGTGCCAATACTATTTAATATTTTCTTCTTGCGGCTAATGAAGTGAAAAATAAAATTTGAAAATTGTCTCTAATTTGACTTAAGAAAAATATCCCTCGAACTACCTTATATTAAGAGACAAAATGACTAACCTCAATTATCCGCTCCGGCTGCCTTAAATTGCCTTAAAGAATGCGGCCGAAGGATTGTCACCAGCAGAGTGGCTTGAGCTGCACTCTTTGAATTCCACGTCTATCCCGATCGAGCGACGCAATATCCGGTCTCGTGTGTCGTCTCCGCCATTCACGGGTCACCGTTTTCTAAAGTGCATTTCATCGGGAAGTCAATCTAGGCATGGATTTTGGCTGTTGCATCACGATGAATCACATCGCCCTTGGCAAAATTATGAATCTTCCACGGCAGTAGAGAATGCAGATGGAGTTTAGTTGGTTATTTCATTTGAAGAAAATATGGATTTAAGGTAAATCACTTGAAAACCGTCTTCATTTTGTTTTTAGCTTCTTCTGATTTATTACGTCAACTTTCAATCCTAATTCGTGGACATATGTGTATTCTAATGGCGGGCCACTGGAGAAAGCTTTTTTATCAATTTTTTCGTCTCAAAACTATGATTAAATCGAAGTATTTTCATAGCTGCAACCGTTGTATGTTGCAGTCGTGGACCTGGAGAAAGCCTTCAAAAACGTTGAATGGAACAATATATTCAGGCTGATGGAAAAACTCGGAATGGATTAAGACGACTGAAGAGTTATCTATGAACTATACAGGAAACAGGTCGCCACAATGTGAATGAGAGACGGAAGTCAGATAGAAGCCAATACTAACGAAGGAGTGAGACAAGGATGCAACCTCTCATCAGCACTGTTCAACATGTACTTGGAGGAGGCCATACGAGAAGCTGTATAATGTTTTTAACAGTGGCAAAAATACGAACGCCTCTTTGACAAACCATGGTTTTAGTGAATGAGTTTTTATGGCAACGACCTGCATCCACTCCGAAAAAAATACATTTATCGTGGGAAAGTGAATAAGCAGCAGTTGCATTGCCAGGGGAAACTCGCTCGCACTTATATATCTACCGTATTATGGCTCAAGGCTTTGATGGTGTATGTGGATTGATGCTTTGATCAGTGAATTCACAACTACATTTCTATTTTTCATGGAGAATGAAAAAAATGAGAGTGTCGTTCATGAAAGAGATTAATGGGACGAAATGTTTGATAGAGGTATGTTGGAGAGAAATAGTATGGTAAATTTCCAAATTATAGGCTAATATCCAATCACCCGATTCTAGTCCATAGGTGTACTGAGAAATGTAAATTTTCCTCTTTATAGCGTTAGTTAATTATATTTTTTTACTGCCTAATAATAAAGTTTATCTGGGAAATAAAAAATACTGGCGGAATTGAGGCTATGCCAAAAACATCATCTGAGCGTTTTCTATAGTATTTTGGTGTTTTGACACCGATAGATTTGCTTGGGTGGTTTAGTATAGGTTATCTTCCAAATCGAAAGGTCACGTTGTATATATACACATATCATCTAACTCCTCTGTCAAATAGGGCCGTCGTCTCCGATGTGGCATTTGTCTAGATAACGAGTTTTGATAAGAATAGACGAAGGCCGGAGAAAGACCCATTATTTCGCGTAGCTCCCAATGACAAAGCCGAAGACACATTCGTTCATAGGTCGAAGAATTTGCAACGGTTTTGTTCTTTATCTAAAAGAAATGAAGCGCATCCCATTTTGATCGACAACCCAGGTCTTATTGAAATTATTCCGTGCCATCAATGGTATACCAGTCATGCAGTCCTACCGTTAATCTCGAATGTGACGTGATGGATCATTAGAAGTCTAAAGATCAACTGAAGATGATACCGAACCTCCTTGCAATCTGCAATGTCTCCGTTTGCGACTGGAATACGACCACAGGGTGAAGTGATCGAGACGTTTTGCTTCCTGCTGCAATAAGCAACATCTCGGGATGAGTAATTCCCCGTCAATGTTTGCAGTACCGAATTCATGTACAATTAAAGGTAGGGAACTGCTTCTTATAAATTAGCCTGCTTAAAGCAGTCGTTCATTTCTGCCGTTCTACCAAATGTTTTTAACTTATAAAAAATTAATAGTGTTAACCATAATGAGTTTTTACATTCGGTGAAATCTCGCCCGATGACATGCCTTTTTTATGTAACAATTACTATGCACCTAAGGTGGTGCATGTGACGAAAAACTTCATTTCTTTAAATGTAATTAGATATACACTTTGAAGCAAATTTTGAGGACACCGAGACTAACGGGATTACCTTTACCAAGTCACCCGCAACTATTCAATGCGAATCCCTTAATAATTTCGTACTCGAGTGCACTTTGAGGGTGATTGCGTAAAGTAGCACAGTAGTTTGTTCCGTTTTCCTCAAAATCTATGGTAAATGGGTGCGTTTTATGTTCAATGTTCTAAATCTAAAAGGCTAAAATCTCGCGGGCTGTGGCGCCTAGCGCACACATTGGACTACTAGTCACATTATATGTCCGGCAGTTTTGAAGCCTAGTTCCAGGGAGGAGGAGGTTTCTTAGTCCGGGTCTAGTTCCTTTGAAGCCCACCCACAGGGGTAGATGACGCCTCGGTAGCTTAGCTCGCTACGGGTCCGAAGTCCAGTCCAGGTGAATGAATTCTCTTAGGTTTTGCGCTTAAGTTTTGTGACTGTGAAAATTGTCAGTATAGTAACCTTTTTGACGAAGGCTGCTGCTTTGGGAGGCCAAACCAAAAGGGAGGAAATCTCTATCATTAACGATTTAATGACAAGTATAATTAATGAACCGATATTTTGGACGCGGACGGCAATGGATTTGTGTTCTGGCTTTGGTTCTCTCCTCTCTTCACTCCCACCAATCAACCCCCTCTTTCGTTTGACCTGCGAACCACCTCCCCCTCCCCTCTTCCACAATCTCTCTCACGTACCTCCCCTATTCCACGACCTCCCCCCATTTGCCGTCCACGACCTCTCAAAAGGGAAGAATCAATGCAATCCTATTATGAATTCCCCCCTCTCTCTCCCTTCTCCCTCCGTATCTCCATCCTTGAGCTTCCGTGAGTTCTTTCGCATTTGCATAAGACAGAGATATTTTTTCGGCTTCGAGAAGTTTTCTCGCTTTATCATAAAATAGGCGATACACGGGGCGTGATTCTATGTGGTAGTGGCCTAATATATTCCGGAACGAATGCCAAAGGAAAACACCTTATCTTCTAATTTTGTTGCTGGTGATTACTTGTGTGAAAAGCCAAGGGTGTATACATTACTTTACAACGAAGCGTACATTTTAATTCAGATTTAGGAAGTACTTTGAAAGAAATCTGATAGTTTTTGATTGGGAGAAGACAGAAACTTTGCAAGACACAGGAACCTGATAACGCAAACATTTCCACGAGAGTCCCGGAAAGCGACAGGGTGACCTCCAAAACCTCAGGGGGGATCGGGTTGGTGTGGTGGCTAGAGTACACGCCTACCACACGGGCGGCCGGGGTTCAAATCCCTGATGAGGCGGATGTTTTTCAGAGGAAACCCGATCCCTATTTGAGTGTCTTGTGGAGGGCACTTCAAGTAGAGTACTCCGACTGTCGGATGAGACGTTAAGCCGTGGTCCCCTTGGCGCCATTCGTTAAGAGCAGGCTAATGCCAACGCCGGGTTTCTATCCACCCTTCCTCCCTTACCTATCCCCTACAGCGCAAATGACCTTAGCCGTCGGTCGCCTTCCCAAATATCCAAATCCAAAACCTCAGTCATAAAAATTAGTTGGTGTCCTGGAATTTTTTTCTCTCAATTTAAAAACTGCAAAAGCTAAGGTTGACCTTAAGCTGATAGGCAGTTGTTTACGCGCTAGACATTTGCTTTGAAATGCCGATAATAATGCCGAATTTTTGTTTAAACATTGTAGTGATGTGTCAATTATTCACTAGAAAAAGGCAGTTGTTAACGCGCTAGACATTTGCTTTGAAATGCCGATAATAATGCCGATTTTTTGTTGAAACATTTTAGTGATGTGTCAATTATTCACTAGAAAATGTAATTTTATAGCTCGATTAGATAAAGACAGATGCGATAAAATAAGCGAGATACACTGCCGAACGGATAGGTAAAAAAAATTGTTCTTTCCGCGCACAATAAGGGACCACAATAAAAATTGAGCTCCACTAAATACACTCCTATAATACATGTCACCATTTCATCTCCAAAAACCTTATCCGTTACATCTTTACACGGCTGGTGACCTAACACCCTCTGCCACACGTAGGGTATTATGTAGATGTAGACTAGCTGCTCTGTGAGTACTATAAATTAAGTTTAAAAAGAGAAAATTCAGTGTTTGGAATTTTAAATCAGTGATAAATTTATGTTAGCTTCCCTCTTTGCTGAGATGTTTTCTTTACCTACAAATACAAAGTATGAAATAAATTACAAGAAGAATAAGATGAAGGATTTTCGAAGCTTCGTTGAGTGGAGCGGGGCTCACTGCACAATCGCGAATACAGTGAAACGTCGGAGAGCACTTAAACTATAAGATGAGGATCTTTATTGAGGGTGGATCGGAGGTTTTTTCCCAACGAAGGTGTGGATTTAAATCTCTCCTTAAAAGAACAAAAAAATTCCTCTGGGACGACCTTCGAAAATGCTGACTCTTAGGTTTTGGCTGACATCCATCACGCAAGGCATCTAAAGTACCCTCATTATCATCAATGTCTCCTTGAAAAAGTTTCGCTCGAATAATAGTCTAGAGAAAGCTTTGCTGAATTCGCTTGCGGGAAACTGCGTCAATTCGTGTATTTAAAAATATGTATTTAAAAGCTCCCCTAAGTAGATGGCCTTGAATCTGTTTATAGATACAAGGCCACTCTTTTCTATGGAATTAATCTTTTGGAGGCTCTTACCACTAACTATAATTGCATTGCCATTCGCAAAAGAGGTTTAACGGCACCGCCGGCGATGGTGATGGTCTTATTTAGTCAATCAATACATACTCCTCGTTGAATGGCATCACTTGCGACTTTTTCGTTGGCTGCGCATTTATTCTAAAAGTATATGGGAAAATTAGAGTGCCTCCGTACTTAAAATATTAAGGACCATCCTCCGCTAGAGAAATGTACAGCTAATGGACCCACGTGGGAAAAATAATTGTCCATCAATGGTGATAAATCTATACAATCAATTGAAAGTGCTCCAGTTATGGCCGGCTACTAGAACGATACATATGTTTTCAATTATGCTACGGGACTCATGGATTATGAAACCATTGAATGAGTGATGAAATTAATTGAATGGTTTCAGAAATGGTCTCATAACTAATGGAATTGAGTAATGAGTTCCATGAGTAGACAAGATGGCGGACACCCAATGAACCACTTTGTGACTTAATCATTTCGGTGAAAGAGTTATTATGTGACCAATGACAAGTTTGTTTACTTTTGTTGACGAATTATTGTCTGAATTATCATTTAGGATATACCTACATATATTTTATCCAGCGGTAGAGGAGAGGAACATACATTCAAATCGATTAACGATTAGTAAATAAGTTATGAAACTGAAAGATGTGTTCCTGCAGCCGTTTGTTTAATAATTTCATGTATCTCATGACTATAGATTCAATTACTAAATGTTCTCGAAACCGGCCGTCAGTCAGTAAAACCGAAGTCTCTAATCGCGACCTCATAAAATTCGGGGCTTTTTGCATTTCAAGATGGAATTCCACCCTTTGCTTCTTTCGGTCCCTTGACCCCGCGGCTGAAAATCTGACATTTATTCACGACGGATGGCCTTCGAAAATTCGACAGAAAGTTGTTCCAGGCAATTACCGATTCAAATCCCTCCCAGAGGGAACCGTACGGCCGAATATGATAAAGAATATGGGATTTCTATGAATTTCCCGTCGTTTCCTCGGTTGCGAGATCGTTTGGTGGCGATATAGCGTAATGAATGCATGAGAAAGGAGAAAATGCGAGACAGCCCTCCCCTTACCCCCTTCGCTCCCCATCCGCCACCGAAGCACATTCTGACGTAAGAGGGCGACAACACTCGTTCAAGCGAGGGCAAGTGAGGGCGAATGCGCCTCCTCCATGTCGCCCGGAAGCGGCGAGCCTCCACGAAATGCCGTAATAATTTGTTAATCCTATTCCGTTACTTACAGCCGTTTTTTGTTTGACCTGAACGACAAAATCCTCGCGCCTTTGCATAATATTGGTCTACCAATTGCGCTGTACCTTACTTGGCGCTGGCGCATGAGTGAAAAGTGAGGAAAAACAATATTGGCTGTTGCTAATACAGTTATGTCATATGCGGAAAGCTACTGACGTGAAAGGAATTCTACGGATGATTCGAAAGGCAATGCGTGCAATTAATTAAGGTTCCAAACCCAATCGTATTTTTGAGTAATTGGAAAATATCAACGATGGCTGAAGTCGAAAGCTGCGTCCATTGAATGGGATTGCTGTCTTGGATGCCTTGTCCCGTACCTTGGAAAAGCTTGCCGTAGCAAGTATATCCGTGAATATTACGTACCATCATTTTTTCATTGCTGAGGCATACCGTCAGAAAAACCAGTATTTATGACACAATGCGAACAAAAGAGGACTTCATAGTTGGCTTAGATATCCCGCTTATCCACCCCCAACTCCCTCCCAAAGAAGGTGTGGCGTATATTATCAAAGTAATAATTTTTATTCAAGGAGCTACATATCATACAGAGCAGATAATTGGCGGAAGGCGTTATCACGTCAATAAAACCGTTTCAAACTAAATAAACGGAATATAATGAGCACGGCTCGTTTTAATAATTACCAAAATAATATAAAGCTATAAATAAATATTCAACGCATTGAAATATAGATAATTTAGTTTCTGTTTATTATCACGTTGTAAAAACCACCAGAAGTAGCTGTAATAACTATGACATATATTCGTCTAACCATGACGTAGTTCAGATGAACACAACTGATGCTGATCTCAGAGTAATCAGGAAAAAAGAGTGGGGTTGTGCATCAAATATCGGATTCATGTCATTTCATCACGCAAACATCGAGTTTTTCCAGATTTCTTCTGTAAGCATCGAGAAATACATTATGGAGAGTATTGAAACATACATTCCGGACCAATGGCAATGATGCTTATCGAACGTCCTACTTTACGCCAAAATGGATGATACATGGATGTGTCGTCCCCTTCCACAAAGCTTTATAGCGGCTTATTGACTTCCCTATGTTACTCCTCACTCATGCTCGAGGAAAACAGAAAGTTGTAGCTAAGGATCCAGCGAAAGCCAACCTCAGCTGAGTATAACAGGGTAACTTAATTATATTTATGGAGTAAGACGTCACCTTTTGGGAATCCACAAAGTAAACATCAATAATGAAATATTTTGTGTAATTCTACCGTTAATTTATGACCTATGGTCGATTTCAACGAATATAGCGTCATAATTAAGGTACATAGATCCTAAGTACCTTAAACTTAATTGCCTATGTGCCTTGATTATGACGTTTTAGACGATAAAATCAATCGGGTCGTAAATGAAATGTGGAATTATGTAAAATGTTTCAATAGTAATACTCGATGACTGCGACACTCATGATTCGTGTGTCTGCGTAGAAATGCATGCGTATAACAGATGTATATTGACCATATTAGTAAATTTCTGGTCTCCATACATTGATGCCGGTTATTTTTATGATAAGGCTTGTCCAAAATGTAATGGTAGTAAATCTTATGACGGACTTCTGATGATGTAATGTGACCAATTGATGGGGAGTCCTGTACTTATTTGCTAATTGAGAAATATACAAGTACGAATGCAAGTGAAACTCTTAAAATGCATAGAGACACGGAAAAGGGACACACAAAAAACTGTACATTTTGGCGATCAAGTCGTCTTAGTCGGCGACAGAGGAATGCTCCTGTTTCCCAAGAGGAGGAAAAGATGAGAGAGGGGATTGAGGAGGGTGATGGGAGGAGGGTGGGGATGGTTAAGGGATATTAGTGGGGAGAGAGAAATGAATGGCGACTGGGTTCACTATTGTGACTAGCGAGCTAGGTTTAGCACGGGCTTTTAAAAGGCTGTCGTCATCCAAATATGAACCATCTTACGTGTCTTCTCGTCAATATTAGTGGCGGGTTCGGGATGGGCTTCTATGATGTAAAATATGGAACAGTTGTCGAAGGTCTGGCCGGGAATAGCGCAGCTTTTGTATGTCGGTTCAAGAAAAGGTGAGGATAATGTGGTATGGCAATGAGCATTGATATTCGAATATTTAACGGGGGTGATGCATTTGTCAGAAATAAAAGTTACGGCAAAAGTTGCATGAAATACGGTATATTATGTTACATATGGTACAGTCGGCTGTTGAGGACGAAGAGGAAGGAGAGGATGAAGCAGAACGACGGAGGAAGGAGCAGCATTTGCATCTAGTGCGCTTCCAAGTTGAGAAAACGAGTAGACTTGGGAAGGTGGGATGAAGGGAGGGGAAGGGAGTAGTTGATATCAGAATGTCTTGCTGGTTAGACAAAAGTTTATATAAAACCTGCTAGGGACAAAAGGGTAAAATGAGGGAAGTAAAATTATTGTTTTTGATGGAATAAAGGCCTTTCAGTATGCTTTTGATACTGTGCGATCCAGGGAAGTGTTTTGTGACAAGGTGGAGTTGATCCGGTTTTTAGGTTTTATTCCGGGGGTATACTTGACAGTGGGGGGCAGGATTTTATTTCAAAGAAGTTTTTGTCGGGGTTCTCACGTACTCAGTGGGAGTGGTGAATATTATCTGTGTTCTTTGAGAAGGGGGGCGTAGTTGCAGATATGGTGGCGAGCACAAATATAGATACACAAGAAAGAGGAAGCTCACTGGATTTAATATTTCGGCGGCACACAACCGCCTTCTTGAGGATAATAGAGGGCAATTAAGGGTTAAGGAGAGAAGGGAAGGAGAGGCAGGGAGGATAAAGGAGGGGAAAGGAAGGAGAGGAAGTTTAGTGAAAGGCATTGATGCAGACTGATTTAACCAAATTAACGAGAGTTCCACTGTTGTAAGTTCAAGAGGGGAAGCAGGTGGGGGAAGGGAGTAAAGACCAGGAACACTCTAACAATTATTAAAGAATTTTGTGAGTAGCGAGGCGTGTTTCGCTACGGGTAGAGAAGCAGATTGGGAGGAATTATTGCAATTAGCGCGGTGATTGTTGATACATATATTAAGGGGAGTCAAAGATATGCCTATATAAAAGGCCGGGCAGAGTCTACATTGTGGATGATACACTGTTACCGTTGGAGTGTGTTTGCCTGAGTTCCGAATAGACTGTGACCTCTTGATTATTCACGGTGAAATGTTTTTGAAGTGTTAGAAATTCTTTCCATTACGACGCACCACATTTTCACGGGAAATATTTTAATTACTCTGCAAAGAGTAATTTCAAGAGAGTGATTTTGCTTAGGACTTCAGCTTGCCCACCTTAAACGATGTGGGCAGATACATGGCGTGTACCACATATGTTTCATCCAAGGATCGGGTGCACCATAGAGTTCGCTGAGCACGACATTAAACGGAGGGGAGAAATGTCTTCTCATCTCCATCATGAGCTGACTCTGGAGAATAATGCAACAGTCCTCCAGTATTTCCTCCGTAGACTGAAATGCCCCTTGAGCGAACTGAACCACCGGAAGGGACACGACGTCTGAGAAATCTTTCCATGAAACTAAGGCTCTCGGCAAATGTTTCCAAAGTTATCTCTCGCCCCTCCCAATGGATGGATTGCTGTTGTGTACTGTGGTTGGAGGTCAGCGGTCTTGTTGTGTGAATGTGGTTCAGGATGCCTTGGCATCACTCTTCCGTTCACGAGCAAATAACTCATGTTCACATCTATAGAAATATTCGAGGAATTGTCGACTTATTTCTGTGAGTTATATGGTCAAAAAAGGTAATCAATAATCTCTGTGCTTACCGGAAATTAAAGTATCGACATATCTCACCTACTGCCTGCAAACAGTCTCGTTCTTATTTGGTATTACGTACCCAGGAAACTGTTCGAGAGAATATCCAATATATGCACGGATGCATTTCAACTAACAGAATGGTGATCGGTTGACACAGTACGCTCGTGGAGGATTTTCTTGTAAATTTTGAACCTCATGGCTTAGGGGATTCGCTGTCGCTTTGGCGGTGGCGCCTGGTGACCTTGAACTGTGAACGCTGAGAATATTGCTGACCGATTTTATTTTTCTCTACTTTGACCCTATATATACCATTTTACTATGTATAATTCCCTATCATGTTGCTAGCTGCACCTAGAATAAAGATTTTTAGCAACTTGGCGGCGGATATGAAGGTTGACGTAATGGACGGGTTGGATCGGGAACTGAATGGGAAAACACGAGTGAAGTTCTAAATCAGAACACAGTCACTGGAAGTTTTTTATCATTGCACTGTTTGTTTTCGAAAGTATTAATTTTTTTGACTGATTCGTCATTCGCCACTCGGAAAAAGCGATGACTCGACACGGTCGCACGAGAGGAGATCCGTCGGTTGAAGCGCTCTGGACAGAGATCGAGTCTCAGCGGCGGGTAGAGATGACATACTATCTTCCATCCGCACACGATAACACTGCCGGGGCTGAGGAGGAAGGGGGAACTGGGTCGAAATCCAGCAAATTCGATCAAATAGACTATTAGGCAGTTGCTTTTGCTTTCCTAGCCGTTAACTTGCGCATAATCATGATGCTATAATATTATAAATTGGTAGGAGTGGGTGCCCGTCGAAGTCCAATGCGAAAATGATAAAAAATTAAATGGCTTCATAGGATATAAAGAACCCTGATATTAGGGCGTTAAAAATTCACTTATTACAAGGACTGATCAGTATTTCGAATGCATGAATGTGAAAACATATTTTTATGAGAAGCAAATTTTCATAAGAAATATATTAAAAATTTCAATCATTACCGCAACATTTGTGCCAAAACTGTGAGCGATCATCTAAATATCGTAAATTGTAAATAATTATTCTACATTAATCGGTTTGCAGAGCAACTGGTGTCACTAAAGACTGATGGGAAACTCGCGGAATCTCTTTCTGCGAGTCAATAATATCTTATCTCTCTTTTCTGCGCACAAAGGCAATCAGAAAACTCTTTAAATTGACTTGCGGAATGGTTGTCTAAATTTTTCTTCTACAGTTACCTTAAACTATTAAGTTGTGGTCGTTCCCACTAGTTTTAAGAAATCTTTCATGAAACCTAAATCTTAAAGTGGCTACAATGAGAATTTATTAAAATCCTTTAAAAGCCAGTCACTCCAGAATCTCCTTTGCAAGCAAGGAGATTCTGGAGTGACATAAGCCCATCCGTGAGAAGTTTAGAGCCCTATCAAGCTCTGAAAAAAGTATCCGTTCTCGGGCTAGAAGATCACTTTCAGACTAATGTTGAGTAATACTTCCGCTGCTAAACGAATATAAAGGTCTATGCACATGGCTAAGCTACGAGCAGTAACATCTTGGTCAGAAGTGCAATTAACAGAGTCCTTGGCATCGGGGTAGATTTTGCGAGTCCTTGGACTTTTGGGCCGACGTATACTATTTTAAAAGAAAACGAATACGAAAGTAAGTCATTTCGATTTAGTGGGTCCCTGGTGATATTTTTTAGCCCTAGACATTTCATCTTGTAAATTTTTTTTTATTCTTAGCCTAAATGTATTGGATGACTTTTTATCATTATGATAAACTTTTTATTTCACTCCTAACTCATTTTTTATTAGTAAAGGTTTGAACAAAAAATGAGAAGAGTGAGATTAGTAAATTCGTAAACAGTTTCAATGAGAACGGTACAAAATTTGTATCCCAAGTTGAGGGATTCTAGTGTCACAGCCATTTATATGAATTACATTCTATTGGTGGTTATTTAAAATGATTCGTGTAACATAAAGTCGTTCCCTAAAACTCGTGTCTTATTTAATTCATAAACTAACTTTAAAAATGAACTTAATTGCATTTTATATTATATTATGAGTTGATTATTTCATATTACACTAATATTTTAATTGTTTAAATTGTGATCTCTTTTACATTTTTCTTCTGATTGCAACACGTTCAGGTATACATTAAAAAAATGCATTTGTATTTTGTATCCCTAATAATATCCCTAATCCCAATGGATTGGGTAAAATATTTGCATTTCAAATAAAAATTTAGTAGTATTTTGCACAGCTTTGTATACAATACAGCCGTAAAAAATGCCATGTCGGTATCTTTAATTAACCACCAATGGAGAGGATTGGGTGAAATATTCCCCAACTAAAATCTCTCTGTGATGGTCATATTGACCACATGCACACAGCATTGAAGACCAACGGCACATGTTTACATTTAATGCCCACACTGCGTTTGATGAAAACACAAGAAAGCTCCTAATATTTCGACTAGTAGTGCTTCTTTTTCAGAGGAAAATTAAGAACTAAGAGGGAAAGGAGGACGGATCCAAAAACAAGGCCTTGCCATGGGCAGCTTTCTTAGCTCTTCCTAGGCTAACCTCTTCTTGGGTGCTTTTGAGCAATCTTTTCTTTCTTATTGCTCTCTTAAACTTCTCTGGCCTCGCTGCATTGACGATATTTTCGATCTGTGGCTACACGGCATTAATTCTCTAAATTCTTCCGTCTCCTTCTTCAACTCCACCTTTTCTGTCTCTTTTACCTCTAAAATCTCTGCCTCTAAACATCACCTTTCTGGATATGGACATCTCCTTATGCAACTATAATTAAACACTTCCGTCTATGTCAAGTCCACTAACAAGGAGCCATATCTCCATTTCAACAGCTGCCATCCCTCCCATACAAAACGATGCGTTCCCTACTCTCTCTTTCCCTATCCGTGGCCATAGCATCTGTAACAACTCCGACTCTCTTGCCCTTTTCCTCTCGAATCTCCACCAATCTCTCCTCCGCAGAGGCTATCATGAGCGCCTCCTTCAGAAAACAATCCTAAAACAACCCTCGTCTTTTAAACCGTTTCCTCATAAATGTCCTCATGACCACATCTCCCCCCTGTACCACCAATTTCCCTGTTGTTCACTCCCTCCGACGAATTATTAAAAACCTCTACCCTATCCTGTACGACCACCTCACCACTTCCAAAATTTTCCTCGCTGTCCTTCTCTTAGATATGTTTTAGATAACAGATTTTATTTTTTTATTGCATCATTTAAAATGTAGGAAAAATATTCACCTGCTTTCATTCTTTTTAAATTTCATTGCCTCGACGACGCGTCATACAGTGGCAGACAATATATTTTTCCAAGTTTTCCATGATGCGCGTTGTGCGACGGTCGCTCAAAATAAGTTTGTACATCGAAAATGATCGCTCAACTTCACAGGTTGTCATAGGAACATACCTCAGCGTAGCCACTTCACTTACCTAGAGTCTTTTTAAGATGTTAGATGTCTGCCTCTTGAACTCTCCGTTGAGAATCTGAACTACATCACTCATCAACTCGAAGCCTTCGTCTTTACTCAAAACATTACACAATTTTGCACAAAGACTTACGGCTTGTTCACCCTTTACATTTTCTAGTTTCTTCTTTACATTCATAATCGACGACACTGAATCACTTAGGTTCAGGATGGAAGATTCAAGGTGTTTGATTGTTTATGCCAAAAAACCCAAAGGATGCTGAAATGCATATCAGGTCCAGTGCAAGTGTGCTATCTTCTAGGAGTTCTCGAGCATTTTCTAGACATTCTGCATCATCTTCAGCTTCAATCTTCTGTATAACCTGAAGTAAAAAATTAAAATAAAGTTGTCCTCTAAAATTTCGAACTTGCAGTTGTAGTTATAGTTAAGTGATCAAAACTGGCGATGGAATTCTATCACATGTAATGGAATTGATTCATCAGTCACAAATATAATTACAGATAGTTATTTGCGTTCTTAATTTTTTTGAAGTGCTGGGCATTGAACACACAAGCTTCCAGCCATGTTCCAAGTCTCGTGAGGACTGGGTCTGGAGGCAATGGCAGATCATTGCTAAGTGTTTTATATACTTTCACGCGCGATGGTGCTCTCAAAAATACCTGCAAAAATATTAAATATGAGTTAATATGAGTTCTGCAGTAATAATTTAGCAATTTAAATTTATTTTTAGTTGTATTCAGATTAAGAAAAAGTACCTTTTTATGGTAGACACCCACTTATTTGCAATGGGAAATCATTTGCGTATTTCTTCACATACTCTGTGAAGAGCGTGCACTTTGCAAGTGATGTGAATCATTTTAGGGTAGAAAACCACCAAAGTCTTGGCGGCTTTAACCATGTACGCCACTCTATCGGTTAGAAAAAGAAGTATTCTCTCTAGCACTATTATCTCCAAACAGAGGCTGTAAAAACATTGCCGCGGACATTACGATAAATACGGTAAAGTTGCGGCAAAGAACTCATCAACATAAGTTATACCGTTAATTAACCTCCGTTCTGATTTAAATATGCTCGCTTTTTCAGCAACAATTACACTGTACTAATTTAGTTATAAATACTTACCTTTTCCTATTTCTAATACCGAATGAAATAGGCAGTTATGGCGTGGATACGAAGGCCATCCAGTGGATATCAATTCCCATTCAATACTTTAAACAACTTATGGGAAATTTGCGCTAGATAAAATATTGGAATAATGAAGTCGTTGAAATATATTTTCCTAAAATTTTTAACTCAAAGATATCAGGAATTTGAGGTTCTGTCCAAGAAATATGATGGATATTTTTCGAAGGGTTGATACATTAAAATATTTAATCAGTTACTCTATTCTTTAGAAAATATAAAATACGAAATTTCATGTTGAAAATTGATAAAACACGCACCCTGGACTTCAAAACGTATTTCCGTCGTGAATTTAAGAATACTATTCAGCTGAGAAAACATTACTTTTCTGTCAACTCTTTATCATAGAATTCTTTTTCGAGTGCTAAAATAAGCAATTTCGAGAAAAAATATTTCTTGTGAATCGGTATTAAAGCTGTTACCATTGTGTTAAATAAATTTCCAGTTACCAATTGACATCAAGAGAGGTTAAGAAAGGTTATTGCGAATGGAAAGCTATATTGTATCATGTATTAAACGATCTTTCTCGAGGCACCATGCAAAACATTTTAGTGAAGTACTTTTATAACTTAATGATTGATACTACTAAATTTTACTTTGAAATCATATTATACCAAAGTCTTTAACACTTCTTTTCTGAGAGCAGGTATGCAATTTGATTTCGTTGATTTTTAGAGTATTTACTGCACAAAATATTTAAAAATTCATACCTTTTCGTGGATTATTGGTAAGTAACTTTTCCGAAGAATTCCGAAGAATTATTATTATTATTATTAAAGTCGTCAAATTCAAAAGTGTTGATACGCACGATTTTTTTTACAAGCATTGCTCAGATGGAACTGTCCTCCTCACATATTTTCCACCAATGATGTGAATTGAGGGTGTTTTGATTTGTGAGTAGGAATTTTCAATGCCACAAACAGTTCGCACAAGTCCAAAGCAAACTCATCACTGGTGGATGTAGACGATAGCTGGATCTGTCGTAAACTCTGCAAGCTCACGGTTTCCTTTAATTTCACTTTCGAGATTAATGCAATGAGCTGTCAATGTGCTGTTTCACATGTGACTTTTTGCCAGATGATATCTTGAAAAATAATGAGAATTTATCATCAGAATTACTTTTAGAAGTGGTAATTTAGAATTGTTTAAATAAGTTATGTATATTATTACAAGAAATTATAGTTAAAACGCATGTAATTTATAGTTAATAATATATCTTATAATATTGACTTATTCAGGAATGTCAAACGATGCTTAAGGTAAAGATTAAATTATTATTATTAAAGTCGTCAAATTCAAAAGTGTTGATACGCACGATTTTTTCACAAGCATTGCAGTAAATACTGTTGCACAGTACTTGCATAGTGAAGCATTCGCAGTCAGCTTGGCTCCTGAAGACGCCTGTCCTTTCACCTTCTACATTTTCTTCACGTTATATCTTGAGCAATTCCTCTCTTTTTACCTTGGGCTACACAAATGAGCGGACGACGGTCTTACGACGCTTTGAAACGTCAGAAAATGACTGATAATTTACGTGGCTCGCTCGTATATAAAAGAGAATAGTGATCATACAATGTGCATACATTCACCGCTCCTTGTTAAGCCTTTATTTTTCCTCTTTGCTTGAGTGCTAAGGGTGCATTGCTTGCCTCGCTACAATGTTGGCTCAGTTAATCTGTGCACAAAGCGACGCATGCATCTCGTCGGAAACTCTAGATGTTATTTCATATAATTGTATCATTTTTCCTCTAATTTCCTAAACAAAAGCGGAGTCTTAGCACACAGTGTAGAGCTGTTGGCTTGTCAGCAGACCACTCGGGTTCAAATAAGCTGGTTCATAATTAGATCAATGTATCCCTGGTGAAGTCTTTGGACACCCCCAGGAAAAAAGCTCAAAGTGCGAGGTGGCCCAGGGGAAGAAACTGGACCCCCCTACCCTGAATATGTGAAATTCACACGCGTATGGCTTAGTTGGGGGTGAGCTCTACCATCACCTATCCAAACCAACCTTCGGGTTGAAGCACTGAGTGACAGTGACTCTTTCATGAACGGTGGAGCAATAGAAAGAAATCATTACAATTTCCGGAGCTATTAATAAAATTTCGCATTAACAGTTGTCAGGAGCTTACATTTTTGCAGTACATCTCTGCTCCGTAGAATACCGCATGTAAACACAGATGTGTCCAATACCCAGTTGAACAAAAGTAATCACAACAGCCAAACTTAAGCATGTGGTTCCAATAAAAAAGCCCGGAAAAAGTCTGTTTTATAAGAAGAAGTCCCGCCACGCCAAAAAAGTCCCAAAAAGTCTCAAAACAAATAATTAAAAATGCTTTATTTAATGAAGTTGGTGAAGATTTGTATTTAAAACCACCAAAGTCCCCCTTTAACAAAAAGTCAAGACTTTTTTCCGCACTCTACTAATAACCGGCGAATCGAATTAGCAAATCGACGCGATATTCCTTGGAATTCGACATAATAAGAAGATAAGAAGGCATTCGACAAGGTTCCTCACAAAAAACTCATTTATTAATTGTATTTTATGCGGAGTTAATAAGAAAATAGTGAACTGGGGAAGGGATTTTCTCAGTGTTAAAAAACAAAAGTAGTTATTGTCGCTTATAGCTCTGATATGGTTGAATTCACATCTGGTGTTCCTAAAGGAAGCGTGATTGGCCCTCTTTTATTCATTATTTATATCAATGACCTAAGTTCTCGAATTAGCAGTAAATTAAGATAATTTGCAGCCGATACAGTAATCGACCGTGAAATAAGCGAAGACGCGGACTTTGAAGTTATGTCATCTGCCCTTAACAACGTTCATTCGGGGTGCCAGGAGTTTAGAACTAAATATTAGTAAATGCACAGTTCACTTCCTGCGAAAGTATCACACAAAAGCCATACCTACACCGTGGGTGGAGTAAACATAAAATCTTCAAATACAGTAAAACATCTTAGAATTACCCTTAACTTCAGATATATAGTGGGGAATACACATACAAAACATATGCGGCACAGCATTAAAGAAACTAGGTTTTGTTAAACGTATTATAGGATGGTCCTTGGATGAAAAAGTCAAAGAGATATGCTACTTCGCTCTGGTTAGGCCACACCTCGAATACGCCGCGAGCATTTGGGACCCTGGTCATAAAGATGTAACAAAAAAAATTAACAAAATACGAAGAATATTAGCACGCCTCATTAAAAACTGCTACGAACGAACATATAGTGTTACACAACTGTTAGAGGGATAAAGATGGGAGCTCCTAGAGACTCGGAGGCTGCACGATAGGCTTAGGTGGCTTGAGACATTCAGAACTGGTGTGTTTCAGAGCGATACAGAAAATATTATCACTACGCCTCACTACATTTATAGGTCTGACAGATGCGATAAAATAAGAGAGATACACTGCCGAACAGGTACCAAAACTCGTTCTTTCCGCGCACAATAAGCGACCACGGTAAAATCTGAGCTCCTCCAAATACACTCCCATAGGACATGCCACCATTTCACCTCCAAACATTTTACACCTTTACACGGCTGGTGACCTACCACCCCCTGCCACCTGCCCATGCGGCGGATCGTGGGGTAGTATGTAGATGTAGAACCTCCTCCATCACTGCCAATCAGACTACCCTCTTTTAAATTTTCTTTTCTTCCCGCCTTCCAGACCCCTATTCCCCGCCCCTCCACTTTCCCCATTTTCTTCTTTCACTTTCCATTCACTGTCCCTCCCCTCCTTCCTTTCCACCTCCCTCCCCTCCGTCCGCCCTCCCTTCCCTCTTACTTCTCGGTTTTCCTGTGAAAATGACGCACGGCTCGTCGAAATATTAGAATCTTTCTTGTAACTGTTTTTTCGTTTGAGTTTATGTATTTTTTGCGTCTCCCTGTGGCATTTTTATAGACTGTATCGCAGATACCTTGTCACCTACGAACTTGCTTGACTTCATCCCCCTTTCAATCTCCTGCGCCATCTCCTCGCAAGCATCCCGAACTATTCCTTCCGAGCAACCTCTGGGGCTGTAATGGGATATGCCGTGGTGCACTCCCCCTCTCACATCAGGATCATCAGGGTCTTTACCGTTAAGACCTCCTATGGAGTTAAATGTTTTATTGGAAGAAGGGGAGGGTGTGGAGGGCAGAGGGATGCAGCAAACCTTTCCTCAGTTGTCGATTGCGAATGAGTCATGCATTTAAAGTTTGGCTAAGTTCTAGTTGGATATGGAGTTTAATTATTCTGCCTATTTACGGCGTGAAACTTTCCCAATGTTATCATTCTTTTCGGTATGAAATAGTATCTTTATATTGCCGGTGCTCTGTTCGCTCTATGTTACTTCTTCTGCCCCATCAAATTCACTAATTTGCAGTGACGGTATATGCATAATCATAATGCTCTCTCGTTCACAATATATTACATTTTTCATTAGTAAATATGAATCAGTTATTCAGAATTTTCATGTCATGGGCCTTTAAATGTAACGTTTACATATCACAAGCTCGATAATTTGTGTGTTATCGCTAATGTTAGTAATCTTCTCTACGTTTTGCCGCGGGATTCCATTGACTCAAGATAACTGCTAGGGAAATCATCAAACGGTGCAATTTGGGCAAAAAATATTGCCTTAAAGGCAAAGTTTATTTTTACGGGTAAAGTACGTCCATGTGAATCCTCTTAAAAGACATGATAAATTCATACCTAGTGACGCTAGTCAGGCATGTCAGTAACGCAGACAGAAATTAAATATTCCTTTGAAATTACAATTTCTTATCAATTATTCCAAATCCGAGGTATATTTTAATTAAAGAAATGGCTTTTCAACGTTGGCGCTAAAGTCATTATCGGCAGGGTCACCGTCTCTGACGTCTCACGCCTAAGTGTTGCTCTGCAGACACTTTCCCTCACCTACAGCGTCTCTATTGCACTGATAAACATACTCGTATGTCTATAATGTGTATTGTTCCCTGTGTATTGCCATGAGTATTGACATCTACAATACTTTCGGTCGTCAAGGGGACGTTTTACCAAAAAGCGTAGTTTTGAGCAATTCTACGAATGGTTTTTCCTAAATCTTAGAAAATCGAACAGTAAACGTTCGCATCAACGAACAGGATTCATTTAAGTTCTTCATACAGCGGGATGGGAGTTCCGTCAGAAAAAATTCCAAAACTTTGCATCAAGCGCAGGAAACTAACAGTTTCTCAATTATGTCGTTCACTCTACCGTATTCAGGCGATGCATTAATTCATATCTTTTGACTTTATGTATCGCATTGTGCACACAATTTCCTTCATTTTAAGGCTCATAATCTACATCTACATAATACCCTGAGAGCTGCCGCATGGGCATATGGCAGGGGGTTTTTAGGTCAACATCCGTGTCAAGATGTAAGGTTTTGGGAGGTGAAATGGTGACATGTTTTATGGGAGTGTATTTAGAGGAGCTCAGTTTTTATTGTGATCGCATGTTGTGCGAAGAAAGAACGAGTTTTTGTACCTATCTGTTCAGCAATGTATCTCTCTTATTTCATCGCATCTGTCAGACTTAGAGATGTAGTGAAGTGTCACGATAATATTCTCTGCGTCCCTCTGAAAAACATCAGTTCTGAATTTATCAAGCAACCTAAGCCTAGCGTGTAGCCTCCGAGACTCTAGGGGTTCCCACCTTAATCCCTCTAAAAGTTGTGAGACACTATATGCACGCTCGTAGCAGTTTTTAACGAAGCGCGCTGCTTTCCTTTGTATTTTATTAATTTTTTTGGTTAAATCTATTTTACCAGGGTCCCATTTAGAAACCAGAGACCACTTATAAATCACCACTTAGATCAATCTCTCAATATCTAAGGTCGTTCCCGCCGCCGCCAAATCCATTCCATCCATTCCAATATGGTACCGATAGCCCACATTACGCTCGTCGGGTGTGACCACCCGGTGGAGGTTACGGTGAAGCGCGGGATGGCGCGTGCGATGATCATACCGCCGCCCCGTGAGGCTCCTTCGCAATTCGTAAATCAGCGTCACTCGTTCCGCGGAGACAGCGGACAGCATAATCGACTGATATAGAGGGAGAAAATATTCAGGGTCATACGCTATAACGAGTATTCCTCAATTTAAGCTCGTAAATTTGAAATTTGAGACTTTCCCGGCGTGAGATGTTCAATAGCTCTATTCGGGAAATCCACCTGTGGGCGAGAGACTCCACGAGTGACGACGTTTCGATGGATGACTCGGACATCATTGGTCTTTGCAAAATTTAATGGGAAATGACTGCCCAACGAAATTGAATTTGGTACCAATAGGAAGGCAATTGAGTTGGGATTCTGATTTACGGTCGAAAGTACGAAAACTTTAATCATACGTATTTATTTTAGCAACATTTTTAGGGTTTCAATAATTCATCTCCATAGCGACCATGCTTATTGTTGAAGTTTAGCTTCCATACATGTTTATTTACTCTGAATCATTGCAACTGCTTAATTTACTTGACAATTAGCATTAGATATAAATGTAAACTTATGCGTGAAGATGAAAAGAGAACTCGATTTGTACTTTCCACAAAGTGACCTTGATAATGACATAACTTTGTCGAAACCATGGCGGTCGGAGAGAATAAAACAGTGTGTAAAGTACAGTGCGAGTTCTCTTTTCATGTGTCGCTGTTCCACAAAGTGAAGCCTGCAACTGTAACTTGTGTTACACGTGAAGCCTTTATGCCAGTAGGTTAAGTTCTAAGTAAAGGTTTACTGTGTGATTTAATCGGGGATGACTTTCACTCCAACCAACCAATGAGTGATGGATGACTCCTGTATAGTAATTGAATTTAAAATGTCACATTGAAAAGATTATTTCTATCCTATAAATACTTTTGTCTTTTCATTTCAATGTTACGAGTACCTCGTCCTTGTGATATAATTAGCATCTAGAAACAAAAGAGAAACACTTTTTTGGTACGCCCTCCTTCGACCGCCTACTCTTCCCCCGAAAGAAAAGGTTTGTTTATGGAAGGAAGGCCCAGTGTTCTCTTTCGTGTGTTCGCCGTTCATCCGAAGCCGCTCGTTCTCATATCGCTTTGGTGTCACTCCTTTGGCGCAAAAGGGTCTCGAGTGAGCCAAACTCTATACCGGCAAAAGGGATTGCGTCCCTTCAAGAGAGGGCGGGGGGGGGGGGAGGGTTAGGGGGAGGATTAGGGGGAGGGGGATGGAGGAAGGGAGAAGGGGTTGGTTATCGCTCCACACGAGGCGGAAGAGTCGTTCCTCTTACACAAAGGTGCCTCTTGATAAGACGAGGAACCTCTGACCGCTTAAATTACACGTACGCCTCCTCCCGTTCCACGTGAAACGGCTTGGTGTGCTCGTGAGAATCAGGAAAACTCATAAATCTACATCTACATAATACTTTGTGAGCTTCCTCTAGAGTGTGTGGCAGGGAGTGAGTTATCACACTAGGCGCACTAATTAAAGTTAACTACAACCACCCATGAACGAGCAAAAACCGACAAAAACCTGTCAGAAACACAATTTCTCATATATACGCTTCGCTTAAGGCATGCTGTTTTTATGCTTTCACAACCACTCGTGTAAAAAGTTACAGCACCGCCAACATACACGGCCTGCTGTCATTTACCAGGCAGCAGATGAGGACACGGCTATCAGAGAGGAAATCAGCTAACTGTATCCACTCTACTTATCGAAAAGCCTTGTTATATGTCTCATTGGCAGGTTCAATCTGTGGTCCCTTATCGTTCGCCGGGAGTGAAAATCGTTGAAAATGATTCTCTCTCTAAATTGGAACCCAGCATGGTGATGCAAGGCAATGACGCTAGTCACTTGTCTACGAGGCACTAATGAACATTATACGAGAAAAATAACTTATGTAACTAAGTAAATATGTTTGTTATTGACGCAAAAAATTTGTTTTATATGACTGTTGTTCTCAGCAACTAACCCAATATCGCCCTAGGAGATGAAAACAAAAAAAATGCTATTTTTTCCCTCGAGACCTCTCATTTAAATACTAAATCAGAAATTGTGTTAGGTTGGGCTCTTGGAAAAATGTATCTGTAATAAAGAAATAATGTTGCGTTAAGGCAACTTTGGCCGAAATCATTATCTTGAGTGGTTATCCAAATCCTCGTTTATCAATGTTGTCGTTGCAAATAGCTGCTTTCTTTTTCTAATCAGTAATTTATTTTTCTATATTTTATGAATAATTTATTCATGAAACTATTTTGTTAGTTGAAACTCAATCTCATACTTAAATGAGTAAAATTCCTGGAGTTACTCCAAAAACTCTCCAATGAACCAAGAAAGAATGGACACTGCCACTTTTTTTATTCGGATTCTAGGTCGGTAGTATGTATTTACTTTATCATGTAGATAACGACATCCACGCATCTATTTTATTCCCTAATTTCATCTAGCTATGTAGTGTGGCTATTTTCTTTCTCTATACTCTGTGAGTAATCAACTCACAATCCTAGGGACCATTGCCTGATCTTTCAGTGGACACCTTTCATCCCTGTTTTAATTGGGCTATTCCTATGGTTGAAAATGAATTTTTTTTCAAATGCTCAAAAGTCTTTATGGAGTGAAAAATATAAGAACGATGATGAACGACGAACGATTCGAACGATGATCTCGATGATGAGAAAGTTCATAAAAAACCCTGGGTAGTTCCAAATATCACTGGCATCCGAGTCTTTTTATTGTAGACGTTTTTCGTACCCTGTTGGGAACTCTCGATTAGTTATCCATCGGATGAACAAAAGAACCATATAATGAAACAAAATCTAATAGGTTTGTCTTTTATAAATATTTTTGCAAGATGACACCCAAAGTAAGGTACCGTTTGATTATCAATGGCAAAGGGAAATAAACCAAGTTTCACAAATTTTCTTCATTGAAATCGTCAAACAGAGGCTTCAGATTAGCAAATATATATTTTTTCCACATGTTATCGAAAAAGTGAAATTTATTTTATATCTATTCCTATTTTATTCCTAGTCATTTCATTGCGGACTTACGACGCCCCTTTATCTACTTCTTTTTACCGATACGTGTCTGGTCGAGGAAGGAGGTGGTAACATGAAGGAATTAATACACCAAGCAATTTCCTTTCATCTCACTTCGTTAGATGGAAGCCTTTCCTCTATCATCACATTTTTTTCCATAGAAGTAGGAAAAGACCAAAATACAACCTCCATTCTCTCCCTCCATTTAGGCAACAACTCTACATCCCATAATGAGTATAATGGTATATGGGTTGTTTTTTGAATGTTTTGAAAGTGCCCTCCACACTTTCCCCAATGGCTTTGGGAAGTTTCAGTGATGGAATTTCCAACATTTTAATCTCCAACCTATTTCTCATCAACATATTCCTCTTCTGTGAACTCCACTTCCTGCAGTACGTAGACTGCGCCAATCTTTAGGCCTGCTGTATTTTCTGGTTCATCTATTATCGTCAATTTACCCTGCTTTTCTAATGACTGCTTCAACTCATGTAACGTGTTATTATTTTTCTTGTGTAAACGATTAATTTTAACAGTCGCAGAACGGTCTACAAACTATCCATGATGAGGATAACTCATCGAGACCGTACCTCACATCAATCCTAAGATTCTCCGTTTAAAAATTATAATTTTGGACTATGGTTACAAATCAATGCTCATTATAGGAAATATTTTCCAGAAGACTGTAAATGTTATCAGTTCCTCGGTATAAAGACAGCTATATATAAAAACTGACAGCTATGTATAAAAACTGAAAAAAACAGCATCGAACCCAAGGGGTTCCCACTCATGGATTTTTTAGCCTGGGGGGCTTGAATGTGAATGAGATCGCGGGCAACGAGTGATACGAGTGGTTTAATGTACTGAATGATAACCTATAAAATTTACACCTAAAAAGACACATTGCTCGATGAAATGTATTCACTAGACGTCGCCAGTTACAACTCGCAACGAAACGCGCAACTGTTGAAATTCATCCTAGGCGGCACTCCGAGCGGTCAAAGCTACGAAAACGTAACATTAGGTTTACAATACGAAGTTTATGTCGGAGGCTTTCTGTTGGTAAGTAAAGATTAAACATTTACTATAAAGCACTTATGATCTAGGGAGATGAATAAATCTTTTAAAAGGGGTATTTTTCTTCTTTATAAAAAGCACATTTCTTGAGAGTCACATGGCCTAAAAATAGCATATTTGGAATGATTTCTAACAATCCGATATTGGGGAAATCTGCTATTTTAAGATTAAAGATTATTACCATTCTTCCTTTGTTGGATTTAGAGAAAGCAGTTTGAGTAAAGTTAATGTCAAACTCTTTTTTTGGCTTACCGATAAAATTGAGTTTTCTCAACTTTGGCCGAAAATGGGTTAACTAAGTATGCATGCATGCATAGCACCTTGACATGACTCATTTTTTTCATACCATTTTGGGAAAAAGCCTTCACATATCGGAAGGTACTTTTTGCGATTTTGTTAAACTTCCTGCAATGAATTTAGGATATTTTTAAATAGTTGAGATTACATTCAAGGTGTCCGCTGTTAAATTTCTGACTGCTCCTGGCTGTTATAAATTTCTGCGTATTCTTCAAATCGACCTCTTTTCTTGTAAATCCAAATTCAAAAAGGTCGAGCATTGGTCAGTGTCAGTGATTCAAACAACCATCCTTTGCTAACGTTTCGGAATTTAATGAATTTTTAAAATTATTTTTATCCAAGGTGTTATTACCATGGCAGGTTTTACCGCAATATGTATTGTCAATGATTCAGTACACTTATATAGAAATTCTAAGCCCTGATGATGGAATTCATTAAATTCCAAAACGTTGGCAAAGGATGATTGTTTGAATCACTAACACTTACCTATACTCGATATTATGAATGGGAGTTATGAATTCCTTTATTTTAAATTAAGTCTCCGCCTGCAGTGCATACACCCGTACCATTTCAAATGTAAAATGGTTCTCATTTGTTGGCATACATCTCAAAATATATTTTTACATTTGGAAATTCGGATGTTTTCCTCAAAATGAGAGACCGGACTCATTGTAATGCGTGAGGTGAACTGATGTCTCGCTCAAACGACGTTAACTTCTCGAAAACTATCCGTTGGAATGTAAACACGCGCGCAGCAGACTCGGGAAGAGACGTTCACTCACTCCGCTCACTTACGAGTGGGAAAAGGTGGGGGGATTAGGGATAGGGGGGTTGATTAGGGGGAGGGAGGGTTCTAGGCGACCGGGGGTCGTGGCTGTTAAGAGTCTAGCGAGGGAAATTCCACATCCATGCCATATCCTGCGAGCCACAGTAAGTATTGTTGGGGCAGAGGGGGGCAGGGGGGCGCTCTGTTTCCGTGTGAGCGCGAGTGTGGCGTGGAAAGGAAGGAAGAGAGAGAGAGAGAGAGAGAGAGAGAGAGAGAGAGAGAGAGAGCCCTAGGTGTGAGATATGTATCTGAGGGCGACGGGCGGGCAGAGTAGTGTCTGGAGGCTATGAGGCTGTTTTGTAAGGGGAGGAGGCTCGCACGTATGTATACCGTCCGCCCCCATTCGTCGCCCCTTGGCCGTGGCCTTGGTGGTGGAGAGGGATCCGGGTTAGCGCGACTAGGAAAAGATTGGAGGCCCGACACCAAAAACACTGCCTTAAAATACACACTACTGGTGGAGTGACCCGGCTTTGCATCAGAAGATGCGAATACAATGGACCAATCCATCAACTTGAGAAACAGAGCATTGCGAAATTTGGCGTGCTATTTTATGGACTCAGTCACGATCTGTAGAAGTTAGGCAGCGATATCATGGGCAATAACGTCGTCGAAAGGCTCCGCTCTCATATTAGTTGCAAGTTTCGATTTTATTACTCTTTCCTTTAAATAGGAATCTTTAAGGCAATGCGGAATACAGATAATAAGTAAAAACCAATGTTATCACACATGGGCAGATTGGGGTAATAAATACCAAAACTAAAATCTCACCGAATATTGATTTTTTTACTTAGTGGTTGTCAAAAGAAGCCCGAGTGAATTATCCCATTCATAGCCATTTATTAGGTTGCCAAGGGAACGTGCTATCGCAGAAATCGGAAGAAAATTGATAGCTTTGGAATTGAAAAAGTAATCGTTAAGCAAATACTTAGCATGCAACAAAGTAGATGGATATAATTTAATAGTTTTTAATAATTTTTAAAAATTTCATTAAAAGTAATTTAATTGAATAATATAACAATCCTTTTGCCATCCGATAGTGTAAAGATTAACACAATATCTTGATTGAAAGAAATTTGATAGAGAGTACCATAGGAAAAGCTCAATATCAATCTTCCTAAAACCCAGTTCTAGCTAGGGAAACAATGATTTGAAGGAGGGATGATGCAAAGCATTGCGCGATTAAGCGAAAGTTATGAAAGACTACGGAATATCTCGAAGAATTATTCCATATTGCTTTCCATTTGAGGCGTAAGAATGGAAAAAAGAAGGGCCGTACCCCCAAGGCGAATTGCAGAGTATTTTCGCCCTTCTCCCACCCGTCATCCATCCATTCCCCCCTTCATAAATCAACTCTCGCGAGGGACTGCATTCTTCTCAACTCCATCTTCCGTCAGCGACTCGAATTGCCGTCTCCTCCGTCTCTCCCTTCCCCTCCTCAACCCTCCCCCCTCGCAAAAGGATACGATCGCCCCATCGTCTTTAAATCGTTGCTCTTCCCACCCAGTCGCAGTTTGGAGGGACTGCTTGTCGTTGGTATTAGGGCTGCCCTTTGGTGAGCGAGCGTGCCTACTTTGATTCCGTGACTGGGACGTGTCATACGAGCCTGTAATTCGGAGTGAACTGAGGGAATCCACGTGCTGGGGTGAATCCAAACAAGTACTGTAAAGGTATCCCACGCTAGCCGTAGTTTCGCCATACCCTCGGCCTTTGACACCTGAGGTATTGGCCCGTGCAGTTATCCGCGGTGCAGGATTCGAATGTTTTCACAATTCTCAACCGCGATATATTTTCCATGCGTATTAGCACGCAGAAAATATCAGGTAAAACTGTAGTTCATTTCTATTGTTAGGAGGCTTATTTTCTAGAAATTTATCGCCAATGAATTGAGGTGTTGACAAATTATTTGTGCTGTTGAAAAAGTCTGGCCTCGAAAAATTTTTGGCTGATGGAACATGGTCAAGTTCCTGAAAATTTAGCAGTTCCACGCATTTACACAATGAAGGGATGAGATATGGAACCCATGAGTGTATCTGCATTAGGGCGTGCTGGGCTATTTATACCATGCATGAGTTATGACTTGTATGACCACCGTTTTTGACCGTCAAAAGTTAAAACGTACAAAATATTTTTACTGAAAATTCAACAATTCATATTAAGCAATACATCTGTCAGTCTGCTCATTTAAACCACATAAATTATAGTCAGTCACTAGAAAAGTTCAACAAATTTAACTTCAGGTTTAAATGGCTACGGTAGTTGGAAGGGGGGTATGAAGTACGTATGGAGGAGGTCGCACAAAGTATTCTTGGGGGTGTTGGGAAAGCTATGACGCCACGCATTGGGCGGCGAAATCCAAGGATAGCCGCGAGGCGTGCGAGAATAGCCTCGGTGTTGCTTCGAATTGTGGAGTTCACACTTGAAAGAGGACATGTGGCCGCCTTTAATTGTGTACTGCTTAAAATCATCATCTGCCCACATGGGGCACGCCGGATTGACATTATGACGTAAACGCATCTTGGAAATCAGTGAGAGAGTGGGGGGCGAACAGTGGTCATGTGGGTGATTCATTGCGGCACTACGGCCGTATGTGATAAATGACGAAATTGATGTTCATTTGGAGTCGTTCGATCGATTGTTAGACCAAGAAGAATGTGAGAACGATGTTGCAATATGGTGCAATATGGTGCTATATGGTGAGAACCCGAGTTTCGTTTGGAGCGTGCGGGAATTACTATTCGCGCGACTTCGATGTGCTAGCGCGCTGAATTTGGGGTCAATTATCATGTCACTACTCCGTCACTCCATCTGTTAATGAGGCCAATATACTGACTTGGTGAACCATTCTTTGATGACGAATAATATAATCTCTGGAGCTAAACTAAAAATTTCGACGGTCGTCCCGAGCGCACCTGATAGCCGTTGGCGGGTAAAAGAAGAGAGCATTTCAACGGTTTTAACGAACCGGGAGGAATCATATCGGAAAGCTATCGGAATAGATCGATGATTCTCAGAAGGTTAGAAGTCCCACCACCGTTCTAACTGAGGAATCAGTCGGTGTAGACCAAAGACTCAGCTACTCTAAAACTATGCTTAAGAGTTGACTGCATTCCCACGCGAGTGAGAGATGAGTTGACTATATTGGAGAGAGACACGCCTGGTGACTGAAACCCGAAACGAAGAACATGAAAAACAGTTGCATGACGGACATCGGCTACAAACTTAGTAAGGCATGACATTATTGCGAGAAACAGCCTGGGAATGCGGGATATCTCAAATGAGTGGGCTGAAGAGAAATTTTACGGCAAACCCATTGGGGCCTGAACTCTAGATATGCATAGGTGGACATAATGGATTCCATTGGGGTTGTGTTTGAACCACTGAAGGGAATTCCGATCACGAGACTATTGAGTCACGTGGTTCAAACATGAAATATTCGAGAATTTGGTGGATTTTAACCATTTGTAAAAATCTCACGCGGCATTCCCGATCTAGTTTTTCTCTCGGGAATATTGTCGATTGAGTAGAATATCGCGATTTGAAACGCAATCAATAACATATCAGACACTTAGGTCATCCATTCAAGTAGGTGAAACTCACCAAAATTTCGAACCGTTCGTTGTACCACGTGACTCATTAGTTACGTGATCGGATCGGATCAAACGGTTCAAACACCACAAACCCCTGGATCCCTGAAGACGATGGGCGAGTATATTGCGGAAGCATTGGATTAAATGGAGATCCTGGCCATCGATGGAAAACCCTAGAGCTGTGCAACATCAAGATTCGCCGGAGAAGATTTACGAGCCACTCATGATTAAAATTCAAGCTCTCATTGATGAGAGGCTTCTCGGGGTGTTCGCCCGTATTATGTATATCTGCGTTGAGGCCGACAAAAGCGAGTGCTCTTCCCCGCTAGGAAGCGCACTAATGAAGTCGTCTTACTCAAATGATATCACCTTAGGTCGGATGAGACGGCGGCAACACTTTTATCAATTCGCGACTCCCAGTGTATTTGTCTTTCCGACATTGTTCTTTCATCTTGGGCTCGATGACACGGCGACACCACGTGGAGATTTATTGCAGGTCGCATGTGACCCGATTGTGCATGGCGGATCAAGGAATATGCTGCCTTTGCGACCGGAATAATCGCGACATCTAAGTACTCCATCAGAATAATGCCCATAAAAAGCACGAACTAAGGAATTGATTCTAGGTGTCGGGACATTGCATGATTTGGGCGACGGCGTTTTGTTATTTACTCATAATTTTATTTTCAAGTGGCATTAACATTCGAAATTAACAATGTGGGTAAAAATATCAGAACCAACTGAAGTCATGTAATCAGTGTTGAGATGTCAGTTCCGACCGTTGTGTTAGGTATTAGGCATGTCGTACGTATACCGATTAAGGAGATGCGTTACGTTCTCAGGGTGCGGTGGCAAAAAATTAAAGTATTTTCTATTAGTGACAAACTTCAAATTTCCCTGTTATCCTATCTATTACTTAAATCCCCTTGGCATATCTAATCACGATCCCCTCTATAGAGCTCCGTAATGAAAGGAGTAGAAGACCTGGATTAGTAAAAACGTCCATAAAAGAGAACGAAGCTGCTTCTGAACCTCAGTCACAAAAGTATGTATGATAGAAAACAATCCCCGTCCATTGTACTTTCACTTATGCGGGTTCAATTGCAATTCAGAAACCATAATTCGAACTTTCATTTTCGGACATGTGTCCACTTAAAAAGGCGGCTTGATTCCACTGTGCTCCGTGATGATACATTCCTGTCCTTCGGAGGGCGTAGCATTCGAAGGCAGAGGACGAAGGAGGTACCCACACCCGCACCATCCCGCTCCCCCAGTCACACACACCCACGCTCCCCCCCCCCCCCAAATAGCGATAATTTCTCCATCAATGTGCCGCACTTCCTCCTCGTATGGTTACGAACGTTACGTAACTCAGCAAAACCGCATGAAAGAGGATTTCAGGTCAAAGAATAAAGCATAGTAAGATCATTAACTCTCGGCTAAAGATAGGTATATAATGAATTTTTTTGTTGATTGTTTTGTTGTTAGAAAATGAAAGTAAAAATTTACATCATAACATCTTATAATGATATTTTTATTATTGAATAAAAATGACATTTATTGATGAATTTTTTGGCTGGATGGTTATTGATACACGAGGATATACTGAACACGGCCCAACTTTTATTCCGTCATTCCGGCACACAACAACATCGTACAGTCTTGGAGGTCTCATGAGACCGTAAGTAAAGGCGTACAAAACAAAACAATATCGAATTATACTCTGCAGTGCATCTGCTGCCATTAACAAACAAAAAAATCAACACCATATTAGATTACTTATTATCATTACATTATAATAGATCCTTTTAATACCGACATTTATATTACATAAAGAAGAAGTAGTTTTTAATTTTTTAAAAGGTTTCATTGAGTTTCATTTGTAAGTCTCGATATATAAATCTTTAATTTGACTTATTTTTTCGTCCCATTTGGGGAAAAATCCTTCACTTCGGAGGATATGTTTATAACTCTGTAATATTTTCTGCGATGAGCAATTAATTTCTATTTTTTAACAGTTTGGGAAACACCTGTTCTATTTATGTCGAGATCTAGGTTTTAGCAATTCGCTGTCATAAAAAAATAGTCTCTCTCTAGTGTTCATTCACCTACGCTATTTCCCATGTCAAGTGGCCGTTTGTAAATTGGCAAATATCTCGATAAGTTGTGCGGTAAGGGGCAGATGTTTCGGTGTCATTAAAAAAGGTGAGATATTTTCATTTAAAACGGGACAAAATTCATTGAATTCTTGGTGAAATTATATCTAGCTCAACCTACCTTGGGACTGGTGAAGCAACACCAATGTGTTTGCTTTAAGTTAACCCCGGTGTGCTAGACGGAATCGCGAAATGGGCTGCAGTTCCATTGGCTTAAAGAGCGCCATAGGAAGGGATGAAGTGAGGGAGGGCAGGATGTGTTGTCCCGGCCCCGGAAAAGGGGGCGAGAAGGCCGCTTATTTACTTCTTTTTCGGAAGGGTGGGGGGGCGGATCGGGGCGAGGGGGGGCTATTTATATACCGCGCGACAAATCGATACACGAGGGGCGCTTTCGTCATTTTTCAACACCCCCCACCCCCGCCCCCTTCGGACACTCCACCCACCCCTTGCCAACCACCTCCGTTCATTTGTAAAAACCCCGCCTTCCTCGGCTACTCGAGGCCCGAAAGGATCATCATTCCAAGGCCCCCACCCACCCACCGCCTCCCTTCGCCCCCACCCACCCACCGCCTCCTTCCGACCCCTTTCCACGAGCCATAAAGAATAGCCCTCGCGGAGTCTATATACGTACATGATCATGCGCGCCGAGTGCAAAGAGCGAGGAACCCAAGGCATGTGCATCTACGTACTGCCTCTTTGCGAACGACGCCAAACTGATGACGCGACGGCGGAAGAGCCTCTTCTGAGTGCCGTGGAAAGGTGTGAAGGTTAAGGCTATAGGGAGTGAAATGATGAATTGTGTTTCGGGATTTGTTCATTGTTTTGAGTGGAACATAGTTTTTATTAGGTCTGGTCACATATTTTGCGTGGAAAGGACAAATTTTTGTACCTATTTGTTTGGAAAAGCATCACTCATATTTTATCGCTTCTGACAGACCAAGATATGTGGTGCGGTGTCATAATGAAATTCTCTGTGTCGCTTTAAAACAAGCCTATTCTGAATTTCCCAAGCAAACTAAGCCTAGCGTGAAGCTTCGGAGTCTCTAGCGTCTCCCGGTCTAATCCCTCTAAAAGCTGAGAAACACCATGTGTTCGCTTGTAGCAATTTTAACAAAGCTTTCAGCTTTCCATTATATTCTATTTTTCTTTCGAATTCAGTTTTTTTCCACAGGGTTCATAAGGGCATCGGAGGTAAAGTGAAAAGTCAGCGGAAACTTTGATGGTCGTTTGATGCGGGGATGAGATGTAATCACGTGACTAATTCAACATTTTTTTTGTGTCCGTCTGCCTATCATATTCAGAGTCGGTCGTGTGCGTTGCCATGATGAGGTCAAGGCGGGCACTATACTTTGGTCAATTGACTTTGGCCCCGCCCACGCTTCTAAACTATTCCTCCAACTTGATCGATTCACCATTTCATCCAAAACAGATTTCAGTCATAGCCGTCCTCACCAGCGGTCCGTATGCTCTTCGCTCTTTTTGTGGTGATTTACTTCTAAGGGATCTTTTGGGAAACTTAACTTTAAAATTAATATCTCGGCAATCCGGAACTTTTTCTTTCATCGGTTGGTATATCTGAAAGGGATGTTTTTGAGGTTGAAGCGGAGAGGGGAATTCTTATGTGCAGAGTCCTAGATTCGCTCAATCTTCACAAATGAAAGGTTAATGCCATCTCTGTGTGCATCAAAACATGCAGAATATGACAAGAGTCAAGTACCAATTGCGTGTTTCTACCCAGGAAATGTTAATGTTGTATTATTCGTGTCAATGTATTTTTGTTATCTATAACTTCGATTAATTTCGGCAAAAATGCCTTCAAATGTGGGAAAAAACGTGCGCCATCGTCATTTGTGCAACTGCAGTTGCTGTGGGCTACGTTAATTCATTTCAGGGAAAGGTATGTCCACTATTGCGTTACAGTCGGCAAGGACAGGAGCCTTTTAGAACGAAGGAATATGAGACAAAACCTGCCCCACCTCGTCGTCTCCTACCCCACCTCGCCTTCAGCCACCCCACCTCGCCCTCCACCCCACGCCACCTCGCCCTTCGCCCCCACGCCACCTTGCCCTCCGCCCCCATGCCGCCTAGCCCACCAATTAATCTTCCCTATGTCGACGACGCGGAGATCCGGCCCTGATGGCCATCCATATATTCCTTTCGCTCAGCAAACGTGTACATTTTCTTCTTTTTCCTTCTCGGAGGGACTTATGTTCGGTGCTAAACAAGCGTTCTCGTTCTTTCTCTAAAACGGTGTCCCATTTTCGGCTATCAATGTGCGTACTTTGTCCCTCATGGCGGAACTATCTGCTCTCCCTATGACAGAGCGGAAGTTTATGCTGAGTCCTTTATGCGTGAACCCTTATTTTTCACGCGGGCGACCCACTTTGACGGAACTCCCGATTGTTGAGACGGTTGCTCTTCGCTAAAGTTTCCGCAATTAGCCCCGGCCGGCCTCTCCTTTGCTGCCCTCTGTCCCTCTTCAACCCAAGCTACTCTCCCTTTATTGAAAAAGGCAATAACTGCCATTATTTTTGAAATATTGTGTACGCAAAGATTTAGCAGTTAATACAGTCGAAATCCCCGAACGGTCTAAAAGAGCAACTGTCCTCGCACGTAACCTAACCACCATGCTTAACTGTCCTCTCTCACACTCTCTCTGTCTTCCGAAAAACAAATGCCACCTGTGTGGAAGAGGTGCTGTACAGTGAGTGTGAATAGTATTCGTACACTCCAAACTTTTTCGAAAATAACAACTCTCATACTTCTGGGGAGGTTTTTGAAATGAAAAAATTGTGCATGTAGTATTCAAGTACCTTTATAGATTTCGTGAACAATATAAACAGAAACCAAGGTAATAAACTTGTGAAAAAATAAAAAAAATATTCGTTTTGAGACGCACAGAAAGTATTCATACGACCCGCTTTTCTTGTCAATTTCTCAGTTAGTGAATACTTAGTTGGCGGCTATGACAGCCTGGATACGATTGGGCATTGCTTTCACCAAATTAGCGCAGTAGGAGGGGGGTATTTTTCCCGTTCCTCCTTGAGAGCATTTTTTAAATCACTCTTGTTGGAAATGTACCTTTTCTTAATTTGCGTATCAAAATATTTCCACAAATGTTCAATGGAATTCAAATCAGGGCACTGGAGAGGGGTTTCCAAGCGTTTTGCAGTGTCGTACAACGAACAAAACTGGGTATTTCGGACTTTATGCTTGGGATCGTTGTCCTTTTGGAAAAGATAATCATTTCCCAGTCTCATATTTTTCGATACTGGCAAGAAATTTTTTTTCAGAATAGCAATATACATAAGGTATTTTTTTGAAATGAAAAAATTGTGCATGTAGTATTCAAGTACCTTTATAGATCTATCCTATAGGCCTATAGATCTATATATAGATCTATAGGCCTATCTTTCCATCAACGAAATGAAGATTTTCCCACCCCCTTAGAGTTCATTCACCCCCACACAATTACTGATCCACCCCCATGTTTTACAATGGGAATCATGTTCCGCGACTGTAGCTCGGTGTTCGGCGGCCGCCCCACTTGAAGGTTCCCATCCGACACGAAGATGTCTTACTTGCTTTCGTCAGTCCAGAGAGTCTTGATAAAGACCTCCAGACCTGTGTTTCGGTGATCCTTGGCGAAGCCCAACCGCTGGAGTCGATTCATCTTGCAAACATAGAACTTCTTACGTGGCAGCCGCCCATGGAAGTCCATCTCGCGAAGCGTGTTGAGCACTGTTGAATCGCTCACATTACTACGAGTACCTAGTAGGACATCGCCGTCCCACTTGGGCACCAATTTTTGGGATACTGCTTCTCGAATTTTTTTTCACTTCTCGGACAACAAAACGTCTGTCTGCATCGGTCAGTGCCCGGGGACATCCGGTGCTAGGCTTGTTTTTGAAAGTTTTTGTGGCAGAAAAGCGATCAATTATTGACAGCACGGTCGACTTAGACCTCCTACCTGCATCTGCGATCCTTATGAGGGACCACGTCTTGTTGTGGAGTCGGATGATAACTTTTCGTTCGCTTTCAGTAGTTTCTGGACCTTATAGATCCATTATGACAACGTGTGATGCATCCCGAGAGATGTTCTGTCAACGCCTGAGTGTCAAAAAGAGTGGAAGGGAATACGTCAGAGCCGCAATTTCATCCGAAATGTGCAAAAGCAGACGGAAGAGAGCCGATTTTACCCGCGAAAATGGGGATCGTACGAATACTTTCTGTGCGTCTCAAAACGAATATTTTTTGTGTTCTTTTTTTACTAGATTATGACATTATTTTCTTTTTATATTTTTGATAGAATCAATAAAGGTACTTGAATACTACATGCACAATATTTTTCATTGCAAAAACCTGCCCAGAAGTAAGAGAGAGTCGTTATTTTCTGAAAAATATGGAGTCGTACGAATACTTCTTACTCTCACTGTATATATTCCTCAGATACGATTCAGGCGAAGGAAAGAGCAGATTCGAGAAGGACGTGACGTGGGAAAGACTGACGAAGAAGTTGAGGGCAAAGTTGAAGGAAAAACTCGAATGATCGTTTTTATCGTTTTTAAGGGGAATGTAAAACAAGAGATCGAATCACAATATTGACACGCCAGCTGACAAAAAGACTTTTCAAAAGAACTTAACCTAAACGGTTTTCCCAGGAAGATAAGAGTCTCCCTCCACTATGAATATTCATGGGATTGTTGCCTTTTTCTTACTCTGGCATTGGAAATCACAAACTGGAAAGATCGCTCGGTGGTTGGAGTCATAAATTAATTCCTAATCGAAAGAAGGGTGTTAAGAGCGAAAAGGCGAAGAGCGTTGTCTTCGAGGACAAAAGAGAATCGGACGAGGATGTTGTCTGTCTGCCAAACGAGAGCCATTCCCCACCACATGATGGCTCTCTCCCTCTCTCCACGATCTTTATCTCAGGCCCTTCTCGCAAGATTCTTTCCTCGACTCTCGGGGCCTGAGACTAAGGAAGTGAGGGCCCTTCACGCTCTGCTGCTGCTCACTCCTCCATCCGAGAAGGACCCTCAATCGCCCTCTTTTCCCCAAAGAAGGGCCCCCTGCCATCTGCCGTATCTTAACATCGGGAGAAGGCCCTCTCCTCCCCTGAATCATCGTTTCCTCTCCGCTCATCCCCCTTTGGAGGGGGGGGCGCTGCAACAATGTCCCCCACCCCTCCTCCTCCTCTTCGTATCCTCTCCCACCCCCTCCCACCCCTTCCTCCTCTCTCTCGACCCGTCTCTCTCTTTATCGTACGGCTTGTGTCGAGTAGTTGGTCTCTCTTTTTCCCCCTTCGCTCGATTTAATCCTTCATTGCCTTGAGATGACTCCTCTCCTCAAGACAAGACAACTGTTTTGCGTTGGACACCGGCCGCCGCCGCCGGCGGCCCTTTTGTTTTGGGATCATCGAAAATATGTTCCCTGGGGGTTGTGTTTGAACCGTTCCACAGAATTCCTGACACAAAACTAAGGTGTCACGTGATACAAGGTAAGAGATCTCAGAGTATTTAAACCATTCGTCAAAATTTCGCGTAGTCCTCCCGATCGAGTTTTTCTCGCGCGAGTATTCTCAATTGAGTTGAACGTCGTCTTGGACGAGCGACGCAATGAAAACGGCGTAAAATAACTCTATTGATAAGAACGAGTCCATCCGAGGGGTGAAAAATTTGTGAGTAATCTCGAACAGTTCGTTGTTGTGTTCACCACGTGACTTCACCATTAAGTGATCGGAATTCTCTCTCGACCGCTTTAAGCACAACTCTGCGGTCCTCGATCAACGACTGATGAGTTAAAGACACCTTCCTTTCGAAATAATACGCCATAAAATGGTTTGGATTAGTTGAAGCCATATTGCTTAAATTGTTTGATTGCTGCGCATACTAATTTATGAATAGCGTGGTGTCGCATATCACGACGCCTGCATACCAAGTTAATGTTTTGTGCCTGGGAATTCTGCAATCCATATTTCTGTAACACGAATTTGAAACATGTAGCATGGATAGATGAAAAACATCTAAATTTTATGAAAGACATTCATACTTGTACGTAACTTAATTGGCATGTAATAACAATGATTGCGTTTGCCTTCCTTGAATTGTATGTGAATAGCAACTCCATGTAGCCGATCATCAATTAATATTATTATTTTTTTACGGCATTTCTTCTTCTTAGACAATTTTAACGAGCCTATCATTTAAATACTATAACGTTTTAATGAAATCGGATGGAGTACATATGTAATTGAGTATTTTTGTTATGTTATTCTATGACATAACTGAGAGTTACGTACTCTGTTGTTTGGATTATCAGTCCACGATGGATGCAAAGCAATTGCGATTGCGATCGGACGCATTCAAAAGAAATTGAAATATTTCCCTAACTACATAATGATCGCAATCCACATAATCAAGAATGACGATTGAAATTTTCTTTACACGGCGTTCCGTGAATTTTCGTGATAATGGTTGAGTTCTCTTTTATAAAATGTGCTTTTATACGCCAAGATATTTCCAGTGCTGGCCTTGAGGTGGAATATTAGTCTTATGGAAGACTCATTTGATATTCTGCGTCGCAGTTAGGTGTTATCTCATACATTGTGCTTTTTGAAAAGAAGCCCAGACTGAATGATTAATGGAACTTTCTTCGATCCGAGAAAACAAAAGCGCTGCCATTCCAACAGACTCGCCTTGACCGACTTTTGTTCGATTAGGCGCACTCAAGAGTCTTTTATAAGTATCGCGTACTATTTTAACCAAAACCTGAGAGAGACCATTATTGACGTTTTATAATGTTAACTTTGTTGAGGTACGCCGGCAGAAAAGTTGGTAGCATCAAGATAATAGTTACGTTTGTGTTCTCTCTTAAAAATTACGTCCAAAGTATCAAAGGATATGGTTTATTTATTTATTAAGACAAAAAAAGATATTTTTGCCATTGCTTTCAAATGGTATAGTTTCCTGCTATTTTTACCTTAGTTTACCGTTTAGAAGATTGTTGACCAAGTGTTATTATTGAAATTAAATCTCTTTTCCATGTTAATTGAGTGTCGTGGGTAAGTATTTTGTGCAAGGAGTGTGCAAGAAAAGTGTTACACATTTTGTGTATGCGAAATGTGAAAAATAAATAAAAAAGAATAGTTATGGTAGAAAGAAAGTAAAATTAAAAATCGCGGTAATGAGGCCAAGGACAATCTCATCATGGATGTAGGCGAGTCCCAAAATATGCTTTAAAAGCACAAGCGTGTTATATAGGTGGAGCTCTTTAAGTTAAATGGAGTTCCATGTGTAATCACGAGCGAAAGTATACCCATCCGATCGTCTACTGAAGTGTTCGTCCGCCTTGGACGTCTAATTACGAAGGACTATTTGATGCCTGTACATGTATATATATTCCTCTACTTGCAATATCGCCACAGCAGACGTCGGCCCGCATTGACTCGGAGAACGTGTGATCAGGCGCCTTCTCTATATTCTGTCAAATATCCAGTTTCCCGAAATACCTGTGTTCTATCTTCACTATACTCGACGCGTCGAGAATTCGAGAAAATCGTGAAGGCGGTATTCTATGATAATCAGAGTTCAATGGTCAAGTTGCTGAGGGTGGAAAGGTTAGACAGGGAAAAGTGAGAGATGAATTGCGGACGAAGAAAGACCACATCTCTGTGTTGATAGCAAATCATCACACACTTCCCAGTTCACTTTTCCAGATACCTTGAAAAATTTTTAGACTTCTTGTAACTTTATCCTGCTGTACACCCTGTAGCACAATGAAAATTTTGCCCAAAACTAAACCTTCGAAGAAAAAGGTTTTATTGTTAAGTAAGTACTATAAAATGTTAGAAAATTATTTTTCTATCTACCACCCAGCTCTGCGTACAGCTGAAAATGAAACCTTTAGGCGCTACATTTGAACTATTCACATTTTATAATTTTGAGTGAGCAGTAAGATAGAGGCCAATGTCCAATTTATTGGTTCTAATAGGTTCTTAAGAGCTGTAGAATTAAATTTTGACAGGAAAATTTTGGCCTTCATTGGAGTGTTATGTTATGCCATTTCACATTCATGATATAAATCAATAGATGATGAGTAATGATACATTTAAAAATATATCAATTTATAATGGTACTCATTAGATGTTTTTCTCGGGAAAAAAATGATTCACATTATTGTGTGCATGTATTTACGTGAAGAATACATACATTTTTATGCACATCTGTTGCAGGACTTTCCACACGCTCATTTCGCGTTAAGTAATAAAAATAACGAATTTTTATAATAAAAATCTCACTACTCGTGTTATGCAGAATATTTGTGCCATGTATTTGTTCTTTATGACATCCTTCTACATCTAGATTAATCAGTGTACTTGTAGGATTTAAGTGCAGTGCCCAAAGGTTTCATTTTTAGGTGAAGGCAGAGTCGAGTGTTTGGTAAAATAAAAATTTTTTTCTTTTTACAGTTTTTAGTAAAAAAATAAAACCTTTATTCTTTTAAATTTACTGTTAAACTATTATATTTTATTTTTCGTAATCTAATACGCTATCATCAACTAATCATATAGTGACCATAAAAATATTGTATGCGGCCAAATAATGAAAACTTTCTCCCTTGCCGGGGACCTCGCCATGGCTGTCCAACACTTCAAGATGAGCATCTTTTGGGAGGCTATGGAAATTAAAAAAAATAAATATATAAATAAAGCCATGTCAATGGAAACAATGGGCAAAGGATAAGTGGTTCGTGGCTCCCAGTAATTTCCAGATGGAAAAACGATTTCCAGAAGACTCTAAATCCGCTCCCTTACCCTATAACCTCTTTCACCTCCGTGACGATATATAATTGATGCACAATAATGGCATGACGGTCATTCAGCCCTGGCAAGGTCTCCGGCAAAGGAGAAGAAGCGTTGGCGAAGGACAAATTCCGAACGCGGGCGGACCCAAAATACAATAGTGCTTGACATACATATGCGGTTTTTGGGATGCATCTAATGACAACGTATTTGCCTATAAGTTGTAAGATTCGAGCTTACATTCTTGGATGCTGATTGGGGACGTCAAATTACCTTATTCAGTTAAAAGTATTTCTAATTCCACGAATTTCTGATAGCACAGCAATGTTGCATGACCTTCGTCCAGTTAGTTTCGAGCAATCTATGTTCTGAATTTGTAAACCATGGAGTGACTTGACTCTGACCACTTGACTCTGCTAAAGGCCACAGATGCTTGCTCATTAGCAAAGATCTTCGTTCCTTGATACACCACCACATATTCCACCTTACTTACTTGCATATAATGTTCTTTTGATGCCCACGTTGAAATTGTTGGTAATATTCTACATTCAGCAGTACCATAACTATATATGACTTGAAAAGGCATTGACATTTGCTTGATTTCATGAATGCCATACGATCCAAAGTCTACGCGAAGTGACGGTATATTGTAGTATAAAACATCTTGAGCATCTATATCTACATCTACGAAATACCGTGTAAGCGACCACTAGGGTGTGTGGCATGGGGTGATTCTACACCAGGCATGCAGCACTCATCCGAGTTCAAATCAAAACCGCGCACGTTCCTCCGAATGCCAGGCGCATGTCAAAAGCAGTCAGGACAACGGTACGCAGTCAGACCAGAAACTAAGAGAGTGATACGTAGAAGAACAAGCTAACATGCAGCACACTACTCAAGATACAACTACTGGTTAGTATTATTAATGCGACAGATAAATAGCACTACAAGGTGCTAAAACATACAAGAGTATATCATGCCGGAGATCGCATGCGAGGTTAGTATTTACAATTCATGTTAAAATATTTAGCACTACTGACAAAACTTATTTAACCAAATCAGTATTCTAGAACTGATCTATCACAACTATTATGGTCCCTTATTGTACGTGTAAAAATTACATCTTCAATCTATTGGTTCTGCAGTCTATTTCCTTAATATTATTCGTATGATCGTTCCTACCATAATAGTTTGGCTCTAGCAAAATATGTTAAGCGTCCAGCAGAAAAATAGTCTAAATCAAACTTTCATAATAGATTTAACCTATATTTCTCCCTTCGATTGGACAGAGGTTCCCGTCCTAATTCCCTCAACAATTTTGTAACACTACTTTGTTTATCATAAATTTTTTTAACAAATCTAGCTGCCCTCCGCTGTGTTCGATCTGTATCTGAAACTAGTCCTACTTCGTAAGGGTCCCATATACTAGCGTCGTACTCCAAGTGAGGTCTCACGAGAGAAAAATAACATCGCTCCTTTATCTTCTCGTCACACTTCCCTATAATTCTTTTAATAAATCCTAATTTACGACTTGCCTGTCCGCAAATTTCACATATATGCTTCCCCCACGACAAGTCCTGAGTAAGGGTCACTCCTAAGTACTTTACATTTTTATTAGTTCGGCTTGATTAATTGTTTACGTCTCGTTGGTTAAGCTACTCTTCCTCCAAAAGTTCATAACAGCACTTATTTAAGTTTGATTCTAACTGCCAAGTGTCGCACCATCCGCCTATAGCTTCTAGGTCTTTTTTCAATGCAATTCTATCAGACTCTGTGTTAATATCCCTGTACAATACTGCGTCGACCGCGGAAAGACGAATTTTACTCGTAACGATGGTGGTGATATCATTAATATACAAAAGGAATAATAAGGGACCAATGACACCTCCCTGGGGTACACCGGATTTGACTATAACTATATCTGAACTAACGCCATCTAGAACTACCCTCTGTTCGCGGTTACTCGAGAAACCTTCAATCCAGCATATAATATCGTGATGTATTCCATAGGCTTTTAGCTTAGTGATTAACTTTGAATGCGGAACTTTATCAAAAGCTTTTTTGAAATAAAAAAAATATCGCGTCTACCTGGGTGAGCCACTCTCCTGAGGAAAGAACGTCGTGCAGAAAAAGGGCTAGCTGGGTTTCACAGGACCTGCCTTTTCGGAATCCATGTTGGTTTTGAATTAACAAGTTCTGACTATCTAATTACCTCAATTGTGCTGACGATTATATGTTCTAATACTTTGCATGAGATGGACGTGAGGGAGTTATATATAGTTAGAGTATATAGTTACTGGGATCTTCATTATCGCCGCTCTTAAAGATTGGAGTAACGTTCGCGATTTTCAAATCGTAAGGAACACGATGTTCTGGTAGAGATTTTACATATGTTATTTTCAAGTACGGTGCTATTTCTGTCGCTAATTCTTTATAAACTCTGGCGGGAATTTCATCGGGACTAGATGATTTCTTGGGGTTAATGAATTTTAAGTGACTTTCAATGCCGCTACAATAAACATGTAGCGGTGTTATTCTGAGGGCATGAAGTGTAGACACTTTGAAAAAATGTGTTAAGGATATTTGCTTTTTCTAATCTATCGCTAACTCTTTCTCCTTGACCGTTTCTCAATGACGTTACTATAGATTTATTTCCTTGAATCTCCCTCACGTAAGACCAAAATGCCTTAGGGTCATCTTCCAAAAGTTCACTTAATATTTTACTCTTGATTTCCATTAGTGCTTTTCTTAAGGCCACTTTTACTGTTATTTTAGCTCTCCTATATTTATCATAAATTTTCTTAAGTTCCTCGTCGGGTAGATGCTGATGGGCGTTCTTCATTTGCGCGAGCAAGTTTCGTTGTCGCTTGAGAGATTTCTGGACGTCTCCATTATACCACCTAGGTTCCGTGTTGACTTTTTTTCAGTTTACTTGGTATTACGGTATTAGCATGACGGTAGTTGGACCATATGATTTCAGTGATGTAGCCAATAGTACTATTTACTAATGCTTTCGATATATCGAAGTTGTATCCTCGCGTGACCTTGGCCTTACACACATAATTAATTCTGCGGATTAACCACCTGTCTTTTTGATGTTCTGGGATGATGTTAATCAGTCAACATCATCAGTATTGCGTTGTACACCTATTAACTGGGCGAGCGCTCTAATCTTGAATACTGCCGAGCCCCCTCCCCCCTCACCCCCCCACCTCTCTGATGTAGCCGAGTACCGCCATGTTGTGATCTTGAGCTAATTTATTTATAGGGTGTATTCGAAGAGCCTTTTCGATTGTATAACAAATAATTCACCATTCGCTGCACTGACCAAAGTGGTACACCTGATGAATGTGAAACCGTGATGTAGTACTCGCCATCGTATTCTACAGCTCCAAGGGACTTTGACTAGATATCGTCCACTCCATCTACGTGATTCAAGAACAACCCTTCAAGAGCTTCCTTTAGTGTCGATCCAAAATTCTAGCTGATGATCCATACTGTCCTTGTTTTCAATTGCGAATGTTAGGTAATACATAATGAAGTCACGCATAACGATGCTCACCCATTACTCGTTGCCGCTGCTCCAGTCCGGTGTGCTATATTTTGTTGACATTTCATTTTTCAACGGACGAACGATCTTTACAAATTCTTGCAAAGTCGCCGCGCAATAGTAATTACTCATTTGTTCGCGGGACTGTTTGTAATGCAACACCTCTGTATCTAGTGAAAGAGCGGGTCTAAGAACGGATCAGAACGGAGCGAGAGCAACAATTGAGGAGAATGTATTCTTTGCGGCGACGTCATTGACGGTTTGTCTATTGAATACAAATGCGCATTGAGTCAATTAGTGTCGATATTAATCGATTTCTGTATTGTCACCGGAAGTGAGTCTAATGGCAAAATTTTTAAGCTCTAGGTCATTGGAATGGTGGTTAAATTTAGGCTGGAAGAAGTTACGCAGAAAAACGGCTCATGCTCAAGAAAACATATTCGTAACGCTTCGTTGTTTCATTGTCATTTTTTTAATTGAATAAAGTATTTTCCCCGGAAGTGAGTACATTGGCAAGAGTTCAGAGCTCTACGTCATCGGAAAGTTTGTTAAATTTCAAATGAAAGATACGACGCGCACCAACCGGTGAATTTCAATGAAGTCCTTTGAATAATCTTTTAACGTTAATAAACATTAAACCCTGACTCCAAATATTGCCAGAATTTCAACCTTGTGCTGTTCTTATTATTTCTCACTGTAATCAAAGATTTATGAATTTGTAAATAATGTACAGTTCTGAATGTGTCTCTTGATCGTGATTATAACACTTTTAAGTTAAATTTAAATATTCAAATTCTTATACGGTCTTTCTGATGACTCTTACGGACGGATCCTCCTCCTAACTAATCTTAGCGAAGAAGAGGGCTCTTCTTCGTGGCCATCAAGAATGGAGCGGGCGGCGATTCTTATGGATGAATTAATGGAAGCGGAGGCCTCATCTCCTCTCCTCTCCTTCTACTCTACTCCCACCCTTATGTCCCTTATCTCCTCGATCTCCCTCACCCTCTCCCCCTCCCCCATTTAACCTCTCTCGAAGAAAAACCCTCGCTAATCTCTCCCTTGCTCATCGCTTTAATAATCCCAGCAATGACCTCTTCCCGCACCTCTCCGCAAACACGCCGCCTCCGAGGGAACGCCCCCCCCCCTAAATGAATTCCCCATCGCCAACTTATCCCCCCCACCCCCTAAAGGGTCACGCGAGGGGTTCTTCCGAAGGTGTGTCCATCCATTTGCGTGTCTCCAGAGGTCGAAGGTCGAGGTGAAGCCAAGCCAAAACGTTGACTCGGTGGCGAATCTCTCTGGAGATGTATACGTACTATGCGAGCGATCGGAGACGCCCTTTGGAAGCCATTGAAGGAGGATAGAGCCTATATGTCGAAGCGGATCAACGAGTGCCTCTCGGCGTCGTGCCGTCTTTTATGTTTTCGTAATGCGAAAGAGAGTGTAGTTAAACGGTCGCAAACCGAGATATAAATGCTCTTAGCTGCGTCTCTTTTTGGTGATTTGAGCGAGATATCATTATACCTAGCATTCATTGAATTTGGTCTCATCTGGAAGAAAAATATCTCACCTTTACAATGTTACCAAAACAATTGCCGTTTAACGCACTGCTTTTCGAGATGCATGTGTACAAGTAGCACCCACATTGCATGGGATAGAGAGTGGGTTGGCACTCCAGTGACTTTATTTAAAAAATTAAGCAATTTAGAACAATTACATCTCATTTGAAATATTTAACGGTGGGCGACCTAGATGTTTACTTAACTATTGAAAATAATAAATAGAATATTCTATTTCATTTCTTGGCAACTGTATTAAATCTCCATCGAATTTTTTTTCATTTATGGCATTATATGTTGATTAAATTTTATAATTGTTTGGTTTTGCTAGTTTTCACGTTTTTTTATAAAGGCCGCTTTACACGGTACATTTTATTGTACAAACGAATGCATGAACTCTTGCATGAGGAAAACTGTACCATGTAAAGCGGCATATTTTATGATTGTCTGAATGACTAAACGGGAAATAGAACCTGCTCCACCTCCATTCAGTTTCTTGTACATTCTATGATACATTTGTGCATACATACATTGTTATACATAGCATTGAATGCCCAAAAGGAAGGAATTAAATAATCTGAAACGTCTAAAAATATTTATACATAGCTTAAATATTTGACCGTCGACCTCGAGACGATCTCACGGAAGATAAATCAATCACTAATCGCAGAAATTTTGACAGAATCGCAAATAATTCTTTCCGATGTGAAGGCTTTTTTTCCGAAAGGTGTGGAAAAATGAAAGTTATATTTAAGAAACGCATGCGTATTTAGATGATTACTGGGAATTTTAGTCAAATAAAATAATTTTTGCGCCAATAATGTGAACATAATAATTTCATGCCTCTCTCAGCTGCTGGAGTGAAAACAGTAAAATTTCAATATGGCGTCCATTGAGTCGTCGAAAGTGAAAAATCAAACAAATATTACGATTAAAATATTATTTAATCTCGTACCTAGGGGCGAGACTTTTTTTCGACTTATTTCAAGTATCTTGTGATAACATGTTTGCTTAGTGAACATATAAGCTCAATGTGATGCTACTGTCGTCAAGTTATCATCTATTAAAAATTATCAAATTACTTTTTCACCAATTCATCAATTTGATTTCAAGGATTAAACAAAACGGTGGAATGATTTTTCTTTTTTCGATGACAATCGAGTAATGTTGTGCAATAATTATTATGACGCCTAACACCTTACATTTGTTTTTTCACCGCCGAGCTGTGAATTGCCCATGGCGTTCCTTCCGCGGCGAAATCGAGTGAGGTCGATCTTCGAAGCCTCCCTGAAGAAGTGTTGGGCCACTTGTGGCATCGCAGTGAAGTCCTTGCCCCTGTTGCCGCTATTGCCGAGGACAGATTCTCTAGGATGTGTATCCTTGAATGTCCTGAGAAATCCGACGTTGTTCTTTTAGTCCCGTATTGAAACGGCGAGAGCGCCCTTCCTTGTCCCTTTTTACCTTGACCCGGTTATGAATACTAGATGAGGTTGTCGATTGGTCAGTTGCCCTTCGAGTCCCGTTTCTTGATAATAATAATAATTATTATTATTTTCATGGTGACGTTCCTTATCTCGGGTCCGGGCATTTGAACAAAAAGGGGAGACTACACCCATCGACGGTTCTTCTCACAACAAATTATCCTCAGTATACATTTGTCCTTGCTTTGCTCATTCTAAAATTTTTGTCACGACTACATGATGAAGTGGTGGTGAATCGCATAAAATATGGTTGTCCCTATAACTGGCTCTTTTCCTAATTAAATTGCTTAACGTTTCTCTCATTCTTTCCAGATTTTAAGAAAGGCAAATAAATATTTTTTTCGAGAAGGGCGACTTAGGCGTTATTCGGGGATGGCAATTGTTCTCCGATAGAGGAAATAATAATTTCCAAACAATTCAAACTTGGGTAAATAAATTTTTCAAGAGCGTTTTCTAATAAGCACTCTGCATAATTTAGCTTCATGAAATTGTTATGTTATAAATATTAACATAAAATAATTAAGATAAAATGCGGAATACTAGCAATAGCTGTGTGTTGCAAATGTCCTCAAAAGGCCCACCACTTAATCAAAGCTCGCAAAATATTCACCATCGCATACCATCTCTAAATATTCTTATTATTTGAAAGAGGGGAATGACCGTAATATCAGTGGAGGCTCCTCCTTTGGCCGCCTCCTCCTCCTTCCTCCTACTTCCACCCTTCCCCTCAAGAGAGCAGCAGCGGCGGCGGAATCGCAATCACTCACTGCGGATGAGAGAGCGCACATATGCCCCCCGAGACAACCCCCAAACCACCCCAACAACCTCCCCCTCCTCCCCTTATCCCAACAACCCCCAACCATCCAAACCAAGACTACTTCCATCAAAACCACCTTCCACGCATTCACGCCACTTGGCTCCGGGTGGTTCGGCTCGACGTATATCCGTAGCTCCATCGATAAAACGCCTTTACATCTGGAAATTACTTCCACGACAGTAGCTTTGTTAGACGCTTGCAAGCGACACTTCGATAGTTGTAAGCAAGGACTTGCACGGGAGTTTTTGGGGTTGGTGGTCGTAGTAAACAAACTAAACAACCTACGCTGTTTTTATGAACGTTTAAATAAGTTTTTATGAATATTTTACAATGGTGGAGTTATTAATTTGGAATATGGGTTTCTTGCGGGGCGTGTATTGTTTGTTGTTGGGATTCCTCGCACATCCCTACTCCTCTCCTCCTCGCGCCTCCGAAGCATGGAAGTGAAATCGATCGCGTTCAAAGCCCCTACTCGTGGATCATTCGGCCCTGAAATCAGTATCATTTTCAAGAAAGCATTGACTCACTCAAGAGATAAAAAAGGCATAGAAAAATGAAAGGAAATTTATATTAATTTCCGACGGAAAAGAAAGCTTCACTTATTTCTGAGGTTACTTAATAGTTCGTATTTCATGCCACTTCCTATCGCGAGACTGCCACTTTAATAATTCACCGGCATTGGCGAAAGACATTCGTCGATATCAGCGTTTAAAGCAAACACCGAATTTTGTAAACACGAAGTCTGTCAGTAATGTGGATAGACAACATCAATGGTTCTAATACTGATGACAACGGTGAGCGTTATTATTAGGTTTCTAGAACATGATTATTTAGGATCATCAGTAGCATTAGATGAGTTTCTTTTTGAAATTCTGCATTTACCCTGGTTGTAAAGAATTAATGATCGGTATTACTTTATGCGTGTGGCCGTATTTAGGATATTCTCTGATTTTCAATAAAGCCATCCTTTAATTACTTAAGTAATGATTAATTTATAATAAAAAAGTGTTAGACACAAATCGACCTTTAATTTTTTCCAGATGTCGATATTTTTCGATATTTGACGCGTAATAACTGCTGTAGACCAAACAGAAACTTAAATTGAGGAACACGGTAAATGCTATATCCAGGGCATTTGCCAAAGTATGGAAAGAAGGGACGTTGACACAATTGGAGACTATTTGTGGATTGAATGTGAAGCGAATAGATCAAAAGAATGTGAAAGAAAAAAACCGTTCGATATATATTTTTAATGACTTCGTTTTTGCTTGAGAATTCAGTATTCTTGTTTATTTTTGTACTTATGTATTCCTATCAATGTTGATGCAGTAAATTCTTGATTTTTCTCTATGACCCTAATTGCTCTAAGCATGTAATATCGGTAGCATATGAGATGACTGAAAAATTCATTATCACATACTAAAACTTGACTCTGGAGAAAACCTGCTTTTATATTTATAATCATCATTACAAAGTTATTGTATGTATTGATTACAATTTTATAATTAAAATAAACCATAAAAATTATATAAACAAAAATATTCAAGTCTTGTTACGCTATGAAGTGAGGGCAGTTCTTGTTTGCTAAGAGAGTACACTTTCTATATAATATATTTAATACAGATAGAATAATTGTAGAATCGTTACGAAGTTACCCCATTGCATTTGGCCATACGTAGGGAAGTTCAAGGCCGAAGGTCTTCCACTGAGAAGAGATAATGGCTAAGTATTAACAAACATTTCGGGCAGTGCTGATTTATTAAATTCCTACTTTAAAGCGTCTTCCCTACGTAAGTCTTCACAGAATACATTCGTGACGATTGACGATCGTTACCGGCAAATAATGCCGCATATTGATATTTGTGCTTGCGAAATAGAAAAATTGTCAAAAACGCTCATTCCAAAAAAGTCACCAGGTCCTAATGAAATTCCTTCCTGCGTGTACATAAAAAACTAGCTTCAGAAATAGACCCCTTCTTGCGGATAATATTTATAAAATGAATCAAGGAGCACGTAGTACCCAAAGACTGGAAAATTGCCAATATAACGCCTATATTTAAAATTGGTGATAAGGAACAGACACCAATTTACAGACCGGTAGCACTAACCTCTGTCTCATTAAAATTCCTTGAACATATAAATGTAAGCTCATTCATGAAACGAAAACACATCATGGATTCAGGAAAGGAAGGTCCAGTGACACTCAATTCGCAATGTTTGCCCATTTTATTTTAGTCTCCGGTGAAGATAATGTACCAATAATAGCGATTTTTCTTGGCTTCAAAAAAGCATTTGATAAAATGTCGCACTGAAAGTTACTTATCAAACTAAAATCTTACGGCTTAGATGACGATGTAATTACCTGGATTAGAGAATTCCTAAGCGGTGGCGTGCAGGGGGTAGCTTCAGACGCTAATGAGGTTAAATTAACTTTTGTTGTCCCATAGGATCGTTTCAAAGGTCCACTTCTACTCCTTTTGTATATTACCCATATTGGTGAAGTTGTAGAAGGTAAACACCGACTATGTGCCGACAATGCGGTAGTGTTAAGAGAAATCCGTAACAATAACGATAAGGAAGAGTTAACGAAGGACCTCAAGGCAATTCAAGCGTGGTGCAAAGCGTGGCAGCTAGAATTAAATTTGTAAAAAATGTGTCACAATGAACTTCGTGAAAATGAAAAACTCCCCTCATTACAGTTATTACGTACAAAATACCCATTTAGAGACTGTAGAATCTGTAAAATACCTTGAAGTTAAACTCACCAATAACCTCTCGTGGAGCAAACATAGTCGGGATATAATTAGTGAAACTAATCGTAAATTGATTTTTGTGAAAAGAGCTTGGATAACTCGACGATAAAGTCAGAGATCTTCACCCTCAGAAACTTCACCCTCGTTAGAATCCGCTTGGAATACGATGCCAGTGTTTGGGATCCTCATGAGGAAGGCTAAAAACAGTTAGAAAGCGAGCAGAGAACATCAGTTAGGTAGGTGAAAAGCCGTTATGATAGTCTTGTTAGTGTTACTGACTTTTGCAACAACTGGGATGGGAATCGCTTGCGGAACATCGATTGAAAATTAGACTCAATATTTTATGTAAATTCAAAACCAATTTATTTTCCGCCAACTTTTGTCAATATCTTAAGAAATCTAACATGCTACGGTAGGTTAGATCATGAGATTATAAATAGGGAAATATACTGCAGATCAGATAGATTTTGAATGTCGTTTTTCCCGCGATTTCTAATAGACCACACGTTAAGACTGAAGTAGGTTAGTTGACAGGTAGTGTTGATAATAAATCCATGAGCTCCATGTTTCTGCATCTGCCGCGTAGTACTAACACCAATATTTGCATGTTATCTGCATGAATTTCGTATCATGTTTACATAGTTACATTATAGTTTATTAATGTAGGTTCTGTGGCATTTATAGCATACCTGTAGTGTGATGCATGACAACCAGACACACTAGCAAACTTATCGTAGTATCGTTCCACAAACCTAGCTCCTCTTCGCTGTACGCGATCTAACTCTGATATCAACCCCGCTTCGTATGGATCCCATACACTAACAGCATATTCCAGATGAGGCCAAACGATTGAAAAATAACAACGTTCTTTCACTTTCTCATCACATTTTCCGAGTACTCTCTTGATAAAGCCTAGCTTACTGTATGCTTGAGCGCATATTTCCCGAATATGTTTTCCCCAATATATGTCGTGAGTAATTGTGACCCCTAAGTACTTAACAGACTCGGCGTGAATAATTTCCGTATTATTAATTCTGTAAGTCCTACGTGGCTTATTTTTCTTTTTCCAAAAGCTGACTGCTACGCAATTTTTTATGTTTAGTTCCATCTGCCACTTTTCGCACCAATCATGAATAGCAAGTAGGTCGATTGTTAACGAGTCGCTATCTTCGGAATTGTTAATATCCCTATACACAACCACGTCGTCTGCGAAGAGTCTAAGCTTAATTTTAACGACGTTGCTAATATCATTTATGTATAAGTGAAATAAAAGTGGACCAATGACACTTCCCTGAGGAACACCCGATGTAACGCTGTGTTTGACATGATACCATCTATGACAACCCTTTGTTCCCGCCCATATAAGAACTGATTAATCCAACTTATAATGTTTTTATCTATTCCATATGCTCCTAGTTTTGAGAGTAACTTAACGTGAGATACCTTATCGAAAGCTTTCTTAAAATCGAGGAATATCTCGTCAACTTGAACATTATTTTCTCCCGAGAGTAAGATGTCATGAACGAAGAGGGCCAATTGAGTTTCGTAAGATCTATCTTTCGAAATCCGTGTTGGTTATATATCAATAATTCCTCCAAATCTAAATGACTCATAATGGAGCTTACGATTATGTGTTCAAATACCTTACAGGAAATGGATGTGAGAGAAATAGGCCTATAGTTACTAGAGTCTTCCCTGTCGCCGCTTTTGAATATAGGTGTGACATTTGCTACTCTCCAGTCCTTAGGCTCCACGGGATCTGCTAATGATTTGGTAAATATTAATTCTAAGTAAGGCTCAATGTCTGATGCCAATTTCCTTTTCCATTTATTTCCTTGAGTGTCCCTAACATACGACCAAAATGCCTTGGGATTATCGTTCAAATGTTCTCCCAGGATTTTACTTTTGAAATCAGCTAACGCCCTTCGGCACGCTTTTTTTTGCTAAGAGTTTAGATATTTTGTAATTTTCGGTGACTGTGTATAGTTCTTCGGAGGATTTGTTTATTTTTGCCCTTTTTAGCCTAGCATGACATGTTCTCTGGTGCTTTAATGTTTTTCTAACCTCCACCTTATACCACCTAGGCTCTGCATTGGTTCTTTTCCATTTACTTGGTATGTATTTGCTAACTACTGATCGTGTAACGTTGAGGAAAGTATTCCACAAAACCTCAGTATTACTGTTGATACTTATTTTTTTTAAATTAGCAAATAACTTTTGCAACTCACGTTTCATACCTTCGTAGTCAGCCTTATTAAACAAGTAGATTTTTCTTTGTGGATTATGTTTCTTGATCATGCTCACGGAAAAATTAGCTTTAACTATCTTGTGGTCGCTTATTCCCTTGTACCTATGTTTACAACCATGTGTGGAATATTTGTTGCTAAAAGATAAAGTATTTTTTCCCTCTAGTTGGAGCAGTGATTAATTGATGCAGTGAGTGAGATGTGAATGTATACAGAAGTGACTCACAAAGGTCTTTGTCTTTCCCCCCAGTGATAAAACTGTACGTGTCCCAGTCTATGGACGGAAGATTGAAAAACCCACCGTTTTTAATATATCAGTCGTTTTTTTGAGTGGTTAACTTACTGAGTTGACTTTCAGTCCTAATATTGAGCATACATGGGTATCTGGTGGTCTCTAATATTCGCACACATAGATTGTTTTTGTTTTAGGATTTTGAATGGAGCACCATACATTTTCTACCTGGTCGTCAGAAAATGATTCCCTCCTACTAATATAACAATCTTTCATGACAAAGACATTACGTGTTCATGGTTAAGATTACTGTCTTCTTCAAGCAATTCCCTTTTCGCTTCTCCTTACTCCTTCCTGCTTCAAATTACTGATGACGAGAAGAAAAGAACACAATTTTCCAACTACCACAAGAGCAAATTTCAGTGCTTCAAGATCATAACGTTTTGGGCGATTGTGAGGCTTTCTACAGTCGCATATCCAAATGCTCTATTATCATTAATTTGCTTGTAATGCTTTATTATGTCACAATCCTTCGATAATTATTTTGCGAATACCTGTGATTATAATTTGTTATTATTGGTATTGCTGTAATTGGTATTTAGTTGCGCTCCGCCAAATACTCTTAAAGTGGCTTACAGGGTAATGTGTAGCTGTAGATATAGCAGTAATGTACTTCAAATTTGCGTATTTGATTTAATCTATAATTCTCCTTTCTTTCAGTTAGTATTTCCCTTTCTAATTCTTTTATCAGGTCGATAACACTGCTAAGTTTATCGCAATAACTTTTCATTAATCATGCCGATCTCCAATGTATTCGATCTATACCTAAAACTAGTTTTATTTCGTGTCTCATATTCTAGCGACATTCATCAAGTGAGACCTCGCGAGAGAAAATAATTTCGCGCCATTACTTTCTCGTCGTATTTTCCTATCATCATCGTCATCATCATCATTGGTAGATCAATCCTAAGATTGACTGCAGTCTCCCCTCGTTCCCTATGTAATGTCATTTTCGTAGTACTCTTTTAATAAATCCTAATTTATGACCGGCATGTCCGCAAATTCTCGTACATGAATCACCCAAGACAAGTCCTGAGTCAGGGTCACACCTTCAGTATGTAAGCGCGCACGCTCGCCGATGGAATAACCTATTTATTGCTTTACTCCTTCCTTTGCAGCACGGGACCGCTGGGACGACCTCCAGCCAGACTAGCGTCGGGGGTGGTTCGGGGACGGGAGGTTCGGCGGCGGCGGCGGCGGGGGGCGGAGGCGGAGGCGGTGGGGGGGCGGGGGCCGCCGCTCGCCCCATGGCCTCCTCATCGTGCTCGTCATCGTCGGCGGCGGTCGGCACCGCAGGAGGTTCGTCCACTTCTGCACATCACTCGGGCAAGTTCAGGCACGGCCTTCTCCAGCTCATGATTCACACCATCGACCCCCTCCACGACGGTAAGTGCACCTTAGGAGGAGGGAGGTAAGGGGGGTGGGGGGGGAAGGAAAAGGAAGGGAGAGAAGGGGATGGAAAGGGAGGGGAGTATTCATTTTGCACCTCAAACACGCACACAATAAATTAAGCGCTCATGTAGTGTCTCCGAAGGGAGAGCATTCAATAACGGTCGTGTTACGGTTTACATATTTGGTGATTCCGAGCTTTATGCTGCACGTTGACTTTTTTGCTCGTGAGAAATTATTTTTCACTTCATTTCCACAGAACATTTAATTGACACTAAGCACACACTTGGCCATATTACTAAAGACGGGAGCGCAACTGGGCGTCAGAAGGCCCGAGTACATACGTTTCCTAGGTCGCTCAAAATCGATTGTATTCTTCCTTCGATACTAGTTTTCACAACATACACTACTCCTTCTTTAATGTTTATATTTTGGTGTATTCACCGTTGGCATGAAGTAGATGGATCGTTTTTTTATTAGCTTTGACAGTTCACTTGTATTCGAAGTAATTACATGCGCCGCAAAGTCGCAGATTTCCTCGGATGTCTCACAGTGAAGTAAAGGCTCTCTATTGCACATTAATGGCGAACATGTGATGGAAATGGTTGGGAGGACATTCATCGGTAAAGCTACGTATGTATCAAATCGAGTGACCATGCTTCGTTTCTACCCTTCAGCGCCATCGAAGCGATAGATTCAGGTTCACTGTCACCGCGAGGTTTGAATGGGAAGATCGTCGCCTTTTTCAAATCTTACTCACGCTACAGAAAAAGAAATGAAGGAAAACTGCGAGTTTCAGCGAAAGATTAAGAGATTTCAAACTACCGTGAATCGATCCTGCAGCCTTGAAAAGTCATGAATAGCGTATAAATTGGGTCACATCCCGCTCATGTACCCAAACTTTTGACGATAGACAATATTGCGCCCCACTTTAGTCAACGTGGCTGCGAGACCGAAATACAAATTTCATAAGCATTATTTTTAATTGTAGTGTTGCTGAGAGGTATTGACATATCTACAAACACTTTAAAAATAAAATTCATGTAATAATTGCATAATTGTAAATTTACTTAGGGTACAGCAGCACCTCTCCCAAATGTCCTATAACAAAAGATTAGCGAATAACTTCCCCATACGCTAAATCGCCCTTTGCCGCCCAGTTGAGAGTGGTGGTCTATGCTAAAAAATTTGGAACCATTGATTTTTGTCTCATGCTGTCGATCGCGTTGCCGAAAATAACACTACCGGAGATGCGTCTCTCAAACCTCTCCGCCGACAGAAAATATCGTACAACACGATTATGCAAAATCTACGGAAATTGTACGATGGCGTAAAATGTCTCACCTTTTCTTCTCCCACGAAGATTAGAAGGGATGAAGAATATCTTTGCTCAAGTCCAGAATAAGACGCATTGTTAGCCAGACCAACCCACCTTGCCACATCCTACCCAACACAAGCGTGAAAAAATCTCAATAGAAGAATCCACTCATCCCGATGAAAAGATCTTTCCAATCAAGCTTCAAGAAAATAGCCAAGCAAGTCTAACCCAAAAAATGTAAACTGTTATCGACCGATAGTAGCCCGCACAACGGACAATCTAAATGAACCATGCAGCTATATTAACCTCACTAAATCGATAAAAGTACAAAAGATGGATTTAGTTTTTCTCTCAGCCCAGCACATGAAATTCTTGACCTGAAAAATCTTGAAGGATTTTAGAGAACTGAATCTCACATGCGTAGAATATTTTGCCAACATTACGATTGCGTTTTATTCAGGGTATTATCGCTTCCATAACCGCATGATAGATATGATTGAGGTGATGGTGACAGTCAGTTCTTTAAAACAGGCTTGAAGTATCCTGTTCGTAGCCAATGTTAATACATCTATGCCTTCAATGCGGAAATTATTTGAATACGTGATTATGAAAGTGGGAAAAGGTCTGAAACTAAAATCAGGTTTTTAATGCCCGCATTAACTTTTACTCGGCAAACAACCCCATGTTGGTACATTTCCACACTTAAGAATATTAAGTGGACGATTGGCCGATCGTGTATCTCTTGAATATCCAAAACTCTCAGCAAACATCTATGTTTTAGGCGTGGTCATCTAATGGCAAAGGTTGACTAAATACTACAAAGCCGGATGTTAGAACAGGATGAATGACCAATGAAAAGCTTCATTCCATCCAGACGCCAATATCTCAACAGTTTCACTTCTCAGATCCTTAATTCTGTTTTTGGGGTGGGAAATCAAAGAAAGATGAGGAGCGTGCAGGGCGTCCATTCTGTCAAACGTATCATTAAAAGCCTTTTTCCTCTCCTCTCAGACACACCCTCACCACAAATATTTCCCATACTCTCACCTTCCGAGGTCACCCCTCCAATCTTCCTAGCATCCTCAAAACTTCTAACTTTCTCTCTAAATCAACATCCTCCTATTTTCTAACAGTCCTCCTAACTCCTGCGGTCGTTCCTCATCCTCCTCATCTCTCTAAACCTCTCCCTACTCCAGATTTCGCGCGCCCTCTAGGCGATATAGGATACAAATACAAATGTCGTGTGCGCTGATTGGTGAGGAAAGGGGAAGGAGGGAAGGTTGGCTAGGAGAGGGGGTGGGGGCTGGGTTTTTCCTACTGGGTGCTTCGGGGACGGAGGGTGGGTTTATGGAACGCTTTGTAAAAGGGAATTTGGACCCGCTCGTGTCTAGGCGGAACAGAGAGAAAGGGCCAAAGTGGTCGTCCGTATTCGAGGGGATACAAGAAAGACACAAGTACAAATCTTGTGTGCGCTGACTGATAAGGGAATCGATAGGATAGGATAGGTGGGCTGGGAGAGGGTTTTTCCTGCTGGGTGCTTGGGGGCCAGAGGGTAGGTTTATGCAACGGTTTGTAAATGGGAATTTTGACCCGCTCGTGGTGGAAAAGAAGGGAAGGGGCCAAGGTGAAAGTACTCCGAAGTTAGATGGGGGGGTGGTGAGGGGACGTGTTAAACGGAATCTTTAAGCCCCGTTCACATGCATGCGTTTCGTGCCAAGAGTGCGCCGCCCAGTTTCGCGCGAAAGGTTCAGATGCAAGCGTAGGCGACGTCGTCGTCGGTCGCGACCACTCCACGTGCTTACATCTGTCGACAAATGAATATAGACTCCGAGTACGTATGACTTACATTGTAGCTATTTCACTGAAACGAGTGGAGAGCTGCGTATCTCTTCCAAAATGAAGAAGTTTAAATTATAATGTAGAAGATTGGCGACCACCGCGTTAATTTCATTTTTCTGACCAAGCGTCGAGATCCATCCCTCCCCTCTGTTTGGAAGTTACCTCTTATTGCCCTAGCTCTACTTACCTCGTTGACGGGAAGATAGTTTAAAAATGAATTCGGAAATTCAGTTAAAAACATTTTCCTCAAAAATCTTCCCCTCAATAAAAATATTTAGCTCTTATTGTGAATATCATTTCAGTTGGGTTTAGATAGTTAGAAAAAAATATTCCTCCGCTTGGAATTGTACCAAAAACCCTGGATGTAGGAAGCGAGCGCGCTGCCCACCTAGCCAAACTCATTTCACTTTTACATTCGGAAAAGATCATGTTATACCTTGTACTCCGAGTATGGTCAGATATTGTTTGCCACCGTCTTGAAGAGTTTTTGGCGCAGATTGCTCGGTTAACATTCCTTGAAGGTAAGATTTGTTCAAAAGACAATTATAAATAGCTCATTTCCGACCCAACTTCATGCTCTGGGAGGTGAATGGCCCGGGAATCGTAAAGTATGATGAATATTTGGACGGTGTACCAAAGTCGCCTGGGTTGTTTATGCATCGAAATTAGTCTATAGAGTTTTTAATGTGCCCATAATACAACTAGTACGTATCAAGTACTGTAACAATGATATACAGAAATGTACATATCTTGTGTGCATGCTAATGAATCCTAGTAAATCGTCAAATTAAATACTAACGATTCCACATGTCCGCCATTTGTTTCACGCGAACTGGCGCGTCGCGCGCGTAGAAAGTTAAGCAGAACTCAACTTCGCTCGCCCGAATCCACGCGTAAGAGGCGAAGCACCTGATTGGCTGCGTGCGAGAGGCTACGCTTAGTTTTGCGTAGAGTGCGTGCATGTGGACCCCCCTTTACGTGAAACGTGGAATTGTTTAACCCGGGCGCGGCGTATGATTTCAATAACCAGATTAACGCCTACTCCTTCTGGCCTGCTTCAATTAACGGGGCATCGGGGGTAGGGAGAGCAGTATTGCCACGAAGAAGCATTTATCAAAAGACAAGCCGTGTTGCCGCATATGGGTAGGGATGGAAAATGTGGAGGATGGATCTTTACACGTACACCGATGGTTGTGTATTCTGATATTTTGTGGCATAATGCATTCACCGATAAATAAAGATGGACAATATTTGCCCTGTTATACATAGACCAAGTTGTGGGCGTCGCAAGAGCTGGAGGTATAGATGGCGAACTGAGTCTATATGTTAGGGCTCTGGAAGAAGGATAGGGAGCGAAACATTTTGCACGTTTTGCAACGTGGCTTATTACAACAATATTTTATTCCTTCTTGCTCTCTTAAACTTCTCTGGCTTCGCTGCATTGACGATATTTTTGATCTGTGGCTACACGGCATTAATTCTCTAAATTCTTCCGTCTCCTTCTTCAACTCCACCTTTTCTGTCTCTTTTACCTCTAAAATCTCTGCCTCTAAACATCACCTTTCTGGATATGGACATCTCCTTATGCAACTATAATTAAACACTTCCGTCTATGTCAAGTCCACTAACAAGGAGCCATATCTCCATTTCAACAGCTGCCATCCCTCCCATACAAAACGATGCGTTCCCTACTCTCTCTTTCCCTATCCGTGGCCATAGCATCTGTAACAACTCCGACTCTCTTGCCCTTTTCCTCTCGAATCTCCACCAATCTCTCCTCCGCAGAGGCTATCATGAGCGCCTCCTTCAGAAAACAATCCTAAAACAACCCTCGTCTTTTAAACCGTTTCCTCATAAATGTCCTCATGACCACATCTCCCCCCTGTACCACCAATTTCCCTGTTGTTCACTCCCTCCGACGAATTATTAAAAACCTCTACCCTATCCTGTACGACCACCTCACCACTTCCAAAATTTTCCTCGCTGTCCTTCTCTCAAAATTAGACGCCCCCCTAACCTTTCTCCGTCCTCTTTATAATCACCAAAACTATTTCCAAATCAATTATTACCACTACTAAATCTCCTCCAACCCCATGCAATCGCCCGCATTGCAAAACGTGTGGCATCCTTGTCACCCAGCCACTGCCTGACAAATTCCTTGCTTTTCCTCTTCCTCCCGTTCCCTCACCTTCCTGCATCACTCATATTATATATCTTTTTTTTTGCATTGTTTGTACACTACAAGCTGCAGTACCGTTAATGAATGACATTAATAAATACATCAAAATATTTTGAATAATATGAAATTTGGTCAGTATTTATTCGTATTGCCCCCTCAGTAACGTGTACTTACATGCATGCAAATAGTTTTACCATAAATTTATTTAAGTTACATCCTCCTTTTAAACTGCCGTAATTTCTGGCTTATGATTGATACCCGGGAGACTAAATTTTAATCGGGATGATTATTAGCATTTGATTGAATGTGTACTTTGAATATTTACCTTTTGAATTTATTGTGTACCCTCGGTTCGTGTTATGGGTTTGCTATTGCATAATGCGATTATTATCAATAGTAATCAACTATCATTTTCAATGAAGCACTGTAACTTTAAAGTATTGGTGGTTTGTTTACGGATATTTTTATACGCTTAATCATCACACTATGAATTTTAACCTGCAAGATAAAGCAAAATATCTATCGCATAAACAATTATGAGAAAAGAGTAAATTTTAAATGATATTTTAGTGTCTACATACTTGAGAAACACATTCTGATGAAATGATGAAAATCTATGATTTCTTATCACCGTTAATATGCTTGGAGTACATAGTATTTTTCTCCATTTAATTATAAGTATCTTTTGAAGGTTTATATGCACTGTAATGTATCATTGGTTCAATGTCACCATCTTAAGTATTAATACGAGCCTCTTAGAAGTTTCTGGGAAAAGGAAATCGCGAGTGACCAAGTAATACTTGGGTTGGTTGTGACTAATTTGCCATTTTAAATTTGAATTTGTGTTGATAATGAAAGGTATTTTCATAGATAATGGGAAATGACCTTGATTGTTCCCAGAACTGGAGTAATAGGAAATAATTTAGCTACGAAAGGATTGATAGTAAAAATCAATTTAATGGGAGAAAGTATGGAGGAAAGAAAGGCTTTTCACTCCTTCCCTTAGAGTATTAATCCTGTCATTCTACCCACTGACACACCTGTTTATGGCCTGAGGCTATAGTGGAAAGTCTTTTGGGAATGCCTGCACTCCTACCGGCCTTTTCCCGAAACTCCTTTTCGAAACCTACTACCTGCTCTCACCAACTTGATCTAAAAGCTCCCTTTTCGAATCATCTTCAGGAGGTTTACACTTACTTTCTACTCTCTAAAATCTCCAATCCCTCTTTTCTACGTTATTGAAACCCCACCACCAGCCTTTCCTCGGCAAAATCAAAGCCCTAAAAACAATTCCTGGTAGTTCTGGAGATTTCTGGTTGTATCAATTGAGTTCATATGCAATTCTCAGATCCGTCTTCCAGCACCCTTTGTTCCTCATGACCCAAATACTCCAACATCAAGATATCAAGTTTTACTTTCATCACAAAGGTTCCAAGGAAGATCTTACTATTGACATTCCTGTGGTTACTCCTCATCCCGGCGTTCTCAACATTTTTATGCTTCCTAAAAATTCACCAGACTAGCAACTCGGGCAAACCAAATACCTCCTGGTCACTGAGGGTGGTCTCCTATCATCATTCCAGAACTTATCGCATCTTTCCTTTCGTCGGACGTATCTTTCAACCTCTTGTCTATTCCCTGCATCGCAGAAACTTACCACCTCCTGGATCGCCTCCTTTCAACGCGCCTTCCCCTCCCCAACATCATCGTCAAAGTTTAGGCCCTCCACGCCTCCATTCCCCACTCCGCCATTAGATATCATCTTGATATCCCCAGATGAGATTGGTCATTTATTTACCAGTTCCACTTGATCTTTACTCCTTGCGCCTACTCTTTCAGTGACCGCTTCTACCTCCGAGCCATTGCCTGCGCCATTGGAAGTAGGTTCAGCTATTTCTAAGCTTATCTATTCCTCAGCCATGTCGGAGAGTCTTTTCTGAAGCTCTAACCCTGGACTACTCCTTCGCGCAACTCCTAAAACCCTTTCTTTGGCTTCGATTCATCGTTTAGATTTTGATTCTCTCGTCCCATGACGTTGGTTCTTCAAATTCTTGTATTTCCTCCCTCAAGGAACTCTCCTTAACCCTTGTTCCGAAGCAGATTCCCCGGCGTGTACCATGTCGGGTGTCAGCTTCCGGGTGTCTCTCCGCGTGTGGTCTGTTTATGACGAAAATTTCTCCAACCATCCTGCTAGTATGTTTAGCTCAGAATTTCTGATGCAGATTAAGGTCCGTCTTTTACAGTCAAGTGGTGTCCGATGGGGCGTCTTGATTGGTTTACCGGATTCTCTCGCATTCCGTTCTGAAGAGTCTCTTCCAGGCGCTTTTCAGACTGTATCCGTCTTCCCGATCGTACCCGTCCTCTCGAATCTTGTTCTGGTGTAGATCCGGTTCTCTGCAATCTCGGAGCATCTCAGATTGGAGCTTGGCCTCAGGGTAGAATTCAATGACCCAAAAATTCTATTCAATGAGTGGCGCGACTATCCAAGGTTGATTAGAGAGGCCGTTGAAATTGTAAATCACCACCAAAGGAGAAAACTTTGTCGTACGAAAGGACAACGTGCGGAACTGACAACCGACATCTTCTTCCATGTCTTCTCTTCCTTCCTTGAGAATCCGTTGTTGATGTTGACGAGCACTATCTCCAACCACCTTTTCACCGCCTTTGTCCACTTCAAACCCACTAATAAACAGAAAAACCTCCATAATAGCTGCCATCCCTCCCACTTAAAGAGACCACTGCTTTGCTCTATATTAGTAGGAGATTGTAGCATTTGCAACAACCCTAATTACCTTTATGAATTCCTTTATCTTAACACCAATCCCTTCTACGACGAGGATACCCAGCGACCCCTAACGACCTGCGCATCCGAAAAAATGCCTTTTCCCGCTAAACTATCTTCAAATTAAAAACACCGTCCTCTCCCGTGGCACCACTTAATTTTCACGTCTTTCCTCTAATCAGAATCCTCAGGAACATTGGCCGCTGAACCCTCACACCCTCAGCAACAAACACTCGGCCAACCCTTACGATCTTGCAAATACCAGACGTGCTCAGTCATTGTTACCAAACCCCCGCACCCTAATGGATACGCCTGAACATCCACTTCCTTTCGTCCCCTCTGTACCTCTCCCGCACATCCCACGATACTCTCTGGTGTAGCTCATGCGAAGCCTATTATGCATGCCTCACTGTCTAAAAATGTCAAAATACTACGTGAGGTTGATTCGTCGTTTCGGTGCGCACCTCTTCTCCTTTTGCAAAAATCAGTCGGAAATTATTGTCACTAGTAATAAGGCTTGGTATCAACAGATAGGAAGTTTAATAAAAACCTGTACCTTTATATCCAAAAGTCGGTTAAAAATTCGCAATTTCTATTAGAAATAGCTAATTCTTAGCTATGATAATATATCCTTTTTGAGCGAAATGGTAGCGTCTTTGATACGTAGTCCATTAAGGACTATGCTGATTTTTTAATTAAAGATTCCGTATATTACCATTCACTTTGAAGTAAATAAGACATAAGTATCTAAATCAATAATAAATAAGTCGTTGGTTGTTCAATCCTAAGATTGACAAATCAGCAGCCCTCCACCCTTCCCTATCTGAGGGAATTACTTCCCTAGTGGATTACTTCCCTTACCTCCTGTTATCTCTTCCTATGTACTTTCCTCTTTATTTGGTCCATTAACTTATTCCTTGGTCTTCCTCTGGGGACTCTTACCCTATATTTTACCTTGAATTATGTTCTTCATCAACCTATTTTGTTTCCGGGTGTGTCCAATCCATCTTGTCCTTCTTTTCTGCATGGTGTTCCATGTGGTCCTTTCCTCTTCTGCTATCATGTTCACTTCATCATTTCTTATTTTATCCGTCGATTTTATCTTCAGCAACCTCCTTCAGCACCAGGTTTTGAAGGCTCCTAGTCTTTTCTGGTCGGCTGGTCCAAAGGTCCATGCTTGCGATCCATAAAATGCCACGCTCCACACGAAGGTTTTCACATACTGTGTCCTGTATTCCTGGATTGTCATATCTTCTTTGGTCAAAGCAGGTGTCTTTTATCCACGAATACCTTCTTAGCTTGGGCTATTCTCCGCTTGATATCCGTTGTACTTCTTCCGTCCCACGTACTTCCGAATACCGAGTACATGGTACTTCCGAGATAGAAATCCATGTGTTCTAATTTCTCTCCTCTCAGCGTGACTTCTGCATTCAGCTTCCATCTTCCGCATACGAAAATTTTGCCTTCGTCTTATTTATTCTCATGTTGTATTCTTAGAGAACTTGGTCCATCACATTTAGTGACTTTTGAATATCATCACGATTTCCAGCTATGACTGCGATATCATCCGAGAAGCGGAGCATGTTTATTTCTTCTCCGTTTATCTTATTCCGCTTAGTGCAATTTCTTGTGCTTCTCTTATGGACTCCTCCAAGTACATGTTGAACAGTGGTGGAGAGATTATCCTTGTCTTACTGCTTTGTTGTTAATGTTAGCTTCTATCTGGATCTCGTCTTCCATTCGCATGGTGACAACTTGCTTCCTGTATATATGGTAAATCATTCTTCTGTAATCATAATCCATTCCGAGTATTTCTAGCAGTCTGAACATCTTGTTCAACTCAACGTAGTCGAAAGCATCCTCCAGGTCCACGAATGCGATATACAATGGTTTATTCACATCTATTGTTTTCTCTATCATTACTATCAGGGAGAGTATGGTCTCCCTGGGGTCCCTGTTCTTCCTAAATCCAAACTGGTTTTCCTAGAAGTTATCTCCAATTTTTCTTTACATTCTTGGACTCACAGGATTTAGAAGCCGAAGAATAGAAAGGAAAATTGTAGCCAACCTATTTGCAAACCAATTTGTATTTAGGAAGAACAGGGACCCCAGGGAGACCATACTCTCCCTGAGAGTAATAGTAGAGGAAATAATATATGTGACTATAACATGTAATGTGCAATCGTGGGCAATAAACAAGTACAAGTACAAATTCTCTTTTCCTTTTCGTATACTTATTATCTGAAGGTTCTGTGTTTTGGTCAAAGGCAGTTCATGTTATCATCAGTGCCACAACTTAATTTTCCAGGGTACATCATTTTATCTTAATGGGAACCTTAAGCCTTTATGTCATAAGTTAAGTTATTATTTGAAAATTTCAGTGAGGTTTAATTGGGGGTATTTTGCACCCCAACCATTCTGTGAGTGGATAATGACTCAATTGTAATTCAATTTTAAACCTCACATTGAAAGTATTCTTTCAATCCTATGCATCAATTTTTTTCTTCCCGTTAAAACTCGACGAGAATCTTCGAATTGGGATGAATATCCGTCGGACGTCGTGAAATCCATCCCCTCCTTAATCTCAATGCTTCCTTCGCACCCTCTACCGCCCCCCTCACCCATACCAACCCCCTCGCAACCCACACCACCCGGGCCACCCTCCTCGCTTTCGACCACGGTTCCTCAGAGTGAGTCCTTCTGCCTGTCCTCTTGAACTAATGACCTTTTAGATGGCGTGCACATGGCTGCTTGGAGGAGTAAATAATGCCCTTGCCCGTCTTAAATCGAACTCACTGACCGACCCCGCGACTCAGTCGCTCTCGTATTCCCCTCTCAGCCCTCTCCTCCCTCCCTCTCAGCCCTCTCTTTTCTCCTCTCTCTCTCTTTTCTCTCATCATTCCTTCCTATGAAATGAGATTGCCAGCTTCGACCGAAATATCACAACTTTTTACTTGTATGTTTTGAAGTGGAGACTACTTCTACGGCATGGGAGCCATTTTTTAGGATCCGGAGAAAAACCTGCGAGTCGGCATCAAGCGCAACGCTCTGCACACATCTCAAGTGTGCACTCATTGCAGTAAAAATCAATTGGAGTTCATAATGGAGCTAATGGGTTGAGTCTTCGAGAAATTATTCCCTAATCACCCAGTGAGTCGAGAAAAACTAAAAGCTTTGACAAAATGTCTTCAATGAAATAAAATGTTACACAATACTTTTCCCTCTGGTATATAAATACTGACTATATTTTTGACAAATTGTTTCATCGTCAAGACATTATTTGCCGGAACCATGGTCTATATTTATTAACCAGTGTGGAAAGTACAAAGTAATATTTTATTTCATGTATAACATTTCCACAAAGTTAAGCCCTGAAACTATAATTTGTATTCAAAGTGCCGTATTTTGATGCTATATGTGAGTTTCGTTTTTCAGTGGGGTTAATATCGGGAAGAAATAAATTTCAATGCAGAGCAATTCTCATTCGATCAATGAAATGTGAAAAACATGCGACTTTGACGGTGAGACTTGAACTAAATTGTGCCTGAAATATCATATTTTTCTATTTTATTTTGTCAGTTTCTATGCATCTATCTAAAACTTACTTACTTTTGGTTTAAGCGTGCGAAAGTAGCATTTTTCCCTCTTTTTCGTGATGAGAACTATGGCATCGATCAATATTCTTCTCAAGTACTCAGATTTTTTTATAAACTGAGCAATGATACTCAAACGATGTCGTACTGTCTACCAAATTTATTTCAAACTCTTACAACACGTGTTTCAACTGTCTAGCAGTCATCATCAGGTAAGACTGTCAGGTAAGTCTTACCTGATGATGACTGCTAGACATCATGGGGCGCTAGACAGTTAACACGTGTTGTAAGAGTTTGAAATAAATTTGGTAGACAGTACGGTATCGTTTGAGTATCATTGTTCAATATGCTGTTCTAAAACATCTCGCCGGAGAAAGTGGAGTTTATTTATAAACTGAGAATGCACATGAGTAAGATTGAAGGGAGTTTTCACTTCCATCCATCATGTGTCCTTAAAGTCATCCGATTTTTATTATTTATCAAATACAATTACACATCGTGAAAAGAGAACACCCTTAAATTGTTACATTATAATTTTTGGAGCTTATTAAATAAAAAGTCACGGCTCTCAGGAATAGCCAAAATTTATTAGTTGGAAACCTATTAACTCGGTTTTAACCTATGTTTACCCCTTTTGCTAAAAAATATGGGTTAATTTCTCTAAAATAACAAAGTCAAGAAATAAATTTACAATGGCCTTAAAAACGTTAAAACCGCTCGCCAGCCTGAAAAAACCAAAAAGTGCCCGAAAAGACACTGAAAGACACTGAAAAACACTGAAATAAACCAGAATAGCCTTGTTATGGTGATTTGCAAGTGAATATTTTCCTCGCTAGTGACCAAACACAGGAAAAAACTCCACTATAAAAGCATTGATGTTGTGGTTTACGGGAACGTTAATGCCTCGCCAGTGACTAACCATGGGGCGCAAACATGAAACACAACAATGGGACCCTTCACAGGGCTCTATGGGATCCCTTTAAGGACGCCGAAGCTATGGTCACTCTTTCCGTGTATTTGAACGGTTTAATTGGTTTCCGAACAAACGCAAAGGGATTCACAAACACACACACACACTTCACAAGCAGCCAAGAAAACACTTTCTCTCTCGGGAACAACTTTTGATATGAATTTCATTCTAAATGAGCGAATTTCACTAAAAGAATGATGAAAGTGAAAGAGAGAGATGACATAAAGAAAGGAAAATGCGAAGATGTTCGTCGTGATGCTGATTTCATTACGCCACCGGAGAATTATTTTCTTACCTCGCTACTTTATTGGGTTGAATTTCCTTGGTTCTTACGAATGTGCGAATGAATTTCAAATAACAAGGCCCAATGTATATACTATTCCCTCTTGTTCCCGGGGGGAGAGAAAATGTCAAAATGATTTCAATTACCTATAGGATGATTGATCAATATGTCGCGTCCATTATCCGATTCCGATTACACAATTCCATTAATTAGTTAACGTGTTTCATTTTACTCTCAAAGATGAGCACGATAAGAAGAAGAAGAGCGATGTTCCACTCTCGATGATTCATTCACTCGACGACGACCGGGAACATCGTTTTCTGGGCCCTCCGTTCTCCGGGCTCGAGTTAATGAGGCGCTCGCGAGGCAGAGAAACGCACGGACGGACTGACAGACAAGACATGAGAGAAAGGTGGGGGGTGGGGGTTCGATGAGGGGGGGAGGAGGATGAGGGGGAATGCACATAATCATATCTCTCCCCTTTATCTCGACTTCCTCGCTCTCGTAATTAATCGATAGGGAATTCACTTCCCCTATCCACTTCTCACTCACTCTCAATCACTCGCTCTCATTGATTTATTCCACACATATTCATTCATAGCTGCACTCATCGAAGCAGTCGAGCCGACAGACAGGCGGACGGCCTCGTGCGTTCCGCGATGCCATGGTCTGTGGCCGAGAGGGAGTGTGCACTCTGGAGGTGTTTGGCGGTGACTCGCATGACATGCACTAAAATCATGAACACCGATTAGGAGGTGTCACACATACAGCATTTCTCATCCATCACTTGAGAGTTTGGTGAGCCACAAAGTACAGTTTTCTCAGAAATAAGCTTGTTAATTAACACTGTAGTTGCTTTAGGAAATGCATATTGTTAATATAGAGGCTTAATCCCCCAGTGTACAATTTATTTTCAACCTTTTTTTAAAACCGCCAAGTTTGCTAGTCTTTACGGCGTTAGCGGAAGTTGTGACTTGCTTTTGATTTTTGCTCGAATCAGTCTTCGGGCCGCCGAAGTTTCGTCGATGACCCTCGTTGGAGACTTGGTTGGGAACAGGTAGGCGAAATATCTTTTCCAAACTCCTCCAAAGTTAAATATGTTATTACCAGGCTCAACAAGCTAATTTTTTGTGAATGGTGGGGGACATATAAAGATAAATGCTGGAGTCGTCATCTTGTTATTTATAAAAATGCACCGAGAAATGCTAAAAGGTATTTATGTTTATCAAAGCTGCTTTATTTGAATTTCTCTAGCATAAGTACTGATATATTTAAGAGAATACAATTGATAGTTTGCCCCTTGAGCTCATTAGTAGATTGTAATACATAAAAATGATGTTTAGAATATAAGTAGAAGGTAAAAAGATAAGCCCACACGCATAAAATCTCCCCATAGTCGTTTTATAACTGATCCGTCATTCGTGTATTGTGGCTGTAATATAATTACTAATTTCCATTGTCTGCCGACCCACTTAACAAGGCACATGTAACCTCAAAAAGTGTTTCGGACAAAAGTTAATTAATTTTGATGGGAAATGAATGTGTCAAAAACGATTCGGCATGATCTTATTTGGTCTTCATTATTTGGTGCATGTGGAGAGCAAGGTGTTTAGAAATTTTCAAATGTCTCGCAAAATTAAAAATTATTATTGTTTTCAAAACCTCCATCTTTTAAAATTGATTGATATGAAATTCTGCTTAAAATGCTCCGATCAAACCTTTATGAACCCAATTCCAGGCAAAAGATTTGGCGTACTTTGATTTTTGACCTTTCTTTATTAGTATGCATTAAGATAAGAATTAAGGATAGCAGCCTTAATCCAGTGGGAATGGTGTATGAACTCGAGAGGTGTTGGTGGGAATAGTAGAATGGAGAGAAATAACTGGGAAATACGAGAGAATGTGGGTTGGATACTCCGGCCGGCAATGAACACTAGTGCGAAGCGAGTGAGACGAGATATTGGTTCGGTTATGTCGGGAGAATGGCTGGAGGTGTCGTCGGATAGGTGAACGGATATTGAGGATGAGGTGGATGGAGGGAAGGAACGGTGTGAGACGCAGCGAGAGGAGGAGGAGGAGTGGAGGAGGAGGAGATTGTGAAAAGGAGAAGATGCCAGAGAGAAACACCTTAAAATTAGGAGAGTGCGAATGATGCATGAGTTCAAGGGAAGTGAAACCCAGGGAAAATAGTAAAATAAATTGTTAAATCGGTTACCGGGGGTAATTAGGTATTGAAATACTTTTTATTATTCTAAAAATCTCAAGCCCAATTAACATTGGGCTTGAGATTTTTAGAGATCTAATGAGGTTATTCACTGATAGAGAGACGTTAATGCGAAGAATGAGCATGTTTAGTATGCGTTTCAATGAGAAGCAGATATTAGCGATGAATAGCAATCATTTAAATCACCTTAAATACCCGAGAGAACGCGGTGACGACATATCACACGCTACTTGAATTCCCAACTTGTTACGAGGCAGTGCTCTATCTATTTATTTTTGTTTCAAAGTATAAAGTCATAACTGTGATATATTTAATTATGGCCGATAAAATCTGTATAAGAAAAAGCATGGAAATTCGTAAAACAGGCTCTTCGCGTTCATTACCTATATAGTCATTCAATGCATGTGGATTATTCTCAATTCAGTGCATTATATGCAGTGGTAGAGATCCATTTCGAAGAAGTAGAATGTTTGTGGTACTATTAATGATCTATCTGGTTTTCCATAATGTCCTTCCGAATGTTTCAATGAATTGAACGAAGCACAGCTATTTTCCAGTTTTGATTCAAGGGTTGCTCGATCGTTGCGGTAAACGTTCAACTCCAGCTCTCTCTCTTTCTCGTTCGTTCGTCGCCAATTTCTTCTCCGTATTCGGATCTATGGAGCGTCGAATAGGGGCGGTGTCGCTCGTTGTTGCTTTTATTAGGGGTGATTATATTCACGGATCCAATTTTCGTCGCACCCCAGAAGTGGATTGCACTGGTTACGAGACAAAACGGCACTGCGCGGGCTCTCATTTTGTCTCGAGTTTTCGAGTGGATCTCGAGCACTTTGGAAAATAATAGACGAACGAAACATGCCTTTTACCCCTTTCATGAAAAGTTTGATAATCGCCATTTTGCCCAATTTAGTTGTCGTTCGGCTTGTTGTGAGAGATGAGATTGGGATGGGAATGGACCGCTGGTGTCGTCATAAATAAAAAATGGCTTTGATTCCTCCTGTCAGCCTTCCTACGGGAGAGCCGAGTTGAACGTCAAGAAATGAAGAGGAGATTGCTCCTCCCTGCGATTGCCGTTTCACCTGAATTTCAAGCGGATAAACAATTAAAACTCTTAAACTAATTAATTTTGTCACTAAAATTTCTCACGCTTCAAATGCCGGAATGCGAGAAACTAAAAAAATAACATTCATGAAGAGTTAAAATTGAGACAAAAATAATTTAAATAACTGGTGTAGTTTACCATCAGCTTTTCTAAAATAACACCCATTGAAGTCTAAAATCAAATTTTAAAAAGTTATGAAGACATGAAAGTAAACTGTAGAATTGTTAATCATTTTAATAGTAACTCCATTTATGAATAGCGAAATATAAATTGCAGTAATGTACCACGTTATCATCGAGTACAATAATGCATCATTTACTTGCATACCACAATCATGTAACTAACATAAATTATTCATTGGTGTGCATGTAAACAATGGGTATGAACCCACTAAAAAGCACCTCAATATTAAATCTTAAATTTCATTATGAGATTAAACACGATTTTTTTTCAGTTGCACTCTTAAATAAGACTCTAATTGCGTCAAATGCATGTCGTGCAAATTAAGCAACTGTATCATAACGCACAATGTATTGTTAATTATTTCATGGTCTCTCTATCTACATGTAACGGTACGTATTCAAGTTTTAATACAGAAAACTCCATGCCCTCACAATAAATTGGGCAGTTACCAAAGAGATTGCCATGGGCTTCTTGTGGTCGTGGCTAAGGGTAATCATTTATATCAACGGATGTGTTAAAAACTGGCAATGTCAATGTGTTAATAATTTACGTTGTTTAATTTCAGTCATTAGCCTTCCTTTGAGTCTCCGGCGTGCTTCAGGTCTGATAGGGGACCTCAGCAGCGATTCGTTCGGAGGATACGGGTTGGCATTAGATCAATCCCGATTTTGTGTTGTTCTTTTGCCAGTCTCCATCAAGTAGTAAAAAACCAAGGAATCTTGGGAATTTGATTGGCTCCAACTCCACATGTACTGCTATACGGGATGACGAATTCATTATTAATCGGCGAGTATTTTCCTCCAGCTTGCACAAGTTTATTTAAGGTGTATTAGTTTTGCCTCAAATTTTCAGAAACGATAATAAATCATAGAAAACGTAAAGTAATTAGAACAATTGTATCAAATATTACTTCAAAATATAAGATTTAATCTCTTGCGACAATTATAATTTGTTGAGATTTAGAGAAGTTTATTTACATTTTTAGGGTTGGAAGCGATTAAATTTTAGAAACTTTCCCGCAGTTATTCGCTGATAAAGTAATAAATTCTCACCTATACGTCGGAGGAAGTTATATAATTCTCTGGGACGTGAAATTGGAGCTCATGCTTCATGGTCAGAAATTATAGGGTTTATTAGCTTAATTATAAACGAAAGGATAATTATTACATCTCCTAGGATATAAGCGACCTAAAATTTGGTAAAAAAGTTTTAATTGATAATTCTGATTGAAAAATTAAATTATCATCCAAAAATATATTGGGATTTGAACAACGGCTATTGTAAATTTTAAAAACACTTAGGCCGGAGATCAACAAAAGATAGATAGGCTAAAATCGCACTTAGACTTACACAAACTTAGTGAGACTCGTTCTGAGTAAATATTCGGAAACACTCGAGAAACAAGCGGAACGGTTCTTCTTTCTCACTCAGATCGTCGTGGGAGGCTGCGAATGTATTGAAATTGACGCATACTGGATGGGTGAGTGGGTGGGTGAAGATGCCGAGGGGACTTCGTGAGCAGGGATGGTATACGGTGAAGCTTAAGATCATTATACCCTTATCTTGTTGACAGATATGGTTGGAACCTGACTTATGATTAGGTTGATAAAAGCACCAAAACATGATAATAATTTCTGTCAGCGGTAATTTTAGGAAAATACCTTGGAGATGGCTGTAATTTTTAGGAGCTTGTAGCCAAACTAAAATGAAAGATATTTTTACGGAGAATTTCTATAGCTGTATCTTTAACACTAGAAGCGCCGGAGGGGTCGTTTCGACCGTTTTTGAATTTCAAATTGTCCCCTTCCCTTCACAATGGTTAAAAATTGTTGATATTTGGTGGCTTTTGATGAATTTTTATCCTACGCCCACACGCCAAATATTTTCATTTTCGGCTGCATGGTTAATGAAATAATTGTTGATATACCTAAAAGCTCCAGAGCTGTCATTGTGACCAGTATTATTCAATTTAAGCTTAAATGTTTTGTCTTTTCAATTAAGATGTTCGGTGTAAAAGATCTCAGCGTCTCACTACAGATAAATTTACATTGACGTACAAAATATGGAATAGCTTTGTAGACAACTGCATAGCTTGCTATAGTCCAATACTTCACGGTGGATCAGCAGCTTTATCCCACTAATGCTAGGTGTGGATTTACAAAGTGTATGGCAAAAGAGCCTGAAAAATTAGGAATAAAGTTTTGGGTATTAGCAGATGTTAATTCCATGCTATTTCTGCAATATATGTTTCCATATCTGGGGAAAGATGATTTGCGCCCGCCGAACGAATGTCTCACTGAAAATATTGTTTTACGTTTATTGCGTCCATACCTAAATTCAAGACGAAATGACAAATAATTTTTCACTTCACTGACTTTGGCTAAAAAATTAAGGGAGACAGGCATTAGTATTGCCGGCACAATAAATAGAATCAAACGTGAGGTGCCTGAAGTACTTCAGACATCAAAGGCTAAGTTGTACGATACCACAATCACAAAACATGGATATATTATAATGACAGTATACCAAGGTTAAAGTAACAAAAACATATTGGTTCTGAGTATCATTGATTGTACCCTGAGTACCAAGGATTGAATTAGATAGTACAGAAAAAACCAGAGTAAGTCAGTTTCTGCAACTCCACAAAGTATGGAGTAGATATACTGGAGAAAATGGCAAGGAAATACACTACGCGCGCTGGATCTCGCCGATGGCCTGTGCAAGTTTTATATAATATCCAAGATTTAGCTGCCATTAACGCATGGGTGATATACAAAGACTTCACAAAATATCAACCACCAAATTCATTTTGACGCTAGCTGAAGAACTATGCAGTGAGCATAGCAAGTCACAACTAGGGCCAGCACCTTCCATTTCAGGTAAACAAATTACAAAAAGACATCCATGATAGGTAAATGCATGTAAAGGGAAAAAATTATGGTAAAATGTTCAAAATGCCAAAAATATGCTTGCGAAAAAGGAAAACCAGAAGTGAAAAGTTAATTCTATGTGTTATGTGTCATGAAAAATAAAGTCTGGAACGGTAGAACTGATAGTAATGTTCATGGTTTAATGCTGTCACTTACGTTATATCACTACTCCCTGATTTTAGGAACATACTTATATTTACTATGCAAAATGTTTATACTCTAAACTACCACCATCTATAATTTTATATTACATAGTTAGTGATGAATCGATGTATCCCAATGTCTGTGTTGAAGTTGAAAAACTAAACTGTTAATAAATCTTATTCATTACTTTAAAATAATGTAAATTTGAGTTCAAAATTAAATAATCTCACTTCCAAATCGAATATATGCACGAAATTATTCATACACCCCACCAGAACGAGAGAAAACACTTACCGGTCAAAATGCCCGCTGCCGGAGCTTTTAGGTATGAGGAAAATTCGGTGCTTCTACTGTTTAATACGCAAGCATGAATTTACCGGCGGTAACGGATGGGAAATGTTGGGAAATATAGTGTTAATCTATTAAAATACATGCATCAACTTACGTTTTACAAGCACGATCCTCCCGCAAGTTACCTCTTGTCTCGCTAACAGTTCAAAACTCATACTTTTCTTCTTGTCACTTAAGTAAGAGGACAAAATAATCTTGAGCGGGTGGACCTGTTTTCTCAAAACAGAGCACTGCAACAAATAATTTGGCTAATCTATTTCGCTGACAAACGGCAGCTCTCAGTTCATTTGTTGGTGAACGATCAGGCCGTATGATCCCTGGCGGGTGAACATGTCATTATAAAACATATAAAACATTACATATTTGTTGTTCAACTTTTTTCAACCTCACTGGGTCTCGGATATTCATTGTCAAGAAAGTACCACGTATCGTTTCTGTCAGCAAATAAAATGTAATATGTAAAATAAATGCGAGAGTAATACAAAATAATAGCAAAAATAAAACATTTTACAGTGAAAAATGCTAGGTGTAGCAATGAACCACACCGAGGTATTAAGTTTTCTTTTGGAGATAACTCATAGGAAATTTCTCGAGAATGGCTATAATTAAAAGCCATTAGTGGTTTAAAAAAATCATACTTTGGGATGAGTGAGAAAACTTGGAAATTTTGACGTGAGAAGTACTATTTTCTGAGTCACCTGCAGCTAAAATATGTAGCTGCCAATTACACAAATAATTGGAGAGTTACTTTCGCGATTCGCGCCACATTGAAAAGCGAGAATGAAATGAAACGAAATGTACCGTTTCCTTCCGCATATAAGATAAAAGACAGGAAATGAAGTCGAGAGTTATTCAATGAAAAGTTACGACCTGAGAAAAGGCACGAAATTCCATTGAGGTGTAAGGAAGGTAAAATTACTAAGAAAATGAGATACCTTTAGTAATTTGAAAAATATTGCTATTATTGACACTCTTGGATTGTCAATAAGTGGGATTCAAAAGGAAAAATTTTACTGAACGCCGTTTTTATATACATTTTGATCCTCGCAAAAGTGATGAAGACAAAAAAGGGACACTCCATTTCTCCTCTTGAACTTTTAAGGGATGCGTTTACCCTACACCGTAGGCAACATGCATAACATTGAATTGTTCATTGGAAGAGTTAAGTTAGTAAACTATTGGTCAGTAAACAATCACCATTTTTTTGACAAGAATTTTTTTATACTTCAGCTATTTACGGTGGCAGTCTCACTCTGTCTCTTCCATATCCTCGAGAGGATATCCACAGCGGAAGGGCTGGGTCTATACATACTATGATCCAACCCATGCGATCCTTATCGCTCTGAATTTTCAAAGTTTTTAAATTCTAACGCCTATTCTTCGAAGAGTCCCTTCCGGCTGCCCTCACCCGCTCAGGTTCTTTCATCATCGTATTATGTATTTTCTGCGATCCTTTGGAGCAGTTTTCAGGGGATCGTGCGGATTTCCTTGGCAATATTTCTGTCTGCATTTTATGAGTTAAATCTTTTTTGACGTTAAGACCGTTTATCTGCCAAGTTTTGAGGAAGGCAAGTGGGCAAGTGGTACTCTCCGTTCCATTCAGGTCACTTCGTGTTTGTTTATCCTAGGAGCAATTTATTTACACGATTGAAAATCTTAAACTCACTAAGATAAATAAACTTAAACGTCAAGTTAGAAATATTCAACAAAATGACATAGAATGGAACATGAGTTTTTCGGGAAATTCTAGTAACGGAAATGGAGAATTCTGAGATTCTAATTTGGAAGATAGAAATATTGCAGATTATATGTTACCAGAAAAATCTGTTCTTTGAAACAGTAATATTTATTAAAAAATGTCATAAATTGTAATAATTTATGAAACGGCAAATGAATATTTATTGAAAAAATAAATCCCGTATCTATCAAAAACATTACCGTATTTTGCTCCCATTAGGTGCTAGGTATTGACAGATTGAATAAAAATAATCATAATTTATTGTAGTCATCAGCGGGAAATATTTTCACGAGCTTTCCAATCAGATGCGGCAAAAGTCGCGAGTGTAACGTGGGAAAGGAGTGGGACTTGGCTATTTGCGGTTCATGCCGCCTTCGGCTCCCGAGGCGCCACAGTGCGCGCGTTGCAAAGGCCTGCATTCCACCCTAATTACGAAATATTCTGATTTTGTACCGAGTCTTTAATTCTCGCAATCCATTCTGACGACGGCGTATTGCGAAGCGGCGTAGAAAACGTGGATCAGTCGGAATGGGATGAGAAGGGAGCGACGTGAGATTGATCAGAAGGAAAAAGATTGGAGGTAGATTTCTCGGGTTTCCATGTGGGTCAAAGGAGTTATCTCCGACATGTTTCGGCAGCTTACTCCGCTATCGTCTTCAGGGATGAAGTGGCGATGACAGGGAAGCGGCCGCTGTATATACGAGTCCGGTGTCGTCTGGGAAACATGCCGGAAATAACTCCTTTTACCCGGATGGAAACCCGAGAACTCTACCTCCATAGCATTCACCGGGGAAACCCTGAAATCATTCAGGATAAAGATTAGATGCGAAAAAGGGAGAAAATGGATAATGACTTATTCAAATTTTCCATCTATAAATGCAGAGAATCTGAAAGGAGTGGAATTAAGAGAGAATTCCTGGCAAAGAACTAGAATGGGATGAATTAAAATGTGTCGTTAGTATCTATTGCGTTCTTTCGTTGATACAGGTCATCGAAATGTAAACAAATCCGCCATTAATGACCTTATTTTGGAGTAATCTCCGTAAGTATAGCATAGGTGTACATCCTTTTTATTGACTTACCCTATTATACCCTTTTAGAACTTGTTCACTCACATTTAACGTGTACCAACGTTTCTAAAAGTAGTTTATTTTTATGTGTTGAAACCATGGTCAGTAAAAGTGAAACGTGTGTGGAAAATTACTGCAAAGGATTATCCTCACCATTATGTGGATGAAATTAGTCCCCAAATTAACGCCTGAAACGCTTTCTTAAGAGTACTAGTATTCGGAATGACGATCGGCGCCGCGTACTTCCAGATTTCCTTGGCTGAAGTGTGATGGTAGGGGGACTCTGTAATAACTACATCGAATTGCGTCAGTGAGGTGGGAATGGTTCCGAAATTCATCAAAAAAGAGAATGGAATAATCGAATTGAACCCTGGGATGAATATTGAGAGAGTGGGTGAGGAGAGAGAAATTAATAGAGAGACAGATGGAACATCTACTTTATACCCTGCGAGCCACCGCATGGGCGTGTGGCAGGTAGTGTTAGGACACCAGCCCCGTAAAGGATATGGTTTTTAGAGATGGAATGGTGACGTGCATTACCTGAGTGTTTTAGGTTGAGATCAGTTTTTATTATGTTCTCTACTGTGCGTGGAAAGAAAGAGTTTTTGTACCTATATGTTCGGCAATGTGTCTCTCTTATTTATCGCTTCTGTCAGACCTAGAGATGTAGTATGGGGTCAAAATGATATTTTCTATGTCGTTTTAAAATATACCTGATCTGAAATTCTCAAGCAAACAAAGCCACAAACAAAGCAACAAACAAACAAACAAAGCAACAAATCCTTCAAGTTTCTATCGGCTCCCACCCTTATTCCTCTAAAGCTGAGGAACACTATATGTTCTCTCGTAGCAGTTTTGAAGGAAGCGCGCAGCTTTCTTTCGTATTGTAATTATTTTTTGGTTAATCTTTGTCCAGCGTCTCAAATGCTCGCGGCTTATTCGAGGTGTGATCTAACCAGAGCGATGTAGCATCTCTCTTTGACCTTTTCATCCGAAATCCTTCCTATTATACACGTAACAAAACCTTGTTTCTTTAATGATGTGTCGCATATGTTTTGTATGTGTTCCCTACGATATCAGACGTGAAGGTAATTCCAAGAATTTAACTGTATCTGAAGATTTTGTTTACACCACCCACGGTGTTGATATAAAATTTGTGTTATATCTTTTGCAATAAGTGTACTTTGGCGCATTTACTCAAATTTAATTCTAACCCCCCACTCCTGGCACCACTAATGTACGTTTTTTAGGTCCGATGATAGAACTTCAAAGTCCGCGTCTTCGCTAATTTCGCGATAATGACCTTATCATCTGCAAATACTTTCTGTTCACTGCTAACTCAAGAACTTGAATAAATTTAAAATAGGTCATTCATACAAATAGTGAATAAAATGGGACCGTTCTCACTTCCTTGTGGAACACAGAATGTGACAAGCCATATCAGAAGTTATACAATCAATTCATTGATTGCGATAGCTGAGAAAGCCATGTATCAATTCACTATTTTTGATTAATTTGAGTAAATTAAATCATATTAATTTATAAATAAGCTTAATTCTTTTGCGAAATAAAACTAAAAGTACGGGATCATTCTCAGGGCGAAGAGGGGTGGAATGTTATACATGCCAACGGCGCCTGACTGGCACTGGACGTCTCATGGACGGCAATGCATCTAAATGCATGAAAAACAAAATGGGGCACCCCCATTAAAATCCATTTCGGTTAAGTCCAAAAAAAGCAAGAGCATTTCGGTAGAAGTCCAATGTATTATTATTGCAAAATGTTAGTCAACAGCCGTCATAATCTCTAGGATGTGCCCGGTAGTGCCTTTTTTGTAGCTTACTTGTTAAAGCGGCCATGTGAATTTTTGCATACTGGTATTATATTTGTTCATACAAAGGTTGATTAAAATTAAATTGAATGGTATTTATGATATTGATAAATTTTTGATAGCTTTCAATGATCAAAATAACCATTTCTCCAGAATAAGCTCCTTTTAGGGCAAACCAATATCGTTTACAGACGTGTGAAAAGAAAGCGAAAAAAAGGAAATTTGGTGCAGCCACTTTCAAGACCTGCTTAAAGAATTGCACTTTCGAATTAGTCTTAAAGCGCATTGTTCGTTATGAAATAGAGTTTCCTAGGCATATTTATGCGAGCATTTGAAACAAATGGATAAATCGATTTTTGTCGTGCTAAATCGACATTTCAGCTCACTGTGCGCATGAATGCAATTTGTATCGGAAGTCACGAATGAAGATGTGAAGAAGAGGGGAGGAGGATTTGACGCTCGCCATTTTCTGTTTTTATTACCGTGAAACGTGAAATCGACAGCACAGTCTGGCTCGCGTTGTCTGTCTGGCATATTAACTCCCTCTCACTCTCTTTTCCTTTGCTACTTATCCTACTCCTCCTCATGCGCTTCGAGTCCCATTTCGCCGCTGATCCGCTTAATATATTCGAAGATGACGACGAGTTGAATTATTTGAAAATTTGAGCATTCAAATTAATTAGAGCAGTCGTTACTTCTAATTTGTTGATTTTTTAAAAGTTTCCTTATAATATTCTCTTTACTATTACTCTCTACCCCGCGACAGTGCATTCTTTACATTTCTTTTATTGATTTCTGCTCTGCATTTAAAAACTGTGATATTAGGTATATTTATTTACCAGTGATATTATATATCTTATAAGTTGACTCTACACTTCCGAGTCGCTTCGATTTAACGTAGAAATCCCACGGAAAACCATGAAGACGCTGATGCTGACGATAATGGATGAGGAACGATGGAGGAATGGATGGAAAGGATGATTCATTCCGCTGAGTGGCACAGAGAACTCGGCCGCATTTTATTACTAATATGGCTTTGTTTTGGTCCATAAGTAAGCTGTTTAAGCCAACAATGACTCCCGCGAAAGACTTTTCTCTCCTCGTCTGTCCATCGCTACCTCAATGCCTGAGAAGCTCCATCATCCCAATATTCGGGTAGAGGGGACAGATACGTGAATGAACGTAAGTGAATACACTTACACATCAATGAAAGGTTTATCTGCTAAATGATTTCAAAAGTGGCTTATTATACTGATGAGTTCATTCCTGCCCAAGTACTCGCTAATCTTCATGGAACCCTGTGAGCTGCCGCTGAGGTGAGCGTCATGCGGTGTCGGGACACCAATCAGTAAAATGAGATGGGAGGAACATATTGCGTGAAATTCTCGTCAACGGTTCATCACGTTGAAGATTCGCCCTGCTTTTGTGAACATCACCAACGATGTGACGAAAGAATATATTTACGCACATATTCCGGAAGCGTATCTCTCTTATTTTGTTTGTTCGCGAAATGAGGATAATTATCCTGAAAATCGTCGTTGACGCTTGAGATGTCCGATCACTCATACGTGAAGCAATGGAAGTGGTGAGTTTTCTAGTTTATATATTTACCGTCGCGGTCAATTGCAAGTTTGTGATTATACAGGCAACAACACAACATCCAGTTATTAGTTAGGTAAATTAAAATATCCTTCCGATCTCATCTCCTGTCATTTAAAATATTATTATTCCCATTCATCATTGGCTCCATCATTCCCTCAGCTTTTCTCTAGCTGTACTCAGGAATTCCTGTCAGAAACATACCAGTGTGCTGCGATAATTTTACAGCAATACCATTTTTACTCGGTGATGTATACCAATTTAACTCTCTATATTTCGTTATGTGAAAATTTCTCTTATTGGTGCCTCTTAGAAAACCCATTAAGATTTAGGCCTTAGATGAATTTGGCATGCATAAATAATGCATACATACTCAATGAATGCATACCCAACAGATAAGAGTTGAACGGTAGGGATAATACGTGGTCTCTTTCGCTCGACGAAAATACCTCCCAGATGGATATTTTCAATGGTGTGCGAGCTTACTTTGTGGAATTTGGACGTCATATTTTCCCTCATATATAATATTATCCAAATAAAGAATAAATCTCCAATGGCCGTAATAATTAGCACCACCCGTCAAAAGAAAGAAAAGTTTACTGCGTTGGTTTAACGTAAACGTCAGTGACCAACCCCAGCCTCTCAACCAGAATACCCCCTGTGATGGTTTACGGGAAAGTGACTTTATTTAGATAATATTATATATATATACTATATACTATATATAGAACAATGTTGCATCCGATTTTTTAACGCCCTCTGTCCACCTGGCCTCAACCGTTCCCATTAATTTTTCCCCCACTTTTCGCTACATTGTTTCTTTCTCCCGAATAGTTCTTTGGCTCCTTCCCTCTCCGCCCTTCCCCACCCCTCCTACCTGCTCCTTCCCCTCACCGCCCCTCCTATACGATTCTTCCTCCTCAATCCTCATTCTATCACTGACGAAGGTGCGGGCGACCCACCGAAAATTTTAAACTCGTGAGTTTGCTTTTTTATGTTTTATGTTTAGTGTCACCCTGTGACGAAGTTATATATATATACTTATATATATATATATATATATATACATATATTATATAACTTCACTGAGGATCACTCGTATGATGAATAGATAAAAATTGCCACAGGAAGGCAGGCGAAAAAGACAGAATCACAAAAAATAAAAACACTTACGAAAAGTTCCTTAATATTTCGTGTTTTTATTTTTTGTGATTCTGTGTTTGTCGTCTGCCTAAACTGCCTGATAAACACAGAATCAGAAAAATACATTTAAAAAACCCTCACGGAAAGTTCCTTAATATTTTGGTGCTTCTGGCACCTTGGTCGCAAGGACGTAGAGAACTGAGAAGGAAGGGAGGACTGAGGTGGAAGGAAGGAAGAGATAGTCTGAACAGAGGTGATAGACGAAGTTAGTGGGATTTATTGAGTACTGGCAGAGAGAAAGCTTGGAAAAAGTAAATACAAGAGGACTCAAGATCTCTGAGTTGAAGGGGGTAGGAGGAAGGCGGAAGGGAGGCGAGAAAGCAACCTTAAAAATATTATTAATGGAAGAGTTGTGGGAAGAAACTTGGGTGGCGACAGGGAGGGAAACGGAAATGGAAGGTGGATCATTGCAACTAGAGCGGTGGCCATTCATGCGGATGTTAAGCGGAGTCGTGGTAAAACCAATGTAAAAGCTAGGGCATAGTTGACAGAGGAGGATTTAAACAACATTAGGGGAAATGCAAGAGATTGGGGGACGGACGGAAGATGAACGGCAAGGAATTTATCAGGTAGAGGCTGGGTGATGTGAATGCCGCAGGTTTTTCTACGCGGGCGATTGCAAGGCGTCGGAAGGGATTTAGAAGTGCTGAAAATTGATTTAGAAAGAGGTTTGGTAATTTTAAGGAGGGCGGAGAGGTTGGGGGGGCGTCTAAAAGTGAGAGAAGGACAGCGGGGGAAAATTTTGGACCCCTTCCTCTCTGACAACCTAATACCTCCAAAATTTTCCCCCGCTAAGGGATAAAAGAATGATACATTTGATAAAGTGGAACATGAATCATGAGGCATTTAATAATTAGCTGCAGATCTATGACAAAGGTTATTATCGTTTGGGCTTTATTTACCTCATCTGTGAGGGAATTCCAGACATAGGACCCTATTACTTGTTATGATTTATGAAAAGTTTGCCCGATAAGATGAATAGTGAAGGAAATATGCATCAGTTCTCGTAGTTTGAAGAAAACATGAAAATAGTCGGGCTCTTTATGAAGAAATAATGAATTGAGGAATGAGGCTAGTAAATATGTCCGTCGGACTTTGGTGGTCCGCCATCCTAAATCCTTAAGGTATGGCAATATGTGTACATCTCTTCGTCGGTTGAACACGAATCTAACACATGAAGTTTGAAATGAAGAACATCAGGGATATCAATGTAAACTAAACAACAGTAATCAAAATGTGGCAATCGGTGGAGGTTATTAACAGTTTCCTTGTTTTATAGGCCAGTATCCCTTTGTTTACTTTATGTAGATTCCAAGTTTTGCTAACTTTGTTCTAAATCTCATAAATTTAGTTTTGCCAAGAGAGATTAGATGACATTGTGAGCCCAAGGTTTTTGACTGTAGTCGAGAAGGGACATTAATATCTCCCAGTTCCCAGGGAACATTAAGTATGACATCAAGGTCAATCATGTTTACGAGCTTTGAGGAGCCTATGATAATGGCTTTACGTTTAGCACAGTTTAAGACAAGGTGATTTTTTTCGACCCAGTCAGATATTGAGGCAACATCTTCATTTATTTTTCAACCAATGGTGTCTCCAAGGTCTAGCGGGAGATGATTAATTTCCAAGTTGCACTCGTAAAGTAGATATTTACAGTAAGTACTTAATAGTTTTTGGAAGATTAAGTGGGTACATAGAAAAAAGCGAAGGTCCGAGTACCGATTTTTGAGGTACTCCACAGGTTATAGCATTCCATTTTGAAATGTTTCCCTACGAGTTTTCCCTACGAGCTTTGCGGCCCCCAACGAGATAGCTGTGAAACCAGTTCAGTTACGAGCCGGAAAAATTTAAATTTTCTGCAGCAATCTTGGGTGAATGACCCGGTGAAATGCTTTGCTAAAATCATATAAAACTAGCCAGGTAGCTATTTTCTTATCAGTGGTATACCGAATATCATCAATGACTTTTAACAGGGTGGATTGGGTACTAAAGCCCTGCGGAACACCAGATTGAAATTGGTCCATAACCTTATTAACAGACATGTAATTTGTTACTTGCTGGTATGAAATTTGCTCTAGAATCTTGGATTAGCGCATAATTGGGCGGTAATCCGAGGTAGAAATTAGATTTTTAACTTTCTTGATCGGCCGAACGAAAGCCGTTTCCCAAAACGAAGCACATGCGGAGAAGGAGAGTGAGAAAGTAAAAATATCTAGGATGGGGGGCATGATAACAGTTATAGGTTTTTTATAAGGTCAGTGGGAAAGCATCAGTCCCCGTGACTTTGGATTTGGAGCATGCCAGTAATTCAAGCAGTGCGTCAGGCATAACCTGCTCAAAATAAAAGTTGGCGTACTGAACCTGACTTGGGAATCTAAAAGATAAACATTTAAAGTCTTGGAGGGGGGAACTGAGCAGAAGTAACTGCTAAGTTCGTCTGGTGAAAGGTTCAATGGCATTGAATGTTTCTTGTAGGGGATAAGTCCAAGTTGACGTAGCAGCGAACAGACTTGGTAAGGTTAATGTTGGTTAGGTAGGTCAAACAAGAGGAATAATAGAAACGCTTTGCTTGGGTAGTTAAAGTTTTAACTTTATTTCTAACAGTTGTACATTTTTTATAATATTCAACATTTCCCGAGCGGAGATAGGTCCCCCTAAGACGATTTCTTATGACGGATTCGGCACTCCGTGAACGCAGGAAACGGGCAGAGACAATGGGAGGGCGAGCAACCCCAGCAAATGCAGGTCTACTGTGTGTATTGACCGTGCCTAGAGCCTAGCCAATTTGACATATCAGGGTTTCAACCTTTTCCAAATCTTCAACCGGAACTCCATGAATTTCTATGTATTTTTTAAGGGAGTCCTGTTCTACATAATCAATGCGCACTTGGAAAATCTCATTCATGGTGATAAGAATGAGATCTTCCATGATGGAGTCATTCATGATGACAAGAGTTTCGGTATGCTTACATAGAGTAGCCTGCGTTTGGGTTACCAACTTTTTAATTTCACACTGCTCACTTAGAATAGGTTTCATGCGATCCAACAGGTCAGCCAGCACCGCAATATCGCCACAGATGAATCACTTGAGGCAGAAGCCACGAGGGGTTTCATCGAGGTATGTTCTCTTCAAGCCGCACGTTAGTCGGAGGGACACGAACAACAATTTCATACCTTCTGGAGTTCTCCAAGCGTTTGCAAATCCTACGCTAGCATCGAAACACATTTGGGATGGTAGAATTCAGTACAAAGGCGCAGTTGAGGGCCTTTTTTTCGCGTTTCACGGATTGAAAGCACTTCGGGCAGTTAGGTATTGCGTCACTCACACAAGAAGAGGAGTTCTCGGAACAGAACTGCTCACTACGAAGGCCAAGGGAAGACTCAAATTGGTCTACCGAAAGGTACCGAAAGGGAAGACTCAAATTGGTCTACCGAAAGGTATTGTTTTATTTCCTTTAGGCTATATTAGACATTTTTTAGATTCTTTCCTAATTTTTCATTATTATAATGGTGGAAAATTTCCTGGTGTTTGACTACCACCCTAGAAAGGTTCATTTAAAAATTGATGACTGGATAGCAATTATATTGATGAAAATGAAAGTTAATATGTGTAGGCTTTGGTGTACTACTTGAGTTACAAACTTTTTCAGCTTCCCGAAGAAATTTTCTTGGTATTTTTCTTATTAAGCTTTTGTTTAGCCCTTGATGGTATTGTAACCAGAAAATTGAGCTAGTTTTTAAGCTCATAACTGTGGTATTTGGCTGCCAGAACCACTAAAAACGTTCGAAGGGATAACGGTCTTATAGAGAGAAATATTGATGCGGAGTTTGATAGCGCTGGATCGAGCGGATTGCGAGCCTTCGCCACGGAGGCGATAGCGATAGCTTGTGTGAGACGTTATCACATTCTCTTAACCCGTCCAAGAGTTCATAGTATGGCACCCTAGGAATCATCAGACAATTTACTTCATACGTGTTAAGTATTACAGGCTGAATGATCTATTAATGCTTATTATTTGTAACCGCATTGTGTTTTTATAATACGATTTCATCGCTAGCCGCGTCAGCTACTGCATGAGGGTGCATTCGTCAAATGTAGTGACGACCTTTGCTATGCTCCATTTTATTACTTATGAGTCTCCTTCTCTTCCTTTTGTAATCATTCATTTGTTCACTCTACTTTGTTGCTATTTGATGCGTCGGTGGACGAAAAATACGCGAAGGCAAGGGCGGTGGAATGTTTTCCATTGCCTGTACCCGTGGTTTCGCCTACGGCTGTGAGTGAGTTAGGGGACAGATGTTGTGTCTGCTGAGCTACTTCAAATATCAATGTGATTTATGTAACCTCCTCGTTTTCATGTTCTAACTTCTACATAACAGGCGAAAATCCTGATATAAGTCACAGTAATCACTACCGTCAAAATGGCATTTAGTGAACAACATGAATATTAATGATGAAGACGTAATTACATATTTAATGCAGCCACTAAGAAAACACATGTGCATCATCATGAAAACTAGGTACTTGTGCCACATTATTATTTGAAGTTAGCTGTCAAAATTCATTTGATTATCTACATAAACATCGACATGCTACCCTGAGAGCAACCACATTGTCGTGTGGCATGGGGATGTTAGAACATTAGCCGTGTAAAGATGTAAGGGATAAGGTTTGGGAAATGAAATTGTGACGTGTATAATGGGAGTGTATTTAGTAGAGCTCAATTTTTATTGCGGGAGGAAAGAACGAGATTTTGTACCAATCTATTTGGAAAATTATCTCAGTTATTTTATCCCTTTTGTTGGACCTAGGGATGTAGTGAGGCGACGTGATAATATTCTCTGTTTCGCTCTGAAACACAACAGTTCTGAATTTCTCAAGCAACCTAAACCTAGCTTGTAGCCTCCGAGTATCAAGGGGCTCCCACCTTAATCCCTGTAAAAGTTGTGAGACACTATATATTCGCTCGTAGCAGTTTTTAGCGAAGCGTGCAGCTTTTATTTGCATTTTATTCATTTTATGGTTAAATCTTTATGACCAGTATCCAAGCTGCTCGCAGCGTATTCGAGGTGTGGTCTAATCAGAGCGAAGTAGCATCCTTCTTTAATTTTTCGTTTGAGAACCTTCTTACTATATGCTTGACAAAGCCTATTTTTTGATACTGTGCCGAATATGTTTTTTATGTGTGTTCCTCACGATATATCAGAAGTTAAGGTAATTCCAAGATATTTTACTGTGCCATGAGATTTTATGTTTACTCCACCCACAGTGTAGGTATGGCATTTTTGTGATGATTTTCGCAGGAAGTGAACTGTGGTGTATTTGCTGATATTTAATTCTAACCCCCACTCCTGGCACCACGAGTGAACATTGTTCGGGTCAGATGACTGAACTTCAAAGGCCGCGTATTCGATTATTTCACGGTAGATATACTGTATCGTCTGCAGATAATTTTAGGATGTCATGATGGAAGAACGCAAGCTGGGTTTCGCAGGACTTGCTCTTTTGGCAGCCATGTTGACTGCTATGTAAGAAGTTATTATTATCCAGAAGTGTCATAATATTGCTTATGAAAACATATTCGAGGATCTTGCATAAAAGTTATGTTAACGATATAGGCCGGTAATTTCCTGGGTTGCTTCTATTTCCTCTTTTAAGTATCGGTGTGACATTGGCTATTCTCCAGTTTTGGGGTACCTTGCCTTCGGATGATAATTTGATAAATATAATTTTTTAGAATAGTGAAATCTGTGGCGCTAACTCTTTAAGCACGCCTGCAGGTGCCCTTTTTTGGACCTGGAGACTCGTTACTTTTAATAGAACGCAGTTGCTTAGTCATTCCATCACGTTGAATTTTTATGTAAGCCATTGACTCATTAAAGTTTGGAATTTCGAAATTGTGTATTTGGTCACCCTTAGTTTTGTAGTAGGACATAACTATTATAATTTTATTTATATGTGTTCTGACATAGTTACAAGGTTCATTCATTCTACAGTATTTAAATATGGTAATAGAACTGGCATCTAAATGGAAATAATTGTATTTGTATACCTTGAGAGTGAGTTGGCATTCAATGATGGAAAAATATTTCCTACATGCAGTAAAGGCAGTATGGTACTTCTTGTGTAGAAAATTATTTACCACGCTAGTGTTGATTTGTAATATGGCTATTGAAAATTCTATTGAAAATGAGTTTAGTGGTGAAGGTGGCTATCAGAAGTGGCTGAAGGGTAACACAAGAGTAGTGCCAGAAAGATACTGTATAATGTCTATTGCTTGTAACAAATAATGAACGTGTTCCCAAGTACAACTTTCTGATCTTTTATTTTAACGAAAGGATGAAAATTTCATTAAACCCTGCAGAAACTAGACTTCTCAGAAACCCTTATATTCACTAAGGATGAAACTTTTCTTTATTTAAATAACCTAAGTATTTAATTTATTTCTGTTTCACATTTCTTAGTGAAATATTTAACTATTTTCGTACGTGTTTGAGTTAATGTTTTATTATTGTATGATGGTATAGATGCGCTCCTCTTTGTTGCATTCACTTCAAGGTATATGGACTGACGGGGTGACCTCGGGATGACGAGGACAATTGATATTTGTTGCAACCAAAATGATTAATGCAACTACCACGAATAGTTGGCGTCATCTGGAGGATTGACTTAAGGTCGTTCAAAATAGATTGTATTCTTTTCTCGATACAGGTCTTCGCAACGTATTCAAATTCTTCTTTAATGTGCTTATTTTGGAGTATTTACCGTGGCGTTGACATGCATTGTTCCTTTATTAGATTTTACGGTGTTTGCATTCTAAGTGACGACTAGCACCGCAAGCAGCAGGGTAGTAAATGCTCTGTAAGTACATAAATGGCGGTTTTGTGATAGAAGTGGTTGCGAAGACCCATATCGTCAGAGCCCTGGATGGATCGAATTGAACGGCCATAAGGTGAACTTCATAGGATATGAAATTGAAAAGAGACGAGAGAGTATGTGTGTGTGTGTGTGTGTGTGTTTGTCGACGGAAAGGGGAATTCGTGGATGTAAGGATACATCCCATCGTAACACGCCACGGTAGGTCCTCCTCCCTCGTATGCTCCCCCATCCCGGCCCATCCCGCCCCTCCTTGGGTGTAGGCGGGTGGGTAGGTGGCTCGGAGGAAGGGGGCGTGTCCTTGGCGCGACGCGAGAGGTCTACTGACTCGTGTCTCCCGTGTTTGCAGGCAAGGTGGACGAGAAGGCGACGCAGCTGCACGCCATAGCGTCTCTCAAAGTGTTGCTGGACGCCACAAAACCGCCCGCAAACGGCGCCGCGGCGACGACGGCGTCCACCGTGGCCGTCGCGGGTGCCCCCAACCACCACCACCACCATCACCACATGATGTCGGCGGTGCCGGCGCCAACGGCGGCAGCCAATCAAGAGACTCAGCTGGCGACGGGCGTCGGGATGCGCGGCGGCCGGGAGCAGCCCAACGGAGTGGCCGGCAGCATGGACGCGGCGGTGAGTGGACAACATGATTTTATTTGATGATTGATTGATTAATTTAGGATCTCGCACTAATATCCAAAAGCGATTATTTCTGTGGTGATAATGTGCATACTTGGTAAATTGTGGCTGAAAATGATTTCGCAATTAAGTGTTATCAACCATTTCCGATCTGGAAGAATACTGTCATTATTTGTGAATGCGATGAAATAACAGGGACGCAATGTGAGACGATTGATCGATCTCGCACTTTTCGATGAGGAGATTTGAACAGCCGGAGATCACGTAAAAACTATTAAAATTAGCTTTCTTTCGGCCCAACCTGCTGTATTAGGTGTGAAAAAGTAATACCCTACAACTACATCAACGTCTTCTACCAGACAGGAAATCTGTAACAATATTAAGAGAGACAGACTACATCCTTGTGATTATGCAACTACTTATACGTGCGCGTACAGTGGAACACCGTACTATACGGGTGAACGGATGAGGACCTTATGCGTCCCGAGGCGATTACTTCTGCGTTTAGTGGTCTGCTGCTCAAAGAACGTTAGAGTTGCAGATAATAAAAACTATTTGCATGAAAATTCTTAGTTAGTGCGTGCAACGAGTTGGAATGGATGATAACCTTAAGTCATGTTCTAATTAATGGGGAATACGTGCTGCTATAAGTTACGACGAAATGAGTCAGAGTAATGATTCTCAGCGTAGATGGATTCGAGAAATGCATGGTGACTTCCTGATTCAGTATTTTGAGACATTGTAGAGGCTGGGACATATGGAATAATAGAATGCGTTTTGGTTTTGCGAATTTGCAACTAAACCTCTGCCTTCAAAGTTGTTCAGTTGAGGCTTACACTCTGCGGGAATCTACGGTTCTACGGGAATCCTTCCTGCTTGGTAATTTATTCATGTGGGTTTTTCATATATTCGTGGAGTCTATTTCACATTAATTTGACAATTGTCTCACATAATTTAAAGTTTAAAATTTTTGTGGTCTTTAAATAAACAAGATGTTCGATATCGCCTTACGTGCTCTTGGGGGTGAATTTGTAGAGGTAATACTGTGGTTAGTCGCGGTATAATAATAATTCATTTATTCCTTATAAAACATGCTACAGAAGAATATAAATAGTTCATTTCATCACAAAGCATCCCTGAGAAAAATATTTATGTTTTGGGGTTAGCGACTCTTTAAGTACATGTTAGTCCAGTAGGAAAATATTAAGATAAAATACCAAATATATTTTAACTTGGTCGATGTGTTACGAAGCACAATCTCCCTGTAAACTGCTGGAACGATGGAATGGAAAGTAATTGAATTCAAGTCATGAAAAATATTTTGTTTTCATTATTTAAAAGAATACAATACACTTAGGGGTTCATATGTAATTTTATTCGTATACGTTAAGTAAACATTCTACATTTTCATCATTTAATAAACAATTACACAATAATATTTTAAAATTATATTCAATATTTGCCTTTGAAATATTAGGTAGCAGAGCACAAAATATTTTAGGTCCCAAGTATTTATAGTAATATCAAAACTATTCCATCTTCGGCCTATGTATACCTAATGTATGATCATTTCGTAGTAATTATGATCTTGGCTCAGTTAATTCACTACCATGGGTAGAGAAAATTTTAGTGCTTTGAAAATAAATAAATTTTCATACTACAAAATGCTAAGTGTTTTGAAAATGGGAAATCTGTATCACTAGGCATCCGCGTAATTACCCTTTATATCATTTCCGGAGCTGTGAGCAAAGGTTTGACATTTACAGAATTGGCTCCACCCCAGCAAGTTACTATATCCCAATCTTGAGTTTACAAAGTCATAGTGAAAAATTTTCAAAACAGATGATGGGCATGAGTACATTCTCAAGTAAATTTTTCGTAACACAGAAATTAGCTCTGATTTTAAATGAAATGCATGCGTAGCCCCCAGTTGACCCGTGGGTCGATATATGTTCCTAAGTATTTGAAATTATTAGCTTGCTCAATTTAAATGCATTCAGTACAGCACGTTACATTATAATTCATCCATTTGTTACATCTACAATAAAGACCGTTTGGTTGTATGTTTGCGGTTTTTAGATTAAGTATAATATATTTAGTTAGTTTCTCAACTGCATACAGTTAGTTGAAAGCCAGTATTTCGGCTTGTTCCAGTCATTTTGCATTTGACTATGCAATCCACTCACAACAGCGGAGAAGCATCAAGCTGTATCTTCAGCATATGAATTGGATTCTTGTGAAAACTAATAAAATATTCACATATAGTAAAAATAATATGGACCCTAACGCTGAAATCTGTGGAACTCGACCTGTGAGATTATTCGTCTGACTGAAACAATTTGGAATCCTCAGACATTGATGCGTGCATCTACGATAGCTTCTGAAATAATCGTGCGGAACACCCTTAATACCAGTTGCTAATAGTCTCAAGAGTATATGATAATTTACTGAATTAAAAGCTTTAGTTATGTGTATTAATTACCCAGCAGCCGTGTTTGAATTATATAAATATTCATTTATATTAGAAACATTTGTAAAAAGAAATCCTTCTGTCTATTTACCATTCTGAAACCAGTTCTGATTATAACTAACAAGTGTCTATTTAAACAACTGAATATGTTTAAGAAACTTAACAGTCTACTTTAAACTATTTCTTCCATTATTTTAGAATATTAAGGCAGTACTATTATTTTCCGATAGTTATTAGTATCCATTCGATCACCTTTTAAAAAAATTGGGATAACAATTGCAGTTTTGAGCTGGTCTGTAAATATCCCAGTTTACATGTTTAGATTTGCAGTAAAAGTTTACAGGAAGGAACTTACATATCTTCACACTCGCCTATTTGACAATAACCAGGGGGTGTTGTCATTTCCCATTGATTTATTAGGCATTAACTCTGATATTAATTTACCATCTTCTGTTTCATCAGTCGGAGAAAAAAATAAAGACTCTCTTCTATGAAGTCTATAAAATCCGTAATTCCGATCATGTGCGACATATTAGCTGTCAAAGTGTGCGTCATATAATGTAGAAATCTTTGCTAAATGGTCTTACAATTCTCAATGATTTCCAGCGATTTTGTAAGCAGACATCTATTTTTAGATCCTAGTTTTGTTACTTTTTCCTCAGTATGTTTTCCTTTAGTAGTCGTGTTTAAAGTTCTCCATTGATTTGCTGTATTATTGGCATTACTGTCGAACAGATATTTATAATGACTTTCTTTACATTGCTAAATATTCTATTCTAGATGTTTCCTATGTGATTTTTGGTGACGCATTTTTTACAGTAAATTACACAGAATGAGTCTACTGCTAAAAGAATCCATTGTCCATGGTTTGATGTGTTCATATTTCTTACAACTGTTGTCCACAAAATATGCTTGACTAATTCACACATTCTTTTTTTTATTGAAAATTCTATAGGCGTAATTTACATTATGTTGCAAATACATGTCATCCCAACTTCAACTTGCCAAAAGATTTTTCAATCGATCAAAATTAATTAAAAGTTTAATCTTTCAAGATTACGAGTACATTTGGGGTTTGTAGGGTATGTTGATGTTAAGTTGGAACTTAGTTAAATCGTGACCTGTCAAACCTGCTTACCTGTCTATGTTGTAATATCAGTATAAGTAAAATTATCTGGGATTCTACATAAAACGTACTATGTTTCTCTACTTTTTAAGGTTTTGGTCGGACTTGTGGATCTTGTCAAGTCCATGGTTTTATATACGTAAACATGTCTTTGTCTTGTTAGATACAGACGTTGATAACACCAATCAATGAGGTTCCTCTCAAATGAGTTAGAAAGAGATTCTTCCAAATCTTGTATAAATGAATCGATTAGAGGAAATGATGACTGTAAATTTCAATCAACGCTTTAGATAAAAAGGATATTAGCTCAGTTGCTTATTTGATCACACCAGCTAACTAAAACGTGTAAACATTATTTTTAAAACCAGCGAGCTTATGAGCAACATACACAATGACACCTCCAACTTCTTACTATGGTTAATTTTAGAAAAAGTCGTATATCCAGCAAGTTGATACGCTAATGGTTCACAATCATTATTAAACTTTTCTAATAGACCTATGATATTCGGTTTTTGTTGTGTACTGCTTAGCTATAATATAAAATAATAAAAATTTGACCTTAAATATTTAGTGTTTTGATGCAGCATATTATATTTTCAAAACTTTCATACAGATTAATCTGAAGAACTCATATCGGTAAAATTTAATTTAAATAAATGGTGCGCATCAATTTCGTTTAGGTCGCCCAATTTACGTAAGGCAAAAACAGACACATTTTCCACTTTTCTCCCCTCTATTATTCCCTCTCTGATCCAGAGATATCTTCAGTTAGTCAAAAAGTGCAAATACCTCTTAAATTAAAAGTTTGGCATTGACCCCGCGTACAATAGCCCCTAGCGACCACCTGGGATATTGTATATCCGGCAGTCTTAAACATGTTGTTCATTCAAAATCCCACAAAAATCCGCAGATAAGGAGGATGCCACGGTAGTATTACCCACTATGGGTTCAAATCCCGGAAAAAGCAGATGGTTTTTCCTCTGAAACATTTCGCTCTTACGTACACTGACTCCGAAATGGCTATACCATGGCCAGTCCCGGTATCCTCATAGTTTGTCATATGTATTGAGGGTTGAACATATTCAAAAATGTATTCAGTAAACATGCCATTCATTTTCAAGTTAAAGTAATCAAATATAGCTAGATCATATAACAAGTTCAAATGGGCAAATAAAGCTACGGAACGGATTTCCAGAGGAATCCCAAGAGGGTGTAATGATAGCGATACAGAAGAAGGCAAGGACTGAGAGATATGAAGAGCACCAAGCCTTAAGTCATATATCATATGCGTAAAAAATACTAACACGAATAATAAATCGAAGAATAATTGAAGAGAACCTCCCGGAAAACCAAATTGGTACCAGGGAGGCCATACTAAGCCTTAGAGTAATGGTACAGAAAACAATACATGCTAACATGCCATTGTATGTCACATTCGTGGACCTGGAGAAAGACTTCCACAATTTTGAGTGGAACAAGATGTTCAGACTTGCTGGAAATACTCGGAATGGATTATGACGGCTAAAGAGTGACCCACCAACTATACAAGAAGCAAGTCGTCACAATGCGAATGGGAGACGGAAGCCAGATAGAAGCTAACATTAACAAAGCAGTAATACAAGGATGCTCTCCCCACCACTGTTCATGTATGTACTTGGAGGAGTCTTTAAGGAATGCACAAGAAATTGGACTAAGCGGAGAAGAAATAAACACGCTCCGCTTCGCAGATGATATCGCAGTCATAGCTGGAATTTTCGATCACCTTCAAAAGTCACGTAAATTGATGGACCTAGTTCTCTAAGAATACAACATGAGAATAAATAAGACGAAGGCAAAAATTGTCGTATGCGGACGAGGAAAGCTGAATGCAGAAGTCACGCTGAGAGGAGAGAAATGAGAACACACGGATTTCTATCTCGGAAATACCATCACGTGGGACGGAAGAAGTGCAACGGATATCAAGCGGAGAATAGCCCAAGCTATGAAGACTTTCATTGGAAAAAAGACACCTGCTTTGCTGAAAGAAGATAAGACTACAAACCAGGAATACAGGAAACAGTATGTGAAAACCTTTGTGTGGAGCGTTGCACTTTATGGATCGCAAGCATGGACCATTGGACAAGCCGACCAGAGCCGACTAGGAGCCTTCGAAACGTAGTGCTGAAGGAGGTTGCTGAAGATAAAATGTACGGATACAATAAGAAATGATGAAGTGTAAGGAAGAGCAGAGGAGAAAAGGATGATATGGAGCACCATGCAGAAAAGAAGACGGATTGGAAGGGAATAGGAAGAGATGCCAGGTGGTTAGTGAATTAGAATTAGATAGGGAAGGGGAAGGGCTGCAGTCAACCAATCTTTGAATTGAGCGACCAATGGTGATGACTATATCTTTAGAAAGAAAAGAGTCAGTAAAATGGAGATAGTGACTGCCAAACAGACATTTTTCGCACTGACATAAACTCCTGTCCATCAACTGCACTAGTTCACCATGGCGAAGATGCTAGGAGACGCAAAGGCCCTCAATCAGTAATCTGTTTAATCTTATCGTGTACCTATTCCAATTTTTTTTCCATTGCCTCCACTTTTCTTGGCTTTTATTTCCTAACTCCTCCCGCTAAACGCCATTTCGTCGGCTTGGTAGCGCTGCACAGTGGTCCATGTAAACACATAGCTTGGGCTATTCTCCGCTTGATATCCGTTGCACTTCTTCCGTCCCACGTGATGGTATTTCCGAGATAGAAATCCGTGTGTTCTCATTTCTCTCCTCTCAGCGTGACTTCTGCATTCAGCTTCCCTGCTTCATCCATCCAAGTTGGCCATCGTCCAAAAGGTCATCCAATCTAAACCAAATTAGGTACCTATAGGAGTTTTAAGTAGCTGATCACGAATTTGAAGTCTAAATTTGCGAAATATAAATAGGATTGGGAATACTTTTGCGCATTCCAAAGACAGCGGTAATATCATTTTCCATTTAATTTCTCGAAATGGCTACAATAAAAAAATATCAGTTATCTCATAACATGTGCAGATATTTAACTTGATAAATTGTACAGACTGACCAATTTGAAGGTACTGTAGTGCTTGTGATACTCACAGATCACTCAATGCTAAGATAACGGCGAAAGATTTTTAAAAATGTCTAGTCACCCTCGCAACAATGCACGCCTATATGTGGAAAAATTCCTGCATCCCATCGATTTTTATCGATTAATATCAGTTCGTACGATTGTAATATCAAGACCAAACTATCAATATACTTAAATGAAACCTATCTACATTGACTTGAGACAGTAGCATTACATCAAATACATTTTTAAATAAGAAAAACGCATTTTATTGCGCAAGAGAAAAATTAGTCTATAATGCTCACTCCCGCTTGACATTTTTTCTAAATTCCGTTTTTTCCAATAGCTCCCGCACATGACCTCCGATGATCGAAATTTCTTTATCATTTGGTAGATAATGCTTTCTTCTATTCGTTGGACTAGGTGCGATCACGCAGTTATGTGCAATTCTTGACTTAGGTACACTTTCCCAGCCGCATATGCCGCATTCACTGCACCAAAAATGGCACCAAAAATGGCGCCAAAAAATAGCACACATGGCACTTTTGCCCTCTCGTGATATATATGAAATGCTACAACTTTCTTTCTCCTGCTGTTTCCAGTTTTCACAATGTAGAGCGTTGAGACAGGTCCGATTTTATCGGCTCCGAAAAATGACGCTCTTGTTGCTGTACTCGTACTAAGCACAACCTACCGCGGCCGCGGTCGTTTCACACAGCCCAGGAGCGACCGGTCTGCACCTAATTACCTGCTAGCGTCAATTTTGGATGTGGTGGTCTCTTAACTTCGATACCCATCACTCTATTGACCCCGAATAAGTACTTTTTTTCGATGTATGGCCAACTTTTCCGGGTACCTGGACCACTGTGTGCCGGTTTACACGTAACATTTGGCGTCGAGATCGTAAGCAGTTTTGTTAGGTTGTGAAATTACGTACAGTGACGAAAAATTCCTTTTGAGCATATAATTGGGTGAACCAAATTGCATGTGCATCATTCTATGGAATGTGACTTGGAACTTGGAGATGAAGTTACGGACAAAAGAATGATTAGTCAATAACCATCAAAAGATACTGTATTTCCAATCGTTCAATGCGACGTATTCAGCTAATAAATAGGTTGGTCTCGCTTGTAGCCTTTCAAAAAATGTTTCATTGGTAATAACTTGTCAGCCCATATTTAGGTGATCTCAACGTACTCTGGCGAGATGTTGTGGAACTTCATGATGAATGTTCCATGGAAAAAATTAGTTATGTCCGCTTGGTACTTTATTGCAACGACTCGTTTCGTCGCTAAAGCTTCGTCATCAAGTACAATGATTATGGGGGAAAGAAGGCAGCCTTGTATAACATTTGGAGATAGGGGGTGGGAAAGGTAAGTTATTTCAATGAGGAAGGAAAGAACAACAAGAAAGAATCCCAGAACTGGACGTCGTTTGTCACATTGCTTCTGCCAACGGGCACGAGTGTCCCTTAGTTCATAAGATATTCAACAATGTTCAGCAGAAGAAAGCTGTCGCGTCGACTGAACTCGGAAAACAAGTCTGTGACAAAGTTATGAGTGAAACTTCCTTTTGTACGGAAACAAACCCATAAACCTGCGAAGTGTGATTCCGCCAAAGATCGATTTAACCTCAGCTTAAATTCTCCCACCAAACTCAAAAACTAACTCAATCAGACTCGACGAAATCGACCAGAGCTCGCGATCCGGGATATATGAGATAAAATGCGACTCGTTTGACTCTTTGTGTGTTGGCCAAACGGGGAGGAACTTCAAGATACGAGTCAAATAACACAAGAGATGCTTTCAAAACAAGCACAAGAGGTCTCTAATTGCCAAGAACCTAATTGATGAAGGACACCAGACCTCCTAAATCCCCAAAATTCTGGCGTTGGAAGACAAAGAACGGCATCTTGACGCACTCGAGCACTGGAAAATTATCAGGAGGGAAAGAGGAAGTAATCTCTTGAATAAAATCGACTTTCAAAGTTTTTCCTCCATACTCTCTCTCCTACCCTGAAACCTCGACCTCAACCTTTCCACTCCTTCTTCCCCCTAGCACCTCACATGTCCCTTGTCTTTCCTTCCTCATGCCTTTCCTTCCTTAAAAATAACTCTTCCACCACCCTCCACTATCCTCTCTCAAAACGGTTTATAATGCTGTCTTCTTTCCTCCATAATCATTTTACCTATTAACGAAGCTATATCGTCGAAACGTGTCGTTGCAATAAAACATCTAGTGGACATTATAAAGGTTTTTATTTGTACGTAAGGTGATTTGAAGGTGATAAAATGTTTTACTATATCAATTGTTTGTTTCGCTGATTATTTTAAAACGATCCCCGGCGATGAAATCCCGTTTGGCCGATGACACAATCTCTGCCTCTTAAGACGAACTGTAAAACCCATCAACGGATGAGCCTCTCGACGAGACCTTAATTTCTAATGCATAAGAGGGAAGCGAGCGCCGCGAGTGTCTCCTACATTATGAATCGCATCCAAAGCATCAGTTTGTGGACATGTGATCAAGAAGGGCGTTTCCCGCATAAATATGAATCTCTATGAGCATCGGGAGCGTAGTTGGGTCCTGATTCCCTTCTAGTGGCACTTTGGAGGACCAACTTCAGTGAATTGAAATCGCTCGCTCATTTCGGTGAAGCTAGAATTTATGTGGCTCTTATGGAGCTCCACCCGAGAGATGCAAATCGTTCCTCCGTTACCATATTTGGGGTTGTAATTGTTATTAGTTTGATCTAATTTGTTTCTCCAAATGTTTATTTTTGCACCTGGCGGATTTTTCTGCGCATTAGGTTTTAGATTTTATCTTGTTTTAATTGTATTTTACTTTTTTAAACTATAATGATCCTGATGCAAGGCTATTGCGAGTTTCAGGCCTCGGGTATCTCTCCGCGTGTTGTCTTTTAGCGACGACAGTTTCTCCTGTCCTCCTACTGGCATCATCAAGTGCTGATGCAGGTCATGGTCCGTCCCTTAGTAGTCAGGTCCCATCCAATGGGTCTTTCTAATTGGCTGTCTGCATTCCCTCGCTTTCTGGTGTGGAGACACTTACCAAATGTAGACATGTTGTAGCCAGGTGGTAGTCCAGGTTGTAATTGTTCGGGTGCTTAGCAATTTTAAAGGCCTCCCGAATCAGCCCAGGGAAATAAACGTCTTTCGTTATATGAAAATTTCCATCCATTGTAGTCAACACTGTAGACAGGCTCCGACCATTTATGTTCGGCGACGGCAAAGAGATGGAACTAAACGCCGCTGAGAGCTTCGTATCGGCTGATGCAGATCTGTTGTGAGTAGTTTGGACTGCATAATAATATCCAGTTTCATAAGGCTAGATCTATTAAAAAGTTTTTCCGAACTTCGGGAATGTAAAATATATACTTTTCCTTTAAATGAGTAGATATTTGAACCATTTGTAAGAGGGTCATATCCGCTGGACGAAAATTAAGGAATAGTTTTCGTCCAGCAATGCCCACGCAGTTGTTGAGGGCGGTGTAGAGTATTCCTCTGGGAAAACCTCTGTGCATGTGATCCCTAGCTCGCGATTGTAGGATAGATACCATTCAGACTCAAGGAAGGATTCGAACTCAGGATACTTTGGAGGGCAGGGTAGGCTAGCTGTATCACCGGACGTCCAAAGCCGGCAATAATCAATTTCCTGAAAAATAAGCCATGAACTACTTCACTATAATAACCAGCATGTTTTCCCAATAAAACCACTAACTTGTGGTAAAATCTTAACCTATCTGTCCTATTTTATCGCAAAATATTCATTCGAAAGCATTGTTCACTAATCATCATCATCATCCACAGCTCTACAGCCCGGCGTGGGCCTTGGCTTCCTGTACAAAATGTGCCTCCATTCATTTCTTCTTTTTGCTTTCTCCCTCCATCTCGTGACTCCCATTGCCTTCAAGTCTTCTTCTGCATCCTGTAGCCATCTCTTCCGTGATCTACCGCTCTTCCTGACCCCTTCCATCTTACTATTTAGAATTAATTTTGGCATTCTTTCGATTCCCATTCTTTCTACATGACCCAACCATGTCAGCCTTAGTGCTTTGGAGAATCTAACTATGTCTTTTTCTTCTAGATTATCATTCATCTCCATATTCATTCTATTCCTCCATCTCTCTCCTACTTTAATTGGGCCATAGATCCCCCGTATTATCTTTCTTTCAAATTTCCTAAGGATTTCTTCATCGTGTTTTGATAGAATCCACGTCTCAGCCCCATAAGTTACTACTGGTCTTATCAGGGTTTTATAAATCTTCAGTTTTGTGTTCCTAGACAGCAGAGTTGATTTGAGGAGAGGTATATTCGCAAAATAGGCTTTGTTGCCTTCCATCACTCTGTTGTTGATTTCATCAGACACTTTATTTTCATTATTTAATATGACTCCCAGGTAAGTAAATTCCTTGACCCCCTTAAACTCATAACTTCCAATTCTTATGTTTTGCAGGTCTCGGGTGGCCTGTGAAGATGACATTTTCATATATTTGGTCTTCTCTTCATTGATTCTGAGTCCCAATTCTTTTACCAGTGTCTTCTAAAGTACTAAGCATTTCCTCAAGATCAGTCAGATTACGTATTATTAGTGCTAAATCGTCTGCATATGCAAATCTTTGTTTGGATTTATGCACAATAGTTCCTCTTAATTTCAATTCTTTCATAGCTTTATGTAAAGCTAAGTTGAATAAGACAGCTGGGAGTGCATCCCCTTGTCTCACACCTGAGGTCATCTTGAATTCTCTACTTACTCTACCCCCAATATAAGCTTTACATTGTGATTCTTTGAATGTCAATGAAACCAATCTGATCAATTTCTCTGGGATACCATAACCTCTAATAGCATTCAGCGTTTCAATCCTATTCACACTGTCAAAAGCTTGTTGAAAGTCAATGAATAGAATATGTAGATCGATATTGTATTCGTAGCACTTCTCCATTGTTTGCCTTACTGAGAATATTCTTCCAGATTATTTTCGGCATAGGTGCTCATTCGTTTTAGGAGAATAATAGTGAAAATTTTATATGCTACATTCAACAACGTGATGCCTCTGTAGTTTTTACAATCATATTTGTCACCTGTTTTGAATATTGGGCAAATAGTACCTGTCTTCCAATCTTCTGGTAATTCTTCCGACTTCCATATAGTACAAACTAGCTGATGTAATGCTCCAATTAAATCCTGACCTCCAAATTTCATCAACTCTGCTGTCACTCCATCTTCCCCTGGTGCTCTGCCATTCCTTTGGTTTCCAACACTTTCATATACCTCTTTTTCAGTTGGAACGGGCACTTCCTCGTCTATTCTGAGAGTTTGTATTTGCTCTTCTATTTCTGGCGTTGCTTCCTTGTTGTACAATTCATCAAAATATTCAGCCCATTTTTCCAATATCTCAATCTCCTCTCCAATGACTGGACCATTTTTATTTCTACAGGAGTGCAATTTGGTTTATACCCTTGATTCATACATTTTACTGCTTGGTCGAACTTTTTGCTTTCACTTGCATTATTGAGTTCCTCTATATGTTCTATCTGTGTTTTTAAAAATTCCTTTTTCTTTTTCCTTAGTATTTTATCTGCTTCTTTCCTACTCTGTCTATACCTCTCTCTATTTAATCTGGTATCCCTTTGCAACATATTACATCTATTCCTATTCTTTTCTTCTATTGCATATTTAAAATCGTCATTAAACCACTCTGCATTTCTTTTTACTTTAGTTTTAAGCATTATGTCCTTTGCAGTCGATAAATGGATTGTTTAATTCTTATTCATTGCTTTTCCACAGAATTGTCCTCTGTCTGTTCTTCAGCACTCTCTCTCAACTTCCTACTTATTTCATCCTTGTACCTAGTAGCTTGCACAGGGTTTCTTAAAATTTCACTATTCCATTTACACCTTCTTGGCTTATTGGTTTTCTTCAAGAGGGCTAGTCGTTCTCTAAAATTAATTTCACTAAGTAGTGATCTGAATCGCAATTTGGCCATCGTGCAGCAATTACATCTAATACAGAAGACGAGTGTCTCCTAGATACCAGCGCATGATCTATTTGATTCGCCATTCCTGTTCTTGGATTTTTCCATGTACCTTTATGTAAGTTTTTGTGTTCAAAACAAGTGCTTTTAATTATCATGTTGAATGACAGAGCAAACTGGCAGAGTAGCTTTGCATTTTCACTCGTCACATCATGTAGGGAGTATCTTCCAGCCACAGAATGCAGGAAGTTTTCCTTACCAATTTTTGTATTAAAGTCTCCAAGAACCACAAGTGTATGATATTTTGCTGTTTTTGGGCATTCTCTTTCCAATTTATCATAAAATATTTGCTTTTCATCTTCTGGACTGTCCTCAATCGGGGCAAGGGCTGATATAATGTCAACATTACGGAATTTTCCATTTATCGTCATTTTACTCAGTCTGTCTCCTAATGGCTCAAACTTTATCAGACTCTTCCTCGCCGTTGCATTAATCATGAAGCCAGTCCCATACAATCCGGCTCTATGACTGGGACCACTGTATAACACGGTAAAATCCTTTTTATCAATTCTCCCATTTCCTTCCCATCTCACTTCCTGAAGGGCTATAACATCCAATTTATATTTAGACATTTCATCTGCTATTTCCATCATTTCCCAATTTGTTCACTAAGATGATTTATTATTTAAGATTTAACTCCTGATTTTCATTACTCAGATCTTAGATTCACTTCCTCTCCCAGATTTGGTTTTTGAGGTGAGAATATTTATTTTCGTTTAAATTATACCGTGTTGACCTAATGTCAACTCGACACCTATTCTATCCTGTAAAGTCACTAGTCAAATAATAAACGATAAGGCCAGTTATCACGGTGAATCATTTACTTCACTGAAGATGGTTCTAATTCATTCCTTTCCATCGTATTTTCACATTTCGAAAGTCTTCTGGAAGTGGACTCGTTTATTCTCGCCAAATAGCAGTCTCGCCTCGAAATGTCAACTTTTGTCTGGAAAGCAAGACGAGGCTTGAAAATAGACCATTTAGTCTTGAGTGTTGCGGCAGCACTAATGCTGCGCGGAGGAAAGTGGAGAATCACTCCATAGGATCAATCATCCAAGAAGCTTGCTTAAAACGACGGCAATACATGGAATTCTGAGGCGAGAGAACTATATTGAAGGAAGGCGGACGGGGTGGGTCGTGTCGTGGTGGACCGGGTCGTGAAAAAATGTGATTATTGTTCATTTTTAATAAATGTTGTTTTTTATACACACTAATTTCGATTAACTTTTAATTTTTAACATAAATTACTTGTTTTATTAGACATATAGGGTAAAAACAATTCCAAAAGGTCCGTACAAATGAAGTTATCATAAAAAACGCTTATATGTCAAGTATCTGCTTGAAAATTTATCCCTCTCCACCACTTCACTAATTGTAGACAGCTGAATTTCTGTCTCACTCTCCCTCTCTCTCAATTTTTGTAAATAAAGTCCAATTTAGGGAGGAGTAGATTAGGTTGGCCTCATCGATTTAACACTAATAACTGTTGCATCGGATGCAAAGCATAATTTATAATATGCTTCCAGATTAACTATTTGGCACCGAAGCTTACATACGTGAGATAGAATCACTCGAGCCATTGTTGTTTGCGTTTTGGCAAGTTTAGGCAATTACTTGTACAGTAATATCTTCCTCATGGAGTCCAAACTTCCCGCTATTAATATCAATGCCTCTTGTGGTCACTTTTTTTGTACTGCAACAGTTGTACGAAATTTGTTAGAAATATTAATTGCTTTTCAGGAGCTTCATCGATGCACAGAAAAATCAAAAAATAATTTAAAAAATGCCATTTGTGCAAGATGCCAAGCCATTATCATGCATGAACTGCATGTTTAACTAGAGTTTCATGAAAGTGGAAAAGGTCACCTTTTCCCGCCTTCTTTTTCTGGATCGGGATCACAGTGCGTCTTCAGTCCCATCTGAATTTGCAAATGCACCGAGTATCCTTCTTTGGCCCTAACCCCCCCCCCCCCTCGGAACACATATGCGTTTAAGAGTGGGGTAGAGAGTGGAATTTCGTCGCCAAAACGCTTGCTGACATCAACGTAGAGTGTTTCTGAGGCGCCGTAAGCCTCAGTAAGAAATATGGATTCGATGGCCGCATCCATCTTTCATTCTTTCTTTGCCCTCGTTTTGCGACGCGTAGCGCTTGACTGACGTGACGGGGAAAGAAAAAGCGTGTGGCGATACCCTAGTTGCTTGAGAAAACCAAAATTCCACATCGCATTCTGCCTCGAATGAGTACGTTTGTTTTATAAGAAAATAAACCTGCTTCATTGACTTTAAATAATTGATACGTCGCCATTTTTAGTGTAAAATGGTTTGGAAAAAAAGTGCTAAATGGTCTAATAAAAAGTTTTAGTCGTTAATTGTTAAGTACCGCCGATTAGACAATATTATCGCGAAGTTGTCTCTGGGAGAGCCGCAAGAAAATCCTCATTTTTGTTCGCTACGGAAATGAAGGAAAAATTCGTTTCAATAACTCCGCTAGCAATTGTGCTCATTTTACGACTGACTTAGGACTAGACTCCTCTCCACATCGTATCCTTAAAAGTTCAGTAAAATGTTGTGTTATTTTCTCATTTTCTCAGCATTTCCCGGTGGGACAGCTGTGAACTTCAGAGAGATATGACAAAGAGTGAAGTTTGATGCATATATTGCCTCATAAATGTAACATTGAGTAATCTCTATGTTTTAAAAATAATTTAATAAAATTACTACTCCCCGCATACTATCACACAGAATCGGATTTTAATGAGTTATCTTCATAATCCGTGAAAAAATCAAGTCAAAAAGGTTGAAGTATGCGTACATACTTTACGTACTTTACGGAATCAGGCCCAGTGGACCGCGCGATGTAAGGACCAAGGCTCTCCACTCTTCTCTTCTTTTGACAATTTCCCTCCAATCTTCCCAGGCCTCTATTTGCCGTAGATCCTCTCTTATATTATCCATCCATCTTTTCTTTGGTCTTCCCCTTGGTCTTTTCCCCTCCGGGCTCATGCAAATTGCAAGTTTAGGATATCGTTCATCGCTCATCCGTTCCACATGTCCTATCCATTCCAATCTCCTGCTTCTTAGTAATCCTACTATGGCGTTGTTTCGATAATGGTCATACAGTACCTGATTATATCGTCTTCTCCATTCCCCTGTTAATTCGTCTTGGACTGGCCCATATATTTTCCTAAGCACCCGCCTCTTAAATATTAAGAGTTTGTTTAGATCTTGTTTTCGTGTGCTCCAGCTTTGGCACCCATAGAGAACCACAGGGAGAATTAATGCCCTGTTAAATCTTATCTTAAGCTCTCTTGATACATTCCGAGACTTCAAAATATTGCTCAGAGCATGGAATGCCTTATTTCCAGCTTGAATTCTTGCTTTTATTTAGGCTTCATTTGATGCCTCTTCCTATAGAATTGCACCAAGATACTTAAACTCTCTCACTCTCTTATAATTTTCTTCATTTTTTTTATCTGTAAAACATCCGGTAGGCGATGCCTTCCTATAACCATGTTTCAGTTTTGTTTGGGTTTACTTTCAGGCCAAATTTCCCGGCTGCAGTTTGCAGTGTAAACATTACACTCTTTAAGTTCCTCCTGGGACTGTGACATTACTACCATATCATCAGCATAGGCTAAATTGGTAATATTATTTCCACACGATAATGGACCTATATGATTATGGTTATCAATTTCCCTCATGATCTTTTCAAGGACTATATTGAATAAGATAGGTGCTAGTCCATCCCCTGGTCTAAAACCAGTTTTTACAGGAAACCCTTTAGTTCTTTTATTTTCTAGTTTGATTAAATATTAATATATAAATATTAATTATATCAAATAATTCATTAGGTTCCTCTCCATTCAACAGTTCACTAAAATATTCCGACCATCTTCTTGCTATCTTCTGTTCTGCAGTTAGAACTCTTTCATCTTTGTCTTATATAAATTGTTGTTGCCTTCTTGTCCTATCTTTAAGAATCTTTATCTTCCTATGCAGCTCTTTGCTTTTATTCCCATGAAAATCTGCTTGTGATTCTTCCATTAAATCTTAAATGTATTTTCTCTTAACTCGTCTGAACGTCGCCTGGGTTCTTTTTCTTACTTCGTCAAATGCAGTCTTTTCTTCATTATATCTTCCACCTTGAATCCATAGCTCTTTCGCCCTTTGTATCTCTTTTAACGCTTCCACACATTCCTCGTTAAACCATATTTTTCTCTTCCTCACCTTTTTGGGGATTACTGTTTGTGCAGTTTTTGTTATTGTGTGTTTCAAACTGTTCCACATGTTCTCTACCTCTTCACAGTCTCTTATATTTGAAATTTCCCTTCAAAACGATTTGTCAAGGTAATCTTAAAACTAGTGTGTACGGGGCGTTCACTTAATTTATCACAGTCAAATACGGTAACTTTTTGCAATTTCTTAACTATCTTTGGTTTCCACTGAATTCTTACAACTATTTTGACTATAAAATCGTCAGAGCCGCATTCAGCTCCTTTATCTGTAGTTACATCAAGTACCCACTTCTTATATTGGGAATCAACTGCCACATGATCAATCTGATTTACATATTTACCATCTGGGGACACTCGAGTTCCTTTGTGTATGTTTTTCTTTTCAAAATTAGTGCTACTGACAAACATTTCTTTGGAGGCACAGAAATTTATAAATCTTATCCCATTGTCATAGGTCACATCATTTAAGCTGTGTTTTCCAATTGTGTCCATAAATATTTGTTCTTTCCCTAGTTTTGCATTTAAATCTCCTAAGATTATTTTACTGTACCCAGTCGGGACATCATTGAATACAGTCTGCAACTCTTCATAGAAGGAGTCCTTCACCGTGTCATCACTTTCCTCAGTAGGGGCATGGCAGTTAATGGACGCTAATCTATGCTTGGGCATGTCTAAAAGAAGTAAGGATAGTCTAGAGTTGATTGACTTAAAATGTACTATATTTGTTACTTAAACTTTTTCTAATCACGAAGCCCGTTCCCAGAGTATGATTTGGTTCAGATGCACCATAAAAGATTATCGAGTTCTTCATTTGTACAGAACCTGTTTCCGACCATATTATCTCCTGTGAGGCTACTAGGTCTACCTTGTATTTTTCTACTTCTCCAACCATACTTTGAGCTACGCCAGGCTGAAATAGTGTTCTAAAATGCCATGTTCCAATCTGTAAACCAAATTGAAGTCCATTATCTTGCCTAGTTCTGTTTCCAAAAGTTCCTGTCCGATTCCGAGGCCTTGGTGTGACGTTAGTCCCAATATGATTTTGCAGAATAGGTTGGTAGCCTATTGCCAACCCCCAACCTGAAGGACCAGGGAATTGATTTCGGAGTGTCCTTCTCCTAGGATATTGTCTTCACTACGACTTAAGGAGGCTATCCTACTCCCGATTCGACACAAGAGTTTCCTTCTCCTAGCCTTTGGGGTCCTCCCCTTACTTGTACAAGGCAGCTCAGGGTAGTGCTTATTTGATGGCGGCACTTACTCGCCATGACACAGCACCGTAATCGGGTTCATGTGGATTTTGATGAGTGCGGTCCCACCACAGGTTACCCTCGCTACACCCTGATGATGCTGCCGCCTCGGTCCGTGGCTGCTTATTCGGGTTACCCCTTATTCACAGCTGTCCAACATATCTGGTGGAACGTCCGCTATCCGCCACCTGCGACCCACCCAGTACTTGAGGCTCGGTTCCCCTGCTACATACTTTATTGCTGCAAATTTTTTAAATATGAAACAAAGTCTTTTGCACTTTTAATGCTACTATATTTTCTTCATGCTTCTGACGGCGGCACAGCGTCTTGAATAAGACTCAAATATTGCCGATTAAAAGGCCAGTGTAGTAACCTTGGTCCATAGCATCGATTGGAACTCGGCATACCCGGACGTTCGATCCCATTCCCAACTCCTGTTCCCTTGGGACTTTGTCACTGAGTATGTACTTGACGGAACAGAGCGGAAGTGGTAAGGACTTGATGTATGAACTGTGAGTACAAAGAAGAAGAGAAATAGAATGATACACACATAAGGATACATCTAGTTCCAATCTCTTCCCAATATTTTCCAGTCCACTCTCGCAATCCAATCCAATACAAGTGTCGGCGGAATGAACCCATCTCTTAATTCTTCATTATTTTTCGTAAGGGGTCTAACAGAAAGTTCAGCCCTCTTATTTTAAAATCCACTTTGACATTTTCATATTTATCCTTTACATTAGATGGTTAAATAAATAGTATCTTATGTAGGCAGTTTGAACAAAATTTTCCTCCAGTCATAATTGAAATATCATAATCGAATTTTATTATTTATTCTTTCAGTAGCTCTAGGGGCATGAAGTATTTATTTATATAACGATGGCGCAATGGTATTATTTTATATGTAAAATTTCTGGTAATTAATAATGGTAACTAGTGTCTTTATGATTCCACTTATGATCATTTCCAAATGAAGAAATGTGGAATCACAAAGTCACTAGTTATCATTGCTTTGTTAGCTGATTCCATGAATTCACGTCTGGATTCACTAATAATTTCAGTATTTAACTAATTATGCATATACGAGTCTTTCATATGAATCATTTTTCATGCCGTATAGGGAAAACATCCTTCACATAGGAAGATTTTTTTGGAAGTCTATAAACATTTCTTCGGTGATTCATCGATTAATTTTTATATGTAGGTGAAAAAACATGCAAGATACTCATTGTAAAATTTCTGACGAAATCCAGGTGCCAGTCACGTGTCATTTTCTGACTGAAGTCTCTCTGAAGTGCATTCACGTCCCATTTACCATAGAAAACAGCTACTAATTTTGACAAATATCTCGAAAATTATTGTGGAAAGTGGCTGATGTATAGGTATTTTCGGAAAGATGAGATATTTTAAATGTCCTTATGATGAGACAAAATTAACTTAAAGGTGGATGAAATGACATATCGTCCCTCCGACCTTACGTTCAGCGTGGCGTGGCGTAGTAGTTAGCGTCTGCTCTTGTCATTGGTATGGTCGCAGGGTCAGTTCCCTTGCGCGGCTTTTAATTTTTAAGAACACATTAGTCAGCAAAATAGAAGTGATTCCCGATAATATAATAGAAAGTGTATGGTGTTCCATTCAATGTGCTAATTCGAAAATAATATACGTTTCTGCCTACAGTATACCACCCCATTCCGATGTACACTCAGTATTAGAACTCGAGAAACAGATCAGGTCCATTAATTCCCACAGTAACGAACGACAGATAATTATAGGTGGAGATTTCAATACACCATCGATAGATTGGAAAACATGTAGTCATAAGTCTGGGGGTAGGGACAAAGAAACCTGCGAGTCATTGCTTAACCTGTTCGCATCATACGCACTACATCAAATAGTAAATTTTCCTAATAGAGGGGAGAATGTTCTCGATTTACTTGCCACAAACATCCCTTAAAGAGTTATTAAAGCTAAAAATTTCGATGGAATAAGCGACCACAAGGTAGTGCACGTAAAATTTTCCCTCACTACTGAAAAAAATTTTAAATTAAAAAGAAAGATTTACCTTTTTAGTAAAGCAGATTTTAATGGATTTAGGCGTGACTTAAAGACTTCTTTTGAAAAATTCTTGAACATCAGCAAAAATAGTGATACAGACAATACATGGAAAGAGTTCCTCCAAATTACGCGGTCACAAGTCAACAGATATATACCTCATAAGTACAAGAGTGAGAATAGGGAACCAAGGTGGTACAACGCGGAGGTTAGAAAATGTTTAAAATGCCAACGAGTTAGCCACGCGAAATTAAGAAAAATAAAGAAAAATGTAGCTAATAGCGATCTAAAAAATACTATCGAACATTATAAAATTTGTAAAGCAGCCGCAAAAACAGCCCTTAGAAAAGCGTTTAGTAAATTCAAGAGAAAAGTACTCGGAGAACAACTAGAGGGAAATCCGAAAGCATTTTGGTCATATGTTAGGGAAAGTCATAGGTTAATTCCTTGAAAAACGATAGAGGCGAAATAATAACTTCCAGTTTAGATAAGGCTAATATGTTGGATTATTTTTTTCAGAGCGTTTTTAATCAATCTAAGCGGAGTTTGCACGAAGCCATACCAGACCGATTTCAGCAACCAATGCCCCCGATCGATATATCTTGTAGTGGAATCGTATCCTTACTAAATTACATTAGCCCGAACAAGTCCTTAGGTCCTGATGAAATTCTAGCTCGTGTGTATAAAGAATTAGCTCTCGAAATGGCTCCGTATCTTAAAGTAGTATTTAACAAATCCCTCGAAGAAAACGCGGTTCCCAAAGACTGGAAGATAGCAAACGTGACCCCAATTTTTAAAAGCGGCGATAGGGAACAGCCATGTAATTATAGACCAATATCATTACGTCACTATCATGTAAAATTATAGAGCATATAATCGTTACGTCAATAATGGGACACCTCGACAGCCAGAATTTATTGATAACAAACCAGCATGGGTTCATTCAGAAAGGGACAGTCTTGCGAAACTCAATTAGGTCTTTTTTTCGTGACATTTTAGTTTCCGGAGAAGGTAACGTACAGGTAGACGCAGCGTATCTTGACTTTAGAAAAGCGTTTCACAAAGTTCCCCTCTGTAAGTTACTCGCGAAGTTAGCATCATACGGGATAGACAGTAACATAGTAGGCTGGATAGGAGACTTCTTACATGAACGCGTTCAAAGGGTGGTATTAGATGGTGTCAGCTCAGGCGAAGTAAAAGTTACATCGGGTGTTCCCCAGGGAAACGTGATAGGTCCAATTTTATTTCTTCTGTACGTAAATGACTTGAATACAGTAGTAAAAAATAGCAAGCTCCGTCTTATTGCCGAAGATGCAGTAGTGTATAAGGAAATTAGAAATGAAGAGGACAGTCAGTCTTTAGCTAAGGATTTAAATGCGATTGATGATTGGTGTGATGGCAGCTTGAATTAAATTTGAAGAAATGCGCGATAATGAACTTTTGGAAAAAGAATGGCTTTCCCCGGAATAATTATAGCATCAAAGAAAAGAAAATATCTAACGTAGGATCTATTAAATACTTAGGTGTCACCATCACTGAAGACATGTCATGGGGGAAATACATCAGGGAAATAACCAGTGTAGCAAACCGTAGATTAGGATTCGTAAAAAGGGGTTCTAGGCAAATGCGATGAGAGAGTACGAGAAAGAAGCTATTTCACACTTGACAGGCATCATATTGAATTTGCCGCTAGTATATGGGATCCGTACGAGGAAGGTATGGTAAAAGAATTAGAGCGCGTGCAAAGGAGATCCGCTAGGTTTGTTAAAGGCCGTTATGATAATTGTATAAGTGTTACAAATTTAATAGAAGAACTAGGATGGGAATTACTATCAGAGCGCAGGTTAAAATATAGGTTAAACCTTTTAAGTAAATTCAAAACTGATTTGTTCACAGATGACGTTAGATATATGACGTTAGATATATATTGAGAACCCCTGCGTAATATGCTAGGTTTGATCAGATAAAAAGATTAGAGAGATAGATTGTCGTACCGATAGATTTAAAATGTCATTTTTCCCGCGTACCATAAGAGAGAACAATAGGCAGCGTAGCAAAGGGATAGGTAGGTGAAATATAGTTATAGTAGTCTTTAGTGCATGATGCATGTAATAACAACCAATAATCCCTTTCTTATTATGTAGATACTAACCATCTAGCTGCATGTGACCTTGTTCTCTAGCATGTCTCCTTAAATATCCTACTTGCATGGCAATAGTGCATGTTTGGTGATCTTCACCCCCTGCCACACACCCTCGTGGTGGCTCGCAGGGTATTACGTAGATGTAGATGTAGATGAAAGAAAAGAAGGAATAATTAAACTTTGCTTCTCAGCTTAATTAGAATGCGATCCTATTACAACTGATCACTGAGGGTTGAGGGGGAGGTGGGTGGGAGGGGGAGGTGCGTGGTAGGGGGAGGAAGGGGGATGAATGGGGAGGAATGGGGAGGGAATCGACCGACCCACCGGCATGGAAGCAATGGACACCTCGTGTCGACGGAACACCCCAGCCCCCAATCCTCCATCCTCGTGTTACGCACACACACACACCATTCGAGACTGACTGACCGGCCTCCTACTCTTCCTCCTCCTACTCCTTTTTCTCCATTCGCGCTTCCTTTCGGCCGCCGCCGCCGGTTGGGTTGGGTTGGTTATCTACACAACAGCAGAAGAGAAGAGAGAGCAGAGAAAGCGAAGGAGAGAGCAGAGAGAGCGATGAGAGAGAGAGAGAGAGAGAGAACGTTCGGACGGATGGGTTGCGTTGCGTCCTCGGTGGTGGGCGGGAAGGGGCGTTGCCGGGGATACGGTGATAAACAAACGGGGCCTCGCCTCGGAATGAGGGTTTTGGGGGGTGGAGGGGGGCAGGTGGGGAGAGGAGAGACGTTGGATGGACGGGGAGGAAGGGGTCTTCTGAGGAGGTCATCATTCGCGATCGCTAGCGCGCGAGCTCTCTCTCGCGGAGAGGGCGCGAAGCAAGCATTTGTTTAGCGGGGAGTGAGTCGGTCGTCAAGTCGAGCCGCAGTTGGAGAAGAAAATCCGGAGAGAGACACGAGAATGAGTTACGAGAAGGAGCGGGTGGCGCGCTTGACAGCGGCGTGGCTTGAAAGCCGTTTCCCGCGTCGCCGACGTGTGTATTATGTCGCAGATCATCATTGAAATAAAAATGGCGTCGAAAATATGTGCGACGCAATTTCCTCTCTATTTTTTGAGACTCATGAACTCATGCCTGATGTATCACATACAGAATGGCTAAGGTGCGAGATGGCGAAAAGTAGACTGTATAGCATATAGCGTTCTGAAGCGAACTTAGAGTGGCAACAAAAGCCACCTTAATGCCATTTTCTACGGTATTTGACTCATTGCACTAATCTATTTCTGGGGTGGGTTTAAGAACCCGGCTACTCAGATAGTCATTCTATTGAACCTACTTCTTATATTTTGGTAAATAATCTCCTGCTATTAAGCTAGAGAGCGTGACTGTTCCGTTTCATCACAAATTAGAATTTGGTCGTCTTAACTTTGTGGATGTGTTAATTAACTACACGTATTGCAATGTGTGCTCCGTATGTCAGGCGTAAGTATTCTAAAGAAGAGAGGTACTAAAAAATCAACCTTCAGTTGAAGAAAACGAACTCTTTGGATTGTAGTCACCAATGATTCCACTAATGAACCGATGAGTTTAAGTACGAATCTTAAAATTACCTCTGTGGCTGCTGAGCTACTTATGCCGTATTATTGCATGTTCCTCAGATATATCTTCTCGAATATAATTAAAATGTAGTTAATATTAACAGGAAACCAAGATTTTGCTTACTTTGGCGTTTTCCCATGCATACACAATATCGTTGTGAGTATCGTAGAAGAGAGTATCGTTGAAATTACGGGATGGGGTCTCTTTAGAGTAGATACGGAGTCATGAGTCATATTGGATCAACCCCTCTATTATTGACCTGTAAACACTACCAAACAGGAGCGATGCCGAGTAATTAAAATGTTCATACACTGATGGACTTCGGTCGTTTCAAGTGCACTTCGGCAAAGACGAATGAATCTCTCTCGGATCGCCGTCCGCCATGTCTAGTCGGTTTTGGGAGTCGCGCTCGTTGATTGGTTATTTGCGGCTCCAGACGGGTTGTATTTGCACCGTAAGGGTTAGTTAAGATCATGTGACGAAGAAGAAACATGCTACAACAACAAAGGGTTCGAGATTTTGGCGCATTCAAGCCACTCTAAAATATCAAATTCAGTCACATGGAGTTAAATATCGCGCTTTGAGACGAAGTAAACCACACATCAGACATTTAATTATCCTTCCAAGAAGTTTAAATGCACCAAAATATCGACACCTTCGTGATTGTACCACGTTACTCCTTGGTTACGCGATCGGAATAATCTGGCTCGTTTCTAATACAACGGCGGTTTGGGAGGCTTCCGTGAATAAGCCGAGGGTGGCTTCTGGAACTGAATGGGCCACGAGTTTGGCGCTAGAGAGGGCAGTCTTGCAGTTGCAAAAAGACTTTTCTAAGATCAGTGACCATTCGACACGCTGAGAGCCACGGAGAAGTCCGGAGAGGGCCGTGTTAAGCGCAGCCTGATGCTCAGAGGCGTGCGGCAGGACAATAGATATTCATTAACACAAAAAAGCGTCGAAGGGCGTGTGCATTTTCTGGTTTAGGAAATTCCTGCAAAGGAATCTAATCTTTCAGGAAGGGCTCGAATGCCATCTGGAGTGATTTGGTGACCCAGGAATATCACCAATTGTGAACCGAGTACGCTTTTGCGGACATTCACCCGGATGCCGTGCTGCTCCAACCGATGGAAGACTGCACTAAGATGTTTCTCATGCTCGATGGGGTTGGAACTAAATATAAAATGTCGTCCACATATGGGAAACACAAATGCAAGCCTTGGAGCACCTCGTCTATAAACCAATGAAATATCTGGCCGTCGTTACGAAGTCCAAAAGTCATAAATGGAAATTCGAAGAGGCCAGACGAAGTGGAAATATCAGTCTTAAGCAATCCATCGGGATGGACAGGTATTTGCGTATATGCCTTCACGAGATCGAGGACAGTAAAAATCTTTCTTCCGTGCAGGTTGGATGCGAAGTCTTGTATGTCGGATATCGGTCCGGAATAGTGCGAGCGTTGAGGGTACGGTACTCGCCGCAAGGACGCCAACCATTATTTTTCTTTGGGACGAGATGTAATGGCGATGCCCATTGGCTCTCTGATTGACGCTCTGTTCCATTCCGGATAATGGCTTCGAACTCTGAATTTTGCGAAGGTTAGACGCTCTGGAGCCAGGCGGCGTGGACTGCAGAACACTGGTGGTCCAGGTGTAAAACTGATGTAATTGACGGTCTTGTGGCGAGTCTCCCGCGGGATGCCGAGTGGGCGAGCTCAACCCGGAAACTTTTCGAGGAGGCTCTGGTTGTGTGACGATGACCGTAAGACCTTGACGCTGAGCGGATCCGGAGAAGCAGAAGCACCTTACATTGCGAGTCCAGTTTTGCCGTCTATCAGGAACCTGGAATGGCAGTCAAACAGTAGCTGATAGTGGGTGAGGAAATCTGCGCCGATTATGAGCGTGGATACATCGGCAATGATAAATAGCCACGCAAAATCGCGGCGATGTCTAATATTTAATCGCAGTGTTAAGGAACCATAGATCCAGATGGTCGTCTGGTTGGCGGCGCTGAGGTCTAATCCGGTAGGAGAAAGGTGACCATTCACCAGTCTGCTTGGGTAACTGACGAGTTCGGAGTCAGTGTCGACGAGGAAGCGATGCTTGCTGATCCGGTCGGTGACAAGCAAGCGGCTTTCTGTAAGTTGGCAGGCCAATTGCTGTTGTCTGGCTAATATCTCTTCAGTTTTTTCCCAATACGGTGCTCTATCGATTAGAGGTCCTCGCAATAATTTTCCCTGTGAGTAAGCTGACCGCCAACATTAATGCGCTTATTGAGAGGTTGCTGCCGTTTCACAGTACAGGAGATCTGCGCATTTTAATGGCGGTCTAGGGAGACATGCCATCATAGACAAATGATTTGGAGATTATTTTAAGTTTCGATGAGGCATTGTTATTGTTCATGATTTAGTTAAAACATTGCGAAGGCGTGCGTCAAAACAGGGACACGTGGTCCTCTGGAGATTTATGTTTATAGTGTCACAGCCACTTCATTCGGAAAAGAATTTATCGACGTAGTAAGCGTAAAAAATTTGAGCGAGACATTGAACAACTTGCCCGAGTGTATCAGTAATAAATACCATGGGAAGAACGTAGTATTGACCAAATCGTAAATATGTCACCAAATGGCTAGTTTCTGGAACGGCACATATGTATTCAATAAAGTTATGGGACCCTTTAGCCATGGCAACCATTTAATAAGTGTTGCAGAAACCATGAATATATATTATGGATTGTGATCTCGTCGCCAAAAACTGTTGTCAAATATTCCATAAACAAACAACTTTTTGGAAAGTGGTGCCGCGTATTCATGAAATACGGAAGTTCAAATGTAAATACAGTCGACAGATTGTAAATAATCACGTCTTACCGTTTTTACCATGAATATACATGGGTTTTACTTGCAATTAATCATAATACAGTGGATAAAAAATGTAGTAATTAGACGTAATTATACACTTTTTTAATATCGTCTAGAGATATATTTTATTCCTCTCCATATTTCATTACAAAAATGCACAATTAACTTCTTAGCACCTCGTGAATATCGCTATACAGAAATTTCATAACAATGCGAGGTGACTTCATGAGTATTCCCAATGGCCATCAATGCAGTGTAGGTAAAAAGGAATGCACTTACCGCCGCCGTGAACAGATTCTTATTTTTCAATCCAAGTTTCCTCTTTTGGCTCCCTGTAGACGCATACCCTGTTTTTCAGCCTGGTACGAAGCAAGTTCTGTTTAAACAAGGCATTTTAGATTCTTTATTTGAGCCGAATGGGCTTAATGCATTCAAATTAGAATCAGAGTCTGGCAAACATCGTTGTCGGCACACCATGGATGTTTCATAAACCTCTTACACATTTTTTGTAATCGATATTTCCTCTTTAGCATTTACAAAGTAACTTTCAGATCACAAAAATAGCAAGATATCATTCAAAGCATCAAATAATTCGTATCTCCTCGTTCTTTATTGAATATTCACCACAGTCTCACGTTTGCAACAATTAACTACGTCTATTTACAATAACAACTGAAAAGACTCTTTTCGAAGTGGCGCCAAGGACTGGGTGAACTAAAAGTGGAAATTTAGGCAACACGTAGCCTAGGCAATAATTCCAAACAATCGAATCCATTATATATATTCATGGAAAAAACATTCGATTATATTGTGGTTTTATAAATGGCTTCATTTCGTATGCAATGAAGTTTTAGAGTTCCGTAAATAGCCAATATCGTGGACGCGCGATTAATTGGAGAATTGATTACTTGATAAAAGACTTGAATCCATATTAAAACAATCCTTGTACTTTTCCACTAATATTAGTGTAAAAGTACAATGATTGTTTTAATATGGATTCAAGCATAAAAAATTCCACGAGGTGACGCCAGAGGGTTATTTGATAAAAGAGTTATTATGCAACGAGTGTCGAGATTTTTTTACTTTTTCTGACGAAACATTACATGCATTGGCAATCACCCATGTCTAAAATTTCAAGCATTTTATCCGACGGTAGAAGATTAGATCAAGCATTCAAAGTAATTGACTATTGGTTGCTAAGTTATGGAGTAGTAAATATGTTTTCCAGTGCAACCCGAATGTTTGTAGAAGAGGTGCATTACTTCGTGGATCTTAACACTATTCATTCCATAACTAAATGTTCTTGCAGGTGGCTGTGAGTGTGGTTAGCGTGGAATTTAGGAGGTGATTAATCTCACACTATTGAACATCACCACTTTAGACTACAGAATTAATATATATAATAAATTATTAATATAGTCATGTGGCAGGCAGTGTTAGGACACGTGAAGAAGGTGTTAAGTATAAGTTTGGATGTTGAAATGGTGAAGTGTATTTCAGGAATACTTGCTTTAACTCGGTGAATATTGATTCACTGAATACTGAAAAAAGGCAATTAGTGTTCGAGATGAGTTCTGAAAGTGTCTCTCTCGACCGATAAAGGCATTTCACATTCAATGAGTGCACATTATTTGAGGAATATTATCTCATTTTGGTTCGAGTAAACTTGTCCACATTACAGAATGAAGTTGTTTATTGGATATTTGATGGATTTAAACGAGGTATAAACCCTACGGATACATAATATAAAGCTCATATTCCCTCGTTTCTTCATCCAAAAATCGCATATGGCGCTTATATGAGGAATATATGCGAATGGGCGCAAAAGAGTTCAGCAAAAATATTCCTCATACTTCGCTCCCAAGGTCGGTCTCAAGGAGCTCTTAAGGTATTTGAAGACGGCATAATGACCTCAAACTGAGCCTGACAACTAAAAATAACTACCATTTTGGTTATCTCGGCTCTTTCCTCACTTACCTCTGGAAAGCATCTAGGAATGGACGAACTAGCGGATGTAGGGCACGAGCCACCATCTAATTTGAAACTACAGGCAAGTAACTCATAAAGATATGCACTGACTAATTGGTCGTATGGATTCAACTCAATTTCACCTTAGTTTTCACCGTAAGAGCGTTTTATTAATAAATTAAATAAATATACAACCTTTGTATGGAAAATGCATGTGAAAGAAGTAAGTGAATATGATTTTTGTTAGTTATTGACTTGAATCGTCGTAAAATTGCAAGATTTGTGGCTCAGCCCGTAAGCGCTTAAGGAAAAATGGGGTAAAAAAATATGGTGGACAGGCCAGAATACAGCTCCTAGCATTGGCAATCGTAGTAAGCCACCTCTACCTGCCTTGGTGGTAAGAGCGCGCCGAATTTCCTTGGCAACGCTTGTAATCTGTATCGAAACCACGATGGAATTCACTCTCGGATAATCGATCGCAAAACGGTGGTTCTTACCCGGTCCGTGTCCCTCTTGTTCAAAACGCTATAAAGGATTGAGTCACGGGTTAGCGTGCGTGAGTGCGACGGCTGCTGATGGTGCGTGATGGTGCGTGATGATCCGCTCCGAGGACCCGCTTCCCCCGAGCAGCGGCGATTTGAGGGTATGAGGGTGGTCGTCGTCCAAAAGAAGGGGGCGGTGCGATGCCGTTTCTCGACATTCATTTGTTAGTCGTGGGAGAAAGGGATGGAGAGAGTGGGAGTGAGGGAGGGGAACGAATGGGGACCCTTAAGGTCCCTTACGGGGTTTCGTGAACGCAATACCCTGCGACCCACCTCAAGCGTGTGTAGCAGGGAGTGGGATATAACCAGCACTCATTGCTCTATACACTACTTAAGTTAATATAACTATATTAATAAAGCATTAGCAAAAACCAACTAAAACGACAAAAATTCACATTACAGCTACACAAAGACTCAGAGATATGAGGGCTACTCCGAAAATGTGCACAGACTGTTGTTAGTACCAGGTAGCTGGTAAGGATACGGGCATAAGGGATTAAGTTAACTTTCTATAGCTACTTTATTTATCAATAAACCGAGTAATAAGTCTCATTTGGAGTTCCTATGATCCCTTATCGATCGCGGAAAAAAATGAAATTTTATGCATGTTTTACCTGATCTACCGTAGTATGCAGGAGGTCGTACTGTGCCATTGACGTCATCGAAACGGCGACGACGACGACGAAACTGGCCTTTTCAATAGTATTTATAGGATACAAATGTTCTGTTAGCTTTGGCAACCTTAGGGTTTAAATGATTTATTTTAAGACACTACCAAGTTCTATCACTTACATTTTTATAAATGTGACGTGTAGTGGTGCAAAATGACCATAATATACTCACTCTATAAAAACAAATACTTCTACTTACCTTTTCCCTGTCTATCTAAAATTCATGCTTCGCAACCACTCGTGAGTACGCTTCGCAAAAGGTCTTGACCAATTTTTTCGTTGGGTTAAATGAGAGGTGGGTGTTTGGAAAGATGCTACTATTCCTTTCAAATCTTTGTTTAGCAAAGGCAACTCTTCTCTATTTATTTTTTTGTTTTTGATAGCCTATGAGCAGTTTGCTTTAACTTGATGAGTGGTTGAGTTTCCAAATTTAATTTAAACTTGAATGTTACTGTGTCACTTATTTACCTCCATCGCTGTGGTTTCAAGTGGTAATTTTAAACGGTTTAGGTTTTTTCGGAGAGTCTCAGTATATCGTTCATATAATTTTCCGAATCGGCAAGAACGACAATGCCCTTTACTTCTTAATTTTTATTTTTTCTATAACTTGTTTCTTTGTTCAGATTGAATTCATAAAATTCAAGTGACAAGGACAACATTGTCTCACTCCTCTTTTCATCATGACTGTTTTTCAATATACAATGCTGTTAATCTCCATGGTTGCAATTGATAATAACAGGGAATCAGTCTCCTTTCCCTCCAATCGATTTGTACTTATGTTCATAGCTTGGAATAGCAGCTTCAAATCTACGCAGTCAAATATATTTTCTAGATCTATGAAAGTAACATTTGTTCTTCTATTCACCTCTCTTCTTCTTTCCAAGATCAGCTTTAAAGCTATAAATGATTCCCTCGTTTCTTAACCCTGCTTAAAACCAAACTGATCTTCTCCGGCATAGTATTAAAACTTGTTTTAATTATTTTTATGACTTTGATTAGAGACTGTGATGCTTAGAATTTTAAAAAGATTGTTTAGTTGCTGACGCAGTCACTTTGACTCCCCATCTTTTAGACTATAATGGTCTTGATCTGAAAGAAAGTCAATGGCAACATCCCATTCATATCGCATCATCCAAGGGTATTTTGCAAGGTTCATTTGTGCTTCATTTTGAAGATAAAATCGATGGTTTGGGGCTTTACTTTGTGAAAATCCATCCTGAAAACTCTAAATGCATCTGTAATTTTCACAGGACTTGTATTTCGCACGACCTGTTTTGTCGCATATGCAACCTCATCAGGCACACAATTCTCGTCTGGTACAGGATAGCTTGGGAAGTGGAGGAGGAGAAAGAGGGAGTAAAACGTGGGAGTGGGAGGGAAGAAGGATAGAGGAGAAAACGGGAAGATATGGGGGTGGAGGGTGGTTTTCATGATAGGAGAGGGTATAGTTGTGGAGGAGTGCGAGGGGGTGAAGGAGTGCTTGCTGAGAGAGGGTGGAGCTGAGGAAGGACGTTGGGCGAGGAGTGGGAAATTTAGGGAGTGGAAGGGGTTTGTGAATCAGGAAACGGGTACTATGGCAATGAGAAGCTTGGGTTAGGGGTGGACACTGGGTTTGGGTTAGAAACAGTGGGACATCCAGGAGTGGGGAATAGGATGTAGGTTTTCAGGGTATTCTCTCCACTTTGTACATATGCCCATGTTTTTAAAACGTATGTTTCCTACTTTATCTTCTTTATCTGTTACAATAACGATTTTGTTTTTGGTTTCTATTCTAGTGTTTTGATGGAGGAATACACTTAACCCAAGTTATTTCCGCTGTAATCTTCTTCATTCTCTCACTTCTTTCTCACTCTCATTCAGTTCTCCTTCTCTCCCACTCATATTTTTAAAATTTTATGCGGATGTGTTTATGCTTGGTATTTTCCATTCCATGTACTCTATTACGCTCCTCGAATAATAGAAGTATTCCCTCCATCATCCTCGGTTTCTTTGGTCTTAACTTTCTTCTTCAAATGACATTGTCCGCTATCTCATAGATATATTTATTTACTTCCCCCCTCCACCTTCTGTGAGTTATTCTTTTCTTCCATTGAACTCTTAGGCTAATAAATTCGATTGTTTCGGTCTTTACTTTGTGAAAATTCATTATGAAAAATTAAAGTGACTTGGTAATTTTTTTCATCCAGTTTTATTTTGAACGACCGGATTCATCGCATAGATGACACCTGAAGATGCGATGCGCCATTGCAATGGATCCGGTCGTTCAAAAGAAAACTGGGTGAATAAAAAAGACCAAGTTAATTTGATTTTCATGTATGGCTAAGATTTCATCTTTTTGAGTATCTATGCACCATCTGCTTTGATTTGCTTCAATGCATTTCTTTGGCTTAATATTACACTTCGCTATTGCAGTTACATGATCACTGTTACACTTAAGTCTATCTATAATATAATTGACTTGTGATTTGTTCTTAATTTTCAGTAAAATATAATAAACTTGGGCTGTATCTTGGGTAACTTATCGCCAATATGAACTACAGTGAAGAAATTTACTTTCACCAACATGCACCACAGAATGGGTATGCTACAAATGCTACAGGAACACTAAAATAATCTATGATGTAACTATGAAGACGTAATTCAAAAGCCATGCAGGGAACATGCAAAACATGGTGTTAGCACTACGCGGCAGATTTATAAACAAAATTACAACATTCCGGGATTTTTTTAATAACACACCTTGCATTAGGAGATTCAGAAGGACGCCCATCCTACCTCAGCACCCATCCTCCCAATCTCAACGGTGACATCCCTCTGCAGGTGACACTTACATCCTTGGAATTCTTGTCTCTTGTTCTTTGGATACTTGGAGGTGCGATGGATTTCGACGCATATTCTTTCCTCGCTAATCACGTGCCTTTGTTTACGCGGGCGATCTTCAGAACTCGACTTTCCTCGAGCAAATCATGGCCTGCACCTCGAGACTTTAGTTTTTCCATCGCAGTGGAGTTTCCTAGATCTTAAAGCGCAATGATCGTTCTGAGTTGTAACTTAAGTCGTAAATCTGAGAGGAGGGGGGGGGGGCGTCGGGAACACTATATAGTCCTCTTCGTAGTGCATGACCGATGGAACTTTTTGACCCTAACCACCGCAATATGAGGGTCACTCGAGGGAAAAGGATGAGTAGCAAAAATATCAATTTTACACTAGATAAATAAATTTAATTCGACCTACATCATCATAAGTAAATGTGGTACATCACCTGATGATGATGTAGGATTTCAAAAGCATGGTCGAATTAAATTTGTATATCTAGATGAAAATTAATACTTAGGTCACTCATTTTGTTGAAAGTCCACCGAACTGCGCCTGAAACTTCTCTTTTCTTCTAGGAAACAAATTGCCCTTGAGTTTACGTTAGAATTTGGTCCACACGAAAGCATTTAAGGCGTAAATTAGTTCAAACATCCGACCTATATATTGGCAAGAATAAACTTCAGTAGTCAATTTCCACAAATATATCATTTGTGCTGACCTCTCCTTAATATTCAGGCTCTTTTCTCGAAAAGGTATTCCATTCTTCATTTTTGGCATTCTCTGTCGTTCAGCTTGGCTTGCATGACATCATCCTCTTCGAAAATATAGACCTGGGGTAACTTTCGGCAAAATTCATCCTCGTTTTGACGTCACTTCCCTGGTGCGCACCATTGGCTTCATTTTCATATTCGACCAATATCAGGACTTAACGCATCTACATCTACTTATTACCCTACTAGCCACCACAAGGGTGTTTGGCAGGGGATGACTTATCACCAACATGCACTACAGTGAAGAAATTTACTTTCACCAACATGTACCACATAATGGGTATGCTACAAGTGCTGCAGAAGCCACTAAATTAATCTATTATGTAACTACATAAACGTGACGTAAGAGTCATGCAGGGAGCATGCAAATCATGGTGTTGGCACTGCTCGGCAGATTTAGAAACATGCATTGGGGGTATATGAACTAATCAGCTACACTAGCTGAAAAATAACTTACTTCTAAGTCTCAACGCAGCCATTATGGTCTCTAATTGATCGCGGGAAAAACGACATTTTAAACCTTTCCGTTCTACAAGCAATTTCTCTAATTTTAATGTCATTATCTGATCTACCGTAGTATGCTGGAGTTCGTAAGATATTGATAACTTCTTCTGAAAATAAATATGTTTTGAATCTACTTAAAAGATTGAGTCTACTTTTCAATCGACGGTCTAAAAGCGATTCCTATCCTAGTTTTTGCAAGAGGTCAGTAACACTAACGAGACTATCATAACGACCTTTCGCGTATCTTGCCGATGTTCTCTGCACGTGTTCTAACTCGTTCGTAACGTGTTCTTCAGCCTACCTCATGTGGATCCAAAACACTGGCAGCGTATTATAAGTGGGGTCTAACAAGGGAGAAGTAGCTGAGTTCTCAAACTCTATTGTCGCATTTTCCTAGTACTACTTTAACAAATCCCAATTTACGATTAGCCTGACCAGTTATTTCCCGAATATGTTTTCTCCACGAGAGGTCGTTGTTTAGTTTAACTCCGAGACATTTTACAGATTATACAGTCTCTAATAGGGTATTTTGTACTTAATAACTGTACTGAGGGGAGTTTTTCCTTTTCCAGAAGTTCATAACAACACATTTTTTTTCAAGTTTAATTTTAGTTGCCATGCATCGCACCACGCTTTAATTGCCTTGAGGTCCTACGTTAAAGCTTCCTTATCATTGTCGTGACGGATTTTCCTGTACACTACGGCATTGTCTGCAAATAGTCGGAGTTTACTATCTACTCCTTCACCAATATCGAGAAAATACAGAAGGAATTAAAGTTGACCTTTGACACTTCCCTATGGGACACCCGAAGTAACTTTAACCTCGTCGGAGATGGCACCGTCTAATACTACTCTCTGCACTTGATGGATTAGGAATTCCCAAATCCCGGAAATAACATTTTCGTCTAAGCCGTATGATTTTAGTTTAATTAATAATTTTTTTGGGTCAAATGCTTTTTTAAAGTCAAGAAAAATTGCGTGTACTGGAACGTTATCTTCACCGGAGACTAAAATATCATGGGCAAACAGTACTAATGGAGCTTTGCAGGATTTTTCTTTCGTGAATCCATGTTATGTCTTTATCAGCAAGTTCTGCGTATCTAGGTGTTTCATGACTGAGCTCACTATTATATGTTTTTTTAGGAATTTGCTTGAGATAGATGTTAGGGATATTGATCTGTAATTTGATGGCTGTTCCTAAATTATATTTAATTAGATAAGTGAAAAGTATAATAATTAACGAGGTTATAGCTGACCATACATGAGAATTAGAATTTCAGTCGATGGTTTTAGTAACTGTCTTATATAAAAGTTTGTAAATAACTTTATCAATTTTGTGTAAAAAGAGGATACGGAGAGTACTATCTAATGTCAAGAAATAAAAAACAATCTATCCACCATAAAAGAAATGTACTTAGGTAATCACTACCAGTAAACAGGACGTAAAACAAAGTTCACAACAATTGTTCTAAACTACTAAAGTTATAAACAACTGAACTACTAAAATAAACAAAAAGTTGGCAATAAATACTCTACTTTTATATCCTTCCAAAAATTACAGCATCTCATGTAAGTCGGGGTAAGGTGAGGAATGCCTCCGGTATAGTGACAGCATGGAGATCACGGGAATCAGCATAAAAGCTGTGATTTTATGTACTGTGAATGAATGATTGTTTTTTCGCCCGCCTTCTCAATAGAAAAATGTTGGCAACAAAACGATAAAAATATGGATAAATTTTAGACTCTTAATAAAATATATGCAGTTTGTCTCTCAGTAAGAGTTGGTTAGGTTTAACTGAGTAAATTTCCGTAGCATAAAGAACAAGCGTGCCGAAGTTGAGCATATATTTGAAAACTCATATATAGTAATTGGAACAGAGAGCTGACTTGTATAGGATATTAACGATAGCGTAGTTTTTCCAACGGGATATAAAATCTATAGACGTGATTGACCAGATAGGACTGGCGGGGGAGTATTCTTAGCAGTCAAATCGTACTAGAATAGTACCGCACACATATTAGACGACAATGGAATAGAGAGCGTTTGGTGTACTATTGAACGAAAAAACAAAAGAAATATGCATATAAACTCATTTTACAGACTACCAGATTCCAAAATCGACGTTTTGTACAAATAAGAAACTCAATTAAAATGACTTACCTCGAAAAATAACTAAATCGTGATAATTATCGGTGGAGATTTCAACCTCCCGGCTATAAATTGGTAAACAAATAACGTTGAACCAAGTTCGAGGAAGCGTGATATATGCGAGGCCTAACTTAATACTCTTTCAAACCACTCCCTTACTCAAATAGTGAACGAACCTACGAGAGGTAATGAAATATTAGATCTTTTAGCTGTTAGTCACCCTGCAATGATTAAACACGCCGATAACCTCGAAGGCATAAGGGATCATACAGTAATTGTTACGACTTAAAAAATAACAGTAGATTTCACTATAAAACCTAAACGTAAAGGCTACTTATTTAAAAATTTGATTACGTAAAATTTGGAGAGACATTAAAAGCTTCATTCACAAAATTCGTAACTACAATGAAGGACGAGAGCACCGAAGTATCATGGAGACATGGAGTATCATGGCGAGCTGTTAAACACCAGATTAGGGAGCGCCGGTCAAGGACAATCCTTCCGTCCAAGAGAGCAGGAAGAGAGAATGAATCGCATGAAAGAGAGAAAAAAGGGGAATGAGAAGCATCATCCACTGGGATCCTTTGACTGACTTAAGAAGCATGTCGATATGTGTGGTTGGCCACCGTGGTAAACTTCCTCCCATGCAATTATGGAGCTGCTAACCCGGTAGAAAACCCGAAAGATATTTTACCTCCTTTTGTGCACGTTGCATCGGAAGTTGCTGATAGACCATGTCAAATATTTCATTTTCACCATGGCTATTTTCAGAGGTCTGCGATAGGTTTTCACCTATACCTGTGAGTAATACTTCTCAAATGTGATCCATGTAGCCCAATGGAGGTCTCAAACACGATAACGCCGTAAAAAATAATCTAACTACTTCGAAGGCTTCAACCACTAAAATAGCCTATCCATGAAACGCTGGAATGCCACGGTAACCCTATAGGACCAAAAGGCATTCGAATTTATTAAAAGTTACCCGATTTCACATTGAAACCTGTCTTTGCCTGCGATTGGGTGTACAATGGCATTTGAAATACCTAATGCATTCCAAAAATTACAGCGTCTCATGTAAATCGGGGTAAGGTGAGGAAAGCGTCCGATATAGTGACAGCATTGAGAGCACGGGAATCAGCATAAAAGCCGTGATTTGGCCGACTTCTCAAATAGACTCATATCTCCTCTACAGTTTTATTATTCCATGGGTTCCAGCACCTCAATCATGCACTCAAAACCTACAGCCTGCATCCTTGCCGTTTATCTCTAAACCTTAACAATCTTTTCTCTTCTAGTGGGTATATATTCTACTGTTTCTTAGCTCAGAGACATTTCACTCAAGGGTAAGCAAGATTTTCGACGTCGTTACTTCTGGCACAATAGTTTCATCACCTCCTAGACTATCTCTTCTTAGCGAAATCACTTCCCTCATGGGACATGGTTGGTACATCAATTTTTTAGTGTTTCCAGGGGAACTTAATTGTTAAGGGAAGAATAAAAAATGGGAATTTCACAGCATTATTTTTCTCAAAATTTCCTCCAGTTTACAAGTCTTGCAGTTGTCGTATGTCAAACTTCAAATTTTGAGCAATTGTTGCACTTTAACATAGAAAGGTATCTGGATGTTCTGTGAGCCACATATTTTCAGTACCTCCCATAACGATGGAGAAATTGAAGTGAAAAAATGCAGAACTTGAGGACCAAACTCGAGCGAAAACCGAGTACGCTACGTATGGTTTATTTTACAATTAATTTCACACCAGTGTACTCAAAGACAATTAGTTGGCAATTCATTTATGTATTAAAGTCACTTCCCTCAAGGTAGTTGCCATTACAGTGGCCACTTTGTCCTTTCACCCATTACTACGACCATGCTCCTTCGAGATAGACCTGTGCGCCGATGGATAAAATATTGGCGGCGGACGCCGGCCGAAGATGGGTCGGTGGCCGGCGCCGCGTCGTCGGCGCCGAGCCGATGGTTTTTACCGGCGGCGGCGGCGTGGCCGGCGGCGAGCTTACCCAGCCATGATGTATGAACAAGTATTTCAGCATGTTATCGCATAAATTATTCATTTTTTCTTATTATTTTATGTGTTACATTGTTTATTTCATGTTAAAACTTATTTTGAACATTTTTATTAACGTGTGCGAGAAATGTCTTTTAATTTTAAGTATTTAAGCAAATGTCGTATCGTATAACTTCTATCAAACCTAATATATACCCTTTCATTACTTAATATTTAAAGAAAAAATCATGACTTATTTACAATTATCTCAAATACTAGCAAAAAATTTCGTTGTAAACAGATATGTCCATTCTACTGTTGTAATTTTATTTATAGTTATTCAAATATGTTGAAATTCATTCAAACGATCCTGTGTGTATTTTTATCGCCTCTAGCATTCATTTGTGTACCACATAGTAAATTTTGAGAGCGGAGGATTTTATGGAAAAGGCCTCCCGTTTTTAGATTTTTATTTAAAATTTAATCTTCATAGATTAATATCCGAATTATTCAGACGAACAAAAAGGCAATATAAAGAGATTCAACTCTTGGAATTCGAAGAAGACTTCCAGAAAAACAGCACAAACTTTTACAAAAAAGAAACTATTGGGGTACCAACCCCATAACCATCGCTTTAGAAAAGAAAATAGGAAACTGGAACTCAACAATCAAGACAATGGATGAGAATTTGTTAATTATTTCGGAATACTTCCGAACAGCCCAGAACCCAAGGAAAGATTTCCACCTAAAGATCCCAATGAAAACAACCCTAATTCACAAGTACCAGATAAAGAAGAAACCACAAGAAAATTAAAAAGCTCAAAAACATTAAAGCATCAGGTGAAGATGGAATCAAAGCAGATCTCGTGATAGCAGCTGGACCAAAAACCATTGAAGAAATAACACAAAAATTACAACATTTTGGCGAACTGAACAAATCCCTAATGACAGGGAAAATGTCCTTATTTATCCATTTTATTAAAAAAAGGAGGTAGAACCGATGATAAGAACTACAGATGAATTCCACTCCTACCTATCACATAAAATTCTCTCACAATGGCTTCTTGTTCAGGAACAACTTAAATCCAACATTGCCGAATATCAAGCTGGCGTCAGGCCAGGTAGATCACTCCCGGAACAATTCTACATCTACATCTACGTGATACCCTGCGAGCCACCACGAGGGTGTGTGGCAGGGGGTGAAGATCACCAAACATGCACTATTGCCATGCAAGTAGCATATTTAAGGGAGATATGCTAGATAATAGGGTCGCATGCAGCTAGGTGGTTAGTATCTACATTATAAGAAAGGGATTATTGGTTGTTATTACTTGCATCATGCACTACAACTACGTCATACCCTGCAAGCCATCCAAAGGGTGTATGGTAGGGGGTGCTTTCGCACCAGGCATGCATGAATGATATGGTAGGACACCGAAATTACATTAAAACCCGCGTACCACACATGCAAAGCGCCAATTAAAAATCTAATACCCAAGAAACATTCAATCATCTTCAATCGTTCCAACATGCAAGGGATACAAAGACTACTACTACAGATTCAAAATATCATGCAGAAATAAGAACATCAATATTTACATCATGCATAAATAACAGAGTAGAGAATATAATGAGAAAGATTTACTGCCTGCCTATTGTCAATACTCGAACTATTAATGACGACGATCACAGCTGTTATGGTCCCGAATGGTACGCGGAAAAATGACATTTTATACCTATCGGTTCTACAATCTAGCTCTCTAATTTTATTGGCGCGATCTAATCTGCCGTAGTACGAAGGGGTTAATAGTATGTTTTTTACGTCGTCAGTAAAATGATTTTCCTGAAATTTATTTAGGAGGTTAAGCCTATAATTTAACTACGCTGTGATAGCGATTCCCATCCTAATTCTTCTAACAGTCCTGACACACTAGCCAACTTATCGTAGCATCGTTTCACAAACCTAGCTCCTCTTCGCTGTACGCGATCTAACTCTGATATCAACCCCGTTTCGTATGGATCCCATACACTAACAGCATATTCCAGATGAGGCCTAACGATTGAAAAATAACAACGTTCTTTCACTTTCTCATCACATTTTCCGAGTACTCTCTTGATAAAGCCTAGCTTCCTATATGCTTGACCGCATATTTCCCTATTATGTTTTCTCCAAGATAGGTCGTGAGTAATTGTGACCCCTAAGTACTTAACAGACTCGGCGTGAATAATTTCCGTATTTTTAATTCTGTAAGCCCTACCTGGCCTATTTTTCTTTTTCCAAAAGCTGACTGCTACGCACTTTTTTATGTTTAGTTCCATCTGCCACTTTTCGCACCAATCATGAATAGCAAGTAGGTCGATTGTTAACGAGTCGCTATCTTCGGAATCGTTAATATCCCTATACACAACCGCATCGTCTACGAAGAGTCTAAGGTTACTTTTAACGACGTTGCTAATATCATTTATGTACAAGAGAAATAAAAGTGGACCAATGACACTTCCCTGAGGAACACCAGATGTAACACTAACTGTGTTTGACATGATACCGTCTATGACAACCCTTTGTTCCCGCCCATGTAAGAATTGATTAATCCAACTAATAATGTTTTTATCTATTCCATATGCTTCTAGTTTTGAGAGCAACTTAACATGAGGTACCTTATCGAAAGCTTTCTTAAAATCGAGGAATATCGCGTCAACTTGAACATTATTTTCACCCGAGAGCAAGATGTCATGAACGAAGAGGGCCAATTTGGTTTCGCAAGATCTACACTTTCGAAACGTACTGAAATTCGCACTACAGACTACTCTAACTATATTTCACCTACCTATCTCTTTGCTATGCTGCCTATTGTTCTCTCTTATAGTACGAAGGAAAAATGACATTTTAAATCTATCGGTACGACAATCTATCTCTCTAATCCTGTTAATATGATCAAACCTAGCATAATACGCAGGGGTTCTTAATATATATCTAACGTTATCTGTGAGCAACTCGGTTTCCAATTTACTTAAAAGGTTTAACCTAAATTTTAACCTTCGTTCTGATAGTAATTCCCATCCTAGTTCTTCTATTAAGCTCGTAACACTTATACAATTATCTTAACGGCCTTTGACAAACCTAGCAGATCTCCTTTGCACGCGCTCTAATTCTTTTATCATACCTTCCTCGTACGGATCTAATATACTAGCGGCATATTCTAAATGAGGCCTGTAAATCCAAAATAAATTTCTAAATCTAAAACTAACAATTTGGCACCAAAAGATGTTCTGCAAGAATATTATCTGCACCTTCGTTGACTTCAAAGAAGCCTTTGATTCAATCGATCGCGAATCTCATGGTCAAATTTTGACAAGGGTACGACCCTAAAACACTTGCAACCGTTAGACAGACGCTCGCTGACAAAAAACGTTGAATAAAATTCAGGGGCAAAATTTCGGAACCCTTCGAAATCAAAACAGGAGTAAGTCAAAGAGGTGGACTCTCAACATTTGGACAACAACAACAACTTAATTTGCGTCCTAGAAAAAGTAACTCGAGAATGGTGAAAATACAATTGAAGTCTAAAAATTGACCAACCAATCAAATTAGGAATAAATGTAACAATTGAAAACCTGGTTTTAGCAGAAACCGTCATGCTCAGGCGATGTCTTGCACTTCCGCAGGGGGTACTCGGCAGCGGCCGATGACCCATCATCAAGGATACGACGTTTATATTTTCCATGTTCTTGTTCGTGATTACCTCTTCCCCCCCAACATAAGCCCTCTCCCAGGATTTCCCAAGTCTTGACGGTTTTTGTTTCACACCCCCCACCAACAGCGGGGAACGATCCATCTACACTGTAGATTCTACAGACATCTTTCAGTAGATTCTGTAGACTTCCCCTTAAACCTTTTGGACTTTCAATGTTCTTGTTTGTGATTTCCACTTAACTCTCCAGCACACGTCCCTTTCTCAGGGTTTCTCCGAACGGTTTCTGTCTTCCAGCCGCACACCCTTCTGAAACTGCTTTGTTTGACGCATATCTCTTCCGTCACCCACATTTTTCATGAATATTTTTTATACCCAAATCTTTAATAGTATGATGATGATGACGTAATATCAGGACTAGTCGAGTTAAATCTTTCATTAGTGAAACTGCAAGTGTTTTCTCTGTAATTATGGAACTTTTTCACCACATCACATCTAAATCTGTATTTGATATATTTGGCGACCTCTTAGTCAAAAATTATCGGAAGGGCATTCAATTAGAGCAGAAAACATAGCAACGACCTAAGTAAAAATATCACCATATGTTTAGAGCTATGTTCAATTAGAACAGAAAAGTCGAAGTCCAAATGAAATTAATTAGGTTGTTCATTAATGTTTCAATTGAAAATGCAGTACTAGAAATGTCAAAATAAGTTAAATATCTCGCCTTCCGTCTTCTATACTTTAACGATTGTTCGAAAAGTACGGAAGTAACTAAAGCGCGCCAACTCCTTTTTTGGCCACCCATAATATGGCCAAAACGTCTTGTAATCGAAAGGCACTCCGTCGAAAAAACAGGGCTGCTAAACGAAACAGGAACCAATGAGTAGTTTCGTACCGGTACAAAACTATAAGCTTTCTTATTCAATGTGACTTCGTTTCAGATTGAAGCCTAAAGTCTGGCTTGGTTTTAGTTTTGTTTCGGAATGAAAATAGAAATTGAACCAAATATGACATTCAGGAACTATTCCTTCTCTCGAATTGTTTTGGTTTGAGTGGGAGCTATGATAGATTTATGATACTCTTATGATAGACCGTCGACAGTAAAACGACTTGTCTCAATGAAGACCATAGCGCAAGTGTCTATATTTGTCCTTTCTAGTGCACGCAAACACCACCACCAGATTTCCGACGGCCCAATCATCATTGGAGTAGACATGCGCCTGCTCCCTCCTTTTAGGGAATGCCCAGTACCTGGGAACTCCGAAGTAAAAGCGGCGCGCCTACCTTGAACCACTGCACCGCTCCCCCTCTGTCAGTATCGCGCCCTAGGTATCAAAACTGCCCCTTTAGAGGGGTATTTTTAGTGGTCATCGACCTCAAGGACGATGCGGACAGACCCTTTATATCACCTATATTCTATAACACCTTAGGTAAAACAAAAGACAGAACAAGAGGGGACATTATTGCTGGAGAGCCATGCGTGGAACCTGATGGGCACATTTGTTCTTCACCTTGGGTGCCGCATATCGGATAAATTTGTCAGTTTAAATGATCAGGGCCTCTTCCTTCTCCCTTTGTGCTTCTAAAGAGACCTTCACCCCTCTAATTGTTCAAACAAAAATTGTACCCACAGTCTCTTTGCATCGGGACCAAGATAACTTTTCTCCCTCTCAGATTGCCGCTGAGAAGTTTATTTTGTAACCGTCCCTCCAATCACGCTTGTTATCTTTTTAATAAAGATCCATTACCTGTACTTCAGCTCTTGCTTCATCCACAGAGGAAAATTCATAAGGCTCCCCTTTTATTACCCACTAAGACTGACCCGCCAAACTTAAGCCGGGAAATCCCAGTCGGGGAGGAGGGGGAGGAGAGTGAGGAGGGAAAGCTACTGTAAAAAATTCCAAAGAAGAGGCTGCTGTTATTAACTGGAATATAAACCTGCAAAAATATTTTCATAAAATTTGTTACGTGAATTAATGTACACATTTGTGTGAATATTGAAAGACTTACAGTTTAATAAACTCCACTTTCTCCGGCGAGATGTTGTAGAACAGCATATTGAACAATGATATGTGTTTGTTTGTTTGAATGAGTTTGAAATAAATTTGGTAGACAGTACGATATCGTTACAGTTTAAGAGCGGTAAAAGAAAGAGGACATATTTTTCTTGTTTCAAGCTCCGCAGTAGAAGAAAATATTCATGTCACCACTTGGATCCCCCTAGCTTATTCTTCAGAACATTCATTACAGCCTTTCCGGAGACACTTAAAATAGCTTGCCTATTTCATGGCTTTTCAGAATTTTTATAGGTCTAAGATGAAAAGTAAAGTAACGGCACAGCGATACAAAACCATACCTATGCGTTAACTAGACTTTTAAGTCAACCAAATGTAGGTGATTCAGGTTTCTCTTCGTGTTATTTTAGTGCTTGTTTACGTGAAGAATCGGAATAGATTCAGATACTATTTGATTATTTAAATGGCATTTCATGGAAGATTACGCATGGACGATAATCGTCTATGCCGAAGGAAATAAAAACCTCGTATGCAATTTTATGACGCCGATTCCTTCTCCCATTTTAATGCGAAGTGGCGAATGCACTCACCATCCTCCTATATACACTATGATTGCATTGTTGATTTACTTCCTTGAACTTCGTTTACCTACGGTCAAAGTGCAAACGGTTCATTGTGTAAATACACGACTGGTGTTTTTATATTGACTGTAGCTAATATCCGAGCCTCCACAGCATGTATATAAACCAAATGGCCTAACTCCCGTTGTCAGAAACATTTACATTGCATTGAATAGCTGAAAGATATGGTACTTCGGATGGGAAAAAGGAAGAAATAGAAGTCTTTGAGATGTAACTTTGGAGGGAGAACAGAAAAAGCGCAATAAACGGAAAGACTAACGAGAAGTTTTTTTAGGTAGGGGAGTGAGGAAGGGAAATCTGGATATCACACGTCCTAAATACGCAAAGTATAAAGAAATGGAGAACTAAGGATATCCGTCACCTTTTTCGATTATGCGGCCTGTTATATCATTATTCGTATCTCCTATTTCACAATGTTGATTAGGACGGCATCAAGCGGGAAACTGAGGATAACGCAATCATGGGGAACTAACGGCTTGAGGAGAGTAAAATCCATGCCCAGGAAGCGTGGACGTACGGTTGCTGGCTCAAAACAAAATGGTAACTTTGTTAATTCCTATCGCACAGATTTAATTGAGAGACTATTTTCAACAGCACATCAACTATGGGCAGAAGAGCTGCTCTATTTTTTCATTAGTTATTAAGTTCTACGTTATTATGAGGAGTTCGCAGTTATAAGTGAATATAAGTATAGTTCCGACGCATCGGGGGCAATGGTCGGTAAATGACCTCCTATGACGGCGCCGCGCCGCGCCACCGACATGGATGACCGGCGGCGTGCCGTACATGATCATCGGCGGCGGCGGCGGCGCACGGGTCTACTTCGAGATGGTGCAATGCAAGCATTTGCAGAACCTAATGTTGGTCGGAAGAGAACAAGGAGACATTCTCGCGAAGGTTTCCGCAGCGTTTTCCATTACTGCTCGTTGTTTTCGGGTTTTCCAACCGCATGCGTTGACGTTGGCCGACAACGGTTTCGGTAGCCATCCTGCTATCGTCTTCAGGTCGAAGGCGGCATGGCAACGCACGCGGTTGGAAAACTCGAAAAAACGAGCAGTAATAGAAGAAGAAGACATATGGAAATGGCCAATTTTATTAACTTGCTTGCGTGGCAGCATCAACCACGAACGATTCCCACATATCGTATACCGTTTATGTCAGTGGAGATAAGTTATTCTACGAACCGTACCCCAAGTTGATTTGAAGGCCATCTTTAAATATGTCGCAAGAACAGTATAATTTTACTATCCTTCCCGCAATCCGAAATGAATTCGAGTGTGATAAATGTACTGCAAAAAATATCGCTTGGCAAGAGTGTAATTCTAACTGAAATTAGCAGGTTGCATTGTGAGTAATGTTTTTCCCAATTGTGAAAGTCACGTTTCTTCCGTTTAAGTCCCTCCGATCAACGAAATCAAAGTGAAATTAACCGCTTAGACGTTCTCACGAAATATATATATATATATATAGCAATTTTGGATTTAAATATTTTGAGGAGTCTAGTACATACCACATTGTGATGATAAATTCTTCCTATGAATCGGGGGTGATGGAAATATTGATGGGACACAACGATTCGATATTTTTCAACCATTGAAAAGACTTTTGACTTTCTCATAACTTACTTAAATATGATTATATTTTAATAATGAAATGAGTATTTCCTATGATTTTGGCCATATTTTCATACCATATTGATGTGAATAGTGGCGATGGAAGCTCCGTAAATAAGCAAGAAATGTCAACTTGCGTTCCACGATTACTTTTTAGTAAATCTTATTTTCAGTTCATATGCGAGAGATAATGCTGGTAAACAACTTCATGTTAACTGATTCAATTGATACTGATAGCACAAAGAGGCACTGTAAGCGCATGTTGCCGATGGTTCGAGATTCTGATTATTAATTTAGGGCTCTCCTAATTGAGGTAGAGAAAATGCACTTGCCTTCGAATGTTTCCTTACCTCTGCGACGCGTTTCGTCGGCTTGTGACATCATCAAGAACCAATGTAATTTCGATTGGGAATCTTATTCTGAATTCGTGTGAAGGGAATAATAAAAATGTAAAGCTCATCATTTTTCAGGTAGTTAAAGTAACTTTTCAGTGTTTTTAGCGTCATTGGATGATTGTTCACTCTTGTAAATAAACCTCGCCTAATGATCTGAAATCGAATGATTTTTGGATGGGGCCGTCTAATTACGTTTCTGATGGGAACGAGAGAACATTTCAGGCGAAAGGCGCAAGAGGAAGAGGCCGAGTTTGAGGGGATTTTTGGATGCGGTGGTTCCCCTTCCTTCCGCTTTCGAATCGTCGATATCCATTTGCTGGAGAAGGAGGGGTGGAGTCGATTCGTCGCGACGAAGTCACAGCGGGCAGCCATTGGGCGAGGCAGTATACTTTGGTGACCTCTACCCTCTCAAGAAATTTTTATCTCTCGAGTACAAAGCGACAAGCACGACGGTGCAGCGGATCACTATTGAGTTCCGAGAAACCGGCAATAAAATTGTAGAAGATTTGGAAACATTCTTTTGGCGTATGGGTTAAGGAAGAAAACCAATAGAAATATAAAATAGGAATTTCCAGTTTAATGAATTCCGTACTGATATTTATCAAATAATTTTTTCTGTTACATTTGATGTAAAAAATTTTATTATAAACTTATGATTATCTTGATTTTCTGTGATTGTGTTTCCCAAATAATGGATTTAAATGCCCTATTTTATGAAGTAAGGGATGCAGTAAAAATGAAGTTCGATTCAGGAGGCTAATTACTTTGTCAGTATGATGATATCAGATGAAAATTGTCAGCATTTCCTTATGTATCAAAAATAAGGGAAAATTTGATAACCGCGACCAGGGGGTCGTATTTGAACCGTTCGAGAATCCCAATCTCGTAACTGTGGAATAATGTGGTACAAGAAGAACATGCTTGGGTTAATGGTGTGTTTTTTAGCCACTCGGATGGGTGACATAATCGTCTGATGCACCTCTACATTGCACCTCTAATCGCGATAATCAACCCGATCAACAATATTCCCACAAGAATTACTGGAATAGTAAGAGTACATTAGATTTTTACTGGTGGATTGAATACACCAAAATCTCGAAACCTTCATGTTTTACATACCACGTGACTCCTTAGTTACATGATAGGAATTCTGTCGAACGAGTGTCTGGCCTCGGGTATCCCTCCGCGTGTTGTCTTTTAACGACGACAGTTTCTCCTGTCCTCCTACTATCATCAAGTGCTGATGCAGGTCATGGTCCGTCCCTTAGTAGTCAGGTCCCATCCAATGGGTCTTTCTAATTGACTGTCTGCATTCATTCGCTTTCTGGTGTGGAGACACTTACCAAATGTAGACATGTTGTAGCCAGGTGGTAGTCCCGGTTGTAATTGTTCGGGTTCTTAGCAATCTTAAAGGCCTCCAAAATCAGCCCAGGGAAATAAACGTCTTTCGTTATATGAAAATTTCCATCCATTGTAGTCAACACTGTGGACAGGCTCCGACCATTTATGTTCGGCGACGGCAAAGAGATGGAGGAACTGTTTCTTCACGGTGGCCAGTTCATGTTCCCGTTGTCAACATCTGATGGATCAACCTGTCTGCCCTATTGAGGATTTTCCTCAAGCGCAGTGAAGATGGTTCACTCTCTCGAAACTGTTGCTTCTAAAAGACAACACGCGAAATGATACCCGTAGCTGATACTCGAAAAACTTAGAGCTGATAAAATGTTCGCATCAATTTATCTGGACCGGTTTTAAGTACACAAACCCCTCAGAGCATTGTCCAAAGATTGCGCCCTCTTCAGGTGTGGAAAGGGGATGTCTTTCGTGCTCCATACGCATGCGTGTCTGAGGATGTGCGAGACAGCCGGCACATAAACGACTTAGAGAGGGTTTATGAGGGTTGGGGAGGATAGTAATGGGGCGAAAGGAGAAAGTGGGTTTTAATATTTGCGAAAGGAGAGGTTACAGAGCGGTGGGATGGGATTAATGTCTTGTTTCCATTATGCTCGTTAGACCTGAGGTTGGGTTTCCTGACTGAGTTCCAGGCGGGCAGTGGTAACCCATATAACGAATGGCTTACTGGGAACTAGATTTGGCTCAAGTAGAAAGTTGAATAACGAAAAGGGTTTGTTTTGCTTGATCTCAAAATTAAAACAAACAATTTTCAGGAAATAAGGGGGCTGCAATAGTGTACCATTATCCTACGTTTGCTTCCTAAAAATAAAAGGTTGGTTGTGCCTATAGGTCTTGGGAAAGTAAAGGTTCAGTTAATAAATGATATAAGATTTTCCCGGTGTATTATGTTTAAATATCTTTCTTGGGCTTCGCACAGGGTAATGTTTTCAATATCCGCCGACGCCGACAAGTCGTTTTCCGAAACGTCGGCAGATTTTGAAAACATTAACCGGTGCGATGCCCGAGAAAGATATTTAAAGGTTCAGTTATTCATAACGCAAAAAAACTTACGAGCAATAGGAAAGTACAAGATATGCCACTGATTATCACTTATGTATACTAAAATTATTGAGAATGTAAAAAAGTGAACGATAGATGCGAAATTTCCTCAAGAGAAAATATAATCGAATTAAAAGGATGAGTTGATAGAAAGGCAGTCATGCTAAAAATTGAATTGTGGAGTTTCCCAAGATGTTGCCTTAAGTGATTAAGTATGTATTAGAAGATATTTTAAATCACCTCCATGGGAAGTATCCTGTAACTCGTATCACCAGCGATGAGCGTGAGTAATTGAATCGATACACGCACTGAACTCTCTTTGCTTGAATAATGTTATACAGCTATGGATTTTTTCTTGGTTCTTGTGACCTTTCCAAGTATGAGCTCACTCACTGCCCTTGAGGGTTGGGACATGTATTCTGAGGCTAAATATTAAAAGCTATCTTTCATAAATTTTAACAGAGCTTAATCTTAATACGCGGGAGACTTTAATAAGCGACTGGTGTCAATTAAGTTATTTTACTCTGCGTCGACAGAATTAGCTACGCTTTTGAGTCTTACCTTCATTCTTTCGTAAGTTTTATCGAACATGTGGACCATGTTTTTGATCAGTTATCTACATAAAATGGATCCGGGGTCATTTATGGGAAGCAAACAAAGAAATTTAACTAAAGATAGTATACGATACATCATATGGTAATGTTTAAACTAATATTCTCGCATAAGCCCTTGGGAATGCTGTCTTCTTTCGGATTCCCGATGATTATTTATGGATGAAACACTTATTTTATTGCAGTACTTATTAATTGCAATGCCTCCTTATAAATTTTCTACAATTTCCCACGCAAGCCAGGACTTTATTTTGTAATTAGCAAATAACATCCAAAAACTTATATAAATCCACAAATGCCACAAATGCTCTCTGGTTTTATGCAGTCTCTCTTATACTTCCCATAAGAGAGACTGCATATTAACAGAATTTACTTCTCCTCAGAATTATTAATATAAGCAGTAAAGTAAAATTAATTGGAACAAATATCGTTTGCTTCGTGCAGTGCGCAGCAAAGATTTCAATATTTTAGGTCCCCAACAAAAGAGTAATATTTTACAAAGAAGAGATTGTTGGTGAATTCTAACAGATAATACGTAGAGGAAGATTACATGGGTTGTCGTAAGCGTAATCAAGATAACTAACTTCAAAACATATCAAAGGTTTCCGAGGGTTAATAGAAAAACTTCATAAACTATTGCCTCAGTTTTCATCACTTTTCTCTCCACTACTCTGTAAATGGTACATACATTTACCCGTTATGTAATCAATGTATAAAATAATATAATTCATAAAAATTTGTTTCGATCACAAAAAGTAACTGTATTTATGTAAAGTAACTGTACTCATGCACATGAAATTTGGAAAATAGCTACGAATTTAGCAATCGGTCCTTATGAGAGAAATTTTCTCGAAGGTCCCAAGTGTGAAATACGTTCCTCACTTGTTGATAACTTGTGATTCCATCTCGATGTCTAACCAGAGTTACCTGGTGACTAGAGTCAACCAACCATGGTTATCAATCTAACTGCAGTTGGCGCTAACTGACGTTTCCGATAACAAATTTAACCCGCGTCAGCGCTAAGTAGCGTCATGGAAACAAGGCATAAGTGAGTGAATGAAGCGCTCTGTTTGGGCGTCATAGAGTGACGTCATCCGTAGTGGGAGGGGTCTGTGAGTGTGTGAGGAGTGAGGAAGAACGTCGCTTCCGGGAAATGGAAGAGGATTCGAGTGGTTCTTCGAAATGTTTAAGGAGTAGTCTGAGCGAGATTTTTCTCTAGAAACCAAAATAGTCAAAGTAGAATTGTCATATTAGAATTTTTTATTTTTTTCAGCTGCTATAAGGCCTAGGAAGTAAATATTTTTACATTAACGGCGCAAAATATTCTTCGTCGTCACTCTAAAGGCTAGGCCTTGCCGCTGTCTTTGTAGCCAATTGTCTCTTTCTAAGGCTGTTTTTTTTATTTCCCCGTAGGAGTTGCAGTTAATGGTTGACATTACACTATATTCTAGGTCGTCCTTTCCTTTTCTTCCCCAACACTTTTCCTTTCATTGTGTTCTTGATGAACTCGTTATGTCTTACTAAGTGACCAACAAGTTTAATTTTCCTGGAATGAATTGCTTGGAGGAGCGTTCTTTTTACGCCTACTTCTTTCAAGACTTGCTCATTTGCTTTCCTTATGACCCAACTTGTTTTAGTCATTCTCCTCCAGAGCCACTTTTCGGCTACCTGGAGTTTGTCTTTTTCTTGCCTGTTGACGTTCATGTTTCACAACCATAGGTGAGTGAAACCTTGTTTGGCCAGGGTGATCCCTTTAACATCTGCTAACCTTGTATTTTCATTTTTTATTTGACTTCCCAAGTAGCAGAACTCTTTTACTTGGTCAATGGTTGAGTTTCCTAACTTACTTTGAGCTTTTATATTGTTGTTTAACTTGTCCACCACCATAATTTTCATCTTTTTAGTGTTATTAATATTTAATTTTTATTTATTCAGTTCTATTCAAAGAGTCGCCAGCGAGTGATTCACATCCTTTTCTGAGTCTGCAAGAACAACTATGTCGTCGGCAAACCGGAAATTATGGATGAGTTTGCCACTTACCTTTATTCCCTTACTCTTTAATTTTGTTCTTTCTATTTCTTCTTCTATGAAGAAAGAGGTTGAAGAGGTTAGGTGAAAGGGGATAACCTTGTGTCACCCCTCTTTTTATATTGGCTTCTTGTCTATGACCATTAATATTGATTTCCGTGGTTTGTGACTTATAATAGCTGAGAATTAGTCTTCTATCTCTCCAGTCAACTTGTATTTATTTCATAGTTTGAAAAAGCAGCTTTTAATATATTCTATCAAATGCTTTTTCATGATCTATAAAGGTAACATACGTTCTCCTATTCATCTCTAATCTTCTTTCTAAGATCATTTTTAGCACTAGACTTGCTTCTCTTGTTCCTTTGTCTTGCCTTAATCCAAACTGGTCCTCTCCAACATATTGATCAATCTTGTATTTAATCCTGTGTTTCATGATATTAATCAAAATTTTTGACGCATGAGGTAGAAGGGAGATAGTTCTATAGTTCGCACAGTCATTTTCATTTCCTTTCTTTGGGATTATAATAGTCTTACTCTTTGTAAACTCTGATGGCAATACTCCAGTCATATAGCAAGCAAGGGTTATTTGTAAAGTTTGTTAAGTGTTTTATTTCCAAGCTTTTAAGGAGTTCAGCTGCTATTCCATCAAACCCTGGAGCCTTTTGTCATTAAAGTTCTTCAGAGGTAATACACACTCCGATCTAGTGATTTGGAGTCCTAGTGAATCTTTGTTGACTGTTTCATTATTCTCAATATATTTTGTCAGGTCTTCTATTTCAGATACGTGGTATAGATCTTTAATATATTTTTTCCACCTAGTACATACGTCCATATTTTCTAAGAGTGTGTGTCCGGCTTTGTCTTTTACTATGTTACTTTTGGTATTTGATATGTATTGCAGGGTCATGATGGTTGAATACACTTTACTCAAGTTGTTTTTGGCGATATCTTCCTCGATCTCCTCACTTTTCTCCCTCATCCAGTTCTTCTTTGTATCCCTACATTTATTTGTTATTAAGTTTTTGATGTTTTTATATTTGGTATAGTCCTTCCCCTTCTCTCTATTACGCTCCTCGATTAGTCGGAGTATTTCCTCCGTCATCCATGGTTTCCTTGGTTTTAGTTTACTTCTTTCCAAGACGTTTTCTGCTGCCTCATGGACGCATTCTTTTATTTCTTCCCATCCTCCTTCTAAGGGTTTATCTGCTCTTTTTACGAATACTTTTGCTATTGTTTCTTTTTTAATTTTATCTCTGCACCATTTTGTGTGATTTGTTATTATACGCTTCTTTGGCATTTCGCTATTACAGCTATATTGTCACTATCACACTTGAGTCCGGAGTAGCTACGATATAACATGATTTGACTTGTGTTTTATACTTCATTTTCATTAAAATATATGTGATATATGTATTAGAATATATGTAAATGTCACTAAGACCACACCTCCCATACTAAACGATCCCTCCCATATTCTCTCTCTATCCGTTGTCACCGAATTTGCAACAACCCCGACTCTCCTGATCTTTTTCTCTCTAATCTCCACCAATCCCTCCTTCGCAGAGGCTATCCTGAGCGTCTCCTTCAGAAAAAAATCCTACAACGACCCTCCTCTTCTAAATCTCTCTCTCTTAATGAGCGTCCTCATGATCAAATCTCCCTCTGTACCACCTACTTCCCTGGAGTTCACTCCATCCGTCGTATAATCAAAAACCTCTACCCCATCCTTTCTGATAACCTTAATACTTCCAAAATTTCCCCCCCTGTCCTTCTCTCACTTTTAGACGCCCCCCAACCTCTCCGCTCTTTAAAATCACCAAACCTCTTTCTAAATCAATCTCCAGCACTTCTAAATCCCTTCCGACGCCTTGTAATCGCCCGCGTTGCAAAACCTACGGCATTCTCATCACCCAGCCTCTGCATGATAAATTCCTTGCCGTTCATCTTCCGTCCGTCCCCCCACTCTCTTGTATTTCCCATAATGTTGTTTACATCCTCCTCTGTCAACTATGCCCTAGCTTCTACATTGGTTTGACTGCGACTCCGCTTAACATCCGCATGAATGGCCACCGCTCTAGTTGCAATGATCCACCTTCCATTTCCGTTTCCCTCCCTGTCGCAACCCACTTTTCTTCCCACAACTCTACTTTCAACAATATTTTTAAGGCTGGTATTCTCGCCTCCCTTCCCCCTTCCTCCTCCCTCTCCAACTCAAAGATCTTGAGTCCTCTTGTATTTACTTTTTCCAAGCTTTTTCTCTGCCAGGAGTCAATAAATCCCACTAACTTCTATCTCTTCTGCTCAGACTATCTCTTCCATTTCAGATTTCTTCTACTTCCCGCTTCCCGGCCCCACCCTTCGTCTCTCTTCCCCTCTTCCCCTTCCCCTCTGTCCCTCCCCTCCTTCCCTTCCTTCCACCTCAGTCCTCCCTTTCTTCTCAATCTTCTACGTCCTTGCGAACAAGGTGTCAGTAGCACCGAAATATTTAGGAACTTTCCGTGTGTTCATTTTTTTGTGTTTCTGTGTTTTCCGTCTGCCTTCCTGTGGCAAATTTCATATCTTCATCACACGAGTGATCCTAAGTGAAGTTATATATATATATAAATGAACCCATTGGTTTAGTAGATACTTTGATCATAAGAATTCGGTCATTGACATAGTAAGCGTTTTTCACCGTGGATCTTCCATCTCCTCTTAAAATCAGAGCTACACCTCTTAAGCCGGTTATTTCTCTTCCACTGTAGATGACCCTGAAATCATCTGATAGGAAGTCACCTTTGTCCGCCTGTCTGATTTCACTTAAGCCGAGGATGTCTATTTGCTTTTCTTTCAATGTGTTTTTTATTTATCTAGTTTCCCAATTCTTAGTAATGTACGGACGTTCCATGTACCTGTTTTCAGTTAATGCGTGTGGTTATACCAAGGATTTTGCTTGATGACGACCTGAGAAGTCTTGTTGGATATCCTTCCCCTGCCGGATCTTGGTTTTCGATTCACATGATCACTAACTTGTGATGTACATCCTCTGTAATTCATGGCTACGAGACTAATTGGGATATATTAAGCGATCTTTAATTCAATGGTATTCCTTGCCTTCTGTATTTCAATGCCGTTGACCATCTAGTAGTAGTGGGCCCTCCGCTTTTAAGGGTGATTTTTCACTCCAAAGATAATAGAGTACCCTATCCTTCTCCCCAACTGGGGAAAAGGTGGATCATTTATCCCGATGATCATTCGGTACCCGCTTTACTTGGTCGCGTAAAGGGGGAAAAAGCTAAAATATCGTTATATTTTATTAAATTCCCTGTGATTAATTAACTAAAACGCATAAAATGCGACTAATTTTTTTCACGCCCTGCTGGGAAAAGCCTTCGCATATATCAAGATTTTTTTGCGATTATGCAAAAATTACTGCGTAAAGGTATTATGGCTTACTTTCTAAAATAGTTAAGAAAACATCGGCTGTTAAAATTTATGATGATATCTTGGTGCTATGAATTATTTATTTGTAAACAAAGTCCCTCTAGTTAGTCATAATCGCACAGTTTACCAAAGAAAATGACCTATATTTGTTGGCAAATATTTTGAATAGCTATACAGGGTGATTCAAAAGTCTTGTTATGATTACGGAAGATCAGAAATTTTTTCAACATAGATACATGAAACAAAGATGAAAATGTTACTAAATACATCAAGTTTCATTTATTATCGCTACAAATGTTCAATTTGATCTCCATTTGAAGCACCGCATACATCTGCACGATAAAAGAATTCATCCCAGATGTTGTGTAGCACGTCCCGAGTAACCGTGTTCAGTGCAGTTGTGATGCGTTCTTTTAATTCTTGAACCTCCGTAATTATAATAAGACTTTTGAATCACCCTGTTTAACTTTAACACTTTAAATGGCAGATATTTCTTATATCGTGAGAGAGGTGAGATATTTTTCCTAAAACTGTGTCCCAATCCATAGAAATATATCGGAGAAGTTATAGCTCTCTGAATCCATCTTACTCTTCGATACGCGAGTCAGGAATTCCGATGGTTACACCTCTGTGTTCCTATGGTTACATCACCGTCTTCAATTCAAGCCTCGTACAGATCACTGTTTCACGTTATCTTCGATATTTAAGCTATTTTAACGCACTCTTTGGCATTTTAAACTTAAAATAACTGGGTATTCAGTGCAAAAGTGGCTCTAACATGGGGAATGTGTTTTTCTCTGTGTAATACATATGTTATATTTGTGCCAAAATTAAATTTCCTCTTGCGTCTCACATCACTCCTCCATGCCTCGCCATTTTATTGGCATTGCTTGGATGTTATCTTCAAATCTTCTCGCTTCCATCGCTATACTACCCAACCATTCCCTTTGCTTTGCTTGCGTAAGGACGCGCTGTACTATGTAATGCATCTTGATTATGGTACAATTTTTGAAGGCCTAAATATATTGGAACGAAACAGCGTTAAGTCATCACAGAATTGTAAATTTATTTCATTTTAAGGCAAGTTTTCACGAAGAAACATTCACTCGTAAGAAGTTTATTGATCCGTGATGAGTGCAATGGTTTGGCTGACGACACAATTTTGGTATGCGTAGATAGGGAAGAACAGGGAAAAATCATACTCTTACAAGTAAATGCGATAAACGGCAGGGAAGAGCCATCCATGAAATTTTCTATTATGAGGAAAGCGTGGTGTCTTTTGGTTTTCTCATTTGTGTTCAGGTAATGTCATAGATCTTGCAATTAATGCGGTGGAACAGAGACGCGAGTCTGAAGTGTTCCTCTGTCATCATACCCAGACTGAATGATTCGGGGAACCCAAAAATCGAAACGAGAAAACATCATATTTACAGACGGGGATCTACTGAGACGTTTCATGAGTTTTTCTAACTGCGACGATTAATCGCATGAAATCGCACTAACTTCGTATGCGTGCTTTTCTGATTCTTTGCTTACTACGCAATACCAATACTGAGAATAGAGGCTAACTTTTTTCCCCTTAATAAATGGCAACATTGCTTTTCTCGGTCCTCTAGTAAATGCATGTTCAGGTCGACCAGTGTAAGCAGCAACTCGTTACAGTCTGTAAACATTTTTGCAAATAGATGACCATATAGTGTGTGGGATTCCGTAGTATAACTCGAAAGCCATACCAGCAAGAGGGAACAATGTCCCACTTTTGCAGGCAAGGAGAATACCTTTTCAAGCAAATAACGTCAGAAAAACTTTTCCGAAACTTTCTCGTATTATTCCTTTCATGCTGATACGTTTCATCACTAGGAATTATGAAGTACATAGTAATTGGTAATTGTATTGGTCGCGGCGAATTCGAAGGCTTCTGCGGAGTCATTGAAACGGCAGTGAAGGTTTTTCGAACTCTCTTCCGCGTAAATCCATTTTCGTGGACGACAGTTTTGGCAACATCAGAGCTGCCTTCAAGTGTGAAGTGAAGATTTAGTTTAGCAAGTACGATTTTTAGGTTCTCTTCTTACCTAGAAAAATCGTCTTTCCAGTCATTGGCTCCTTCGGTGTTTTGACATTCAAAGCCCCAGCCGCTTCCTAGGTGCATGAGCGGCGATGTCGGTGCTGGCGATGGGACGCTTGTAGCGATCTCACGGCATTACGACTCTAGCCGCCGGGTTACTGATATCCCGATGACAGGAGTCTGCTACACTCCTGTCACCAACAAAGAACTTTCTTGCCGTCTCCGGCTGGAGGATGTCTAGAAGTTCGAATCTCTCGTCTCCGTGAATCTCGTCGACTCGTTCGTAGCGACCGTCGAGGTACCAAGTTTTGCACAACCCTTTTGGACCCTTTGGAGGGTGAACTTGGGAACTTCAGACCTGGCAGGAGTGTACAGAAGCTGCATATGTACTATAATGAAGGGCAGCACACAGCTCCTTGTATGTCTCTTGGTGCCCATGCTGAGAATCGGCGGTCGAAATGTCGCGCCGCGCCGCGCCGCGAGCGAAGCGCCGACAGCGCTTTCGCTCAGGCACTTTCAACTCATCTATTTCAAAGTCTTATCGCAGCCATTATGGTCTAATCGATAAAAAAAAAACGGCATTTTAAAACTTTCTGTTCTACAATCTATTTCCCGTATTTTAACATTTCTTGCCGCCATCACTGTGAGACCCTCTTCGTCGGCGAGCTCACACAGTTTCCTTCCTCGTGGATTTGTGACCTTAGAATGCTTACTGCCGTGTTTGCCATTGAGGTTGCCAGTGATGGCACCTGGGATTGCAGATTACTGCTCAGGCTGAAACACTCCATCATCCCAAGGTCTCCCGAGGGTAGTACATGAAGGTGATCCTGTAACAACTCCCTCTGCACTTCACGTCCACCGTAAACAGCTTCCAGTGTTACGGAGGTGTTTGTGTGTGTGTGCACGACACACTCGGTGGATGACAGTTTTGTGAGCGATAAAGGCCCCACTACTTCCAGTTCTGAATCCTGCATCCCTCTGATCCCGGTCTGTCCTGTAGACGTGCCATCCAGTCACTCTCCTGTCGTCCTCTGGTGTGGTCAGCCACGTCTCCTGGATGCAAGCGACCGCCGCTCCATTCCCCTGGAGAAAGTTCCTCAGCTCTTCGTTCTTTCATAGAGCGCCTCTGGCATCCACTGTACTATTGTGGTACATTGTCTCTTTACTGCCATCGTTGTCGGTGGATCCGCCTTTCAGTTCCAAATCCTCTAGCATCGTAAAACGTATAATCCCCTCCTTCGAGGAGATATACCTTATCAATATGCGTCACACGGTGGTTATCGTCTCCTTAAACTTGAAGTCCATGTCGAAGCCATGGGGTCGCGGCAGCCGACACTGGTGGTGAAGCACCGGGCGCAGCGTTTGGTCAATCTCCTTCCTGAAACCGGTGGATGCGACTGGCGTTACCGATGGTGCGGCAGGAGTCACGGCAGAGCGCTCCTCAGCTTCCCTGGCATCTTCTTCCCCTGACCAGGATTGGTAGTGGAAATGGGAAGACCCCTTCTTAATAATGGCTGTGTGCCCCACCGCAATTGTAGCACGTAGTTTGCTCCTCTATTGTCACTGTGCAGCCCCCGGCGACGTGCGGACCACCGAAATTGAGGGTCGCATCTGCATTCGATCGCGATGTGGCCTAATCGGCATACACTGCACTGGTCTCTTCTCCCCCTAAAGTGCTCTTCGCGAATACGGCAGTGTAGGAGTCGACGTATCTCCGTCGGTTGCCCCGTATTAGGTTGGAAATGGAATCGAAACTACCGCTTTCCGTAACCTTCATCTGCCGCACAGACCGCGTGATATCCCATGCCTGCGCGAGAGGCATGGGATATCACGCGTTCAGGGACCTAGGGTTCCTTCCTCTACCTCTAGATACCTTTGAGGAGGTATCTTACGGCAGGCACCCTTTTTAGTGGCCTTTTCGCAGCATCGTCACCGAGAGACGCTGTATAATTTTTCCTCGTGACCTGGAAGAATTCTCCATCTCCATCGTCGACTGCTGCCGACGTCCACTCGTCCTTACTGTCGGCGTCATGAGTCAATATGGAAGACCTGTCCTTTCCCACGTCATCCATCTTCCGCTTTGCTCCTTGCGGAAGAGATTGCTGCCGTGGCAGCTGGCACGGCAGATGCTCCATCTGTAACCGGAGTTGCCGTTGTTGCCGATGTTATCGTTGGCGGAGGGCCGGGAAGTCCAGCGCCGGAATAGTTGGTAGGTGTGGCGGCTGTAGCAGGTGCCCTTTTAAGGACATTCACCACCTGCACACCCCTTTCCCTCGTCTCCTGGACCTTAGAAGCGCCGTTTTCTTTCTTCTCCTTGGATGCAGCCATGCTTCTTAGTGCTCCTTTGGAAGCAGCCGAACCGACAGCAGACGACTCCCCGTATTTCCATAGCAGCTTATATCGAGACAAGTGACCCTTAAGTCCTAACAAGCGGTTTTCAGTACTAGACGCCCGTGGTCTCGGTGATTACTCCTCTCACTAGAACATCTCTTTACCGTTTACGGTAGAATGAATCAAGCGCAAGGCCGTCGCTAATCGCAGAGGTCGCTTTCCTAAACTTCTCTAATGCCTTTCTCTCAGTAACTCACTCCCTCATCGTGTGAAGATGCAGGCATACGTGTCCGCCTAACAAATTCGATCAGGACCCTTAGAAACTCGTAGGGGCTATACATAAGGCTTTAGAAATTCGGAACAGGTGTGTTTCAGAACGACTCAGAAAATATAATTTTGGCGCCCACTACATTTCTGCGATAAAAACTGAGAGATACGTTGCTGAACAGATAGGTTCAAGAATCCGTTCTTTCCACGCACAATAAATGACCAATAGTAAAAACTGAGTTCCACGCAAAACACATCCATATTTCATTCAACATTACTCCTCCCAAAGCCTTATCAATTACACCTTAGGAAGCTGGTCTCCTAACATCCCCTGCCAAACTTTTGGATTTAGATTTGGCTGCTCACAGGGTTGTATTTTGATGTAGATTTCAATTCAGTTCGTTATTTGAAAAATTAAATCAAAAGAGCTGTAGTCTATGGCGTGCTTCAGACCATTGTGCAATTAATACCTCTAGCGCCGCCGTTAGCACAAAAATACACTGATTTCCCTTGGGTGGGTAAAGACATAAATTTTGGAATCTCCTCGGTCATTGTCAATGAGAGCCGGAGCCGGGTAAGCGGATACAGCGCCGCATAAACTCTGTGGCGGCTTGGGGTTTTTGGCCCGGACCCAACCTTTCGTCAAGAACCGAGGAGAAGGCAATAATTTTGCTCTTCGGTCTAACTTTCACATAAACTCTGTTTCTGGGTCCTAAGCTTGGGCTGCGGTTGAGTCACCTGTGAATTACACATATCTTAGGTAGTCATGCAGAACTTCCGGAGCTATTTATGGGAATATTTTGTAGACTCGCGAAAGACATTACTGAATGTAATAGCGCGTCTTATCCTTGGGCAAAGGTTTTCGCTATCTGCCGACTTCATTCCACAGGATAAACCAAAGAATAAAAAGATGACTCGAAATCTATTTTAAGATAGACGAATGAGAATAAACCGTATAGAATGAGAAAGTGGAAACTGCTAAAAAAGCATATTGTAGGTATCGATCGCGCTATCCTGTCAGCCTGATTCAATCCTGGCTTTCACATTGAACGCAAATTAATGAGTTTTTTTACATTCGTAATATACAGCGATACCTTACAGTGGGTCTTGAAAATTATAATCACAGGTCATCGCAAAATAAAAATCGAAGGATAGTGAAATAATAAAGCATTATAAGCAATTAAATTATATTAGAGCATTTTCGGATATGTGACTGTAGAAAGTCTCACAATCGCCCAAAACGTTATTATTTATTTTTATTTTATTATTATATCAATAATGTTACAAGTGAGCAATTGGCCCGGTGGTAACAGATAAACATGTGTATGAACAATATATATCTTAACCCTGGTTAACTACAGTTAGATTATAAAAACATCCTTCTTCAACTTATTCTTAAATATGTTTATATTTTTTGGGAAGGGTTCGAGAAGCTTTGCTGGTAGATCGTTCCAGTCAAGTATCGTTCTATTCAGGTACGAAAACTTCTTAACGTTTGTCCTTTGTGGTCGGCACTTAATCTTAAATTGGTGGTCATTCTTCCCCAAAAAATTGGGCTTTATTATTTCCTTCCCTAGATCTTCCCATGCTCTTTCCTCGGTAACTATTCTATCTACATCCCACATAACCTACTCCTTTTCCTCCTTTGTTTTAAGCTATCCCATCCTAGTTACATTCTAACTACATCCCACATAACCTACTCCTTTTCCTCCTTTGTTTTAAGCTATCCCATCCTAGTTCGTGGATCATTTTCTTAACACTTTCCTCTTTCTTATGTCTTCCTAACACATACCTGGCTGCTTTCCTTTGCACTTTCTCCAATTTAATATCTTGACCTATCTTATGTGGATCCCATACTAGAGAGGCGTACTCTAAGATAGGGCGTACCAGGGTCTTGTAGGCCATATCCTTTGTAGCCTTGCGGCTCCCTTTGAGGTTTCTCATTACCCAATGCAGCGTTTTGAACGCCTTTTTGCTAATCTAATTCACATTTAAGTCCCAATCTAAATTCTTTGTCAAATGCACACCCAAATATTTACAGCTATCGGACTTCGGAATAGCATTGCCAGAGAATTCGTATGTTCTATTTGTGGTATTAATTTTATTGCTTAAGTTAATATACTTGCATTTTTGAACATTTATATCCATCCCATTTAACGATACCCAACTCTTCAATTTGTTAATATCGCCCTGAAGGGCTTCATGGTCACTCAGATAACCTATTTGCCGATAAATGATGCAGTCATCCGCAAAAAGTCTTACGCTGGAGTTTATTTTTACAGGAAGGTCATTTAAGTAAATTAAGAACAATAAAGGTCCAAGGACGCTGCCTTGAGGGACACCCGATGTTACTTTAGCTGGTTCTGAGCTTTTTTCACCCACTTTAACCCACTGTGATCTATCTTTAAGAAATTCTTTGATCCACAAGATAACTCTTCCATCTACATGCAACGGCAATTGCCTCATTTTTTTATTAGCCGTTCATGATCCACTCTGTCGAATGCTTTAGAAAGGTCGACAATAATCGCATCTAATTCCACTCCCGCATCCATGGAGTCAGCAATTTCTTGGCAAAACCCTAGCAACTGAGTTTCAGTTGAGTGACCCTTTCTAAATCCATGCTGTCTATTAGACAACCAATTTTTACTCTCCCATAAATCCCAAAGGTATTTTGCCACTATCTTTTCTAACAACTTACACACTACGGAAGTCAAACTTACCGGTCTATAATTTTCAACAAGGACTTTGTCCCCCCCTTTAAAAATTGGAATTACTCTGGCTTTCTTCCAGTCACCAGGTAAAGCGCTGTTATTCATGGTGACATTGAATAAATGGTAAATATATTTCGAGACGGCTAGACCACCCAGTTTTAGCAAATCAATGGAAATACCATCGGGTCCAACTGACTTTATTTCTCTGCATTTTTCTTATACTGCTGTAAATTTCGGAGTGTGAGGTTTCGATTGGTCTGGAGATAATTAACCCGTTATCTTTCCCGTGTCTTGTAGACTGCATTACATTTTCCATTGAGTCTGTTATGTTTCCCGTCACCGAAAAAATGCTTGCGTACCAACTGTTGAAAGCATTGGCCTTCTCTTTGTCATCGGTAATTAGGGTACCATCCTGATTTTTTACAACTTTTATTCCTGACATGTTACATTTCATCCTCCTCATGTATTTAAAAAACCGGTTGCCGTTATCGTTCAAGATTACGTTCTGTAAGACATTTTCCTTGGCTATTTTCTTTTCCCTATTTAATGACCGGATCAATGTTTTATAATGTTTTAATGAATCCAAGCTATAATTTCGTTTTCTGTGGCTAATTCTGACTTTTCTTTTCAGAGATCTGGTATTTTTAGTGTAAAATTCGGGATCCGTATTTGGTTTGATCCGTTATGATCATGAAGCACTGAAATTTGCACTTGTGGTAGTTGGAAAATTGTGTTCTTTTCTTCTGGTCATGAGTAATTTGAAGCTGGAAGGAGTAAGGAGAAGCGAAAAGGGAAGTGCTTGAAGAGGACGGTAATCTTAACCTTGAGCACGTAATGTATTTGTCTGAAAGGAAGGCGCGTTTACGCCCGCCTCTGGAAACCATTGCGTCGCTTCTCATTGGACCTCTCTCGCAAACCACTGCGCGGAGGTGGAAGTAGGTTCCGGTCGAATTAGCGAAGTGAATCGTTAAAAAAAGGGACAAAAGAGAAGCGAAATGATCGCAAATTGGAGAGAGAGAGAGAGAGAGAGAGAGAGAGATAGAGAGGAGAAATCACGTGTCGTAGGCAACACCGTTTTATCCTCGTAGTTCACATAACGAGTTAAGTTTCAGCAGAACGTTACTCGGCATTGTTCACGATCAGAATGGAATTTGTTCAAATTACGCTTTTTTATAGTCACCTCATTGCAATTATTCTACGTCTACATATTACCCTGCAAGCCACCACATGAGTGTTTGGCAGGGGGTTACTATCACCAACATGAACTACAGTGATGAAATACACTTTCATTAACATGCATCACACTACAGGTATGTTATAAATGCCACAGAACCTACATTAATAAACTATAATGTAACTATGTAAACATGATACGAAATTCATGCAGATAACATGCAAATATTGGTGTTAGTACTGCGCAGCAGATGCAGAAACATGGAGCTCATGGATTTATCAGCAACACTACCTGTCAACTAACCTACTTCAAAATCTTAACGTGTGGTCTATTAGAAATCGCGGGAAAAACGACATTTAAAATCTATCTGATCTGCAGTATATTTCCCTATTTATAACCTCATGATCTAACCTACCGTAGCATGTTAGATTTCGTAAGATACTGACAAAACTTGGCGGAAAATAAATTGGTTTTGAATTTACATAAAATATTGAGTCTAATTTTCAATCGATGTTCCGAAAGTGATTCCCTTCCCAGTTGTTGCAAAAGTCAGTAACACTAACAAGACTATCATAACGGCTTTTCACCTACCTTGCTGAACCGTTATCTTGAGGTCAGCAGGGAGTGCTTGGGAATGGGTGAAAGAGAGATCGGGAAAAAGGCTTGCGACGGCGGGGACCACGGAAGACTTAAATCACTTCACTTCCCCGTCCTAACGCTGGTGGAAGCCGAGGTAGGTCTCCCACCCGCGCTGCCTAATGTCCGTTAACTTGGACCCTTCATGTATCTGTTGTACTGGAGTTGTTGTTGTAGTTGGCTTGCAATTTAGTCTCGTTTGGAGCTAATACCTGTCGCATTTCCTTGGAATACGGTCATAATTTCTTTGGCAAATATTATGTATTGTGACAAGAGGCTAATATGCTGGTGTCTAATGCGGGATGATATATATGTACTTTTCGAGTGCGGCCATATTGACTCAATTTAATGAACGTTGATATTTCGCTAAAATACTTTTAATGGTTATAGGGCCTAGGGGTCACTTATACTTGACATTCTGAAAACTTAAATTAAGCATCTTTGAAGTGTCTTACGTAAATTGAGATGAAAAAAAATTAGTTTCCTGGCTAGTTTCGTTTTGAATGAAAATTGAAAGTTGAAATGCAACATGGTCTCTTGGAGTTTGCTCAGATTAAAGCAGAAAAGCGTCAATTTGTACGAGAAAACATTTTTCAACTTTTGATAAAATCTGTTTATATGAAGCAAAAAGTCATTGGAAATCCAGTAAAATGAAATTTAAGAATATAATCACCGGTTTCATACAGTCGTTGGCAAAATACTGCCGTAATTGAAGTCAAAATGCTGTAGTTCCACACAAATGGCACTGTATTCGGCTACCGTGACTTCAAAAATGGGATCATTAAAAATATATCCGTGTAATTATCTGTGCTTTCTTTGTACCTTAATTTTGATTCTCAGAAGGCTAACCATTTCATCAGCGCAAGGAGGAAATTTTAAACCAAACAAGTGAAAATGTATATTTTGATGTCTTGACTCACGTGGTTCAGGACCACTTTAAAAAGGCCAACAATGGCGGAAAAAGATGTCGCTATCGTGCTCGTGACGGCAGAGGAGGGGGAGCGAGAGGGGGTGGGGGGGGACTGGACATTTGGAGGTTGAAGCGAGAGTTGGATTGGCGCCGGGGCCGGTGTGTGTCTTTGTTTGAATAGGGATTAGGGGCGGATGATGATGAGTAGACACGAGGTGTCACAACAGATAGTAAGGGGAGGGGGAGGGAGGGAGGGAGGGGAGGGAAGGGGAAGGAGGGGTTGGGGTTGGCAGGAGGAGGAGAGAATGAAAAGAAGAGAAGAGAGACATGCCCTGATGACGATGGACGACTCGCTCATCGAAACGTCGGCCGAGATGGAGAGTTTGACCACCCGGTGGGAAACCCGAATATCCTTCAACGAGAGAAGGAGAAGAACGCGGAACGGATGGACTCTTTCGTGTCGAAGCGCTCTCCCTCTTGCCCACGTCCCCTTATCCCGATCCCTTTTATTCCCTGCACCCCTGGTAATGGGGTTGCATGTGGTGTCGGTTGGTGCACCCATTGGTGCCTGGGGCGACGGTGGGAGGAGCTGGTTCGGGGAAGCGGATAATGAATGGAGAATAGTTGGTAGCAGGCCAGGTCTGCTTAGGGGTGGGGAAGAGGAAATAATAATAAATGTATGCAGGAATGCGTAAATCATGGAGGATTGTGCAATCTGGACGGCAGGCGGAATGCGGGGGCGAAGGGCCCATCGCACCCCCCCCCGCATGTGTGTCCCTCCCTCGACCGACCGGACATTTGCCTCCTTTCACACACACACATCTGCGAGCTCGCTCAAGTGTATGTGTGTGTGTGTGTGTGTGCCAGGGGGTGAGTTATCATCAGCATAAATTACACAAAACACTTCTTAAGTCAATGTAACCACAGCTGCTGTTGCATCAGCGAAAACTCGCTGAAATTTGTGAGGAGGGAAATTTTAGCATTGATAAAACTTGCTGTAATGAGTAAATTTAGGGTAATTTTTCCGAATAGATTGGTTAAATTTCCTGTTAATACTCCGTTGGGGAAATAATCATACGACAAAGCGTTGAACCGTAGATTTCGACTCGTAACGAAAGCTTGTATTAATTTTTACTCCAGCCTCCAATATCGCTGTTCTATAGGATCTGATATCATGATTTTTTTGAGGAACTGAGGGAAGAATTAACATGCTTCTTCAAATATTGATTTTCTGTAATACATCTTTTGACGAGAATGACGCTTAAAAGATGTGTCCACTGCAGAATATGAATGTTTCCTATAACGTATTGCATTATGCTATTCTTGTTACTTATCTTCAAAACTTATTCAACCCGGAAGAAGAGTTGACTGAAAAGCTTGCACATTCTTCCGGAGGATGCTGGTAGACTCCTGGCTGAAGAAGCAAAACGTTTCAAGGTCGCCTCATGAAGTGGTCAAGGACACTCGAGCCATTTGACAGGTGCTTCCATCTAGAAAATGTTTCCAAAACAGCACTTCGAAATTGAAGTGGTGTTATTAACTTAAATTACCCAAAATATGCTTCATTTACGCCAAAAAGACTTTAGACTTCTTACGTGAACGCGTTCAAAGGGTGGTATTAGATGGTGTCAGCTCAGGCGAAGTAAAAGTTACATCGGGTGTTCCCCAGGGAAGCGTGATAAGCCCAATTTTATTTCTTCTCTACGTAAATTACTTGAATACAGTGGTAAAAAGCGACTTAATAAAAACGTGGTAAAGTAAAAAATAGCAAGCTCCGTCTTTTTGCCAATGATGCAGTAGTGTATAAGGAAATTAGAAATGAAGAGGACTGTCGTCTTAAGCTAAGGATTTAGATGTGGTTGATGATTGGTACGATAGTTGGCAGTTAGAATTAAATTTAAAGAAATACGCAATAATGAACTTTTGGAAAAAGAATGGCTTTCCCCGGAATAATTATAGCATCAAAGAAAAGAAAATATCTAACGTAGAATCTATTAAATACTTAGGCGTCACCATCACAGAGGACATGTCATGGGGGAAACACATCAAGGAAACTACTAGTGTAGTAAGTCGTTGATTAGGATTCGTAAAAAGGGTTATAGGCAAATGCGATGAGAGAGTACGAGAAAGAAGCTATTTTACACTTGTCAGGCCTCATATAGAATATGCCGCTAGTATATGGGATCCGTACGAGGAAGGTATGATAAAAGAATAAATAATACAAGTTCCTTGGTAACTTTGTGGTATTCCATTTTTTCAGAGGATTTTATGGTAAAATTTACAAAACCATATACTTATATGATTTTGTAAATGTTACCATAAAATCTTCTATGATAAAAGAATTTGAGTGTGTGCAAAGGAGATCCGCTACATTTGTTAAAGGTCGTTATGATAATTGTGTAAATGTTACGAATGTAATAGAAGAACTAGGATGGGAATTACTATCAGAACGCAGGTTAAAATTTAGGTTAAACCTTTTAAGTAAATTCGAAACTGATTTGTTCACAGATGACGTTAGATATATATTAAGAACCCCTGCGTATTATGCTAGGTTTGATCATATTAACAAAATTAGAGAGATAGATTGTCGTACCGATAGATTTAAAATGTTATTTTTCCCGCGTACCACGAGAGCGTACAATAGGCAGCGTAGCAAAGGGATAGGTAGGTGAAATACAGTTAGAGTAGTCTGTAGTGAATGATGCTTGTAATAGCAACCAATAATCCCTTTCTTATAATGTAGATACTAACCATCTAGCTGCATGCGACTCTATTATCTAGCATGTCTCCATTAAATATCCTAGTTGCATGTCAATAGTGCATGTTTGGTGATCTTCACCCCCTGCCACACACCCTCGTGGTGGCTCGCAGGGTATTATGTAGATGTAGATGTAGAAGAAAAGAGCACGTAAAACCTTTTATGTGTATATCATAAGCAAATATCAATGTGCAGACATGATCATGACAAATTTAGGGTTCAATCCAGTCAATATTCCAAAAATCGTAAATACTCACTTTTATATCGGATTAAGCCGTTAAAAAAATGACAAGTTAACAACATTATATCTGGCACACACGCTCAAATACTGGTGATAATATTTGTAGCCCGGCCTTATCGATTTGGTCCATAAATGTCACGTGAAATCGATGCAAATGCTCTAGTGACGGGATCATTTTATCATCATGGACGGTTCCACTACATGACTCCTGAATTTTTTCTTTTAAATTTGGTATAATTTCTCCAAATAAAGTCTATTGCAATAAGTAGCAAAAGTTCGCAATTTTACGAGTAGCTTTCAAATGGTAATTTAAACTCAAATTCTCATGGATGTGGGTTTTGTCGATGGGCACGTTGCAAATAAAACTCATCTTAATTTACTCTCACCAAACAAAATTTTGAAGTCTTCAGTAGATTGAGCCAAGAGTCGGACTCATTCCAGTGATTCAATCGTCTAAACAAGGTCACTCACTAGTGGTGGAATAAAATGTTGTCAGAGCAAAACTACTGCACCATGGTGACTGCTTTGGTCAGACATATGGTTTCAAATAACTGTTACAAACAAGACGTTAGTGTCTCGGTCGTGCCTCACCGTTGCGCTGTTGTGCTGTGCAGAGTGGCAACTGAATAACATAAGCCAACTGTTTCATATTCTATTCTGCTCTGGTTGCGATTGCACGTGTGGTGGCGTTGCGGTTACTAGCGACAATTTGTCGAATGTGAATCTGTTGCGGGCGATTACTGGTTAATTTAGTTGTCCGCCCATCGCTACAGATAGAATTAGAACCGTGATGTACCTTCCATGGATTATTATAACATTTTTTCGTTGAAGGTTATTCGGGCTTCCCACCGGGTCAAACTCTCCATCTCGGCCGACGTTTCGATGCCCTGATGCCCTGATGACGATGGAGGGCTCGTTCATCGAAACGTCGGCCGAGATGGAGAGTTTGACCCGGTGGGAAGCCCGAATACCCTTCAACGACTACATACGCCTTAGATCTTTCTTCACTTACCTTTTTTATTTATTTAAGTGAAATATTTTTCTTTATCACATAAATTAAAGAACTACCAAAAATGTTTTAACAGTGCTGATGAATTGCTTGTCGTCTGGTGTGTCTCTAGCTGTTGTCCGGAACAGAGTGTTCCGGGGAACTCAAACCCGATGTGTTATGCGCTTCGTCAACTCTCGATGTGAAGAGGGCAGCGGGTGAAACAGCCGACGATCGACTGAGATTGAATGTGACGAAGAGATTTGAGTCCGTGCGAGAGCCGTGGGCTCGAAGGCCCGTGACTCCGTAGGGCGGGAGGATGATCTGGAGCGAAAGATTCGAGAGAACGAAGCGGGACAAAGAGAAAGAAGGGCCTTCGCTTTGAAACACGGGCGGGCACATCGTCCTGCCTGCATCGGCGGCTACGAGGAGGGTGAGTGAGTGAGTGGGTTGGGGTGTTCTGTACGGGGAGTGGCGATTGTTCAAGAGTCCAGACAAAGTGAACGCGGCCAGTCTAAACCCTCCCACCCCCATCCCCCATTCACCCATCCCTTCGCACCCCCCCTCATCCTCTGCGCGACCACCCTCCATCTCGTGCTATTTTTTCGGACATTCATATTCGCTGTTTCGCGGCCGGCCAGCCTTCCTCTGTTTTCGGAACTCCACGCTTGGCTGAATTTTGCGGCCACGGTGGAAAACTGGATTGAGAAGGAGATAAAGCGACATACGTATGAATTTTTAATGTCACGGTAAATGCATGAGGGGATTTCTTTCAAATAGGCAGGCGAAACGGTCCATTCCTTCTAGTTTCGCAGTGAATTGCGCCGATCCCGGGGGACTTCCCACTTATATCTACAAGTTGATTCTATATCAATTTTTTTCCACCATCGATACCGGTCTTCGCTACGTAAGCAAGTGCCATTTATTTGTTAATTGTGGTGTGTTCTCCAGGAGTACAGCAACGGTTGTTCAACGTTTC